>CM029625.1:25349266-25949266 GCA_017311315.1 Dendrocalamus latiflorus
CATGTGTGGTTCAACGATTCTGTTAGATTGTGAGCACCTGAGTAGATTGTGTGCAGCTGGTTAAGAAGCTTGTTTAATGTTACATTTCTGATTGCAGAGATTGATTCTGTCTGCCCTGCTGTACGAAAGATGCCCCTAATCTTCTGTGTCCAGTTGAGTATGTTCACCAGTGCTGACATGCTGATTGATTCAGGTAGTGTATGCATTGCAAACTGTTCTTTTTTGCGCTCTTTCATTGGACTGGAGTCACTGAACGTCATGGGTGACAAACATGTTGCTGTTTTTTAAGAGCAAATCCTTGTATAAGATTGTGTGTTGGGCCAGCAGTCACTGGAGAGATCATGATAGTCGATACAGATGATGCGGACACCTCTGAAGTTAACGAACTGCATGCAATGAGAAAGAAAGAAAAATGATTGGGGTTCATACTTCATCACGTTCTTGTGCCACGAGGGATCTAAATTCCAAAGATCCTTGTTTGACTATGGGCATATTTGATTCGTTGCTAAATATCGCCACACTTTGTCACACTCTGAGTTAGACAAGTTTAATCAAATTAGGAGAGCATTTGTTTGGTAGCCACATATATAGCAAGATTTCTTTTTACCACCAAGTCTCACACGTTAGTGTCTCAAAAAAGTACGATAAAATTCTTTTTTGCTAGACAATGTGCAGCCCTGATTTTAATAGACAATGTGCAGCCCTGATTTTAATAACCTAATCTTAGGCGGGTTTGACAAAAAAAATATATATAACAAACTTTGGCAAAATTAGTATACAAACCAAACACAGCCTGTATCTGAATTGGGTTTGCATCACTGGTTATGGGCAATCAACACTCCAGCAAGCCGAAGGCAGGTGGTCAAACACTCAAACGAATAAAGCGATTCAGAAATTCCTTTTGAGAACCAGATCATCTCAGCTATCATTCGCTTACGCTTTTAGAACGGAACAGTGAAACGCTCACGAAACGCTTGCTCTACCAGCCCCCCTCTACCAGCAACGCAAGTTCCCCAACCCTAAACCCATTGGCTCCACCATCTTGTGGAGACCGGGCGAAGTCCCGCGGAGGTCGGGCACATTCTGTCAGAGACAATATCTGTGCGGAGCTCGACGAAGATCACGCAAAGTCTTGCGAAGGTCATGCGCAGCCCTACGGAGACCGGACGAAGTCTTCAGTGGAGACCACGCGTAGTCTCCATGAGAAGTCGAAGGCGACATTCACGCAGAGCTCGGTGAAGACCACACAAAGTCTTGCGGAGGTCGTGCGCATTCCATCGGAGATGACATCCGCGCGGAGCTCGGCGAAGACGATGCGAAGTCTTGCGGAGACCGGGCGAAGTCCTTGGTGGAGACCGCACGAAGTCTACGCAGAAAAGTCGGAGGTGACATCCGTGTGGAGCTCGACGAAGACGATGCGAAGTCTTGCGGAGACTGCATGAAAGCTCCACGGAGAAGTCAGAGGCGACATCTGCACGGAGCTCGGCGAAGACTATGCGAAGTCTTGTGGAGACCGAGCAAAGTCCCGCGGAGGTCCGGCGCATTCTGTCCAAGACAACATCTGCGCGGAGCTTGGCGAACGTCGCACGAAGTCTCCGCAGAGAAGTCCGAGGCGGGCACTCCATCCCCAAGTGTTGACCACGGAGAAGTCATGTCTATTGGCGAAGACTTGACCACGGCGTGGTCAGAGATGTCGCCAAAGTCACAACTGCGGCGTGGTCGTGGATGTCGACGCAGCCGACGGCAGGGTGAAGGCTTTGGAGCACGCGCTTCGTGTAGGATCCCCGCCGCCGGAGAGGCTTCACATTCGCCGGTGTTGCTTGGAGACTGACTCCCTGGTGTGGAGGTGATGGCGTGGGCTTCGCGGTCGACGGTCGCACATGCACGGGTGTCGCAGTCGTTGCTATGGGGTACCACCGGCTGTTGCGTGTTGGACTCGACGGTCACTGCTGCTGCACCTCTCTTTCACTTGGTTGCTATCGCTTTCAAGCGCCTTCTTGCGTAGTTTTTTGCGCGCTCCCCACGGACGGCGCCAACTGTTGTGGCTACAGACCAAACAGTAAAGTGGGGAGTAGCTAGGGGGAGCCAATGGGTAGGAAAATGAGTGGATCTTTCCCCTGCCTCTCTTTGGGGATTTATATATATAAGTAGAATAGGATGTGAAATTCTCATATTACCCCTTAATAATTATACAGAGTAGAGTATATTGGTATATTATTCTATATTATTAGACATATTATATATTGAGTCAGTTGTAAGATCTAGTCACAGAGGATTAGGCTATCCCTACCACACCGGGAGAGCAGAATGTCTGAGCAACGCCTTACAGCTGAGGAAATCAATGAGGACTCAACATCTGTATTTTGGACTCTTATGTTTTGTTCCTTTAAACAAATCTAGTTAAAACAACTAAGCGGATAATGTTATTATGCTCTTGTTAACAATACACTTTACAATTTTTTTTTGCGAGGTACACTTTACAAATTTAATATTTACATATTTACGTATAAAAGCTTAGGTGCATACTGGCTTGCTAAGTTGCTATTGTATCAGCCTCGTGTTTTGTTAGGTAGGATACCGATTCTCACTGTTGGGTTCAGGTAGTACAGTACCATATAAGGTGTGGATTCCATAAAGCATAAAGTGCAGGAATCAAGGAGATAAAAGTAAGTGGAAATAAAGTCGACCACAATAACACGATGAAGAGGATATGGAAGATGACGGCGGCGGTGCTGTGCACAAGAAGCGCAACGGAGGTGCAGTGCAAATAAAGCTCGACGGTCTTAGAAACTCAAAGCAGTGGCTCAAAGAGAAGCAGCGGTATCATAAAGACTTCTATGATCTACAACGCCTCAAAGAGAAGAGCGGCGGCTGTGGCTATGCGAAAGGAAGGAGATAACCACACTCATCCGAGAGGATAAACTGTATCTAGCAAAGCAATTGGCTAATTGACAAGGATTTTGTGGATTCGCACGACTTTGACAAACTCAAATATCGATACTACGAATTTGGATGTACACAACAGAAGACTAAAGAAAAAACTCAAGGTACTAAGCAGCAGCAGGTTCAGGGTCTAACATCTTCTTGTTGATCCCATTCTCAATAGGATTCCGAACACCATTACAAAAACATCGAGAGGCCACACATTCAGGCCATCCCCATTCCCATATGAGCCATCTCCTCGACTAAACCAGCCATGGCGCACACCAACGACGCCAACCTGGTGACAACGCACGTTGCCCTCGCCTTCTACCTCGACTTCGTTGTCTCCACCATCCACGCCTCCCTCTCCTCTCCTCGGCAGCGGTGTGAGGGGAAGGCAGACGGCCGGCTGCCAGAAGAAGTGAGTGGCGGCGGTCCAAAAGAAGGACGGTGGCAGCGGCTCAAGAAGAGGATGACAGTGTCGGCTTTAGTTGGGATGGGCGGATCCGGTGTGGAGACGACTAGATTCGAGCGGGGCGAGGCCGTATCTGGCGCAGGCGGCACGGATTCAGGCTAGGGGTCAGCCTAGTGCAGGCGGAGAGGCTTGAGCAGCGGAGGGATTTGGCAACGACGGGATCCAATGGTTGGGACAGCGTCAGGGAGGCCAGAAGGAGCTGGCGGCGGCCGGGAGACGAGGCGGCCAGATCCGGGCGGCAGAAGAGCAGGCCAAGAAGGCCTAGCGGTGGCCCAAAGAGCTCAAGGTGGAGCTGCATGGGCGATGGGATCCGATGACCAGCGAAGATCCACCAGAGTAGTCGTCGAAGAAGTGGCCAAGGCCGGAGCCAGTCGGATCTGGCGTGAGGAAGCTGGATGCATCCAGATCTGGTGCGGAGGTGGCAGGTAGCGGCGTGGGCTTGGGGCGGAAGGAGGTGGCCGCCCCTAGGAGTGGAGCACACTTCTCTCGGGGGGAGGTGGTGGCGACGGCCGGTGGTGACCGTCAGCGGCCGTAGCGGAGGCTAGGTTCAAAATCTAGGCTCTAATACCATGTAAGAAAGGTTGCAGCATAAATATATTGTAATTGCCCATGTGGCGTATATAGCATAATGGACACAAACCCTAAAAATAGGAAAAGACCTAAATACCCTTAACAGATCTTGTTCTAGTGTACCAACTACCTGCCCTATTTACTTGATGCACAAAAATCTACTCTGTTTACAAAAAAGAATTTCTCTCCATAATCTTTTTATTTTTGCTCTGTTAATTATAATTAGTCCTGCATCTGGTCTAGTGATGAACGATGATATCCTACTTATAGGATCATATTGGCTCTGTTTTTTCAGCTTATACCTTCTTTCAAATAAATAAATGAGATGATTTCTTCATCACTGTTTTGATGCAGGTCGGGACAGTCTTTTTGAAATGATTTATCGGCATCCGAATCGTTCATACAAGTGCTTGCGCTAGGACTAAAAGTTATCAGTTATAACTATAGTGGTGCTCATTTGGACTTAAAAGTCCTAACTTATGGCTTATTTTGCACTGTAATGGCTGAAAGTGCGCTGTAACTATTGGTAGTTTTTTTTCGGTGTAATTAAATTTAAAAATAAAAAGTTATATATCATCATAAATAATAAAAAAGAATAAGGGAAAAAAAATGAAAAAACAAAAAACTCTAAAAAATTATATTACCAAAAAAAAAGACGAAAATACAAAATTAAAAACCAGAAACTTACCAGAAGTTAAAGCTCAAATAAAGGGGACGCTGTGATCATTTCGGCTTCAGCTTCTGGCTTCTAGCTTATTTTTCACTATTCATAAATTTCGTCTTTTTCTAAACTTTTGGTTTTTTGTTGAGTTTTTTTGCCGGTTCTTTCTTCCCGTATTTATTTGTATTATATGTAATGGGCTAACATATTTTTATATTTTTTTAATTTTTTAAATTTAATTATGCTAAATAAGACTCTGTCAGTTACAGTGTTTTTTCAGTCAGTTACAGTGCTTTTCAGCCATAAGCCACAAAAAAAAGCCCAAATGAGCACCACCGCATGCCAAAAAAACCGCCCCAGACACTTGTCCTTGATTGGAATGTTTTTCTAGCACTAGTAGTACAATGAAATTTGTCTTTGATTGGAATATTTTTCTAGCACCAGTCCAGTAGTACAATGAAAGGGTAGGAGTAGGTGTAGGTTGCTAGCTCAAATGGTCAACTGCAGAAACAATGATGGCCGCAAGGGCATTGCAGCGTAATTGCGTCGCAAGGAAAGGAGGACAGATTGCCACCAACCGCAGACAAATGGAAACCGAAAGGGCGGTGGTGACTCGGAGTGGCGGTCACCAACCGCGGGCGCCGCTGCTGGCCGCGCCCTCTGGTGCCGTGGAAAACGAGGGCACCCGCGGGCCCGCGGCTCAGGTGGGCTCCACCACCGCCCAGCACGCCACGCGGCCACGCACACCGGCCGCACCGCCCAGCAGGCCGCCAGCGCCGAGCCGAGCCGCTGATTCCGTTCGCGCGCGTTTTCCCCGTCTTTTCCCAGCCTCCCCACCCCGCAGCCTCCGCCCGATCCGCTGCGCGGCGCCCACGCAACAGCGCCGCACGAGCCTTGGGGGCGTCGCCCTCCTCGGCCCGGCCCCGTGTTCGCTGCCGCTGCCCCGGGACCGGATCCAGTCAGCGCTGGCGTCACCCTCCACTCCCACTCGTTGCCCGCTTGCCCGCTGCTGCCTAATGCGGTCCGACGCGCGCCTCCACTCCGTCCGAGCGCGCCCCGCCTCGCTCCGTGCGCCCGGTCCACCGCTCCCGCCAACCCCGCCTCGCTGACGCGCGAGGCGGTTGGCAGGCCGCGCGCACGCGGGTGGTGGACTGGAGAGGACGGCACGGACGGACTCCTTCCAGTCTCCCACTTTCCGCGGCTCCCCACCTCCGCCCCTCTCTCTCTCTCCGAGAGCCGATCCCTAAGCCCACAGCGCGCGCGAGAGAGAAGAAATCCTTCCCCTCCGGAAATTCCGCACCCATCTTTTTCGCGCATTCCGCAGCTCGAATCTCGCTGTTCCCAACCAAGCCACCATCCTGTTCGGTTTGGGTCTTGCTCCTGTTCTTGAGGCCCTTGCTGGCTAGCTACCTCTGTTTCCTCTTTCTTTTGCCGCGTTCTTTTTTTGGTCTAGGCTTTGTTCGCTTGCTTGTTTGGTATGCAGCAGGTTTTTTTCCCGCTGAATCTTCGCCTTTTCTCAGCCCGCGCCGGGTCTGGGAGCAATCCATCCAGAATCACGCCATCTGTTGGCGCATAAACAGTTGAAGAAGCAAGGCCTTTCTGATTTAGGAAGCTTTTCGTCTCCCAAAATTTCCTTCTTTTGGTGGTACTTGGCAAAAAGAGGTGCCCTCCTTTTCAACCTTTCCTGGTCTTTCAGCTTCACAGAACCTCTCTTTGTTATGATCTTTCCTGTCTGATCATTGAGCTAGTAGAAACCTTAAGATTCAAGACGCTCTTTTGAGCCAATTCAGTCTTTGGTACAACAACATCTAAGCTCATGCAGTAGCTTCAAGAAAGATACCCATGGCACAAACCATTTCGAAACCGTAACCAAAGAAATGGTACCGTTTGGCTCCGATCCCCCTGCCTAAGCTGCGAAGTTTGGGGTTCTTTCCGGCTGCTGCCCCATGGATGGCCTTCCTGACGCCGACGTGGCGCCGTTGGCGGCCGCGCCACCGCAGAAGCGCGACGAGTGGAGCGAGAGCGGCATAGTGCGTCTGCTCGAGGCCTACGAGGCCAAGTGGCTGCTGCGGAACCGCGCCAAACTCAAGTGGAGCGACTGGGTCGACATTGCTCACGAGGTGTCTGCGCATTGCGCCTCGGAGAACACCGCGGGGAAGCCCGGGAGCAACAGTGCCAAGACCCCCAACCAGTGCAAGAACAAGATCGAGTCGATGAAGAAGCGATACCGGGCGGAGTCCGCCGCGGTGGCGCGTGCTGGTCCTGCTGCCGCTGGCCCGTCGTGGCGGTTCTTTGCCCGCATGGATGGTCTGCTTAAAGGGCAAGCTGGTTGTTCTGGTCAGGTGCAAGCAGAGCTGGGTACCAGTATAGACCTGCGAGCCCCGGCAAAAGCAGAGGTGGAGGTCGAAGCAGATTTTGTCAGGCAGCTGACAGATGTAGGGCCAGGTGCACTTTCTAATTTGGTGAATGCAGATGCTAATGGTTCTGTCCCAGAGAAAGTGGAGAAGGTTGATAACAGCGGGCAGAAAGAGAGCAGGGCTGCAGAGAGTGATGTCAACGTAAGCTCTCCAAGGAGTAAGGAGGTAACCGAGGATGTCGAGGAGGTGGACAAGGTTTGGGACTCGTCTAAGAAGAGGAAGAGCACAGAAATTGATATAGCAAAGAGCATCGAGTTGCTGGCTAGCTCATTCTTGAAGATTGAGAAGGCCAGAATGGAGATGTACAGGGAAACAGAGAAGATGAGGGTTGAGGCTGAGATTAAAAAGGGCGAGATGGAGCTCAAGAGAACAGAGATTATGGCGAAAACACAGTTGCAGATTGCTAAGCTTTTTGCCAAGAGATTAAAAGAGACCAGCAGCAAGACCGGTGGTAGCTCATCCGTAATCGCTGAAGTAGATACCATTACCAAGCAAGGCGAAAATGGTTAGTTTCAACATAACTAACTTCCTAGTCTGCAAGAACTTCCTTAAAATTTTAAATATGGGCATATGTAGTGTCTTTAGTCTTTGCATTCTATAGCTGTCACTCTTTCAGAAAAAAAGACATAGAAACCTTCAGTGCAAATCGAAGTTAATTACTGCACATTTGCTATGTCTGTATTTTTTTTATCTATTCTATTCCTGGGATTTACGAATAGATTAGGAGAGTCCAGTCAGAAGTCATTCTTGTAGTGTATAATTATAAAAAAAATAATCTTTGACTTCAATTTTTTTAGTTTTTGTTTCAAATGTATTAAAAGAAGCTGATTATTATGAATTAAAATGGAAATTTGAGGAGACATTGAGTTTATGTGGTCACTGGACCGTATCGTTTCAGTTTCACTACCTTGACTATTGATAAGCAATAAAAGTTAAGGTAAGGAAACTCCTACTGTAGTTCCTCATCAAATAAATAAATAGATAAATATCTTTACCATGTCAAAACCCTCAGTCAAGTCATAGTATAAGAGCTTGATTGTAGGACATAATACTCACAATGTTTAGTTCTAGTGCAAGGTTTTGATTGTGGAATGCAGATATTGCTGCAGTGCATGGACTAAACATACTATTGCCTCAATAAAATGCCATGTGTTGCATACACATGGTACTTGAAATTACTTAATTGCTCAAATGTTATATTAGAAAGACTATACTGAAGATGAATGGGTGTAGCAACAAATCCAATCATTTACTTCCAAGTAAGGATGCTTTAATGAACTGGGTTGGACTATGAGGAGCTACTCAGCCTTCTCATTTTGCTAGTGATATGCCTACAAGTGCAATTCTGAAGTTTTATATGAACCAAAAGGTAGAATTCGTACTTGGATCTTGTTGAAATTGTCTCTGATTGCATGTTGGCACCATCATCTGAACAGATTGAGCTTAGAAGTATTCTACAAAAAGCATTACTAGGTCCTTTTAGGCTTTAAATATTGAAGTGTGCATATCTGATTTGATTAACATGCCACTCTTTGGTCTAGTAATTATTTCTTTCGTATGTAGATGAAGCTTTCAACTTCCTACACAGAGTACCTTTTTATATCGTATCAAGATTGACCATGGTAGCATATGACCAAGTAAAAGAAGAAATTAGATTCTGAGCATTTCTCAATGGATCTTGGATCTTTTCAACTTGGTAGCATATATGCAGAATCAGCCAACCTGATCTTATACCACCTGGGCCAATTCCTGGTCTTGGCAAAATTCTGTTGATCACACTGTGCTACAGTAAATGATGTTTTCCTTGTATTGATAGAATGCACGAGAGCACATCAAGTTATTGAAGGATTAGGGTTTATGTTCAAAACATGAGACCGTTGTGAAGTATTTGTGAACTTTTGAAATGCTTCCATCTTCAAGCTGTCACAATATGAGATGTAGAAAATAGCATTCGGCAATCAGTGTAGATTGTCTGAAGTCTCAACTAGCGCCCAGTGGAAGTGTGATGTTTATTGGAAGTTGGAAGCAACATGCTGAATGGTCTGTTTGGTTGTTTGCATTGCTAACCTTATCTTTGTTTAGCTATGAGCAATTCTCTTCTGACCTTTGGGCTTATGAATTTCAGGTTCAGGGTGATTAGCCATGCACAGCAGCTGATCTCTTCTCAAAGCAGGTCGTTAGTTCTCCTTGGTATTGCACTGTTCTTGTGCACCAAATGTATGAGTTTGATTGATCCAACTTCACCATGCGTGAAGAAATAGTTAGCTGTATAATTGAAATGCAATAATGGAAGCAACGACATGATTGTTTCCCCTTTAGCGGGATTACAGAAGAAATTTTAGAACCAGTGTCCGAAAGTTGTCAACTTCCATTCCTGAAGTAATTTACTGACAACCATCATTTGTATCATTCAATCTCTATGCTGTGAAAGATGGAAGCAGCAGCCACCAATGAAATTGTTGCGAGAAATTGTATCGTATTGAGAAGTTGGTTTTGTCATGTACTCGGCTCTGATCAACTCGGCTTCGGCTTCTGGCTTATTTTTCATTATTCATAAGTTTCGTCTTTTTCTGAACTTTTGGCTTTTTGTTGAGCTTTTCTGCCGGTTTTTTTTCCTGTATTTGTTTGTATTATACATAATGGGCTAACATATTTTTTATATTTTTAATTTTTTTAAATTTAATTATGCTAAATAAGCCTCTGTCAGCTACAGTGCTTTTTTCAGCCAGCTACAGTGTTTTCAGCTATAAGCCATGAGCTTTTCAGCCGAACCGATCACCATTAGTTCAAGGATCACGTAACTTAATGCGAGTGGAACTGTTACGTTCTTTACCTTATCCCGTTAATGTGAGACTTCACGATCTCATCTGTATTGTTTACGGATCATGTAAGACCGTCTAGGAATATTTGTGATGAACCGTTATAAATGTGTGTTAGTTGAAATTTAAATTTATGAAAAATTTAGATTTTTAGTCTGGTGGTTTTAATCTCAGACGGTCAGATCGGTCTTGTGAGCTGTCTAATCGGTTGCTAATTGGCCTTGTGAGCCGTTTGAATGGTGCGACCAGTCGGAAGGTGGTGGTTGTTATGAATAGCGCTTGTATTCATATGAGGCCAATGGGCCAGAATATATACACAAAGTACAAGTGGTAAATATGCAAAGAACCCCTCATAACAATGGGGAATAACAAACTATACATATCTCTAACACCCCCCCTCAAACTCATGGTGGATCAACAACACTGAGTTTGGAGAGGTAGAAGCTATGCTGTGCTCGAGTCTGGGCCTTCGTGAAGAAATCCGCTATCTGAAGCTCCGAAGGCACATACTGAAGAGTAATCATCTGATCATGCACACAAGACCTCATGAAAGAAGCATCAACACCAATATGCTTGGTGAGCTCATGCTTCACAGGATCACGAGCAATACTGATAGCACCTGTACTGTCTGACAAGAGAGGGGTCGGTGTAGTGACAGAAACACCAAAATCCTCAAGTAACCACCGTAGCCAAGTAATCTCTGCTGTCAAGAGAGCCATAGCTCGCAACTCAGCCTCTGCACTCGAACGGGACACTGCAGTCTGTTTCTTCGTCTTCCAGGCAATAAGGGAACCACCAAGAAAAACACAGTAAGCAGAGATAGACCGGCGATCAGAAGGATCGCTGGCCCAAGTAGCATCCGAATAGGCCTGAAGCTGTAAAGAGCTGGAACGTGGAAAGAAGAGACGGCGAGAGATAGTCCCGCGAAGGTATCGCAGAACTCGAAGAAGGTGGTTGTAGTGGACCTGAGTGGGAGCGGAAACAAACTGACTCAGAATATGAACTGGATAAGTGATATCCGGACGAGTAACAGCAAGGTAGACAAGACTCCCAACAAGATGACGATAGCGAGTCGGATCAGAAAGAGGCTCGCCATCAGAGAGTCGGAGGTGAACATTGAGCTCCATGGGAGTCTCAACAGTACGCTGATCAGTGAGAGAGGCGCGATCAAGAAGATCCTGAATATATTTCGCTTGGGACATAAAGAAACCATCTGGAGTGGAAGTAACCTCAATCCCAAGGAAGTAACGAAGAGGACCAAGATCCGACATAAGGAACTGCTCACTAAGACGAGCCTTGACAAAGGCAATGTACTCAGAATCATCTCCCGTAATGATCATATCATCAACATACAGGAGAAGAAGAGTCCGACCACGAGACGAAGTGTGGACAAAGAGCGCAGGATCATGATCACTAGCTGAAAAACCAGCAGCAGTGACCACAGAGGAGAAGCGCTCAAACCAAGCACGAGGGGCTTGCTTAAGGCCATAGAGAGAGCGACGAAGGCGACAGACCATGCCCTCAGGAACAGAATACCCAGGTGGCGGATGCATGTAGACCTCCTCGCGCAACTCGCCATTAAGAAAGGCATTCTTGACATCAAGCTGAGAAACAGACCAGTGGCGAACAGACGCCACTGAAATAAGAGTCCGAACAGTGGTCATGTGGGCTACAGGAGCAAAAGTCTCGTCGTAGTCAACACCATGCTCCTGCTGGAAACCACGAGCAACAAGACGCGCCTTATAGCGCTCAAGAGAGCCATCAGAGCGAGTCTTAATTTTATAGACCCACTTACAAGTGATGGGATGAGAATGAGATGGACAAGGAACAAGATCCCAAGTACCAGTACGCTCAAGGGCAGCAATCTCCTCGGCCATGGCAAGCTGCCACTCAGGGTGAGTAACAGCATCCCGGTAGGAGACAGGCTCACGAGTAGCCGCGCCAGCAAAGGCAAAACGGGCAGGAGGCCGAATCAACTGGCGATCGCGGAGAGCGTAGCGAGGAGAAGATGGCCCATCAGGGGAAGATGGAGCATCAGAAGAAGAGAGAACATCAGAAGAAGATGGCTCAGCTGGAAGATCCTCAAAACGAGGTCGACGAGTGTAGAAGATAAGAGGAGGAGGTACTGTAGTAGGAGGAGCCTGGGGAGTCGTAGGAGACGACACAGGCGGCGACAACGGCGGAGAGGCCACAGGAGGAATATGTGGAGACTCAGTGGGACAGGTGGACGAGGGCAAAACAGATATAGGTGTATCTGGAAAGGTCAAGAAAGACAGAGACTCCACAGAGGAAGCCGAAGGAGAGGCAGGACGTGGGTAGAATGGACGAGACTCGTCGAAAGTCACATCCCGAGAAACCCGCATCCGACGACCAACAGGATCCCAACACCGATAGCCCTTGTGCTCGGCACTGTATCCCAGAAAGACACACTCAACAGACTGAGCGGTCAGTTTGGTGCGTTCTCGAGGGGCGAGGAGAACGTAGCAAACGCAGCCAAACAGATGAAGGGCAGAGTAGTCAGGAAGAAGACCACAGAGACGCTCAACAGGGATCGCTCCCTTAAGAGCAGAAGAGGGCTGGATGTTGACGAGATAGGTGGCAGTGGAAACAGCCTCGGCCCAAAAGTGAGGTGGAGTAGAGGCGGCGATCATCAGAGCACGAGCCGTCTCAAGGAGGTGCCGATGCTTGCGCTCAGCGACACCATTCTGAGCATGAGCACCAGGACAAGAGAACTGAGCGAGAGTGCCCTGCTCAGCAAGGAAGCTGCGCAGGTGACGAGAGAGGTACTCGCCAGCAGAGTCAGCACGAAGGACACAAATAGGAGTGGAGAACTGTGTGTGTATCATAGTGGCAAATTGTTTATAGATAGGCAAGGCCTCACTACGAGAAGACATGAAATATATCCAAGTGTGGCGAGAGAAATCATCTATAAAAATAATATAATAACGATGACCCCCTTTCGAAACAAAGGGAGCCGGACCCCAAACGTCTGAATGAACAAGATCAAAAGGACGCTGAGACACAGACTCACTATGAGGATAAGGAAGCTGAATCTGTTTACCTAACTTACAGCCCTGACAATCTAAAGATACGTCTCCTGAGACAGACCCCAGAAGACCACGACGAATTAAGGACGACAGACGGGATCCACACAGATGGCCAAGACGGTGATGCCACTGCTGGAAAGAGCCGGTAGACGAAGTGGCAGAAGCGGAGAGACTGGCGGCGGTGGTGGCAGCGGAAGGAAGGTGAAGCCAGTCAAGCTCCCAGAGACGCTGTGAGTCACGGCGCCGAGGGCCAGAACCAACCAGAGCTCCCGTGTGGCGATCCTGAACACAACAAGAGTCAGAGTCGAGAATGACCCGATAACCAAGGTCAGTAATCTGCCCAGCAGAAAGAAGCTGTAAGGTAAGGCGAGGAACATGAGCAACAGAAGGAACATGAAAGGATGAGTTGCTAAGAGATCCTCGACCAGAGACAGAAAGAGATGTACCATCAGCAGTAAGAACACTGACAGGAGAATCAAGAGGTGTAATAAAAGACAGAGTGGAAGGATCAGGAGTCATGTGAAAAGATGCTCCAGAATCAAGAATCCACGGGGAGGTGCCTGACTGTGTAGAAGGTGGTCTCTCAGTGCCCGAAGAGTCAGTAGCAGAACCTGCAGAACCTGTCGAGGGAGAACCTGAAGCGGCAAGTAGGCGTCGAAGTCTGGCTATCTCCTGCTTGGTGAGAGAAGCTGCTGAAGAAGTCGAGCCAGACGTCGTCGTAGAAGCACTACTGCCAGTAGAAGAACGGCGTGAAAGATGCCGCTTCTTTTTGTAGCACTGGGACGCAGTGTGGCCATCCTTGTCGCAGTAGGAACAGTGAGGACGGCCACCTCCAGACGGAGGACGGCCACCACCACCTGTGGTAGCCGCTGGAGGAGGCAGTGTAGCAGGCGGACGAGCGGCGAGCACAGAGGGGAGTGGCATCAGACCAGCACCACTCAAACGAGTCTCCTCTGCGCGTAACTCGTAGCGCTGACGAAGATGAGTCCACATCTGAAAAGCCGAAGGGAGTCCCACAACCTCAGAAGAAAACTGAGGCTGGACACTGGCGATGAAGACAGCAGCAGCCCGAGCGTCATCATCGTACCACTGAGTGTAGACGGTCAGACGATCCTTGTAGAAATTCAGAGCCTCGTGGTAGGCAGAGACAGCTTCATCATCAGCGAGGCGAGCGGCCTCAGCAGCAGGCTTATCGGCTGTCGGGGGCAATGCCACAGGCGTAGGCTCCGTCGGAGGAATAGGGCAAGGCGGGCAGGTGACATCGCCAGAGAGGATGCCCCAGAGACGAAGACCACACATGTGGATGCGCATGTGAGACACGAAGTCGGTGTAATTAACACCATCAAAAATCACCGGGCAACGAGGGAGGGAAACGGTGCCCATTGGTAGGCGGCGCTGGACGGCGCGGCGACCAAGGGAACGAAGTCTAACAGGCGGCGCTGGACGGCGCGGCGGTTAGAACGACGTTTTTTTTTGCTTTTTTTTTTGCTTTTTTTTTCTTCCGCCGCTCGGTAGAAAAACTCAAACGGGCCTTCGGCCCATTACGCACGCACGCACGCGCTAGGGTTAGCAGCGGCGCTGGACGGCGGCGGCGGCGGCAAGAGGGGCGCCGGGCGCAGGGCGAAGGCCGACGGCGGCAGGAGCGGCAGCGGAGGCCGGGCGGACGGCGGTGAGCGGCGGCCTCGAGTCTGCGACGGCGGGGAGCGGCGGCCTCAAGCGGATCGGGGTCGGCGCGGGTGGCGGCGGCCCGACAGGCGGAGCGGAGGCGGCGGAGGCCCGCCTCTCAGCGGCGCGGCGGCCGGGGATGGAGGAGACGACGACGCGTCGGCGGCCGGGGACGACGCTCGGAGGCCACGTCAGCGGCCGGGGAGAAGGCGGAGGCACCGAGGACCCGAGCGGCCGAGCCCGAGCGGCGGGGAGGCCGGGCGGCGACGCGGGGAGGCGCGGGGCGACGGAAGAGGCCGGCGAGGCGACCGGGTGGGAGTCGGGCGGGGCCGACGGCAGCAGGGCGGCAGCGGCGACGGGGGAGGCGCCGAGGCCAGCAACGGCGGAGGCCGGGAGTCGGCAACAACGGCGGCGGCGCAGGGAGGCCAGCGGCGGCGCGGAACCCTAGGTAAACCAAAACCCTAGTTTTGGCTCTGATACCATGTTATGAATAGCGCTTGTATTCATATGAGGCCAATGGGCCAGAATATATACACAAAGTACAAGTGGTAAATATGCAAAGAACCCCTCATAACAATGGGGAATAACAAACTATACATATCTCTAACAGTGGTCACACCGGATTCTCGGGTTTTTGGACTGTTATACTGGATTATCAGGTCTTTGGGCATTGAAAGGTCAGATCGACCATGGAGCAGTCAGTCCGGCCAGCAGGCTGACTGGAGATGGCGGTTAGGCCGGTGCAGGAGCTGAAGTCTGCAGCTCAGGAGCAGCTGGAGTACATGCTCACTGAGGACGACGATGCGCCATTGTTAGTCGTTGACAACGACAATGTGAAGTCTCAAGTGAAGGACTGCGCAGCCGGTTGACTGAGTAGGTTCAGTAATTTCACGAGTTCTATACTGACGAAACAAAAGGAGGCGCCTGATTTGGGCGGCGATGGTGAACTTAAGCAGGAGCTGCATTATTTTGTTTCTGGTATCTCCTGGGTCTGTCAGGTCTTGAGCAAACTTGAGATGTGAAATGCCTTGTTGTCTACTGGGTTGGAGTGTCATCTGATGTCATCGAAGCTGTCGACGCAGTGTGCGCAGGGTTCGACTGCCTGAAGACCAGGCTGATGGTGATAGAGGTGTCTGCAAAGGTCCTGAGGCAATTGCGTTTGGCAATATTGTTCTCCCCGCGGAGGAACGTTGTCATGCTGTGAAAGTTTGGATTGGTTTTGCAGGGGGAACAAAGCCTATGGTTGAGCAAGCCGATCGCGATGATAAGGGTGATGCTGAAACACCGAAGATCAACATGGAAAATGAGGTTTGGCAGGGACTGGAATCAGCCATTGTTTCGATCGTCCTGACACTGCCGTCAAATAGGCAAGCTGAGATCTTGTCAGAGTGGCTTCAGTCAAAGCATGTTAGGTATCTGGACTTTGACGGAGGCATTTGAGGTCGGGTGTTATAGATCAATGGTTGCTAGAAGAAGGCTGTCTTTCCTGAGACACATTAGTCAGATATCTTGATTCTTGACCCGTGCTGTCAAATTCAAACACTCTGGGGAATATATGTTATGTTGGTCTACTTGCCATGAAAAGTTTTGATTAGCACCAGGGTAAGGATGTAATCATGTAAGGTATGAGCTGGAGTGGACTCTACCTTTCACCAACATCAATCATCACGGAGTTCCATTATTTTTCTTCCTTTGGTCAGTGTTGTCGTCGGAGTTGTTAGAGGATACCCTTATCAACTTGAATACATTCATCACAGCAGATGGAATGTATAAGCCACATAGGCAGAGGTAAAAAAGGTTGCAAAACAGCTTGGTTGACAAACACCTGTCAGAATATATGATCAATTCCAATCAACGACTCGCCATATGGATCCACATGTGGCATTATGCAGAGGTAAACAAGAAAATATTTCTCTCTCTAGTAGTCAAATATGAAATATGACAGTGTACAAGGCAAAAATGGAAGCTCTTAATTAATGCTAATTATATCTCATATCATGATCGATGGGAATTGGATGGTCGCGCACTTCTAGTGAATGTTGCAGCGGAGCGAGCACAGCGAGGCTTTTGATGAGGTGTCGAGGGAGAACATGGCTGCTTGTTTCTTAGGATCACTGGGACGCATCAGTACAGCAATGCTAATAATGTTTTTTGAGAAGCTAATGCTGTCTTTGTATATACAACTTAATGTTTCGATGGAAGACTATACAGCCTGATGATTCTGTGGGCTTGTTTGAACTGAACCTTGTGACCTGCAGGCTGCACTGCTATTCATGGATTTGTTGTACCTGATGTTGGGATTCTTAGTGTTACAAGGAATAGACGAAACACAATCTGTACTGTTTGTCTGTGCTCCTTCCGTTATTATCATGAACTCTCTTCTGTGTCTTTCAGTGGCCCGCATGGTAGATCGATGCTTATGACAAACATCGAAACCTGCATGTAAATCGCAGGGATATTGTCATCTTGATGAGCATGAGGAGATGGAGACGGAGCGATGCTTCGTGCTTAGAATCATATGCTGGTTCCAACAGGTTCTATGTGAATTTGTTTCTGCAAGAAGTTTGATTTCTGTAATGAGCTGTCCCCGTTCTATTGCTTTCAGTCATCGATTGATCCGCAATTACAAACTGCAAAGGGCTTCATTGGAGGACATGATCGGCAGAAGCCGCCGCCAGCACCGAGGGGGTTCAGAACCGTCCTAGAGCCGGAGCCGGAGAAGGACGCCGGCGGGGATGAAGATGGAGGAGGGAGGTGGTGCAGAGGACGGATGGAGGCGGCGGCATCGCGGATGGGCAATTTTATATCAGAACCGAAAAACCGCCAGCCCCGCCCTAGCCCCCGCCCAGCCGCACGACCGCCGCCGCCGCAGACCGGCTGCCACCGGCTCCGCCACTAGTTTTTTCTTGATGTTGGTTCTATGAGCTTCTATATATTACCGAATGCCTAGTTTATACACAAACTTGGTTACGGTGATCTTCTTGTCAACATTGAAGGGAACCTGAAGAATTAACCAAAATTAAGGAAGTCAAATGCAGAAATTCACCTAGTTATTTCTTTCTTATTCATATATTGAGGAAGGAGGGCGGTGCCTCCGGCTCCGGCCTCCCCTCCTTGGCGCCACCAGATCTTGTTGGCACCTCCCCATCTCAGCTTGAGCACGACTGCACGGGTGAGCAACGCTAGTCCTCACTCCTCACTGCCTCCATGTCTAGGTCAATTGATTGGGGATTTGGAGGAATGGAGAAGGGAATGGATTGGGGATTTGGATAATTTTGGGACACAGCCACTAGTCTAAGACTAGAGCTGGAGGTTTCTCCCTTTCCCCGACCCTTCCTCTCCCAGCGCCGAATCCCCCTACCTCTCGCCTTGCCGCCGCTGGAGCACGCCGCCGGAGGTTGTGCGGGTGCTAGGAAGGCGGCGGCGGGGCTCTCTCGCCTGGATCTGGGCAGCGGTTCTAGATCTGGGCGACGGTTTCGAGGTAGCAGGGCCTCGTTGGTGGTCGCCGGTGGAGGCTGAGCGGCGTGGGCGGCGGTCGGGGCCGGAGCGCGTCTTCGGGCGTGCGGGGGCGTGGGGACGGAGTTGGCGTGCACGTGGAGTGGTGTCGTCGTGGAGCGGCGGCGGCGACGAGGTTGCTGGCCTTTGGCATGCGTCTCAGGCGTGCTGGTGACCGGATCTAGGTGAGAGCGGGTCCGGCGGTGGTGCTGAGTTTCGGCACGTAAAGGGGTCGGCTGCTTTGGATCTGGGCCGCTTCTGCTCAGGCGAGCAGGTGGTCGTGCGGCCAGCTCTTCATCGCCGCGGAGCGTCACCGTCGTCCTCCAGCACTCCGACCGGTGCGCGAAGCCGTGGCCTCTGCCGGTTTACTCGGCGGCCTTGGCGTCACTCGCGCGCCTCTCCAGCTCCTGCACCGTCTCCGCAGGGCTCAGGTGGTCGCCGTAGATGAGGGAGGCGCGCGGTGGCGGTGGGGACGGAAAGGCAAGGAGGGAGGTCAGCGGCTTGCGGTTCCAGAGTGCTGGCGCCTGGTTCCGGTCGCGTGCGGGGCCGGCGGCGATGCTGGTCGTCGGAGCCCAGCATGGGTCTGGCTGGTGGCCGGATGCTGCGGTTGGCGGCGGCGGTTGTTGGTTTGCGGTCCTGTCGTGTGGCAGGCAGTTCAGCTGCTGGGTGCATGAGGTATCCCGCGGTGACCGGTGAAGGCTAAGCTGGCAACGGTGCTTGGTGTCCGGCGTGGCAGCAGATAGTCCTTTGTAGGCGTCGCTTAGTGGTTTCTACAGAGACGGATATTGCAGGAAGAGGCTCTTTGAGGAGTTCAAGGGTGGCTATCCCATGGTTTTGAGGTGTGCACGACTCCGGTGTGTTGGTGGCGGTCTATTTTGTGTGTGGGTAGTGCGTGGAGTGCTGTGGAGGTGCTGGCGAAAGCCTTGCCGGTGTTCTTACCGGTCCCGACAACGATGACGCATTCGGGCGCCATTTTCCTTCTTGGTGGTGTTGTCATGGCACTCCACAGCCCTCATGTTTTCTGATCTCCAGGTGAAAACCTTGCCTCGGTGAGGCGGGCGGCGTTGGCGACCCTTGTCGTCTCCTTGGAGGCGTCGCTTAGGAGGTCCTTCTTCACGCAAAGTAGACCGAAGTTTGGATGGCGCAGTCGGTTGAGGATAGGGTCTTGGTTGAAAGCAAGGACGGAGAAGAAGTTCTGAAGCGTAATCTTTCTAGCTTTTTTATAGTCCTTAAGCTCTCTTTCTCGTTGTTGTATGCTCCTCAGTTATGAGGCTTTGAGCCTAAGAGCTCGTGTAACCTTTGGCTGTATATATCCCTTGTGGATATAGAGCCCGGATTTTATATCCTTTATCTAAAAAAAGGAACAGGGTACCATGTGGGACCGATGGGATGTGGGCGGTGGGCCAGTGGGCGGACCACAGACGTGAATTAGGCTTGGCTTCGCTGCTTCTTCGGCCTTGCTTCTTTCGTTCTTGTTCTTATTTCTTGTTTACAGTTTGCTGGCTTGCAGCAACCATGGCAAGTCACAGCCGCAGGGTAGCGCCTGGGGAGCCAGGAGGGAGGGTTCGGTCGACGGGTAGGCTTCAACCTTATGAAGCCTACTCGTTGGATTCGCCACTAGGGTGAGCGGCTTTTCATCGGCATGTGGGTCTCATCTTAGCCGTCCCATTGATGTCGCACGGATAAATCTGCAAGTTGGAGTTTTTTTGTGTGCATAAAGCCCTAATTTAAGCATCTATCGTTCCCGAACATTCACAAAAATTGGATGCAGAAGGGGCCCTTCAATTATATCGTATTATCATCTGTACCCAACGCACCAAACCACATCGCCTGCCGCCGCACCACCGCTCGCTGTCGATGTCCGCCGCTGACACCATGCAGAACTGAAGCAGTACGTGGCTTATTCGATCTCAAGGGGAAACTCTTAACAGTCCTTGGCATCAAAAGATTCGTTTTTTTCCTTTTAAGGAATCAAAGGCTCATTTAATAATTAGTATCGACACTTGAGAATGATGATTCATGCGCATCTCATATGCATTCCGTAATCTGCTATTCTGCTTCCTCAATGTACACTTATATCAACAATCCCGGACGAATGAGTCGGACACCGGAAGCGGCCATGTTAACAGCGAGACGCCCGTACATACACGGAGGAGTCGACAACCGGCACAACGTCGGTGATCGACAAGGAGCCGTCGGTCTCGACGAACCTGGCGCAGGTGCTGCCGACGGGCTCAATGCCGACGTACCAGGCATTGTCCCCGTCCTTCGCCACAAACCACGCCCAGTGCTACATGTCTGACTGCTGGCTCACCGTGGGGCTGGCCGCCGTCCTTACGGCGTCCCGCATTTTATTCGCCTTCACGAATTATATCGTCCACGAAGTGCAAGATCTTACTCAAAATTTGTAATTGCATATATGCCTCTGCTGCCGCCGTCGAAGCATTCGTGCCACCGGCGCTGGAGAACCGGCCGTCGTCGTCCGACGAGTCCACCGAGGAGCTTCAACAGACACAGTTTGTCCTCACATGAACGATGGAGACGACGCTGCCGCTGCTCGATTCGCATTTTATTCGCCTTCACGAATAGCATCGTTCACGAAGCGCCTTACATTATTATACCGTTATAAAGATAGTTTTCCTACTCGATGTTTGTTTTAGGTCTGACCTTAGTGTCGGGGCATCTCATCGTGTTCAACCTATCGAGATTCGAGCAGAAGAAGGTGTTTCATCAGATTCAGCCTGACCTCCTCAAGAAGCGGAGCCTCAACAAGTTAGATCTAGTTCACGTGATCTCCACGGGAATTGTGTTCCTGACTGTGGCGTTCAGCGACGTGGGCCTCCAAAACTGCTTCTTCCCAGACGCCGGCACCGACACCAAGGAGCCGCTGAAGAATGTGCTGCTGGGGTGGCCTCCTTGCGTTTTGTACTCATGGTCTTCCCACGACAAGAAAGGGCATCAGGTGCCACAACAGCACTAGCGACAATTAACAAATACTGTTAGTGGGTTTCTTTAATTTTGTAAGCACTTTGATCACCACTTCTTTATCAATGTTGCTTAAAGATTATACATGTAACTATATGCATGATGAAATAGTAAACCTCGGTCAATTTTGTTCTAGATCTGTCCCTGTGTACACATCTATAGATTCCTTGTTGGTTGTAGTCTTTGGTTTTCTTTAGTGTTGATTTTGACCGAAGTTATCCCAGCAAAAAGAAGCGAGAACAAGAGAACATGCATAATCAAACCAGATTATATTAAGTTCACTCCCACATCGTCACACACTGTAACACGTACAGACACAAGGATACTACATGCTGCTAGCTTGGAAGCCTCTTTCTTTTCCCAACCACAAGGGCATGGTAGCCTGAATGATTCTGATCAGAACACACAACCACTCGTTTCACAAACTGCACTAGTACAGAAGCAATAGATCAAGCAGCCAACTAGCCAAGGACTAGACACATTCGTGAGCCATTGCGTCGAATGGCTTCTTATTTACTAGATATATAGGAAGGCATGTGCAGGCATGCCATCCTCTTCGCTCTTCAGCAGGTGCAGGGGCTGCAGCCGCAGCTGGAGCCGCAGCTGCAGCCATGGGCAGCCTCACTGGACTCGGCAGCCTTCTCAAACACTTGAATGCTCCTGCAAAAACAGTAGAACAGTTTAAAATGGAATATGAATTTGCTTGATGTTTCAAGAATAGCTTGGAAATTATTTTGGTGACCGGGTGATGGTGAAAATTTATACCCCTTCTCAGATGAAACACCAAGGACCAAGGTTCCTGGGGTGCTAGTGTTCTCTGCCAATTCACGGTACATCATTCTGTGTGTCCGGCAAAAGTAGCACAAAAGGGTTTCAGTTCTTACTAGACCAATAAAGCCTGAAGCATGTATGATCAACGAACCAAAGATCAGTTGCAGTTATACCCGCCGTAGCTGCTACAGCCGCAGCTCGAACCGCAGGAGCAGCTTCCGCCACAGCAAGACATCTTCTAGGTCTCTTGTTACCTCAAGAATCTGTATGCAAAGAGAAAGATGAGCTTGAGGAGTGTGGTGATTTGCTCAACATCATTGCCCCCCATTTATAGCAGTGGTGAAGCAACTGTACATGAGCTCAACTGCTAATGTGTTTCAATCCAATAGGCGGATTTAGAAAATAGTTCTATTGGCGACAATATGTGAACTCAATGCAGGGAGTGTCAAACAGATAATCCAACCATAAGCATAAGCATCTCTTCATTCTCTATGTATGACGGGATCTCCTATGAAGATTCTTACATAATATAAGAGCCTGAAAGCTTCGAAGAATGATATTGTATGGCATCCTTTTCATCGTAAGCAAAAGGGCAGCATTTCATATTTTTTTATTATGTCAATGTTATTAATTCTAAATATTTGAGATGGTAAAAAATTTATTTGCAATGAACATGAGATTGGACCGTCTAGAGAGGAGACTGTTCATAGTTTATCTTGCTTTGAAAGAGCACAATCTTATCTAACATCTATGCAAGTGGTTGGATCTTGAACCAAGTTCAAAGTTGATCTTGCTACAATTTTATTTTGTGCCAAATTTTTACCTAAAGAAGAATTGTTACATTTTTTAGGTGAACTATTGCACAACTTGAATTTGAATTAAGCTCTTGTACGAATTTGATTAGAATAGATGAATTATTGCACAGATTGACTTTTAGTTGGTTCACCTACGATTGAATTTGAGTTAAATTATTGGGCAGCTGGCCCAAGTTGATGTTGATTTAATTTATAGCTTCATATCAATTCCGTATTTAAATTTATCATTTGTGTTAGAGTAAGTATATTCCTTTTGTATTTATCTATATGAGTAGAGTTGTCTTTGCATATAGTCCTTTGTACTCTTCAGGAGGACTCCTCCGTCGACAACTTCGTCTAAGCCCTGACCAGTGTTTGGCGCCAGCTGGATGAGCTGGAATTGCTACTTTTCCAGCAGTGTTATAAAGTACAGAAGGCGGATCATGATCGCCTTTGCCTTTATGACTTCATCGGTTGTCTTCGTCTAGAGTTTGAGCCTGTCAGAGCTCAACTGCTGAGCCGCTCACCTCAACTGACTATCACCAAGACTTTTTTGACTATTCATGCTGAGGAGCTCAGCTACAGGTTAGCAGCACAGTCTGTTTTGGCTGTGCTTACTGCCCCTTTTTCTTCGACTACGATTTTTCCTCAGGCGTCTGGTTTCGCACTAACTAGGGTTCATTGCAACTTTTACAAGAATTTTGGACACAACTACCAGAGTTATACGGTACAGAAAAAACAGAACAAGGAGCATGGAGGTGAACGATCCAAAAGGAGGCAGAGAGGGATGATCCAAGAAGAGGCAGAGACACCCTTCCTCTACTAGTAGGATTGAATTTTACAATAGCATACTTATTGATACCTCTACTAGTAGGATTGAATTTTACAATAGCATACTTAATTGATGAATGTGGCTACCAGTGCAACTTCTGAATCCTGTTGTAAATAATACGGTATAAGCATATATTTAGATTTAATTCCAACAAAGTAAAACATAATTAAAGAACACTTCGAGTAGAATACAAATGACATAAATTACATAAAAACATGTAATTCTACCATGTTATTTATACAAAAAAATTCACCATATGCACCAAAATCACAGCTGGAATGACCATGTAAAATATTCGAAATTTGGGGTGCAGTTTCCAATTCAAACAGAAAGATGGTTGCTTTATTCAAATGTTGCTTCCACGTCTTCTTTTACAACTGTGGACAAAAAAAATCATAAAGGTTTGGATGGATTTTGTCAAAGTTAGGTGTGCCCTTTCGAAATCACAAGAAGAAACAACAAAAGCAAGAGCTAATCTCTATGCTTGTGACAAAAGCCTAGCTTCTATCAGAATACAAAATGAAACCTAGACTAATTCAAACAAAAATTTTCCTTGCTCTTTCCGGAATAGTTAGAAATCTAAGCTGTACTTATCGTGATTGAATTCAAACACACCCAAACAAATAGGATGTTGCTTTCAATTCAAACGTTGCTTCCACGGCTTCTTGTACAGCTACGGAAAAAACTCCAAAATGTTACTTTATTTTTTTCAAATGCTCAAACTTTGGATAGATTTTGTCGAAAGTTCATTGAAGCTTCTTCGAGCAAGGAAACAACGCAGAGCAAGTGCCTAAATTTCGTTGCTTCCAATAGGCTTAAATGAATTTTAATTTGGGTTCAGGATTGGTGTTACAAAAAGTCCAAAGGAGATATTGAAATGCTCCTCATTGAGGAAATGCGCTGGAAATTTTGAGAGATTGCTTGGAAGAAAAGAGGGCTTCAACAATGGGCCATTCGAAATGGACAGAACCATAAAAATTGTTGAAAATAGCAATGCATACTTGAAGCTTCTAGCTATTGCTACTAATGGATGTTTCATAGCCGTAATGAGTCACACAAGTTCCTGGATAGTTCAAGAGCAATGTCGGCAAGGATACAAGCATCTGTTAAAAGCTGCAAGAGCTGTGAAGATGTTTTTAGAAGTGAAGAAAGAGTAAAAATACAAATTGACCACATCATCCTGTATTACGCCCCGGGGTTCCCCGCGCGAGGAGGCGAGCCACGTCGCCCCGCCCGCGCGCTCCGGCCGGCGCGTGGCGGGGGGTTTTTGGTACGGCCGGAGGAGGTATTTTCCCTGTATTTTTTGAAAATTACGTAAAGGTCCTTTTTCCTCGCGAAAAGGTCCCTGAATTTTTCAAAAAAGATCCTGCGCATATTTATTTTTCGTTGATAACGATCCGCAGTTTCCGAAATTACGTACAGGCCCTCGGTTCTTTCAAAACAACCCCTGATTTTTACGAAAAAACCCCTCTGGTCTCCTTTTATTGCGAAAAGCCCCTCGCTTTTTTAAAAAAATGTGCATATTTATTTTTCATTGATAACGATCCGCAGTTTCCGAAATTACGTACAGGCCCTCGGTTCTTTCAAAACAACCCCTGATTTTTACGAAAAAACCCCTCTGATCTCCTTTTATTGCGAAAAGCCCCTCGCTTTTTTTTTAAAAATGCGCATATTTATTTTTCGTTGATAACGATCCGCAGTTTCTGAAATTACGTACAGGCCCTCGGTTCTTTCAAAATAACCCCTGATTTTTACGAAAAAACCCCTCTGATCTCCTTTTATTGCGAAAAGCCCCTCGCTTTTTTTTAAAAAAAAAACCCTACGCTTTCCTTTAGCTACGAATTTTCGCCTCTTTTACTTCAGTACACACGGTGGCTGGCGCGGCGTGCCGCCGCGCCTATGAGGCTAGTAGTACTTAAGTCAAGAAAGAACTAGGTAATGCTAGTGTGGCTAGTACTTATCTAAAGGTGTGTTGTAAAAATCTTTTATCTAAGTCGGTTGGTGTAACGTCCGGAGCTGTCAGTGATGAGATGATCATTAGTTTGTTTTTGCTTGAGTCGGTTTGTTTGGGTATAAAAGGACTAGTGCCCTTACTGTATCCGCGAGTATGAATGAAGATAGTTAAGCTTCATGTATGTGTATGTCTTGCTAGAGAGATATGAGAAAATAGTGTCCTAAAGCTACTTTGTCCTCTCATCTTGCTTCTTTTGAGTGATCTGATCCCCAGCAAATGGTATCAGAGTAGATGGTCTAGGACCATTAGAATCGAGAGGAGTCTTTGAGGCGCTAAGGGGAGACTCTGCCGGTGCATAGTCTGGGACTGTGAAGCTCGTTGGTTTGGGACCAAAGTTTACTTGACGTTGGACATCAGTCACCATGGCGGATCTTACTGACGCAAGTAGTGGGATCAAGAAGCTCAATAGTCACAACTATGGCTATCAGCAGACCTATGGGAGGTCATTACGGGCACCGAGACAACTCCACCAAAAGAGAATGTAGAAGCCTTACGAAAGTGGCGTATCAAGACTGATAAGATTTTATTTGTGCTGAGACAACAATTGAGGAGAACCTATTGGAACACATTTGTGATGAAAAGACACCACAGTCAGCTTAGGAGACTTTGTCAAAATTGTTCTCGAAGAAGAATGAGGCGCATCTACAATTCCTTGAGAATGAGCTTGTAGGTATATCACAAGGCACTGGTATTAGTCAGTATTTTACAAAAGTGAAAAATATTTGTCGTGAGATATCTCATCTTGAGCCTGAGAAGAAATTAGCGAGGCAAGGACGAAGAGGATCATCATCCATGGCCTAAGACCCGAGTACAACGGGTTTATGGCCACAGTAAGAGGATGGTTGTTGCAGCCATCATTGATGGAGTTAGAGAATTTATTGGCTAATCAAGAAGAGTTAGCCAAGCAGATGGAGAGTATTACTATAAAAGGAAGAAAAGGAGGCACTCTTCACTAACAAGAAGAAGGGTAAAATTCAAGGACCATAGAGGCCCAAAACAAGGTGGATAGAAGGCAGCATCCAAGAGAGAGAAGCAATTCTTCAAGGGGAGCTCAACGAGTAAGACAAAATCAACAACAACAGAAGAATGAGAGGAAACAATATGGTGAATGCTTCAATTGTGGTAAGAATGGTCACTTTGCTTGAGATTGCCGGTACCCGAGAAGGCAATTTGAAGGGAATTTAGTCACCACAAAGGAGAAGGATGAGATCACTTTAGAAGCATCTGTCAGTGAAGAAGAGTGGGACGTTGAAGTTGGATTTTCTCAACAAGTTGAAGAAGAGGAGTTGAGGTGGACATGGAAGCACTAACTTTTGTAGCAACGACAGATCCAGGGACAAATTATAAGGAAGATTGGATTGTCGATTCTGGTTGCTCCAATCACAAGAAGCTGCAAAATATGACTAAGTACAAGGAAGGAAAGTATAATTCTAAGCTACCCATCTCTCATATTGGGAACACAGTTGTTCCAAGGTATGGTTCTCAACAACTCCATCTTGAGAAGGTCTATCATATCCCAAGCTTGAAAAAGAATTTGTTGTCAGTGCCTCAATTGACAACAGAAGGGAAATATGTACTCTTCGGCCCTAAAGAAGTTGCTGTTTTTAGAAAAGTAAAGGTGATCGACATACCTATCATGAAAGGAAGAAGAAGACAATCTGTTTATATGCTCTCTATAGAGTCAGCATATGTGGATAAGATTTGAAAGAATGAAATATCTGATCTGGCATGCGCGGCTTGGACATGTTAGCTATAGCAAGTTGAAGGGAATGATGGAGAAGCATGTGTTGAAAGGACTTCCTCATTTAGATATCCGGATGGATGTAGTCTATGCTAGCTGTCAGTATGTCAAGACTCACCAATTGCCATACAAGGAGTTAGAATATCAGTCCAAGATACATTTGGAGCTCATACACTCAGATGTGTTTGGCCCAGTTAAGCAAATATCACTTGGAAGCATGAGGTACATGGTGACATTTATCGATGACTTTTCAAGGTATGTTGGGTTTACTTTATGAAAGAGAAGTCTGAAACTTTTATGAAGTTCAAAGAATTTAAGAAGAAAATAGAGAGTGAACTTGATAAAAAGATTCGATACTTACACACTGACAATGGAAGAGAATATTTATCCAATGAGTTCAATATCTATCTCAAGGAGTATATGTTAAAAAGATAATTAACTTGCCCCAATACTCCACAACAAAATGGAGTAGCGGAGTGCAAGAATCATCACTTTGCAGAAACCTGTCGGAGTACACTACATGCTAAGAATGTACCAAGAAGATTCTGGGCCGAGTGTATTGAAGGCTGCAGCCTATATGATTAATAGGCTACCACAAATAAGGCTGGGATTTAAATCACCACATGAGAAGTTGTGGAAGATAAAGCCAGTTGTCAGCCACTTCAAAGTATTTAGTTGTGTATGCTATGTCTTTGTGCCAAATCACTTGAGAAGCAAGTTTGACATGAAGGCGATTCGGTGCATCTTTGTTGGCTATGATGATGCTCGAAAAGGCTAGAAGTGTTGTGATCCGACCACAAGCAAGTGCCACACTTCAAAAAATGATGTGTTTCATGAAGCCTCTACATGGTGGACTCCCAAGAAGATTGAGATTTCTGAATCCAAGGATTTGGATGAAGTTATAGAAGAAGTTAAGCCAGAAGTTGAGGAGCAAGTATCAGCTCCAAGTGAAGTTGAAGAGGGCTCATCCAGTATGTCCAAGAGTCCATGGAAGACTGGTGAACATCAGCCTATACTCGAGGAACATCATCCAAATCAAGTGAAAGTTGAAGATCCTGTATATGAACTATAACGATCTACAAGGAAGCGGAATCCCAATCCTAGGTATGCTAATACTGTCCTTATTAATGAGGCTATACCTATTTAGCCATCTTCTTATGAAGAAGTAGCACGAAGCCCTGAGTAGCAAAACATTATGCAGGAAGAGGTTAAGGCCCTAAAAGAAAGTTATACATAAGACTTAGTGCCAATACCAAAGGATGTGAAACCAATATCCTGTAAATGGGTCTATAAAATCAAGACCCGTCCAGATGGCTTAATCAAAAGGTATAAAGCTCGACTTGTTGCTCAGGGATTCTCTCAACAATATGGGTGGGACTACGAAGAAACATTCAGTTCAGTGGCGAAGATCACAACTATTCGAGTCTTGCTTGCTTTGGCTGCTAGCAAGTCTTAGAAGTTGTGGCAGATGGATGTCAAGAATGTCTTCCTACATGGAGAGCTTGATAAGGACATTTATATGGAACAACCAAAAGGTTTTGAGAGTAAGACTCAACCAGAGTATGTTTGTAAATTGAAGAAGACACTCTATGGCTTGAAGCAGGCTCCAAGAGCTTGGTACGGGAAAATCGATAAGTTTCTAGTACAAAGTGAATTCAAAGTTGTTCCATCAGACTCTATTCTGTTTGTGAAGGCTAAAGAATGTAGACTAGCAATAGTTCTAGTCTACGTTGATGATTTTATCATTACATAAAAGAAAAAGTTCTCAGAGGAGATATTGAGATGGTGCCGACAAATACAGACGAACAAACTACATATATTCTTACAAAGAGTCTCAATAAAGCAGAGTTTGAGAAATTTCGAGAGGCTCTAGGAATGATCTACAAGACAACTTTGAAAGCAAGTATGCATTGAGGGGGAGTGTTGAAAATAGCAATGCATACTTGTGTTGAAGCTGATATATTTTGGCTAAAGACTAGCTGAAACGCATTGTAGAATTGTTACTGACACGCACTGAAGAAAAATCTACATGCAAGCTGGAGTCTTGAGTTTGTCATGTCGGTAGAGATAAAGAAGCTAACATGAAACATGTTGTATCCAAATGCTTCAAGTGGCAAGTAGTATCCAGATAACTCAAGAAGCGTGTTGAGAATTCTAGTGCTAATTAGCTGGCCAATCGATGTTGCTAGCTTTGAAAATAAAAAACACCTTGTTGGAGTCAGTTTGGTTGTGTCGGTTTATTGCCTTATAAAAGGACCCCCCATGTATTCAGTAGTTGTTTGCGAGTATGCTAATAGAAGCCTGATAGCTTCATATGAGAGTGTATGTGTGTGTTTTGAGAGCTATGCTAAAATAGCAATACATATAAGCCATAGCTTCATGTGTGAGTTATGTATGCTGCTAAAAATTGAGTGCCTTACCACCTTATGATTTACAATAAAACTCGAATTGAATCACCAGCTTAGTACAGAGGTTAGAAATCCATCCAAGCAAAAAAAGAAAGAAAAAGAGAAGACCATCGCCCACCGTGGGGCTCGAACCCACGACCATAAGGTTAAGAGCCTTACGCTCTACCAACTGAGCTAGACGGGCATGGTTGCTTAGAATTCTTTGATATGTGGCATGCTAACTATGAAAGCAATTTGCTACAGACAGAATGCTGTTGGAACCAAATTAGTATCCATAGTAGTGTCATTTCGATCATTGCTTTATCTAATTTGGCATGTGCTCATACTACCTATTTCTAAGGTCAAACACCGCAAATTGGAGATTACTCAACCATTCACCTCTCTCATTCCTCTATACTCCAACCAAACAAAGAAGGCATTAATACAAACTATGAAAATCACACACACAAAAAGTCCACCCGAAACAGTAGATTTGTAATCCAACCTCTGAGAGCAATTTATATAAAACCTTGAAGGATTGTCAGTTGGTTGACAAGCACTGTATCTACAACAACAACAATAACAAAACATGTTAGAAACTAAATCAAACCAAAATTCATGCTTTCTCCTATCTTAATCATATAATAAGCAATCCACCAGTAGAATGGGAGCAGTAAAAGTGGAGATGGCAGTGCCGATCCATCCTTACGTTGCCAGGAAGAATAATGCGATGTGTTAGCCTACCATTTCGTTCCCACTGTGACACCTCGGTTCAAGACGATGTTGCATGTATTTACATTACTATTGCTGCATGTATTCACATTAACATTGTTGCATATATTCACATTAGCGTCACTATTGTATATATATATATATATATATATATATATATATATATATATATATATATATATATTTGTACACCAATGAATCAGAAAAGTGCTTCATTTCTATGAGCCTTCATGGTATCAAAGTTTTAGGTTTTCTAACTTCCAAATCCTAGCACCGCCGCTAGTCTTCCGGTGCACTGCCCCCGGGAGGAGCGTCTCAACTCCCAGGGGCGGCCATCTCCTCGCTGCCCTAGTGTGGATGGCACCACTGCGCCGACTCCCATGCTGCACCACCCGACCGTTGCGCCTCCCACGCCGCCCTGGCGTGGATGGCGCCACCGACCGCCTCTTCTTCCTCTCCCTCTCCTTTTTTCTCTCTTACACTACCCTGTGCCACCTCCAGACCTGTTGTCGCCAACGGCTTCCCTCATAGTCAGTAGCCTCCCCAGCTCCCCCTCTCATTCCTCCATCTTGTCACCACTGTCGTTCCATATTCCTCTCTCTCTCTCTCTTACTGGTCGGCAGTGCCTTCAGATTTGCCAACGCCGGTAGCCATCCCCACCGCTGACAGCCTCCTCCACCTTCCTTAACCATCGTCGCCTTCCCCCTTCTTCACTCTCTCGCGCTCTTTCTCTCTCTTGGTCTCGGCCTACTATTGCTCCGGATCCACCGCCCTCGATGGTTTCCTCACCGTCGGAGTTCCTACCTCAAGTTGCCCCTCCTCTTCTTCTTCCACCTCGAAGTCACCACTGTTCTCTTCTATAACACCCTCCCCCTTTCCTTCTCTAGGCACCACCAGCCCTATCCACTGCCTCCGGCTGCCTACCTCACCGCTAGCCACCTCACCTACTCTACTCACTCCTCCCCCAACCTCTCTACCTTTCTCCCCTCCTGCTCTGGCTTCTCCCTTGGTTCTCTCTCTCCTAGCTCGCATCACCCGCCGAGCCTCCTCTTTGAGCATTTTTTTCTCCCACCCACCACCCTTCTTCCTCTCATCTAGCTATGGGCGACTCTAACAGACTTCTCACTCTGTGCTCCATTGGTGTACCGCGGTGACCTCTACCCATTTTAGTGGCCGTCCATTGCTTTCTTCTTGCTTGCCTCCTTGTGCTCTCTCTCCCCCCTTTCTTCTCCCCACCGGCACCGACGAGGGCCGGGCCAGACTTGTCGGTGGCCACCCACCTGCTTCCTTCTTGTTTACCGCTGACTCTTCCTTCCACTGCTCCTCCAATCACCACTTCCTCTTGGCCGCTCCCACAACTCCGTCGTCGAGTCATGCTGGCTCCACCAGTTTCTTTTGGAGCTCCGACGACCCCTTCAAAAGGCCATGGTCATCTTCTGCGACAATATCAGTGCAGTGTCTCTCGACTAACTCCGTTCAACATCAAAGGACGAAACATGTTGAGATAGACCTACACTTTGTACGGGAACGCGTCGCTCTTGGTGAAGTCCGTGTGCACCACGTCCCCACCAACTCTCAGTACACCGATACTTCATAAAAAGGGTACTCTAGTTTGAACGTCCGACCCGCTCACGTTCCAATTGCAGAGGGTGTTAACCTACTATCCCATTCTTACTGTGACGCCTCGGTTCAAGATGATGCTGCATGTGTTTACATTACCATTGCTGCATGTATTCACATTACCATTGCTGTATGTATTCACATTAGCGTCACCATTACACACACACACACACACACACACACACACACACACACACACACACACATATATATATATATATATATATATATATATATATATATATATATATCACAATGTAGCGAGTATCTCATGTAACGGAGGATATGTACATGTAGTATACGTGTATTTAAGACCATATAGGTACTATGAACAATTTTTTAGAGGTGGTATGTATATTTTTTTTGACATACTCCTTTTTATGTACGTATATGAAGGTATTTATAAAATACGTTAAAAACTATGGACTCCCTTGCAATTTTTTTGTATGGTTCATATTGGAGTATCTTATAATTAGTATACGACTATACCTAAAGTGATAAAGGAGTATTTCAAGTTTGTTTAGGTGGTATATTAGAGGTGGGTGTAATTACACTCGGGAGTAAAAAGTATTTTTTCTACACACACACACACACACACACACACACACCAGTCATCTGCTCGTGCGTTGCAACGAAATTTATTAGATATATAGAGAATCATGCTAAGGAAGAGGGCTACTCTGAGAGCAACTCCAGCAGGGCCCCTACTTGAGCCCTCAAACCTCATATTTGAGGGCTTGAGGCAAAAATAGAAGTCCAGCAGGGCCCCTACTAGAGCCCTCAAATTTGAGGAGCCCCTAAAATCCCCCCTTCAGCCCTCATTCCTAGGGGCCCCCTACTCTGGCTCTCATCCTTCCGTTTTTTCCCCGCGTCGGTGAAAAATCCCCTGCCTCCCGTTCTGCTCGCCCCCCGCCTCCTCCGCTTCCTCGGCTCCTCCGCCCGACGCCTCGGCTCGCCTCCTCCACCCGGCGCCTCGGTGAAAAATACGCCGCCTCGCCCATCGCCGTGCCCGACGCCTCCGCCCGGCACCTCCGCTCGCCCGACGCCTCCGCCCGACGCCTCCGCCCGGCGCCTCGGCTCGCCCGCCGCCTCGCTGTGGTGGTGCCGTCCGCGGAGAAGTGGTGGTGCGGAGGAGGATCCAGAGGCGTGGCGGCCGGAGAAGGTGGAGAGTGGCGGCGCCGAGCGGTGGGCATGGGTGGAGGAGAGAAGGAGGCGCGACGGCTGAGAGGAGAGGAGGAGGTGCGGGTGGAGGAGAGGAGGAGCGCGACGGCTGAGAGGAGAGGAGGAGGCGCGGGTGGAGGAGAGGAGGAGCGCGGCGGCTGAGAGGAGAGGAGGAGGCGCGGTGGACGAGTGGGTTGAGGAGGTCGCCGTCGGGGTGGGGGTGTCGGGGGACGAAGGCGGCGAGGGCGCGCGCGGGGGAGGAGGGGTGTGGCGGAGGAGATGCGGCGGCGGTGGCGTGCGAGGGGGAGCGGCGGTACATCGGCAGAGGAGCGGGAGGGCGGCAGCCCCCGGAACATCGGCGGAGGAGCGGCGCACCCGGGGGAAGCAGCTTGAGAGGAGGAGGCGCGGCGGCTGAGAGGAGAGGAGGAGCGCACGGGTGGAGGAGAGGAGAGAAATTTGAGAGTGACGAGTGGGTCCTACATGTCATTCTCAGTTGGATTGAATTTGAGGGCCCTGATTTGAGGGCTTCTGCTGGAGTTCAACTCAAAAAACAGGGCTCTCAAAAATAGGGGAAGCCCTCAAATCAAAAGTAGGGGCTCTGATTTGAGGGCTCCTGCTGGAGTTGCTCTGATCAGTTGAAAAGTGGAGAGTGATGAAAAGTTGAGAATGAAGCGGTTAGAGGAGAATGGACATACGACCACCAACTCGTTCTTTTATAATAGTAATGATATATACACCAACGAATTAGAAAGTGTTTCATTTCTATGGACCTTCACGATGGTCTCCTTCTTAAGCTTCTCCTCATACTCCGCGGCATAATTATCCTAAACCCCAACGAAGCACGCATCAATCATAGCATATAAGCAAACAGATATGAACTTTCAAGCAGCATAAGGACCAAATCGCGGCAGCGTACCAGATCGACCACCTTGCAGACGGCCTTATCGTACCTCGCCTTGGCGCCTACAAATCCACACGAAAAAATCCATCAATCTCCATCCAATAAGAGCAAAGCGCGGAGCTTTGGTTGTACCAGCACAATACAAGTACCAACCTTGGCGCAGCCCTCGGCGATGCCGGTCTGCGTGCCGAAGAAGACGGTGACCCTCTGCCTGCCGTTGTCGGGGTCGGGGTCGGCCCCAGCTTCGCCGCCAGGGGCCGCGGGGGGCGAGGCGGAGCGGCGGACGAGCAGGGCGACGCCGCAGCCGATGAGGACCGCGAGTGAGGTGGTGAGCAGCACAAGGAGGTGGCGGTTCTCGGCGAGCGACCAGGTTGCCCCCTCGGGGTCTCGGCCGGTGAGCAGCGCCGCGGGGAGGTCGAGCGCCGAGGGCTTCAGCGCCGCGGAGTCCATCGCGGGTTAGCGGCGGTGGGGGCGGGCATTTCTCGATGGGATCGAGGCGGAGAAGTGTAGCTAGCCAGTGGGTACACAGCAAGGAGAAATTTCGATATTTGACACTGAATACATACGCATCTCAACTTTTAACTCTCAATTCGCACGCCTTTGGAAATTTAACCCTGTCACTGCGAATTCTTTTGATTCAAGGAATTCTCTTCATTTTCGCAGTGACAAGTGTCAAAATAGGAAAGAAGAGAAAATGAGAAGAATCCCTTGAATCAAAAGAATTCGCAGTGACAGAGTTAAATTTTCAAAGGCGTGCGAATTAGGGGTTAAAAGTTAAGAGGCGCACGTATTCAGTGTCAAATATCGAAATTTCTCCACAGCAAGCTCCCAAAAAGCCAAAGCGAGTGTCATTGAGTTGTGTTGAGACCCGGGAGCAACGAAAACGTCCAGGCTCGTCCGTGTTCATGTCGAGGTCCACGATTCTCTGTAGCTAGAGCTGCCCCGGAGATGACCTGACAACAGAGGTCGTTCAACATAGACTTTGCAGCGGAGGACCAAAAAACGAACTCCAGCTGGACGCGCTGGAGGAAATCCTCAGCGTTGAGTCTATAAAAATCAGAATTGGTATGGCGCAATGCGATCCCCCAAACTGGGTTGGCTTTTGTATTTATATGCAAGTTTAGTAGTTTACAAAGACCTGATTGATCGGGATTACATTAGTTGAGAAAACAGAAAATAGGAGATATACAACAACCTGACGTTCTATAGTATCTGAACTAATTGATGAACTAGCTGAACTTTTATCTCCAGAGCAGAGGTTGGAGATAAAGAGTTAGAGATAAGGAACAGTTGTTTAACAACCCCTCTCAATCTCAACTATCTGGGATCACATTGAGATTGTGTTTAAGCCGACCAAATGGTCTGCGTCCCAATGCTTTGGTAAATACATCAGCCACCTGATCTTTAGATGAGATGAATCGCACATCAAGCATCTTTTGAGCAACCCGTTCTCTGACGAAATGGAAGTCAACTTCAATCTTTCGAATTTAGGATAAAAATGTGGCATCCAGTAGACCTTTTTTGTGCGCAAATGATATGGAATGGAAATTGTGCTATCAACCGTCCTATAAAACTGGCAAAGATAAATTGTAGAGCTATGTTCATAGTTAGTTCTATCTTTTATATATCTTGTTCAGCAAATTCTTTTTTTTCGATTTTGAAATTTATGCCTTTTTACTCTTATAATTGCTTCAAATAGGTCCCATTACTTTATGTTTTTTAAACATAGGTCATATTCCTTCCACAGTTCTTCCAACTGAGCTCCACCCATCAATTTACCCATGGTTTGCTAAAATTTAACCATTTTTCAAGTGATTCTTAATTTTAAATGGTTACATGGAACCCCCATAACATCACAATTTTGTTTCGCATATGCGCTGACTTGTGATACTGCCAGGGGCGGACCCATTTAGGCCCGAGTGAGGGCACAGGCCGCCACTCAATTCGCAGGAGTCCAGGTATATAGCCCAAGATTTAATGCTAGTGCCCCCACTCAGCTTAACTAAAATGCCCTCACTCATCTGTGATATAATGGATGTAGAGGCCCATTCGTATACTTGGTATACTTGGCTTTGTGGGTGTGCCCCCTCTCGGATTTTATCCTGGGTCCGCCCCTGGATACTGCAGAGTTTCACTAACCTAAAAGATGTTTTTTCATGAGTCTGAAATATGGTATTTTACTAGTGACCCTAAATGAAATAATTGAAAGTGTGTGTTGAAATTGAAAGAAATGACAATCTTCTTAGGATTTTTTTTTGAGAAAGTGAGGTCAATTTGCAATTTTCTCATAATGTTTATAATACTATTAAGATATGTTTTGAATGTATATTCAACACATTTTCCTATCTCCTATGACCAAGCTAAAATCGAGCCAAATCACAATTCAAACAAAACAAACCCAATTATACACCACATTGATAGCTAGGTGAGCCAACAATCTAACCCAGTTGGGTCACTTTTGCTTCACGACACATCAACCTAATTGAAGGTGCCGCTCATTTGAGTTGAAAATAGTGGCTTATGGCTGAAATTTTATTGTACCTGATTGAAATTGTACTGTAGCTAATGGTAACTTATTTGACATAATTAAATTTTAAAAAATAAAAATAGAAAAAGCATGTTAATCCATTACTGACAATGTAAACGAATATGGGGGAAAACGGCAAAAAAGCTCAAAAAAGCCAAAAAGCTAGAAAATGACGAAATTTAGGAATAGTAAAAAAATAAGATAGAAGTCAGAAGTTCAAGCTAAAATAAACGAGCCCAAAATGGTCTAGGCATGAAAGAAGCCAAATTGATCTCAAAGCGTTTGCTATGTGCACTGACCTTTCAATCATAACTCGTATACAATTGCCCAACTCAGTGTTAAACCAATTAATCATGTATTGTGTGTGTGTGTTTGGATAGAGTTATAAACTAAGTAACAAACCGAGACTTGTTAAGGTAGGAGATCTGTAGATTAGCTGTTAGTAGTTGTAATCCTGATCTCCTAACCTTCACTCTCCAGGTTGTTATTGACTATATGTAAAGCCACGACTGAGGCGGTTTCAGTCAAGAAATAAACACGCAAGCGCTGGTGACCCAAGATAGGGCATCGCCGCTTCTGTACATCTCTGAAGTTTCTTATGGTATCAGAGCCATCTACGCATAGAAGTCATCATGTCTAGTTCGTCAAGCGCCGCCATCAACCCTCTCATCGGCAACACCGTCAGCGAGAAGCTGAATAAATCGAACCATGCGCTGTGGAAAGCGCAGGTCCTCGCCGTGATCCGCGGCGCGCGTCTTGAAGGGCATCTCACCGGCTCATCCAAGCCTCCTGCTGCCACGAAAATGGAGAAGCAAGGAGACAAAGAAGTTATTCTGCCAAATCCGGAGTATGCAGATTGGTTTGCCGTCGATCAGCAGGTTCTTGCATACCTGCTGGGATCCTTGTCCAAAGAAGTCCTGTAACAAGTGGTGGCGTGTAACACCACTGCCGAAGTTTGGGCGGTCATCCAATCGATGTATTCTTCGATGACAAGAGCGCGATCTGTTAATACAAGAATTGCGCTGGCGACGTTGAAGAAGGGTACTATGACCATTGCTGAGTATATTGGTAAGGCACGTACTCTAGCAGATGAGATGGCGTTCTCCGGCAAGCCAATTGACGACGACGAACTCATCTCCTACATCTTCATCAGCCTCGACTCCGAGTACGACTCCGTTGTGTCTGCCCTCCTTGCAAGAACAGATCCCCTCACTGTGGGCGATGTGTATTCTAATCTGCTCAGCCACGAGCAGCGCATGGAGCTTCAACACGGCACCAGGCCTGATGCTTTTGCAAACCTGGCGAACCGTGGGCATGGAAACCAACGCGGTCGCGGCTTTGGCCATGGATGTGGAGGCGCTAGCAATCGTGGAAGGGGGCGCGCAGCGGGCAACAACTCCAGACAGCACGCCGGTGGACACAGGAACATCAACACCAATGAAGATAGACCACAATGGCAATTGTGCAAAAAGTTTGGTCATGAGGTAATTGACTGCTGGCATAGATTCGAGGAGAATTTTGTTGCAAATTCTAGCAGATATGCAGGGTTGGCTGCCAATTCCTATGGTGAACATCAACACCAATGAAGATAGACCACAATGCCAATTGTGCAAAAAGTTTGGTCATGAGGTAATTGACTGCTGGCATAGATTTGAGGAGAATTTTGTTGCAAATTCTAGCAGATATGCAGGGTTGGCTGCCAATTCCTATGGTGTAGATACCAATTGGTACACGGACACAGGTGCCACAGATCATGTCACGGGTGAATTGGAAAAACTCACTGTTCATGACAAGTACAAGGGACAAGATCAAATACACACAGCCAGTGGTGCAGGTATGGCAATCAGTCATATTGGTCGTTCAGTTGTTAAAACCCCTAGTCGTGATCTTCTTTTAAAAGATGTGTTATATGTTCCTAAGGCCAATAAGAATCTTGTTTCTGTCCATCGTCTTGCCACTGACAATTCAGCCTTTTTAGAATTTCATCCTAATTTCTTTTGTATCAAGGATCAGGCCACGAAGAAAACGCTCCTTAAAGGACGATCTTATGGAGGGTTGTATCCTCTTCCATCTACACCACCAAAGCAAGTTTATGGAGTCATGAAGCCGTCTGTTGACCAGTGGCACAGTCGTCTAGGGCATCCTTCTTCTCCAATTGTGGAGAAAGTCATTCGTAGTTTCAATCTACCTTGTTCAGCTAGTTCAAATAAACAGTCTGTCTGTGATGCGTGTCAAAAGGCAAAAAGTCATCAATTGCCTTATCCCAAGTCTAATAGTGTTTCTAGTTATCCTTTGGAACTCATTTTCTCCGATGTTTGGGATCCAGCACCTCCCTCTGTTGAAGGTCACAAATATTATGTCAGTTTCATTGATGACTATAGCAAGTTTACATGGATTTATCTACTTAAATTTAAGTCTGAAGTCTTTCAAAAGTTTCATGAGTTTCAAAGCCTTGTTGAGCGTCTTTTTGACAGGAAAATCATAACTGTGCAGACAGACTCGGGAGGTGAATATCAAAGGTTACACTCCTTCTTTAACAAATCTGGCATCACTCACCACATATCCTGTCCCTACGCTCATCAGCAAAATGGGGCTGCAGAAAGAAAACATCGCCACATAGTGGAGGTTGGGCTGGCCCTGTTAGCTCCTGCATCTATGCCCTTGAAATTTTGGGGAGATGCATTCTCATCTGCTACTTATTTGATTAATCGCACTCCTAGTCGCCTTCTCCAATATGCAACACCTTTAGAGCGATTGTTTACCCAAAAGCCTGATTATACTTCTCTACGCACTTTTGGGTGCGCTTGTTGGTCTGATCTCCGCCCATATTGCAAGATCGAGGAGGCCGACTAGAGGGGGGGTGAATAGGAGGTTTTAAAATTTTCGTCTAATTCTAATTAGCAATTTTAAACTTGATGGATTGATAGAGCAAGACAACACTAACACTAGCACAAGTAATCGACTAAGAGCAATAACGAAAGGTAGAGAACAACAATTGCTACTCTAACTAAGCAAGCAATCAAATGATATGAATAAAGAGCGAAGCTTGGAAGAATATGATCACAAGAAAGCAAACCACAATTTGACACGATTACTTTTTACCGTGGTGATCGGAGACTTGCCGGTCTCCCCTAGTCCACGTTGAGGTAAGCCCGAACGAATCGGACCGGCTCCACGAATGAGCCTAAGCACCTCGATCACTATTGGATGCTCTTTCCCTCTCCGGGTAGGCGAGCTCCAAGCCTTCACAATCTTCCGGGCCTTCTCACAATCTTCTTGAGAAAATCACCGAAACTCCGCCAAGCCGTCTAGGTGCCGGCAAGCACCAAGAGAATGGACCACGGTGGCTTGATCTCACTCAAGTGCTCAATGGATCAACTAGAATGCAATGCACTTGAATTTTGGGTCAACTACCTCAAATGAATGCACAAGAGAGTAAATGAGGTGTGAGAGGTTGCTCTAGGCTCAAATGTATTCAATGGATGTTCAACCCCTGTCCAAGTTCTGGTGGGGGTGTATTTATACCCTCACCAACCTCAAATAGCCGTTACAATAAACAATCCTGAAAATTCAGGAAATCCGGTACTACCGCAGGCAAGACCGCGGTACTACCGGACCCTAGCTGACCGGTCAGAACGGCTATGTCAGAGAGTCAGAAGTAACCGTTGGTCAATGAGTGCGGTACTACCGCCGTTGAAACTGCGGTACTTCCGGACGTCCGGAAGTTCCGCCCCAAACCCGGTACTTCCGATCTCAACAAGACTAAGTCTTATTCTCGGCGCTCTCTGGAAAAAACGTTCCGCTCGGGTGTCCGGAACTTCCGCAGATGCGGTAGTTCCACAGGTAAAACCGCGGTACTTCCGTTTTCCGAGAGGCTAAGTTAAAGTCCGGGCGCTCTCTGGAAATAAAGTTCCGCTCGAGTGCCCGGTACTACCGGCAGTCCGGTAGTTCCGCAGGTCAAACAGCGGTACTACCGTTTTCTGAGAGACTAAGTCTCAGTCCGGGCGCTCTCTGGAAAAAACGTTCCGCCCGGGTGCCCGGTACTACCGAAGCTGCGGTAGTTCCGCCTAATACACGCCGGAACTACCGGATTTTCTGACAATGCACAGATTTGATTTAATTTTAATTTCTAAGTGCATGCATGATCCTAAATTGATCCAAAGGGCACATTTGAACATGATCAAGCAATCACCATGATCCCTCTTAATAGTACGGCGTCTATCCTATAATCCGGTCTTCCAACCTAACTCCAAGACCGGTAAAACAAAAATAGATACCTAAACTTTTTACCTTGTCGCCCTAGAGATCTTGAATCTTCATGGGATATTTTGTGAGCCTCTTTCTTTGCTATTTGAACATATCCTTTCAAACACTTAATGCACACATTAGTCCCATATTCACATAAATTCATTAATTACCAAAACTAACATTTTTAGGGGCCTAGATGCTTTCACATATAACACTCACAAACTTCAGTTCCGCTCGAAATAGTGTACCTTCTTAGGGTATAGCAATAATCACAAAGGATTCAAGTGTCTTGATCTCTCATCCAGTCGGGTTTACATTTCCAGGGATGTTACCTTTGATGAAGGTGTTTTTCCCTTCTCAGGTCTTCATTCTAATGCTGGAAAGAGGCTAAGTACAGAAATTAATCTCCTCCCTTCATTCCTTCTAAATCCTATTTCTTTTGGTCATAGGGGAGAACAACTGAACGCATCCAATACTACTGCTATTCCTGCTAATCTGTCTGGTAATGCAATTTTGGAAGTTCAGGAACCGGGTGAATTGGCAGCAGGATCAAGCACTGATGCATCAGCTCTGGGATCCGAACAACTGTCTGACGGTGACTTGCAGACACTGGGGGAGACACCTTCTGCGGATCCGCATGCTGCTGTTCAGTCTTCACGGGCTGCTGTTCGGTTTCATACTTTGCCGGCAGAGTCTGCAAGTGAGGACAATGCAGCGGCCAACAATGAAGCATGGGCTAGCACATTGCCGACAGAGCCTTCAACCGAGAACGGCGCAGCAGCAGTAGCGACTCCTGCACACAATGAAGATTCACGGCCGCAAACTCGTCTCCAAAAAGGTATAAAGAAAGATAAAATTTATACTGATGGGACGATTAAGTATGGTAAATTTGGTTTTCTTACATCTACTGGTGAACCCAAAAATCTAGATGATGGATTGCAGGATAAAAATTGGAGAGAAGCCATGGATGCTGAATACATGGCTCTATTGAAAAATAAAACATGGCATTTAGTTCCACCAAAAAAGGGTAGCAATGTTATTGACTGCAAGTGGGTGTATAAAAATTAAACGTAAGCAAGATGGTAGTCTAGACAGGTATAAAGCACGTCTAGTTGCAAAGGGATTTAAACAGAGGTATGGCATAAACTATGAAGACACCTTTAGTCTTGTGGTAAAGGCAGCTACTATTCGCATTGTTTTGTCTATTGCTGTCTCCTGGAGTTGGTGTCTACGTCAGCTTGATGTGCAAAATGCATTCCTACATGGGATTCGAAGAGGAGGTCTATATGAAGCAGCCACCAGGTTATGAAGATCGCAGTCATCCTAATTATGTCTATAAGCTTGACAAAGCTTTATATGGACTAAAGCAGGCGCCGAGAGCATGGTATGCACGGTTGAGTAAGAAATTATGTGAACTTGGATTCTTGAGTTCCAAAGCAGATACTGCATTGTTTTTCTATAACAAAGGACATACTATCATGTTTGTTCTTATTTATGTGGATGATATAATTGTTACCTCTTCAAGTCAAGAAGCTATTACATCACTTCTCCAGGATCTTCAGAAGGAGTTTGCACTCAAGGATTTAGGCGACCTTCATTACTTACTCGGTATAGAGGTAACAAAGAGTCCTAATGGCATTATTTTGACACAAGAAAAATATGCATGTGATCTACTGAAGAAAGTAGGCATGTCAGACTGTAAGCCAGTAAGCACACCTTTGTCAACAAGTGAAAAACTGTCTATTCATGAAGGATCTCCACTAGGCCAACATGATGCAACACAATATAGAAGTATAGTGGGGGCTCTACAATATTTGACATTGACTAGACCTGATATTTCATTTCCAGTAAATAAGGTTTGTCAGTTTCTTCATGCGCCAACTACTGTTCATTGGGCAGCAGTAAAATGGATACTTAGATATCTCAAGGGTGGTACTCGACTTGGACTTAAGATATGCAAGTCAAACTCAATGCTAGTAAGTGCCTACTCAGATGCAGACTGGGTCGGTTGTTTAGATGACAGAAAATCTACTGGAGGTTTCGCAGTGTTTCTAGGAGATAATCTTATTTCTTGGACTGCTCACAAACAGGCTATTGTGTCTAGATCCAGCACTGAAGCTGAATACAAGGCTCTTGCTAATGCCACAGCAGAAATCACGTGGGTGCAAACCTTGCTTCAAGAATTAAGAGTGCCTAGTCCAACAGCAGCAAAATTATGGTGTGATAATATTGGTGCAAAATACTTGTCATCTAATCCTGTTTTTCATGCCAGAACAAAACATATTGAGGTGGATTATCATTTTGTTCGAGAAAGAGTATCAAGTAAACTATTAGAAATTGAGTTTGTGTCATTTGAAGATCAGGTGGCAGATGGATTCACAAAGGCTCTTACAGTTCGACAGCTGGAAAATTTTAAGTACAATCTCAACTTGGGAAGTTGTGATTGAGGGGGAATGTTAAACCAATTAATCATGTATTGTATGCGTGTTTGGATAGAGTTGTAAACTAAGTAACAAACCGAGACTTGTTAAGGTAGGAGATCTGTAGATTAGCTGTTAGTAGTTGTAATCCCGATCTCCTAACCTTCTCTCTCCATGTTGTGACTGACTATATGTAAAGCCACAGCTGAGGCGGTTTCAGTCAAGAAATAAACACGCAAGCGCTGGTGACCCAAGATAGGGCATCGCCACTTCTGTACATCTCTGAAGTTTCTTACTCAGCTCACCAGAAATCAATTTTGAAGTTCAAGCCAAGCCAAATCAAAAAAAAGAAGGAGATCAACCCAAACAAAAACCACCCAAAACCCCATTTTATCAAAAAGAAACTAAAAAAAACCAAACAAAACAAGCACGACTACGAGACGAGTTTTCGTTTCAGATCTACCATTGCAACACACCTTCTCATATGCACTGGTTTCCGTCCCAAGTGCTAGCTCAAACTCGTGCCTGGTGCACTCAATAAACTGGGTCCCCGTCATCCGACTCAGATGCTCAAAGTTGGGAGAGACGTACAGGGTAGCGTAGAACTGTCTGATCATGTTGTCCATGTAGTTGCATTTGAATGCAACGAGTTGATGAATATCGGCTCGCTGAAAGAGCTGATAAGCACCACTGAACTTGTCGATCTGCGACAAGTGATCCCAGTCCACATACTTATGGGCAGCAAATTTTCGGGCTGGACCATACATCTCTTGGTACACCTTCTCTTGAAACTTTGAATGAAATTGGGGGTTCATGGAGTCTCGAGGGCGTACATACTGACTTCGGCGACGAAGAATGGCATAATCTTCATTAGTGATCTTGTCGAGGTCCACTTCGTGGTCTGCAGTTACCTCAGGCATTTCCTCATCTGGGTCTGCATATTCCTCGCTCTCATGCGAGGCCTCAGATTCGCTCTCATGTGAATCCTCTGAGTCACTCTCAGGGTCGGAGGCGGGACCCTTGCCCTTGTGCGCCACTGACTGAGATGCAGGAGTCGAGGAGGAGGATTGACCTGCCGTGCCCTCATAGGACTTGTGCGAGACATTCTTCATCCTTGGCATCTTCAATGACACAATAGGATAATCAAGGTATGAAGTAGAGTAAGCGAAAGAAGGTTTGAAATTGAAAGTAATGAATTTCTGTTGTTTCAGGAAAAACGGAAGTACCGGCGGCAAAACTGCGGTACTTCCGGGAAATCCGGTAGTTCCGGCATTAAACATGCGGTACTACCGGGACCCCGGAAGTTCCGGCCGCTTCGACCGGTAGTTCCGGTTTTTCTGGACATTTCTAGGGCATGACAAAAGTTGAATCTTTTGGGGTATTTCTTGGATTGAATCCAGTGCATGTTTGTATAAACATTCCAATACCCTAAACAAACTGTTTTGCCCAAGAAAATTTCGGCGAAAGTCATCACATTTCAATTTTAACCTAAACTCCACCTAGGGTTCTAAGAACAAGGTAAAAAGTGGATTTTGATCCGATTTACCTTGTGAAGTCGAAGGAGGGGAACCCTGGGGTGCAAATAATCGCCCAAAAACGAAGAACTCCCCTCGGATTCAAGGATCGGGAGAGGAGAGAGTTTCTTGGGAGAGAGAGGGTGGAGGAGAGGAAGAAGAAAGGAGTAGGCGGCGCGGTTTGAGAGGAGTGAAGAGGAGAGAGAGAGAGAGAGAGAAAGGTAAAGAGAAACGGTTGGAGGAGTTGGGGTTTTGAAAACCGCAATTAATCCCGCAGAAAGCGGTAGTACCGCGCGTAACACGCCGGTAGTACCGTGCTCACAGAAATTTCGGAAGTTCCGCGGATTTTACTGCGGTAGTTCCGGTTTTTCTGTCCGGAGCGGAAGTACCGCACAATGAACTGCGGTAGTTCCGGATTTTCTGGAACTTTTCAGGATTTTAGATTTAGAACTTGAAATTTTGCAAATGATCCCTAGTTTTGCATCCAACTAAAGTCATTCAGGATCATTATGCATCGATTTAGCTAATGCTATATTTTGAAACTAATTTTTATGTAATTAAACGAATTTTTGACTAAAATAGGGAAAAACCAACAAAAGTCCATATGAGCACAACAAATGAGCAGAAAAAGATAAAGTGAGATTTCAAGCTACATTTGAGTAGTCTATGACATTTAATTCATTCCTCAATTTGCAAAAGCGGCTTTCATCTAATGGTTTGGTGAAAATATCCGCTAGTTGATTTTCGGTTCGGATGTGGCTAATCTCAATATCTCCCTTGCTCACATGATCTCTCAAGAAATGGTGGCGTATATCTATATGCTTGGTTCTTGAGTGTTGAACGGGATTATTGGATATTTTGATAGCACTATCATTATCACACAAAAGAGGCATCTTATCAAAATTGATCCCATAATCCAACAATGTTTGCCTCATCCAAAGCAATTGAGCACAACAACTTCCCGCTGAAATATATTCGGCTTCGGCGGTTGAAAGTGCTACGGAATTTTGTTTCTTGGATGACCAACACACTAGAGATCTTCCTAGAAATTGGCAACTACCCGAGGTGCTTTTTCTATCCACTTTGCATCCCGCATAATCAGAATCCGAATATCCAATTAATTCAAATTTTGCACCTTTGGGATACCAAAGCCCTATGCTTGAGGAATGCTTTAAATATCTTAGAATCCTCTTTACGGCCACTAAATGGCACTCTTTTGGAGAAGCTTGAAAACGTGCACACATGCATACACTAAACATAATGTCGGGCCTAGATGCGGTAAGATAAAGCAAACTACCAATCATGGATCTATAAAGCTTTAAATCTACCGACTTACCTTCTTCGTTGAGGTCTAGATGCCCATTTGTTGCCATGGGTGTTTTGATGGGTTTGGCTTCTTCCATTCCGAATCTTTTGAGTAGATCCTTCACATACTTTGTTTGGCTTATAAACGTCCCATCTTTAAGTTGTTTGATTTGAAGTCCAAGGAAGTAGCTTAGCTCACCAATCATCGACATCTCGAATTCCCTAGACATCATCTCACCAAATTCTTTGCAAAAGTCTTGATTAGTAGACCCAAATATAATATCATCAACATATATTTGACATACAAAGAAATCATCTCCAATAATTTTTGTGAATAGAGTTGTATCTACTTTACCAATTTTAAAGCCTTTTGATACTAGAAAGTTACGAAGGCGCTCATACCAAGCTCTAGGAGCTTGCTTTAAACCATATAGTGCCTTTGATAATCTATACACATGATTAGAGTATTTAGCATCTTCAAATCCCGGGGGTTGTTCCACATATACTAATTCGGAAATTGTACCATTAAGAAATGCACTTTTGACATCCATTTGAAATAATTTAATGTCAAAGCATGATGCAAAAGCAAGCAAGATTCTAATTGATTCAAGTCTAGCAACGGGCGCAAAAGTCTCATCATAATCTAAGCCCTCGACTTGAGTATAACCTTGAGCTACTAACCTTGCTTTATTTCTTACCACAATTCCGTTCTCATCTTGTTTGTTCCGGAAAACCCATTTTGTGCCAATGACATTGTGCTCCTTGGGTCTCTCCACCAAAGTCCAAACATCGTTTTGGGCAAAGTTATTCATCTCTTCATGCATGGCATTTATCCAATCTGGGTCATCTAATGCTTCTTCTACACGCTTGGGTTCAAGTGAAGATACAAAAGAATAGTGTTCACAAAATGAGGCTACTCTAGAGCGAGTTTGAACACCCTTACTTACGTCACCCAATATTTGGTCAATTGGGTGATCCTTGGCTATTGCATTGTGAATCTTGAACATATTTTGCGGTTGATCTTTTTCTTCATCTTCAATAATTTGAACATCGTTTATTGTGGAAGAAGAGGGTGGTTCCACTTGTCTAGATGAGCTTGGTGACGTTGGATCCTCTTTTGGTTTGATGTCTCCGATTTGCATGTTCTCCATTGCCTTGCGAAGACTTTCATCTCCTACATCATCCAAGTTCTCATGCTCTTCTTGAGAGCCGTTAGTTTCATCAAATTGAACATCACATGATTCTTCCACTAAACCCGAATTTTTATTAAAGACCCTATAGGCTTTACTATTTGAGGAATACCCTAAAAGGAAGCCTTCATCACATCGACTTTGAAATTTTGAGAGCCGAACACCTTTTCTTAGTATATAGCATTTGCAACCAAATACTCTAAAGTAAGAGATGTTCGGTCTCCTTCCAACAAGAAGCTCATAGGAAGTCTTTTTCAAGAGTCGATGTAAGTAGAGGCGATTTATGGCATGACATGCAGTGTTAATAGCTTCCGCCCAAAACTTGTCGGAAGTATCATATTCATCAAGCATTGTCCTAGCCATTTCAATTAATGTTCGATTTTTCCTCTCTACAACTCCATTTTGCTCCGGAGTGTAGGTTGTGGAAAGTTCGTGCTTTATTCCAAGTTCATCACAAAAGTCTTCAACTTTAGTATTTTTGAACTCGGAACCATTGTCACTCCTAATTTTCTTTATTTTGAAATCAAATTCATTTTGAGCCCTTTTTGAAAATTTTTTGAAAATCCCGGAGGTTTCACTTTTGTCAATTAGGAAGAAGACCCATGTATATCTAGAGTAATCATCCACAATGACTAAACAATAGCTATTACCTCCAATGCTCTTATAGGTTGTTGGCCCGAACAAATCCATATGTAAGAGCGCTAATGGCCTAGAGGTTGACATGATACTTTTGGAAGGATGAGAATTAGCGACTTGTTTTCCGGCTTGGCAAGCACTACAAAGTCGATTTTTCTCAAACTTTACATCCTTCAAGCCAACCACTAAGTCATGCTTAAAAAGCTTTTTAAGTTGAATCATTCCCACATGACCTAGCCTTCTATGCCACAACCAACCCAAAGAAGTTTTTGCAATTAAACAAGTTTTCAAACAAGACTCATTTGAAGAAAAATCTACCAAATAGAGATTCCCAAATCTAAAGCCTTTGAAGACTAGTTCATTATTATTATCTTTTGAGATTACAATATTTTCTTTTGAGAATGTGCATGTTAAGCCTAGATCACATATTTGAGCAACGGATAGCAAGTTGAAATTTAATGATTCAACTAATGATACATTAGAAATGGAAAGGTCGTTTGAGATAGCGATTTTACCTAATCCTAATACTTTTCCTTTGCTATTATCTCCAAATGTGATTTTGTCATTGCTTCCATTCTCAAATGTGGTGAACATCTTTCGGTCTCCGGTCATATGTTGAGTGCAACCGCTATCCAACACCCAATGCCTTCCACCGGTTTTGTAGTTCACCTACAAAAGAAAATCAAGTTCTTTTAGGTACCCAAATTTGTTTGGGTCCTTGGAGGTTAGTGACCAAGGTCTTGGGTACCCAAATGGATTTCTTTTTAGCACCCAAAATTGAGGTGCCAATGAAATGAGCAATAACATTTCCATTTGTGGTTTTTCTAAGCATATAACATGAATCATATAAACCAATGGAATGCATGTTATTCTTTGAGCAATCACTTGGCATATGTCCAATGCACCGGCATTTTGTGCAATACTTACCATTTTCCTTTACAAACCTTGGAGGCTTGTATACCGGTCTTTTACCCTTTTGGGGGACATATCCAAGTCCCTCTTTGTTGAAAGAACATCTTTGATCGCTTAGTAACTTATCAAGGGTTTCCTTTCCCTTGTAAGCTCTCTCTAGGCTTTTGTTTAATTTTTGCACTTGTTCTTTTAAATTTTTGTTTTCATTAGCAATGATATCATCATGAACAAGATTTAGAGCATTTCTAGAATCTATACTTGATGAACAAGGTATGGCAAGTAGATCATCACAACAAGTAGATGTGCTAGACTTTGAAATTTCTATACTAGACATTTCATTCGAGATATTGCAAGTAACTCCAATGCTAGTACTAGATTTGTGATTTTCTTGGAGAAGCAAATCATGAGCTTCCTTTAGCTCCTCATAAGAGTCTTTGAGAGAGGTGTGTTCTCTCTTTAAGACCTTAAACTTTGATTTTTCTTTTCCAAGAAATTCATTCAATTCAACTAGCATATTCATCAAGTCATCATATGAAGGCTCATCATCATCAAGCAAGTTTACCTTTTCTCCTTTAGCCATAAGGCATGTAGGAGTGGAGAATAGTGATGGAGCCTCCTTGATTGCAATACCCACAAGCCCTTTCTTCTTGGGAGATTCGTCCTCGCTTGAGTCGGAGTCCGAATACTCCTCTTCGGAGTTCCACTCACCAATATGGGCTTCATTCTTGCCATCCTTGTGAAGCTTCTTAAAAAGCTTCTTCTTGCCGTTGTAGTTTTTCTTCTTTAATGACTTCTCCTTGTCATCCTTCTTTGTTGGACATTGAGAGGCAATGTGCCCCTTCTCATCACATTCATAGCAACGAATGTTGCTAAACTTCTTGTTGGAGGAAGAATGCCATTTTTTGGTCTTCTCATGGCTTGTACTCCGAAATGGGCGTCTTCTCATGAACTTCTTCATTCTTCTTACTAGAAGCGCAAATTCTTCTTCGGAGTCCTCCTCATCATCTTCTTCGGATTCTTCACTCATTACTGCTTTAGCTTTGAAAGCGGTGATTTTCTTATTCTTGGAAGAGGATTGCTCCAAGAGCTCTTCCTTGTCTTTCTTGTATAGCTCGTTGGTGATGAGGTTGCCCAACAATTGCGTTGGTGTCATTCTTGCCAACTCCGGTGAGTTGAGGAAGAGAGTCACCAACACTTCATATTTCTCCGGCAAGGCCCTAAGCATCTTTCGCACAATATCAAGATCGGAAAGATTAGTTCCAAGGCCCTTAAGCTCATTCACAATGTTGTTGAGCCTTGAGTACATCTCATTAATGTCTTCATGGGGCAACATTGTGAATATCTCATATTTGATCCTAAGCCGATGCAATTTGGCCTCCTTGACCGTGGATGTCCCTTCGTGTATTTCCGAAAGGGTAGTCCAAATAGCATGAGCCGTCTCAAGATTGCTCACCCTATTGAACTCATCCGCGTTCAAGGCTCCAAATAGAGCATTCATAGCTTGAGCGTCTAAATGAGCATTACGCCCGTCTTGATCCGTTGGGTGATCCGGATCAAGAGCCATAACGTAACCCTCATTTACGACTTTCCAAATTTGAGGACTCATGGCCTTTAAATAAATAGACATTCTAATTTTCCAATAAGCATAATTTGAGCCATCAAATAGAGGTGCCTTTCCTATTGCTATACCCTTACTAGCCATCCTTTTCTCTCTAGACGGTTAAGTCCAAATTTGAGAGACCAAGCTCTGATACCACTTGTAAGATCGAGGAAGCCGACTAGAGGGGGGGTGAATAGGAGGTTTTAAAATTTTCGTCTAATTCTAATTAGCAATTTTAAACTTGATGGATTGATAGAGCAAGACAACACTAACACTAGCACAAGTAATCGACTAAGAGCAATAACGAAAGGTAGAGAACAACAATTGCTACTCTAACTAAGCAAGCAATCAAATGATATGAATAAAGAGCGAAGCTTGGAAGAATATGATCACAAGAAAGCAAACCACAATTTGACACGATTACTTTTTACCGTGGTGATCGGAGACTTGCCGGTCTCCCCTAGTCCACGTTGAGGTAAGCCCGAACGAATCGGACCGGCTCCACGAATGAGCCTAAGCACCTCGATCACTATTGGATGCTCTTTCCCTCTCCGGGTAGGCGAGCTCCAAGCCTTCACAATCTTCCGGGCCTTCTCACAATCTTCTTGAGAAAATCACCGAAACTCCGCCAAGCCGTCTAGGTGCCGGCAAGCACCAAGAGAATGGACCACGGTGGCTTGATCTCACTCAAGTGCTCAATGGATCAACTAGAATGCAATGCACTTGAATTTTGGGTCAACTACCTCAAATGAATGCACAAGAGAGTAAATGAGGTGTGAGAGGTTGCTCTAGGCTCAAATGTATTCAATGGATGTTCAACCCCTGTCCAAGTTCTGGTGGGGGTGTATTTATACCCTCACCAACCTCAAATAGCCGTTACAATAAACAATCCTGAAAATTCAGGAAATCCGGTACTACCGCAGGCAAGACCGCGGTACTACCGGACCCTAGCTGACCGGTCAGAACGGCTATGTCAGAGAGTCAGAAGTAACCGTTGGTCAATGAGTGCGGTACTACCGCCGTTGAAACTGCGGTACTTCCGGACGTCCGGAAGTTCCGCCCCAAACCCGGTACTTCCGATCTCAACAAGACTAAGTCTTATTCTCGGCGCTCTCTGGAAAAAACGTTCCGCTCGGGTGTCCGGAACTTCCGCAGATGCGGTAGTTCCGCAGGTAAAACCGCGGTACTTCCGTTTTCCGAGAGGCTAAGTTAAAGTCCGGGCGCTCTCTGGAAATAAAGTTCCGCTCGAGTGCCCGGTACTACCGGCAGTCCGGTAGTTCCGCAGGTCAAACAGCGGTACTACCGTTTTCTGAGAGACTAAGTCTCAGTCCGGGCGCTCTCTGGAAAAAACGTTCCGCCCGGGCGCCCGGTACTACCGAAGCTGCGGTAGTTCCGCCTAATACACGCCGGAACTACCGGATTTTCTGACAATGCACAGATTTGATTTAATTTTAATTTCTAAGTGCATGCATGATCCTAAATTGATCCAAAGGGCACATTTGAACATGATCAAGCAATCACCATGATCCCTCTTAATAGTACGGCGTCTATCCTATAATCCGGTCTTCCAACCTAACTCCAAGACCGGTAAAACAAAAATAGATACCTAAACTTTTTACCTTGTCGCCCTAGAGATCTTGAATCTTCATGGGATATTTTGTGAGCCTCTTTCTTTGCTATTTGAACATATCCTTTCAAACACTTAATGCACACATTAGTCCCATATTCACATAAATTCATTAATTACCAAAACTAACATTTTTAGGGGCCTAGATGCTTTCACATATAACACTCACAAACTTCAGTTCCGCTCGAAATAGTGTACCTTCTTAGGGTATAGCAATAATCACAAAGGATTCAAGTGTCTTGATCTCTCATCCAGTCGGGTTTACATTTCCAGGGATGTTACCTTTGATGAAGGTGTTTTTCCCTTCTCAGGTCTTCATTCTAATGCTGGAAAGAGGCTAAGTACAGAAATTAATCTCCTCCCTTCATTCCTTCTAAATCCTATTTCTTTTGGTCATAGGGGAGAACAACTGAACGCATCCAATACTACTGCTATTCCTGCTAATCTGTCTGGTAATGCAATTTTGGAAGTTCAGGAACCGGGTGAATTGGCAGCAGGATCAAGCACTGATGCATCAGCTCTGGGATCCGAACAACTGTCTGACGGTGACTTGCAGACACTGGGGGAGACACCTTCTGCGGATCCGCATGCTGCTGTTCAGTCTTCACGGGCTGCTGTTCGGTTTCATACTTTGCCGGCAGAGTCTGCAAGTGAGGACAATGCAGCGGCCAACAATGAAGCATGGGCTAGCACATTGCCGACAGAGCCTTCAACCGAGAACGGCGCAGCAGCAGTAGCGACTCCTGCACACAATGAAGATTCACGGCCGCAAACTCGTCTCCAAAAAGGTATAAAGAAAGATAAAATTTATACTGATGGGACGATTAAGTATGGTAAATTTGGTTTTCTTACATCTACTGGTGAACCCAAAAATCTAGATGATGGATTGCAGGATAAAAATTGGAGAGAAGCCATGGATGCTGAATACATGGCTCTATTGAAAAATAAAACATGGCATTTAGTTCCACCAAAAAAGGGTAGCAATGTTATTGACTGCAAGTGGGTGTATAAAAATTAAACGTAAGCAAGATGGTAGTCTAGACAGGTATAAAGCACGTCTAGTTGCAAAGGGATTTAAACAGAGGTATGGCATAAACTATGAAGACACCTTTAGTCTTGTGGTAAAGGCAGCTACTATTCGCATTGTTTTGTCTATTGCTGTCTCCTGGAGTTGGTGTCTACGTCAGCTTGATGTGCAAAATGCATTCCTACATGGGATTCGAAGAGGAGGTCTATATGAAGCAGCCACCAGGTTATGAAGATCGCAGTCATCCTAATTATGTCTATAAGCTTGACAAAGCTTTATATGGACTAAAGCAGGCGCCGAGAGCATGGTATGCACGGTTGAGTAAGAAATTATGTGAACTTGGATTCTTGAGTTCCAAAGCAGATACTGCATTGTTTTTCTATAACAAAGGACATACTATCATGTTTGTTCTTATTTATGTGGATGATATAATTGTTACCTCTTCAAGTCAAGAAGCTATTACATCACTTCTCCAGGATCTTCAGAAGGAGTTTGCACTCAAGGATTTAGGCGACCTTCATTACTTACTCGGTATAGAGGTAACAAAGAGTCCTAATGGCATTATTTTGACACAAGAAAAATATGCATGTGATCTACTGAAGAAAGTAGGCATGTCAGACTGTAAGCCAGTAAGCACACCTTTGTCAACAAGTGAAAAACTGTCTATTCATGAAGGATCTCCACTAGGCCAACATGATGCAACACAATATAGAAGTATAGTGGGGGCTCTACAATATTTGACATTGACTAGACCTGATATTTCATTTCCAGTAAATAAGGTTTGTCAGTTTCTTCATGCGCCAACTACTGTTCATTGGGCAGCAGTAAAATGGATACTTAGATATCTCAAGGGTGGTACTCGACTTGGACTTAAGATATGCAAGTCAAACTCAATGCTAGTAAGTGCCTACTCAGATGCAGACTGGGTCGGTTGTTTAGATGACAGAAAATCTACTGGAGGTTTCGCAGTGTTTCTAGGAGATAATCTTATTTCTTGGACTGCTCACAAACAGGCTATTGTGTCTAGATCCAGCACTGAAGCTGAATACAAGGCTCTTGCTAATGCCACAGCAGAAATCACGTGGGTGCAAACCTTGCTTCAAGAATTAAGAGTGCCTAGTCCAACAGCAGCAAAATTATGGTGTGATAATATTGGTGCAAAATACTTGTCATCTAATCCTGTTTTTCATGCCAGAACAAAACATATTGAGGTGGATTATCATTTTGTTCGAGAAAGAGTATCAAGTAAACTATTAGAAATTGAGTTTGTGTCATTTGAAGATCAGGTGGCAGATGGATTCACAAAGGCTCTTACAGTTCGACAGCTGGAAAATTTTAAGTACAATCTCAACTTGGGAAGTTGTGATTGAGGGGGAATGTTAAACCAATTAATCATGTATTGTATGCGTGTTTGGATAGAGTTGTAAACTAAGTAACAAACCGAGACTTGTTAAGGTAGGAGATCTGTAGATTAGCTGTTAGTAGTTGTAATCCCGATCTCCTAACCTTCTCTCTCCATGTTGTGACTGACTATATGTAAAGCCACAGCTGAGGCGGTTTCAGTCAAGAAATAAACACGCAAGCGCTGGTGACCCAAGATAGGGCATCGCCACTTCTGTACATCTCTGAAGTTTCTTACTCAGCTCACCAGAAATCAATTTTGAAGTTCAAGCCAAGCCAAATCAAAAAAAAGAAGGAGATCAACCCAAACAAAAACCACCCAAAACCCCATTTTATCAAAAAGAAACTAAAAAAAACCAAACAAAACAAGCACGACTACGAGACGAGTTTTCGTTTCAGATCTACCATTGCAACACACCTTCTCATATGCACTGGTTTCCGTCCCAAGTGCTAGCTCAAACTCGTGCCTGGTGCACTCAATAAACTGGGTCCCCGTCATCCGACTCAGATGCTCAAAGTTGGGAGAGACGTACAGGGTAGCGTAGAACTGTCTGATCATGTTGTCCATGTAGTTGCATTTGAATGCAACGAGTTGATGAATATCGGCTCGCTGAAAGAGCTGATAAGCACCACTGAACTTGTCGATCTGCGACAAGTGATCCCAGTCCACATACTTATGGGCAGCAAATTTTCGGGCTGGACCATACATCTCTTGGTACACCTTCTCTTGAAACTTTGAATGAAATTGGGGGTTCATGGAGTCTCGAGGGCGTACATACTGACTTCGGCGACGAAGAATGGCATAATCTTCATTAGTGATCTTGTCGAGGTCCACTTCGTGGTCTGCAGTTACCTCAGGCATTTCCTCATCTGGGTCTGCATATTCCTCGCTCTCATGCGAGGCCTCAGATTCGCTCTCATGTGAATCCTCTGAGTCACTCTCAGGGTCGGAGGCGGGACCCTTGCCCTTGTGCGCCACTGACTGAGATGCAGGAGTCGAGGAGGAGGATTGACCTGCCGTGCCCTCATAGGACTTGTGCGAGACATTCTTCATCCTTGGCATCTTCAATGACACAATAGGATAATCAAGGTATGAAGTAGAGTAAGCGAAAGAAGGTTTGAAATTGAAAGTAATGAATTTCTGTTGTTTCAGGAAAAACGGAAGTACCGGCGGCAAAACTGCGGTACTTCCGGGAAATCCGGTAGTTCCGGCATTAAACATGCGGTACTACCGGGACCCCGGAAGTTCCGGCCGCTTCGACCGGTAGTTCCGGTTTTTCTGGACATTTCTAGGGCATGACAAAAGTTGAATCTTTTGGGGTATTTCTTGGATTGAATCCAGTGCATGTTTGTATAAACATTCCAATACCCTAAACAAACTGTTTTGCCCAAGAAAATTTCGGCGAAAGTCATCACATTTCAATTTTAACCTAAACTCCACCTAGGGTTCTAAGAACAAGGTAAAAAGTGGATTTTGATCCGATTTACCTTGTGAAGTCGAAGGAGGGGAACCCTGGGGGTGCAAATAATCGCCCAAAAACGAAGAACTCCCCTCGGATTCAAGGATCGGGAGAGGAGAGAGTTTCTTGGGAGAGAGAGGGTGGAGGAGAGGAAGAAGAAAGGAGTAGGCGGCGCGGTTTGAGAGGAGTGAAGAGGAGAGAGAGAGAGAGAGAGAAAGGTAAAGAGAAACGGTTGGAGGAGTTGGGGTTTTGAAAACCGCAATTAATCCCGCAGAAAGCGGTAGTACCGCGCGTAACACGCCGGTAGTACCGTGCTCACAGAAATTTCGGAAGTTCCGCGGATTTTACTGCGGTAGTTCCGGTTTTTCTGTCCGGAGCGGAAGTACCGCACAATGAACTGCGGTAGTTCCGGATTTTCTGGAACTTTTCAGGATTTTAGATTTAGAACTTGAAATTTTGCAAATGATCCCTAGTTTTGCATCCAACTAAAGTCATTCAGGATCATTATGCATCGATTTAGCTAATGCTATATTTTGAAACTAATTTTTATGTAATTAAACGAATTTTTGACTAAAATAGGGAAAAACCAACAAAAGTCCATATGAGCACAACAAATGAGCAGAAAAAGATAAAGTGAGATTTCAAGCTACATTTGAGTAGTCTATGACATTTAATTCATTCCTCAATTTGCAAAAGCGGCTTTCATCTAATGGTTTGGTGAAAATATCCGCTAGTTGATTTTCGGTTCGGATGTGGCTAATCTCAATATCTCCCTTGCTCACATGATCTCTCAAGAAATGGTGGCGTATATCTATATGCTTGGTTCTTGAGTGTTGAACGGGATTATTGGATATTTTGATAGCACTATCATTATCACACAAAAGAGGCATCTTATCAAAATTGATCCCATAATCCAACAATGTTTGCCTCATCCAAAGCAATTGAGCACAACAACTTCCCGCTGAAATATATTCGGCTTCGGCGGTTGAAAGTGCTACGGAATTTTGTTTCTTGGATGACCAACACACTAGAGATCTTCCTAGAAATTGGCAACTACCCGAGGTGCTTTTTCTATCCACTTTGCATCCCGCATAATCAGAATCCGAATATCCAATTAATTCAAATTTTGCACCTTTGGGATACCAAAGCCCTATGCTTGAGGAATGCTTTAAATATCTTAGAATCCTCTTTACGGCCACTAAATGGCACTCTTTTGGAGAAGCTTGAAAACGTGCACACATGCATACACTAAACATAATGTCGGGCCTAGATGCGGTAAGATAAAGCAAACTACCAATCATGGATCTATAAAGCTTTAAATCTACCGACTTACCTTCTTCGTTGAGGTCTAGATGCCCATTTGTTGCCATGGGTGTTTTGATGGGTTTGGCTTCTTCCATTCCGAATCTTTTGAGTAGATCCTTCACATACTTTGTTTGGCTTATAAACGTCCCATCTTTAAGTTGTTTGATTTGAAGTCCAAGGAAGTAGCTTAGCTCACCAATCATCGACATCTCGAATTCCCTAGACATCATCTCACCAAATTCTTTGCAAAAGTCTTGATTAGTAGACCCAAATATAATATCATCAACATATATTTGACATACAAAGAAATCATCTCCAATAATTTTTGTGAATAGAGTTGTATCTACTTTACCAATTTTAAAGCCTTTTGATACTAGAAAGTTACGAAGGCGCTCATACCAAGCTCTAGGAGCTTGCTTTAAACCATATAGTGCCTTTGATAATCTATACACATGATTAGAGTATTTAGCATCTTCAAATCCCGGGGGTTGTTCCACATATACTAATTCGGAAATTGTACCATTAAGAAATGCACTTTTGACATCCATTTGAAATAATTTAATGTCAAAGCATGATGCAAAAGCAAGCAAGATTCTAATTGATTCAAGTCTAGCAACGGGCGCAAAAGTCTCATCATAATCTAAGCCCTCGACTTGAGTATAACCTTGAGCTACTAACCTTGCTTTATTTCTTACCACAATTCCGTTCTCATCTTGTTTGTTCCGGAAAACCCATTTTGTGCCAATGACATTGTGCTCCTTGGGTCTCTCCACCAAAGTCCAAACATCGTTTTGGGCAAAGTTATTCATCTCTTCATGCATGGCATTTATCCAATCTGGGTCATCTAATGCTTCTTCTACACGCTTGGGTTCAAGTGAAGATACAAAAGAATAGTGTTCACAAAATGAGGCTACTCTAGAGCGAGTTTGAACACCCTTACTTACGTCACCCAATATTTGGTCAATTGGGTGATCCTTGGCTATTGCATTGTGAATCTTGAACATATTTTGCGGTTGATCTTTTTCTTCATCTTCAATAATTTGAACATCGTTTATTGTGGAAGAAGAGGGTGGTTCCACTTGTCTAGATGAGCTTGGTGACGTTGGATCCTCTTTTGGTTTGATGTCTCCGATTTGCATGTTCTCCATTGCCTTGCGAAGACTTTCATCTCCTACATCATCCAAGTTCTCATGCTCTTCTTGAGAGCCGTTAGTTTCATCAAATTGAACATCACATGATTCTTCCACTAAACCCGAATTTTTATTAAAGACCCTATAGGCTTTACTATTTGAGGAATACCCTAAAAGGAAGCCTTCATCACATCGACTTTGAAATTTTGAGAGCCGAACACCTTTTCTTAGTATATAGCATTTGCAACCAAATACTCTAAAGTAAGAGATGTTCGGTCTCCTTCCAACAAGAAGCTCATAGGAAGTCTTTTTCAAGAGTCGATGTAAGTAGAGGCGATTTATGGCATGACATGCAGTGTTAATAGCTTCCGCCCAAAACTTGTCGGAAGTATCATATTCATCAAGCATTGTCCTAGCCATTTCAATTAATGTTCGATTTTTCCTCTCTACAACTCCATTTTGCTCCGGAGTGTAGGTTGTGGAAAGTTCGTGCTTTATTCCAAGTTCATCACAAAAGTCTTCAACTTTAGTATTTTTGAACTCGGAACCATTGTCACTCCTAATTTTCTTTATTTTGAAATCAAATTCATTTTGAGCCCTTTTTGAAAATTTTTTGAAAATCCCGGAGGTTTCACTTTTGTCAATTAGGAAGAAGACCCATGTATATCTAGAGTAATCATCCACAATGACTAAACAATAGCTATTACCTCCAATGCTCTTATAGGTTGTTGGCCCGAACAAATCCATATGTAAGAGCGCTAATGGCCTAGAGGTTGACATGATACTTTTGGAAGGATGAGAATTAGCGACTTGTTTTCCGGCTTGGCAAGCACTACAAAGTCGATTTTTCTCAAACTTTACATCCTTCAAGCCAACCACTAAGTCATGCTTAAAAAGCTTTTTAAGTTGAATCATTCCCACATGACCTAGCCTTCTATGCCACAACCAACCCAAAGAAGTTTTTGCAATTAAACAAGTTTTCAAACAAGACTCATTTGAAGAAAAATCTACCAAATAGAGATTCCCAAATCTAAAGCCTTTGAAGACTAGTTCATTATTATTATCTTTTGAGATTACAATATTTTCTTTTGAGAATGTGCATGTTAAGCCTAGATCACATATTTGAGCAACGGATAGCAAGTTGAAATTTAATGATTCAACTAATGATACATTAGAAATGGAAAGGTCGTTTGAGATAGCGATTTTACCTAATCCTAATACTTTTCCTTTGCTATTATCTCCAAATGTGATTTTGTCATTGCTTCCATTCTCAAATGTGGTGAACATCTTTCGGTCTCCGGTCATATGTTGAGTGCAACCGCTATCCAACACCCAATGCCTTCCACCGGTTTTGTAGTTCACCTACAAAAGAAAATCAAGTTCTTTTAGGTACCCAAATTTGTTTGGGTCCTTGGAGGTTAGTGACCAAGGTCTTGGGTACCCAAATGGATTTCTTTTTAGCACCCAAAATTGAGGTGCCAATGAAATGAGCAATAACATTTCCATTTGTGGTTTTTCTAAGCATATAACATGAATCATATAAACCAATGGAATGCATGTTATTCTTTGAGCAATCACTTGGCATATGTCCAATGCACCGGCATTTTGTGCAATACTTACCATTTTCCTTTACAAACCTTGGAGGCTTGTATACCGGTCTTTTACCCTTTTGGGGGACATATCCAAGTCCCTCTTTGTTGAAAGAACATCTTTGATCGCTTAGTAACTTATCAAGGGTTTCCTTTCCCTTGTAAGCTCTCTCTAGGCTTTTGTTTAATTTTTGCACTTGTTCTTTTAAATTTTTGTTTTCATTAGCAATGATATCATCATGAACAAGATTTAGAGCATTTCTAGAATCTATACTTGATGAACAAGGTATGGCAAGTAGATCATCACAACAAGTAGATGTGCTAGACTTTGAAATTTCTATACTAGACATTTCATTCGAGATATTGCAAGTAACTCCAATGCTAGTACTAGATTTGTGATTTTCTTGGAGAAGCAAATCATGAGCTTCCTTTAGCTCCTCATAAGAGTCTTTGAGAGAGGTGTGTTCTCTCTTTAAGACCTTAAACTTTGATTTTTCTTTTCCAAGAAATTCATTCAATTCAACTAGCATATTCATCAAGTCATCATATGAAGGCTCATCATCATCAAGCAAGTTTACCTTTTCTCCTTTAGCCATAAGGCATGTAGGAGTGGAGAATAGTGATGGAGCCTCCTTGATTGCAATACCCACAAGCCCTTTCTTCTTGGGAGATTCGTCCTCGCTTGAGTCGGAGTCCGAATACTCCTCTTCGGAGTTCCACTCACCAATATGGGCTTCATTCTTGCCATCCTTGTGAAGCTTCTTAAAAAGCTTCTTCTTGCCGTTGTAGTTTTTCTTCTTTAATGACTTCTCCTTGTCATCCTTCTTTGTTGGACATTGAGAGGCAATGTGCCCCTTCTCATCACATTCATAGCAACGAATGTTGCTAAACTTCTTGTTGGAGGAAGAATGCCATTTTTTGGTCTTCTCATGGCTTGTACTCCGAAATGGGCGTCTTCTCATGAACTTCTTCATTCTTCTTACTAGAAGCGCAAATTCTTCTTCGGAGTCCTCCTCATCATCTTCTTCGGATTCTTCACTCATTACTGCTTTAGCTTTGAAAGCGGTGATTTTCTTATTCTTGGAAGAGGATTGCTCCAAGAGCTCTTCCTTGTCTTTCTTGTATAGCTCGTTGGTGATGAGGTTGCCCAACAATTGCGTTGGTGTCATTCTTGCCAACTCCGGTGAGTTGAGGAAGAGAGTCACCAACACTTCATATTTCTCCGGCAAGGCCCTAAGCATCTTTCGCACAATATCAAGATCGGAAAGATTAGTTCCAAGGCCCTTAAGCTCATTCACAATGTTGTTGAGCCTTGAGTACATCTCATTAATGTCTTCATGGGGCAACATTGTGAATATCTCATATTTGATCCTAAGCCGATGCAATTTGGCCTCCTTGACCGTGGATGTCCCTTCGTGTATTTCCGAAAGGGTAGTCCAAATAGCATGAGCCGTCTCAAGATTGCTCACCCTATTGAACTCATCCGCGTTCAAGGCTCCAAATAGAGCATTCATAGCTTGAGCGTCTAAATGAGCATTACGCCCGTCTTGATCCGTTGGGTGATCCGGATCAAGAGCCATAACGTAACCCTCATTTACGACTTTCCAAATTTGAGGACTCATGGCCTTTAAATAAATAGACATTCTAATTTTCCAATAAGCATAATTTGAGCCATCAAATAGAGGTGCCTTTCCTATTGCTATACCCTTACTAGCCATCCTTTTCTCTCTAGACGGTTAAGTCCAAATTTGAGAGACCAAGCTCTGATACCACTTGTAAGATCGAGGAAGCCGACTAGAGGGGGGGTGAATAGGAGGTTTTAAAATTTTCGTCTAATTCTAATTAGCAATTTTAAACTTGATGGATTGATAGAGCAAGACAACACTAACACTAGCACAAGTAATCGACTAAGAGCAATAACGAAAGGTAGAGAACAACAATTGCTACTCTAACTAAGCAAGCAATCAAATGATATGAATAAAGAGCGAAGCTTGGAAGAATATGATCACAAGAAAGCAAACCACAATTTGACACGATTACTTTTTACCGTGGTGATCGGAGACTTGCCGGTCTCCCCTAGTCCACGTTGAGGTAAGCCCGAACGAATCGGACCGGCTCCACGAATGAGCCTAAGCACCTCGATCACTATTGGATGCTCTTTCCCTCTCCGGGTAGGCGAGCTCCAAGCCTTCACAATCTTCCGGGCCTTCTCACAATCTTCTTGAGAAAATCACCGAAACTCCGCCAAGCCGTCTAGGTGCCGGCAAGCACCAAGAGAATGGACCACGGTGGCTTGATCTCACTCAAGTGCTCAATGGATCAACTAGAATGCAATGCACTTGAATTTTGGGTCAACTACCTCAAATGAATGCACAAGAGAGTAAATGAGGTGTGAGAGGTTGCTCTAGGCTCAAATGTATTCAATGGATGTTCAACCCCTGTCCAAGTTCTGGTGGGGGTGTATTTATACCCTCACCAACCTCAAATAGCCGTTACAATAAACAATCCTGAAAATTCAGGAAATCCGGTACTACCGCAGGCAAGACCGCGGTACTACCGGACCCTAGCTGACCGGTCAGAACGGCTATGTCAGAGAGTCAGAAGTAACCGTTGGTCAATGAGTGCGGTACTACCGCCGTTGAAACTGCGGTACTTCCGGACGTCCGGAAGTTCCGCCCCAAACCCGGTACTTCCGATCTCAACAAGACTAAGTCTTATTCTCGGCGCTCTCTGGAAAAAACGTTCCGCTCGGGTGTCCGGAACTTCCGCAGATGCGGTAGTTCCGCAGGTAAAACCGCGGTACTTCCGTTTTCCGAGAGGCTAAGTTAAAGTCCGGGCGCTCTCTGGAAATAAAGTTCCGCTCGAGTGCCCGGTACTACCGGCAGTCCGGTAGTTCCGCAGGTCAAACAGCGGTACTACCGTTTTCTGAGAGACTAAGTCTCAGTCCGGGCGCTCTCTGGAAAAAACGTTCCGCCCGGGCGCCCGGTACTACCGAAGCTGCGGTAGTTCCGCCTAATACACGCCGGAACTACCGGATTTTCTGACAATGCACAGATTTGATTTAATTTTAATTTCTAAGTGCATGCATGATCCTAAATTGATCCAAAGGGCACATTTGAACATGATCAAGCAATCACCATGATCCCTCTTAATAGTACGGCGTCTATCCTATAATCCGGTCTTCCAACCTAACTCCAAGACCGGTAAAACAAAAATAGATACCTAAACTTTTTACCTTGTCGCCCTAGAGATCTTGAATCTTCATGGGATATTTTGTGAGCCTCTTTCTTTGCTATTTGAACATATCCTTTCAAACACTTAATGCACACATTAGTCCCATATTCACATAAATTCATTAATTACCAAAACTAACATTTTTAGGGGCCTAGATGCTTTCACATATAACACTCACAAACTTCAGTTCCGCTCGAAATAGTGTACCTTCTTAGGGTATAGCAATAATCACAAAGGATTCAAGTGTCTTGATCTCTCATCCAGTCGGGTTTACATTTCCAGGGATGTTACCTTTGATGAAGGTGTTTTTCCCTTCTCAGGTCTTCATTCTAATGCTGGAAAGAGGCTAAGTACAGAAATTAATCTCCTCCCTTCATTCCTTCTAAATCCTATTTCTTTTGGTCATAGGGGAGAACAACTGAACGCATCCAATACTACTGCTATTCCTGCTAATCTGTCTGGTAATGCAATTTTGGAAGTTCAGGAACCGGGTGAATTGGCAGCAGGATCAAGCACTGATGCATCAGCTCTGGGATCCGAACAACTGTCTGACGGTGACTTGCAGACACTGGGGGAGACACCTTCTGCGGATCCGCATGCTGCTGTTCAGTCTTCACGGGCTGCTGTTCGGTTTCATACTTTGCCGGCAGAGTCTGCAAGTGAGGACAATGCAGCGGCCAACAATGAAGCATGGGCTAGCACATTGCCGACAGAGCCTTCAACCGAGAACGGCGCAGCAGCAGTAGCGACTCCTGCACACAATGAAGATTCACGGCCGCAAACTCGTCTCCAAAAAGGTATAAAGAAAGATAAAATTTATACTGATGGGACGATTAAGTATGGTAAATTTGGTTTTCTTACATCTACTGGTGAACCCAAAAATCTAGATGATGGATTGCAGGATAAAAATTGGAGAGAAGCCATGGATGCTGAATACATGGCTCTATTGAAAAATAAAACATGGCATTTAGTTCCACCAAAAAAGGGTAGCAATGTTATTGACTGCAAGTGGGTGTATAAAAATTAAACGTAAGCAAGATGGTAGTCTAGACAGGTATAAAGCACGTCTAGTTGCAAAGGGATTTAAACAGAGGTATGGCATAAACTATGAAGACACCTTTAGTCTTGTGGTAAAGGCAGCTACTATTCGCATTGTTTTGTCTATTGCTGTCTCCTGGAGTTGGTGTCTACGTCAGCTTGATGTGCAAAATGCATTCCTACATGGGATTCGAAGAGGAGGTCTATATGAAGCAGCCACCAGGTTATGAAGATCGCAGTCATCCTAATTATGTCTATAAGCTTGACAAAGCTTTATATGGACTAAAGCAGGCGCCGAGAGCATGGTATGCACGGTTGAGTAAGAAATTATGTGAACTTGGATTCTTGAGTTCCAAAGCAGATACTGCATTGTTTTTCTATAACAAAGGACATACTATCATGTTTGTTCTTATTTATGTGGATGATATAATTGTTACCTCTTCAAGTCAAGAAGCTATTACATCACTTCTCCAGGATCTTCAGAAGGAGTTTGCACTCAAGGATTTAGGCGACCTTCATTACTTACTCGGTATAGAGGTAACAAAGAGTCCTAATGGCATTATTTTGACACAAGAAAAATATGCATGTGATCTACTGAAGAAAGTAGGCATGTCAGACTGTAAGCCAGTAAGCACACCTTTGTCAACAAGTGAAAAACTGTCTATTCATGAAGGATCTCCACTAGGCCAACATGATGCAACACAATATAGAAGTATAGTGGGGGCTCTACAATATTTGACATTGACTAGACCTGATATTTCATTTCCAGTAAATAAGGTTTGTCAGTTTCTTCATGCGCCAACTACTGTTCATTGGGCAGCAGTAAAATGGATACTTAGATATCTCAAGGGTGGTACTCGACTTGGACTTAAGATATGCAAGTCAAACTCAATGCTAGTAAGTGCCTACTCAGATGCAGACTGGGTCGGTTGTTTAGATGACAGAAAATCTACTGGAGGTTTCGCAGTGTTTCTAGGAGATAATCTTATTTCTTGGACTGCTCACAAACAGGCTATTGTGTCTAGATCCAGCACTGAAGCTGAATACAAGGCTCTTGCTAATGCCACAGCAGAAATCACGTGGGTGCAAACCTTGCTTCAAGAATTAAGAGTGCCTAGTCCAACAGCAGCAAAATTATGGTGTGATAATATTGGTGCAAAATACTTGTCATCTAATCCTGTTTTTCATGCCAGAACAAAACATATTGAGGTGGATTATCATTTTGTTCGAGAAAGAGTATCAAGTAAACTATTAGAAATTGAGTTTGTGTCATTTGAAGATCAGGTGGCAGATGGATTCACAAAGGCTCTTACAGTTCGACAGCTGGAAAATTTTAAGTACAATCTCAACTTGGGAAGTTGTGATTGAGGGGGAATGTTAAACCAATTAATCATGTATTGTATGCGTGTTTGGATAGAGTTGTAAACTAAGTAACAAACCGAGACTTGTTAAGGTAGGAGATCTGTAGATTAGCTGTTAGTAGTTGTAATCCCGATCTCCTAACCTTCTCTCTCCATGTTGTGACTGACTATATGTAAAGCCACAGCTGAGGCGGTTTCAGTCAAGAAATAAACACGCAAGCGCTGGTGACCCAAGATAGGGCATCGCCACTTCTGTACATCTCTGAAGTTTCTTACTCAGCTCACCAGAAATCAATTTTGAAGTTCAAGCCAAGCCAAATCAAAAAAAAGAAGGAGATCAACCCAAACAAAAACCACCCAAAACCCCATTTTATCAAAAAGAAACTAAAAAAAACCAAACAAAACAAGCACGACTACGAGACGAGTTTTCGTTTCAGATCTACCATTGCAACACACCTTCTCATATGCACTGGTTTCCGTCCCAAGTGCTAGCTCAAACTCGTGCCTGGTGCACTCAATAAACTGGGTCCCCGTCATCCGACTCAGATGCTCAAAGTTGGGAGAGACGTACAGGGTAGCGTAGAACTGTCTGATCATGTTGTCCATGTAGTTGCATTTGAATGCAACGAGTTGATGAATATCGGCTCGCTGAAAGAGCTGATAAGCACCACTGAACTTGTCGATCTGCGACAAGTGATCCCAGTCCACATACTTATGGGCAGCAAATTTTCGGGCTGGACCATACATCTCTTGGTACACCTTCTCTTGAAACTTTGAATGAAATTGGGGGTTCATGGAGTCTCGAGGGCGTACATACTGACTTCGGCGACGAAGAATGGCATAATCTTCATTAGTGATCTTGTCGAGGTCCACTTCGTGGTCTGCAGTTACCTCAGGCATTTCCTCATCTGGGTCTGCATATTCCTCGCTCTCATGCGAGGCCTCAGATTCGCTCTCATGTGAATCCTCTGAGTCACTCTCAGGGTCGGAGGCGGGACCCTTGCCCTTGTGCGCCACTGACTGAGATGCAGGAGTCGAGGAGGAGGATTGACCTGCCGTGCCCTCATAGGACTTGTGCGAGACATTCTTCATCCTTGGCATCTCTCCTCTCTCAGATCATATCCCAATTATCTCCCGGCTCGGGTTCCCCAACAGGCCAACACGCTGCAGGCTCCGCCCCTAAAGCCGCCGCCTCCGCCCAACGCCCGCCGCCGCCGCCACTCCCTCCCCCGCCGCCACCAACCCCTCCCCTCGCCAAACCCTAGCCACCTCCTCCACTCCTCCACGACTGCAGCCGCCGCCGCTCCCCATCTCGTCCCCCTCCGCTCCCAACCCTAACCCTCCCTGCCTCCAGTTAGCCAGCCGGAAGGGCGTCGCCGTGGGGGCTGCAGCAAGCTCCATTCACGTCATCACTACCACTGCTACCGTCTCCGCTCGGTCTCTCGAGTCGGAGCTCTTGTTTCCGCGCCCAGGCCGAGGTATTGGGTTTGGTTCGGAATTTCTACCCCGAATGCTTGCTTAGGTTTCTTCTTGGGCGAGTTCCTATCTGGCGGGTGAAGGGAGAGGGAGAAGGGGTGGTCGGAGCCGGGGCGATTTTGGGGGTGCTGTGTGTGCGGTGAAGCCAGTGGTGCTGTGGGGAGGCTGGTGTGGCGGGTCGCGGGGGAGCTTGGTGGCGGTCGGGGGAGGAGGGGCGTTCTGCGTTTGTGATCTGTGCTTGCGGTGGAGGAGGTTCGTGGCCGGGAGGGGTGATTGTTTGGTCGGGTAGGTGCTGGATGGTCCGGTCGGTGCTGGGGGTCGGATGGAGAAAGGGCGGAAGCAGGGTGCGGAGGACCTGGAGGGTCTGTTGGGTGGTCTGAAGCTGTCGGAGGAGGAGCGGAAGGCTGTCAAATGCGATGGGCAGTCAGTTTCGAGGGAGGCTGGTCGTCCTCCTCAGGCAGTGGGCAAGCTGTTCTCGTCGAAGGCTGGATATGTGGAAGGGATGGTGCAGACGCTGGGTAAAATCTGGTGCCCGGCGAAAGGGATCCGGTGCAAGGAGCTGGGGGATAACATGTTTCTTTTTGCTTTCCTTCAACCGGGGGGCAAGAGAAGAGCTGTTACGGAGGGTCCGTGGGAGTTTGGTGGTGATCTGCTCATAGTGGTGGACTTTGATGAGAATAAGAGACTAATGGATTTGGAGTTTACTCACATTCCGGTATGGATTCGTGTTTTCAACCTGCCTCTAGGTCTGATGAATAAAAGCACAGGTCGGTCGATTGGGGCGAAGGTAGGGGATCCATTGGAAGTAGAAACTGATGAGGATGGGTCGGCTGTGGGGAGCTTCCTTAGGCTTAAAGCCCTAATTGATGTGCGCAAGCCACTCTTCAGGGGGGTGATGGTGGAGAATGGGGATGGGGAGCAAAGCTGTTGGTGTAACTTCAGATATGAATTCCTACCAAATTTCTGTTATTCCTGTGGTTTGTTGGGCCATGTGGAAAAGGAATGTGATGAGAAGGTTTGGAAGGTGCACGATCATCAGTTTGGGGACTGGATGAGGGCTTCTCCGGCAAAGAAACGTGATCAACGAAGCCACTGGTCAGGGGGCAGCAACTCAGGGGGTAGTCATAAGTACAAGTCGTCAGGCTCTTGGAGGCGGGGGGAGGGGGGGAGGAGATTGCAGCAGAATGAGGAAGAAAGGAGGGGGAAGGTCTTGGAGGAGAATGAGCTTCGTGACGATGGGTCGAGCCCGCTCAAGCTTCCGTCAAACAATACCACCTCTGGAGGAGTACCAAAAAAATTAATTTTTGGGGACAGTACGAGTACTGACAAGGAGAGCAGGGTGGAGTTGGTACTGGAGACGAGGGAGGGGGTTCTGGGGGTGGTCGGAGCAGGAAAAGGGGAGTTGGGGTTGGTAGAAGGGGAGGGAGGAGGTGGAGGTCTCAACGTGCAGGAGGTCTTGCCAGGAGTTTCTGAAAAGGCCGGTATGGAGGTGGATGTGGTGGGTCCCTCGACCTTAGGGGAGAGGGCAGGAGCAGGGTTTCGCAGGGTTGGGGAGCGGCCGGTGGAGGAGTTTAAACAGGGCAAGGTTGGGGGAAGCGAGGTAAAAAAGATGAGGTCTACCTTTAAACGCCGTCCGCGCGAACTTGTGAGGTCGATGGGGGATCAGCTTCCTTCCCCGTCTGTGTTGCGGAAGAGAGGGGGAGAGGAGGCCAATGGGGAGGAGGAAGTAAAGAAGAAGGCAAAGCTCCAGACTGTTCCTGTGGAGGAGGAGATGGGAGAGGGAAATTCCTTGTTGGCGGGGCTGCATGGTCAGCCCGGCCGATCCCAATGAGGCTTGTGGCGTGGAACTGTCGGGGGTTGGGGAACGGCCCGGCAGTTCGCGGTCTTCTGGATGTCCAGAAGAAGGAGGACCCCGATGTGTTGTTTCTCTCTGAAACAAAACATGGTGAAAAATGGATGGAGGGTTTTAAGTGGAAGCTGAACATGCCATACATGGTGGTGAAGGATAGTGTAGGGGCGAAGGGTGGGCTGGCACTGTTTTGGAAGAAGGAGGTGGATTTGCGGGTGCTGAGTTGGTCTAGGTATCATATTGATGCCAAAATCAAGGAGGAGGATGGGAGTGCTTGGCGGTTTACTGGGATTTATGGCGAGTCCCGCAGTGAAGAAAGGGAGAAAACATGGAAGTTGCTTCGAATTTTACAGCATCGCAGTAAGCTCCCTTGGCTGTGCTGTGGCGATTTCAATGAAATTCTTTTCAGTTGTGAGAAGGAAGGGGGAGCTCCTAGAGCAGAGAGCAGCATGGTAAAGTTTAGAGATGTTCTAGAGGAGTGTGATTTGCACGATTTGGGCTTCGTGGGGGATGCCTTCACTTGGAGGAACCATCATCAAAATGCTCTCAGCTATACCAGGGAAAGACTGGACAGGGCGGTGGCGAATAGCGCATGGCGGGATCGCTTTCCTTTGGTCCGTGTGATTAATGGTGATCCTAGGCATTCAGATCACAGGCCCATCATTGTGATTCCTGGTGCGAAGGAAAAGGTCCAGTGGAGGAAACCTCTGGAGGTCATGAAGAAGTTTGAGGCGAGGTGGTTGGAGGAGGAGGAGTGTAGCGAGAGGGTGGAGGAGGCTTGGGGTAAAGCTATTAGAGGTGGTGGGGTTAGTCTGATGGAAATCCAATCTCAGGTTTTGGGGGAGTTATGGCAGTGGGACCGTGAGGTCCTTGGAGCCTTGGAGAAGAGAGTTAAAAATGCCAAAAGGGAGCTGGAGAGGATCAGGCGAGCCTCTATTTCCCAAGGGAATATAAACAAGGAGCGCTTGTTGCGCTATAAGCTTGAGCGTCTTCTGGATCAGCAACATGTATACTGGAAGCAGCGGGCTCACTCCACATGGTTGGCCAAAGGTGACCGTAACACAAAATTCTTCCATGCTCAGGCTTCGGAAAGGAAAAGGAGGAATGCTATAAGCAAGCTGAAAGATGAGGGTGGTGGGGTGGTGGAAGGAAAACATCTGAAGAACTTTATTGCTAATCAGTACCAGAAACTTTTTATGTCCAATGCAGGGTCCCAGGATGAGGAGGTCCTTGATTGTGTTCAAGCGAAGGTCACTCAAGAAATGAATGACAACCTGTCAGCACCTTTCTCAAGTGACGAAGTGTGGGAGGCTCTGAAGGATATGGGTGAGTTGAAAGCCCCAGGGGCTGATGGCATGCCGGTGGTTTTTTACAGGAAATTCTGGTCTCTCGCGGGTGAAAAGGTCAAAGAAGAGGTTCTTGCGGTGCTTAATGGGGCTGCGATGCCGGAAGGGTGGAATGACACTGTTATTGTTCTTATCCCAAAAATCAAGTCACCGGAGAGATTGAAGGATCTTAGGCCAATCAGCTTATGCAATGTAGTGTACAAGCTCATCTCCAAAGTGCTAGCAAACAGATTGAAGTTGGTGCTCCCGGAGATCATTACACCTTCTCAGAGTGCCTTTGTGCCTGGTAGACTTATTACTGATAACGTCCTGCTGGCGTACGAGCTCACACACTATCTAAGGCAAAGGAGGTGGGGAAAACAGGGGGTGGCTGCCATTAAGTTAGACATGAGTAAGGCATATGACCGTGTTGAGTGGAGCTTTCTGGAGAAGATGATGCTAAAATTGGGGTTCACAGGGTCGTGGGTGGAAAAGGTGATGAAGTGTGTTACAACAGTGAAGTACTGCATCAAGGTCAATGGGGACTACTCTTGCAACATCCACCCACAGAGGGGCCTTCGCCAAGGGGACCCTCTGTCGCCCTATCTTTTCATTCTGTGTGCGGAGGGTTTGTCAGCAATGTTACAGAAGGCTGAAGTGGAGGGCAAGATCGAGGGCATTAGAGTGTGCAGGGAGGCTCCAAGGATTAATCATCTGTTCTTCGCTGATGATTCTTTGATCTTGATGAAAGCTTGTAGAGGAGATGCTCAGGAATTGAGGAGGATTTTGCTGGCTTATGAGCGAGCCTCAGGACAAGTGATCAATAGGGATAAATCATCTGTTCTGTTTAGCCCAAACGCTGACTCTGTTGATAAGAATGATGTGCGACAGGTCCTTGACATCATGCAAGAAGCAAAGAGTGAGAGATACTTGGGGCTACCAGTTTCTATTGGTAAATCAAGAAAGAAAGCTTTTGAATATATCAAGAGGAAGGTGTGGATTCGGATTCAAGGATGGCAGGAGAAATTGCTTTCTAAGGCTGGCAAGGAAATCTTAGTAAAGGCTGTGGCCCAAGCAATCCCAACCTATGCTATGTCATGTTTCGAGCTGACCAAAGGGTTGTGCGATGAGTTGAACTCTATGATTGGCAGGTGGTGGTGGAGCCAGAATGATAAGAAAAATAAGATCCACTGGCTGGCCTGGGATAAGTTGACACTCCCTAAGAATAAGGGAGGGTTGGGTTTTCGGGATCTTTATTTGTTTAATATGGCCATGCTGGCTCGACAAGCTTGGAGGCTTCTGATTTTTCCGGATACACTGTGTGGCCAAGTGCTTAAAGCAAAATATTTTCCCAATGGTAGTATTCTGCAGTGTGCGGTGCGGGATGGGATTTCTTACACTTGGAGGAGTATTCTCAAAGGTGTGAATCTACTGAAACAGGGGCTCATATGGCGCATTGGAAATGGTGAATCGGTGAATATCTGGAAGGACCCCTGGATCCCACACGGCAGTACAAGACGTCCTGTTACCAATAGGGGGGCAACGGTTCTGACCAAGGTGGCTGAGTTGATGGACCCGAGTTTGGGTTCCTGGGATGAGACCTTAGTGCAGGATGTCTTCTCAGAGTTTGATGCTGAGGCTATCCTAAAATTGAGAGTGAACCAGGACTTGGTAGATAGACCGGCATGGCACTTTGACCAGAAGGGGATCTTCTCAGTTAAGTCAGCATATAGGTTGGCGATTCAGAATAGGGAGTATGAGCTTGGTAGAGATGCAGCAAGCGCTGAGCCACACCCATACGGGGACTCCCAGTTCAGGTGGGATAAAATTTGGAATATGGAGGTCCCAAACAAGGTGAAAATGTTTCTGTGGCGCGTAGCCCATAATAGTCTAGCAGTTCGGCGAAATTTAAGGCGCAGGGGGATGAAGGAGGATACCCTGTGCCCCATGTGTCATAGGCTGGATGAAGACTGTGGGCACCTCTTTTTCAGATGTAAAGAAGTAAAAGAGTGCTGGAGAGGGCTAAATTTGGAGGAGTGTCGCATTACCTTAGCAGAATGTCATTCTGGGCGTGACTTGCTGAGGAGAGTCTGGGGCTTTCCACAGCCAACCCAGATACAAATTGTGGTTCTTTTGTGGAGGTGGTGGTCGATGAGGAATAAGGTGGTTGCTGGAGAAAAAAGATTGTCCTGTCCTGAGCTCTGTTCTCTTATAACCTTCTATGTGTCAGAATTTGAAAAGGGAAGGAAAACAACGAAAAGTCAGCAACAAGTCAATCTCAAGAGTTGGCAGCCGCCACCGGAAGATGTCTACAAGCTTAATATTGATGGCTCTTTTAAAGCTGGTTCGGGTCAGGGAGGTTGGGGTTTTGTTGCTAGGGACAGTGCTGGTGAGTTTCTTCAGGGGGGTTGTGGCAATCTGTGCAGAGTGGACAGCCCTTTCCAAGCGGAAGCTCTGGCGGCCCTGTACAGTCTGCAGAGGATTGCGTATTTGGGAATGTCAAGAATTATCCTGGAATCTGATGCGTCTGACCTAGTACGGGGCTTGACTTCGTCGGACCTTGATCAAAGTGTGGATGGAAGCCTCCTCAAGCAAATCAGAGATCTTATTGGTTCTTCCTTTGATTACTGTAGCATTCGGCATTGTCCGAGAAATTGCAACAAGGTGGCTGATCGCCTTGCAGTGTATGGGGCGAGTGTGGTTAGCTCTGGCTCAATGGAGTTTATGAGTCAAGTCCCCACCTTTGTTTCTAGCTTGGTCTCCAGTGACCTGGCTGGAGATAGTGTTTAATGGAAACAAGCTTTCCGGGATAAAAAAAAAAAAGATCATATCCCAATTCCCAAATGCCCTCGTAGCTGCCCGCGCCCCGCGCACTCATCACACCCATGGGCGGCCTCAGGGCAGCATCGCCGTCGCCGTCGTCGCGCACGGGCGCGGCATCGGATCCCCCTCCGGCGCGCGTGGCGATGGCGTGCGTGGTGGCGTCGGAGGTCGCCACGGTGCTCGCCGTCATGCGCCGCAACGTCCGCTGGGCCGGCGTCCGCTACGGCGGGGACGACGGCGCCGACGACGAGCACCTCGACCACCCCCTTATCGCGGGGCTCAAGTCCCTCCGCCGCCGCATCGCCTCCTGGGACCCGCGCCGGTGGCGGGGGGTCGACCCGCTCCTCTACCTCCGCCCCTTCCTCGACGTCGTCCGCTCCGACGAGACCGGCGCGCCCATCACGGGCGCCGCGCTCTCGTCCCTGCACAAGATCCTCACCCTCGACCTCGTCGGCCCCGATGCCCCCAACGTCGCCGAGGCCATGGGCACCGTCGTGGAGGCCCTCACCTGCTGCCGATTCGAGGTCACCGACCCGGCGTCCGAGGAGACCGTCTTGGCTCGGGTCCTGCAGATGCTGCACGCGTGCGTGCGCTGCCGCGCTGCCCCTGCGCTCGCCAACCGCCACGTCTGCGCCATCGTCAGCACATGCTTCCGCGTCGTGCAGCAGGCTGGCACCAAGGGGGAGCTGCTACAGCGCTCCTCCCGGCAGACCATGCAGGAGGTTGTTCGTTGTGTCTTCGGCCGCCTGCCTGACGTTGATGCCACTGCGATCACCGATGAGCAGGTGCAGTTGCCTCTAAAGATTCGAGCCTGCTGTTACTTTCTTACTTGTGCATAGGAGCATGGAACATGCTGCAATTTTTTTTCTTCCACTTAATGTGGTGATTTAACTTGCAATGCTCATGTAGGTTAGTGTAAACAAACGAATGTATCATGTGATTTTTTATTAGAGGGTTTATTGGCTTCTTAGTTCGAAATGCCGGACTTCAATTCTACTGACCTTGAGTTATTACCTGGAACATATGTCTTGTGTTAGTTTGGATGGATCTGGTAGAAAGAAGATTCAATGTCCATGTACTAAGTTTAATGTATTAATGTGGTGATATCATTTGTTCTGCAGATTGCTGCTAGCAAGAACCAAGGTTTGGGAGCTGGGGAGATGGCGACTGGGAAGAGTGATTATGTGTGTTTGAACAGTTCTGGGGATGAGGTTGGAGGTGGATTTGTTGCGATACAAGACAAGGCCATGATGGAGCCGTTTGGGGTTCCTTGCATGGTGGAGATATTGCAATTCTTGTGCTCCCTCTTGAACATAGCGAAAGACAATGAGGTGAATGCAAGGATGAATCCAATTGACTTTGATGAGGATGTGCCGCTCTTTGCTCTAGGGTTGATCAATTCTGCTATTGAGTTGTCAGCTTCGTCAATATACAGACACCCAAAACTACTGGCTTTTGTACAAGATGAACTGTTCCTCAATCTAATGCAGTTTGGCTTGTCCATGAGCCCCTTGATTCTGTCGACAGTGTGCAGCATTGTTTTTACTCTCTTCTACCATTTACGCCAGGAACTTAAGCTGCAACTCGAGGCTTTCTTCTCATGTGTGGTCCTAAGATTAGCCCAGAGTAGATATGGAGCTAGTTATCAGCAGCAGGAAGTTGCACTGGAGGCTCTAGTGGATTTATGCCGGCAGAAAGAGTTTATGGCTGAGATGTATGCGAACATGGACTGTGATCTACAGTGCTCTAATGTTTTTGAAGACCTAGCTAATCTTCTATCTAAAAGTGCATTCCCTGTGAACAGTCCTTTATCTGCCTTAAATGTGCTTGCATTGGATGGGTTGGTTGCTGTCGTTCAGGCAATAGCAGAGAGGACTGATAATTCACCTCAGCATCATGAGCAAACAGTGCCAGAAATAAGTGAATATTTTCCTTTCTGGCAGTTGAAGTGTGAGAACAGCAACGATCCTGATCATTGGGTTAGATTTGTTCACCGGCAAAAAAGCATCAAGAGAAAGCTAATGGTTGGCGTTGAACATTTCAATAGAGACAAAAAGAAGGGCTTTGAGTACCTGCAAGGTGTTCATCTCTTGCCTGAGAAACTTGATCCACACAGTGTTGCTTTGTTCTTCCGGTACGCACCTGGGTTGGACAAGAATCTTCTTGGGGACTACCTGGGGAATCATGATGAGTTCTCTATTCAGGTCCTTCATGAATTTGCCAAAACCTTTGACTTTAAGGAGATGAACTTGGACGCTGCCCTAAGGCTCTTCTTGGAAACTTTCCGGCTGCCTGGTGAGTCACAGAAGATACAGAGGATTCTTGAGGCCTTTTCCGAGAGGTACTATGAACAGTCACCGCAAATGTTTGTTAACAGGGATGCTGCTCTGGTGCTTTCATATTCAGTAATCTTGCTCAACACAGATCAACACAATGTAAGGGTTAAGAAGAAGATGACTGAAGAAGATTTTATTAGGAACAATCGCAGCATCAATGGTGGGAATGATCTTCCAAGGGAGTTCTTGTCAGAGCTGTATTATTCTATTTGTCGGAATGAAATCAGAACCATTCCTGAGCAAGGAGCTGGATGCTCTGAGATGTCTTATAGCCGCTGGGTTGATCTGATGTGGAAGTCAAAGAGGACACCGACGTATATTGTTTGTGACTCCTACCCTTTTCTTGATCATGACATGTTTCCTATCATGGCTGGACCAACAGTTGCTGCTATCTCAGTGGTTTTTGATAATGTTGTGCATGAAGAGTTTCTTACGGGATGTATTGATGGTTTTCTGTCAGTGGCAAAGCTGGCTGCATTCTATCATCTTGATGATGTATTGAATGACCTTGTTGTGGCACTATGTAAGTTCACCACTTTGCTGAACACTTCTTATATTGATGATCCTGTAACAGCTTTCGGGGAGGATACCAAGGCTAGAATGGCAACAGAGGTTGTTTTCACTATAGCAACTACTTATGGTGATTACATATGCAGCGGATGGAGGAACATAGTAGATTGCATCTTAAGATTACATAAGATAGGCCTTCTCCCGGGTCGCCTCACTGGTGATACAGCTGATGATCAGGAGTCCTCTTCAGATTCGCTCCCTAGCAAGCTTGCCTCCTCATCTGCAGCTGCACCTCAAGTTGTACCAATCAACACTCCTAAAAAAACATATGGGCTGATGGGGAGGTTCAGCCAACTACTGTATTTGGATGCTGAAGAACCAAGGTCTCGGCCAACTGAGGAGCAACTTGCTGCTCAGAGGAATGCCTCAGAGACCGTAAAGAAGTGCCAAATAGGTACCATCTTCACCGAGAGCAAATTCTTACAAGTTGACTCGCTCTCAAATCTAGCAAGAGCCCTCCAGAAGATTACCAGCTCACTTGATGACGAAGGCACAGCAGTTTTCTGCTTAGAGCTACTAATTACTGTCACATTAAACAACAGAGACAGGATTGTGCTTTTGTGGCAAGGTGTTTATGAGCACATAACCCATATTGTTCAGTCCACAGTGATGCCCTGCAATCTGGTGGAGAAGGCTGTTTTTGGGCTCCTGCACATCTGTCAGAGGTTGCTTCCTTACAAGGAGAATCTGGTGGATGATTTATTGAGGTCACTGCAGCTAATTTTGAAACTTGATGCTCGTGTAGCTGATGCTTACTGTGAGAACATCACCTTGGAGGTCATGCGGCTTGTGAAGGCCAATGCAATCCATATCAAGTCCCAGATGGGTTGGCGGACTATCATCTCCTTACTATGTATCACCGCTCGCCATCCTGATGCTTCTGATGCTGGTTTTGAAGCCCTGGTTTTTATCATGTCTGAGGGAGCTCATCTCTCACCTGCCAACTTTATCCTTTCAGTGGAGGCCTCAAGGCAGTTTGCAGAATCTCGGCTTGGGTCTGCAGAAAGATCTATCCATGCCTTGAACCTAATGGCCGATTCAGTGAATTGCCTTACACGTTGGTCACGTGAGGTTAAGGAAGCTGGTGGAGAGGCAGACAGGATATTGGAAGGAATTGCAGAGATGTGGCTGCGTCTAGTGCAGGCACTACGAAAGGTGTGCACGGATCAGAGGGAGGAAGTGAGGAACCATGCACTATTAGCTTTGCACAGATGCTTAGTAGTTGATGATATATCAGTTTCATCTTCAGCCTGGTTAATGTCATTTGATATTATTTTCCAGTTGCTTGATGAATTGTTGGAGATTGCTCAGACTTACTCACCAAAGGATTTCAGAAACATGGAGGTGTCCCTCTTGCATGCTGTAAAACTGTTATGCAAGGTGTTCTTGCAGTCACTTAAAGAACTTTCAGCACAGAGCAGTTTCAGTAAGCTTTGGATGGAAATCCTTGACATGATTGAGGGGTTCATGAAAGTCAAAGTGAGAGGGAGGAGGACTGAGAAGCTACATGAGGCTATCCCAGAGCTACTCAAGAACATACTTCTGGTGATGAAAGCAAGTGGGGTCCTGTCAAATACCAGTGGGGAGAACAGTTTGTGGGAAGCAACTTGGCCTCAAGTTAACAAGATTGCGCCGTCGCTGCAGTCAGAGGTTTTCCCTGCCAATGAGGGTGACGGTGCAACAAAAGGTGAACAAAACAAGTCGGATGGTCCAGCACAGTCTGAGGGCAAAAGTACTGAGCAATAGTATGTGATACAATCTGCCTCTGATCAAGTTAGTTGAGCTGAAATTGAATCCTGCAAGGCAGGATGGCCTCCCAGCTTTTTTGGGCGGAGTAATACACAAATGCTTGGCACTGCTCTGGTCGACATCAGGGAGAGTAAGCTGGTATGTTATATTGTAATTTTTTAGTTTTTATACATTTTTTGGTTATTGACAAGGTTGTTGCTGTTGGGCTTTATTGTTGCAACGCCAAAGTTGTATGATAGGTATATCGCAGTTACAGCATTTTCCCCCACAACACATTATTTGTCACATTTGTTACAGAGGTAATGAGGTAGCACCACAGCTTTATACTGTGGACGCATGTGAATTCATGTATCCATTAGAAGCTGTAATGACACAAGATACTGTACAATCTTAGTGCACTACATTCTTGTGAGTGAAATTGGATTGGTTTAGTATCATACATATTTAAGTCAAACATGTTTAGGTCATAGAAGATTGTTAAGATGCGCTACACCGGCCACCACCCCAGCCAACTCCGGCCATGTCTTCATCGGCGTTCCCGACCCCAGCCCTGACTCGTCTTCCTCCGGCGTTAGTACCATGGCTCCACTGGCTGCCGCCAATCAGGTCTTTCTTGCGTGTTTTCTTTGATCGCATTTCCACGTTCTTGGCGGCTCAAGAAAGCTTTGTTACTCATTGTTATGTTGTTTTGCAGGTCATGATCTCCACCCTGGTCAACGCCCACCATGGCATTCCTCCCTCATCCGCCATGGAATTCACCACCTTTGGCGTCGTAAGTAGTCCGGCACCAGCCACCTCAGGCCCTGAACCTACGTACCTGCTGCTATCAGAGATGTCCCGAGAGGAATGTCAGGTGAATATGCAAGCACCTTGTGACCTTGAACCCATGTGACTGTGAGAACAGGAGATTTACAAATTTGCAAAGGCCCCTTTTCCCTGCATGAATGTACAATGGAAATTTCACTTTTCTTACCATCATCTCTGGCAAACTATTGTTCTGACAAGAACTTTTATTCGGTTAGAATGTATTAAAATCTGATATAGAATCATGAAATAACCTTTCCTAGGTAAGATTGAATTCAATCTAAGATGCAATTCAGAGTATCATCATGCAACTCTTAGTCTTGAAAATTGAGTTGGTTAAATTCACGAATCTTAGAAATCTGCTTGTCCCACCAAGTTTCACTGTCATTCTGAAGGTTACAACTGTGGTCTAGCACTAAGCTCTCATGATAATCCTAGACACACCACTAAATGCTTCATTTAAGGTCCCAAACATTATGTCATGCTTTAATTACTACACACTGATAAGAAATCCCAATGGTACTTAAGAAGGGATAGCTTCCAACTTTTGGGGGAACAAATCTCAATAGCATCCAACCATTTGAAATGGAAATTATATATCGAATAAAAAAAATGCTGATCATGTTACTAATAGAGGACTACAGGCTGCTACTTCAATAGGATGTTAAGTATGTTCCTCTGCGCAATTAATACACGATCTCATTGTTACGAGTAATTTTACAGGAATTGTTGTTAGCACAGATTTTACCAACACAGGCCTTCTTCCTGTGAACAATTGACTTGCTTCCATGCTGCCAACTTTTTACTGACCTGGTCCAAAATAGGTTATTAGGGATACTTATTTGTCTAATTTTTATGACTAGCAGAATTTTTAAGATGTGTGGTCAATTTATCCTCTACACCTGTTGCTTTCCTCCCTAGGCGGTGCTTATTTCTCGTGGACTCGCTATGCCTGATGCTGTCACAAGTACGTCAAACACCGCGCTACAGGTGAGTAACCTAATCCTCATATGGCTTTTGACTCTCTCTCAGGTTCTTCATTTTTCATCCTAAATATGTGTGGAAAAGATTATTATTACCTGGAACCAGCTTGCTTGGGCAGTGAAATTATCCATTCTATATTGATGTAGCCGAGGCTTAACTGCAGTTCGTGCTGGATAGTCCAGTATAATAGGTTTATTATTAGGAGCAATCCAAATGTTGTTGTTTTTCTTTGCACACGTTTAGATGCTATCTATTTCCAAATATTAACTGTTCTTTTCCCCTCAAAATACCTGTTATTGTAAAGAAGCAAAGAAAGTTAAGTGACAAAAAAAAAGAAGAAAAGATACATTTCTGGCCAATGATTACTTGATAAAATTGAGTTTTTTTTTAAAAAAAATGGCGTGGTTATTGTGGCTGTAGGTTTATTTTTGAAACATTGATTATGCCAGTAGGTGAATCTAGTGTTAGCATATTGTTATAAATAGTCTCTTTTTTTTGTTTGGTCCTTTTGTTAGGTTCTTGGATACGTTGACCCGCTGTCTCGTAGAAGGAGCAGGCGCTCGAGGTGGGATGAACTCGGCACAATATGCTCCCATTGTGGACAAGGGGTGATGCCGATACGCCCATGCTTAACGCTTCTCTTCTGTGACTGGAAGGAGTATCTCTCTTTGGATTATGCCCTGTTGTTTTCCCTCACTCTCTTTTGAAATTCTTTCTTGTGGTGAAATTTTGAAGTCTTATCGGAAAATTCTGTATTGATGATGGTGCAAAAAAGGAAAACGCTAGCAAAGGCATTATTATCCAAACACAGCACAATTTGGCAGATGCATTTTGAAGGGGCGCAAGGGGAGAAATCTGGACACATTTGGACCCCTAAACACCCGAAATTCCACTTTTGGCACCTAAATCAAAAAAATTTCGTTTCTGGACCCCTCCCGACCGCGCGTTCGCGAGCTGGTGCCACGTGTCCCGGACGCGCGGTCGGGCGGCGCGGTCGCGCGGGCGGCGGGCGGACGCGCGGTCGCGCGGGCGGGCGGCTGTCGCGCGGTGGAGCGGGCGGTCGCGCGGCCGGCCGGGACACGTGGCGCCATCTCGCGAAACGTGCGGTCGGAAGGGGTCCAGAAACGGAATTTTTTTGGTTTAGGGGCCAAAAACGGAATTTTCGGGTGTTTAGAGGTCCACATGTGTCCAGATTTCGCAAGGGGAAGGCTGATGGTGTTGTGTTGTGTGAATGAGCAGCGATGCCTTTTGAAGGAGAGCGTGGAAGACAGTGAAGGCAATGGCTGATGGTGAAGACAAAGGAGTGTTATACTCTAATGCTCCTTATTATGCACAGCAACCTCCGAATCAGATGGTTATTGTGAGATATGGTATAAACGTGTACGATATCAAAAACGAAGTGATGAATCCCGTAAAGAGAACAAAAATAAGATGAGTCAATCTCAACAAGGAGATCGAGGACTACTGATCCGTGAGCACAACACCATCAGTAGTTCGTAAGTGGTCAACGAGAGACAAAATAATATTCATTCCTGGAACTAACACTAACTGAAAACTAGAAGTCCGGTTCGGACCATGATATCTGAAATTAGTTTTACGGTGATCAATTGCTGTTTGAGACGCACGAACAAACAAACAAACAAAAGTGCATCCATCAATTAGCTAATTCAGCACGTTATAGTAATGGTGCATTGCAACGCCGAGCATCTGCTGGAACATTTCCTGCAGCTGCATATCGATATTGAAACCGGCGAGCTCTCCTCGGTGGCGATCAGATCCCTCCCGCTTGGCAACCGTGGTGCCGCCGAGCTTCATCTTAGGCCTCCCGTCTACGGCGCATCAGTCTACCTCTTGCCGTCGAGGCCATCCGTGTCCGGTTGCAGCAGGATGCACAGCAGGCTTTCATGGTGCGTCGTTTCGACCACAACTCCTTGTTGTTTTCCTTCCGTGCCGTTACCGATTGAGACCTTATCCTTCGTTTGCGGCGGTGTGCTGGCCGATGGTAGAAGGATCTTGTTTCGACCTTGGACGAGGTACGTCCAGGCCGAATTCACCCGGTTGCGCTCAACATCTTCATTGCTGAGCCGGAGATCCCCATCTCCTACGATGATCTGAGCCTTCAGGCTATATTCGCTGGAGTAAAGCCATACCTCCGGCACAAGGATGGACTGCTCTACAACGTCCTCATGCATGTCGTGCAAGTTGTAGATTTCTGTTCTTGGTCGTCGTCTCCCAATGGAACCTCACCACCGTGTGATGACCTGGATGACGGACATGATGGCTGGCTAGGCAGGGGATACGGCAAGTCCACGAGCCAAGGTCTGGTGCTTCAAAGGCTCTAGCTTGACATGGCCGATCTGACCTCCCGGGGGGACCTATCCGGCCGGCTACTCGGACGCCAGGCTGCCTCTGGTGGATCACCTGATCTACACATTGGACAAACACAGCTCCTAACCAAACAGATAGTCCTAATGCGCAAGCTCGGTATCATCTCTGCAGAAGCTTCACCAGCACCTTCAGACTACGACTCATTCAAGGCCGTCTAGAACCAGCCATTGTCGTATGACCACCTACACTCACTCTATGATCTTTTCAGGCTGGCGCTAGCATTTCGCCTGCCTATCCCTGCTCTAACCAGCGTGCCATCCGGAGCCCCAAGGCTTAATGCCCCCCTTCACCTCCCAGGAGCTCCCAGTCATTTACCCCTGATGGTTAACAACAACAACCTACGCTATATGAACATTGGTCATTTCCATAGGCTGGTAAACGATCTCCAACTAAACGACGTCCACCTTAATGGCCGAGACTTCACTTGGAGTAATGAACGTGCAAATCCAACGATGTCAAGGCTTGACAGGGTACTTACCTCGCAAGAGTGGGAGGACATGTATCCTCACTGCTTGCTCTCGGCCCTAGCCACTGCATGCTCTGATCACATCCCCCTGCTCCTTCAGACAAATGTCCGCCTCAAACAGGCTAGCCGCTTCCATTTCAATAAACACTGGGTGACACATGATGACTTCTTGCAGGTTGTCGGCAATAGCTGGACTTGCAATATTCCACGTACCTCACCTTTTCATCGGCTGGACGCCCTTTTTTGAGCCACAGCAAAGACACTGCAGAGGTGGAGCCAGTCTCTTTTTGGCAATATCAGCCTCCAGATCCTCATGGCCAAAGAGGTCATCACCCTTCTCAAACGTACACAAGATTCCAGAATACTATCACCGCAACAAACGGGCTTTAGGAAACTGTTGAAACACAGGTTCCTGGCCCTATGTTCAGTCGAGAGGACGATGATCCATCAAAGATCCCGGCTCCTGTGGCTAAGAGAGGGCGACGCCAACATGGCATTCTTCCATGCCCAAGCGAGGTACCGCAGTCAAAAAAATAGAATCAGCACCCTCTCCTCAAATGGGGACTCATTCCATTCACATCAAGAAATGGCATCTCTACTTCATCAGCACTTCTCGGCGATTTTGCAATCTGAAGACCAACCCTCAAGTTCCATTAACTTACATGCCTTAGACCTGGATCATCAAGACCTTCGCAGTTTGGATCAACCTTTTTCGAAGTCTGAAGTGCTTCAAGAGATCAGGGAGCTCCCGGCCGAGAAAGCTCTAGGGTCGGATGGTTTCACTAGGACTTTCTACCAAAAGACTTGGCCCATCATCAAAGATGATAACATGGTGGGCATCCAAGCTTTCTTCCGTACAGATCACCGGGGATTCCATCGGCTAAACTCAGCCCTGGTAATTCTTCTTCTGAAAAAACAAGGGGCCATCCATCCTTCAGAGTTCAACCCTATCAGTCTAATGCATAGTTTCTTCATCCACTTATGTCCATGTCGGAGATGGAAACTCCACATTTTTCTGGACCAACAGATGGTTGCAGGGTCAAGGAATACGTGAACTAGCGCCATCACTTTGGGCCAAGGTAAAGAACTCCTGAAAAAAGAGGATTACAGTTAGAGAGGCTCTGCTTAACCAAAGCTAGGTGGCAGACCTTCAAGGCCCCTTCACAGTGCAAGATATCTCTGAATACCTCCTGTTGTCGATAACCTTACGTCGAGTCCACTTGCATGATCAGGTCAGGAACAACATCATTTGGAGGTGGTCAAGCAATGGCATCTATTCCCCTAGATCGGCATACTCAGCATTGTGTCAAGGTTCTACTTTCTTTCCCTGTGCTACCGAATTGTGGAAGAGTGTTGTTCCCTTGAAAGCCAAGTTCTTCACTTGGTTAGCACTCAAACGCCAAGTGTTGACTTTCGCTAGGCTTAGAAAGCACAACATACCTGCACCGGCATCTTGTCTTCTTTGTGATCAAGACCCCGAGACAGACACCACAAGCACTTCCGCAACCCAACCCAGTCTCCGCTCGGTCCCCCGAGTCGGAGCTCTGTTCCCGCGCCTGGGCTAAGGTTAGGGTTTCGGATCGGAAATTTCTGCTTCGTGAGCTTGATTTGGTCCTTCCTTGGGTTGCCGGCCTCCCTGGCTGATTTCTCCCCTGAGCCCGGCGTTGGATGTGGAGGGCGCAGGGAGAGGACGGAGGGGCGGCGGGAGCTGGGGTGTGCGGGGGGAGTAGTTGTGCTGGGTAGCCGGCGGTGCCGTGTGGAAGCTGGTGGGGCGGATCCGCAGGTGAGCCAGGAGGGGGACGGGGGAAGAGGGGCGTCCAGTGTGAGTGGGCGGAGGAGGTAAGTGGCTGGGGCTGGTTCAGGAGGGGGAGGGCTTTGGTCGGGTTTGGAGCCGGAGGATCTGGTCGGCGTTGGGGGTTGATGGAGAAGGGGCGGAAGCAGGGCGCGGAGGATCTGGAGGGTCTCTTGGGTGGTCTGAAGCTTTCGGAGGAGGAGCGGAAGGCTGTCAAAGGCGCCTGGCAGTCGGATTCGAGGGAGTCTGGTCGACCTCCTCAGGCGGTGGGCAAGCTGTTCTCGACGAAGGCTGGATTTGTGGAAGGGATGGTGCAGACTCTGGGCAAAATTTGGTGTCCGGCGAAAGGAATCCGGTGCAAGGAGTTGGGGGATAACATGTTCCTATTTGCCTTCCTTCAGCCGGGGGGCAAGAGAAGAGCCGTTACAGAGGGTCCGTGGGAATTTGGAGGTGATCTGCTCATTGTGGTGGATTTTGATGAGACTAAGAGGCTGAAGGATTTGGAGTTTACTCATATTCCGGTGTGGATTCGTGTATTCAACTTGCCTCTAGGTCTGATGAATGAAAGTACAGGTCGTTCGATTGGGGAAAAGGTGGGGAAACCGTTGGAAGTAGAAACTGATGAAGATGGGTCGGCTGTGGGGAGTTTTCTTAGGTTTAAAGCTCTAATTGATGTACGCAAGCCGCTGTTCAGGGGTGTAATGGTGGAGAATGGGGATGGGGAGCCAAGCTGTTGGTGCAATTTCAGATATGAATTTCTTCCAAACTTCTATTACTCCTGTGGTTTGTTGGGTCATGTGGAAAAGGAGTGTGATGAGAAGGTATGGAAGGTGCATGATCATCAGTTTGGGGATTGGATGAGGGCCTCTCCGGCAAAGAAACGTGATCAGCGAAGTCGCTGGTCGGGGGGCAGTAGCTCAGGTGGTAGTTATCAGCACAAGTCGTCGGGTTCCTGGAGGCGTGGGGAGGTGGGGAGGAGGTTGCAGCAGAATGAGGAAGAAAGGAGGGGGAAGGTATTGGAGAACAATGAGTTGCATGATGATGGGTCGAGCCCGCTGAAGATGCTGTCTAACAATACTACAACAGGAGGTGTACCAAAAAAATTAATCTTTGGGGACAGTACAAGTACTGACAAGGAGAGTAGGGTGGAGCTGGAGGGGCTGGAGGATGTGAGAAGGGTGGTCCTGGAGGCGAGTAAGGGGGATCCGGCGGGGTTAGCAGCAGGGAAGGGGGAATCTGGGTTGGCAGAAGGGGAGGGAAGAGGTAGAGGAGTCTTTTTGCAGGAGGGTGCTTTGCCAGGGGTCTCAGAAAAGGCCGGCATGGAGGTGGATGGGATGGGTTCTACGCCTCTAGGGGAGGGTGCGGATGCAGGGTTAAGCAGGGATGGGGAGCTGCCGGTGGAGGAGCTTAAACAGGCCAAGGTTGGGGGAAGCGAGGCAAAAAAGATGAGGTCTTCATTTAAACGCCGCCCGCGCGAGCTTGGGAAATCGAAGGGGGAACAGTTTTCTTCCCCGTCCGTGTCGCGCAAGCGAGGGGGAGAGGATGCCGGGGGAGGAAGAAGTGAAGAATAAGGCTAAACTCCAGTTTGTGTCAGTGGAGGTGGAGATGGAGGAGGAAAACTCCTTGTTGGCGGGGCTGCATGGTCAGCCCGGCCGGTCCCAATGAGGCTTGTGGCTTGGAACTGCCGGGGGTTGGGGAACGGCCCGGCAATTCGCGGTCTTCTGGATGTCCAGAAGAAGGAGGACCCCGATGTTTTGTTCCTCTCAGAAACAAAACATGGTGAGAAATGGAGGGAGAGTTTCAAGTGGAAGCTGAACATGCCATATATGGTGGTAAAAGATAGTGTAGGGGCGAAGGGTGGTCTGGCACTGTTTTGGAAGAAGGAGGTGGATTTGCGGGTGCTGAGTTGGTCTAGGTATCATATTGATGCCAAAATCAAGGAGGATGGGTGTGCTTGGCGGTTTACTGGGATTTATGGCGAGCCCCGGAGTGAAGAGAAGGAGAAAACATGGAAGTTGCTTCGAATTTTACTGCATCGCAGTAAGCTCCTTTGGCTGTGTTGTGGCGATTTCAATGAAATTCTTTTCAGTTGTGAGAAGGAAGGGGGAGCTCCTAGAGCAGAGAGCAGCATGGTAAAGTTCAGAGATGTTTTGGAGGAGTGTGACCTGCATGATTTGGGCTTCGTGGGGGATGCTTTCACTTGGAGGAACCATCACCAAAACCTTTGTAAAACCTTTGAAATGAATTTGTATATATTTTTCAACTAGTTTTTCAAAGATATACTAATAATTTCGAAATTTTTGACTTTTGGCTAAATGGCTCAATTTTGAAAAAACAATTCTAGCACTTAATTAATATGAGCACACTTAGGGATGTGATATACATGAATATGATTTAGCACTCCCCCTTAAATGTGCCACTACATCATGCTCACAATTTACATTAATGAAATTTTAGCACATGAGCAAGCACACCCCTTTTTAAATGATTTTCATGCAATGCAACCTACACAAGGCTAGGGGCTAAATAACTTCAAATGTAGATACTTGTTACCGAGATGGCATTGCTTCATAATTTGGCAAGATCATCCTCAAGCTTGGCTTCCATTAGTGCATATGGTGGAGTTCACCTTTTCTTGAATGAGCCAAGCCTCCAATGCCTCTCCAAGTACCTATTAAGCATTGAACCACATTTTGGTACCCAAAACTTGGTTGGGTCCATTAATGTTAGTCACAATAGATTTGGGCACCCAAATGACCCCAACATTAAATTTATGTGAACTAACATTCCTAACAAACACATTGCCATTTCCATCTTTCCTAAGCAAATATTGTTCATTAAATAGAGATGGCTTAGGAATGGTACCTTTGGGACAATCCTTACTTAAATGTCCCTTTTCCCGGCAATTGTAGCAAGTTTGGCAATTATTTCCTCTTCTTATCTTCTTGCCTTGCTCATTGCCGGTTTGCCTCTTCATTGTTGGATTTTTCTTGTTTTCCACTTTGTTGGGGCACTTAGAGGCGAAGTGACCCGTTTCATTGCAACCATGGCACTTGACATTCTTCGTATGCCTTGCATTGTGCCTTGTTTTGCTATTCTCCTTCTTCTTGGAGATGAAACCAATACCGCTCTTGTCATTAGATTTTCTTTGACTACCCAATATCTTGTCAAGAGAGGCCTTCCCTTTGTAGCTTTTCTCCAAGTCATTTTTCAAACTTATGACTTGGGCCTTGAGCTCATTATTCTCCTCTACAAGGTTAGTCTCACAATGCATAGAGAAGGTAGAAGCATCTAATTTTGAGCAACAAGGTAAATCTATCAAATCATCACATGAAGTAGAAACACTAATTTTAGATGAGTTGCTAGAGCTAGAAGCTACACATGGCATATCATCTATTAAATCCTCACATAAGGTGGAAGCATTGATTTTAGATGAAATGCTAGAGCTAGGAATTACACATGGTATATCATCTAGCAAATTACATGTAATTCCTATATTCATGCTAGGTTTAGTATATTCCTTGAATAGAAGAGACTCATGTTCTTCTTTTAGCACATCATAATTATTTTGAAGAGAAACATATTCTTTCTTCAAAACTTTAAATTTAGCCTTTTCTTTCCCAAGGAATTCATTAAGCTCTTCTAGCATATCCATCAACTCATCATAAGAAGGTGCATCATCATCATCATCAAAATTTACCTTCTTTTTACCTTTTGCCATGAAGCATCGAGTTGATGTGAAGGGAATGGTGGACTCTTCATCGTCGGAGCTAGAAGTTGAGCATTCTTCTCCCGACATCCACTCTTGTATGCAATCTTCATCACTTGATGTGGACATCTCATATTTGTCTTGAATTTTAGTCCACATGTCATGAGCGCTATTGAGATTGCATATTTCATTGAACACCTCTACATTCAAAGCACTAAATAAAGCGTTAGTTGCTTGAGCGTCGAGATGTAGGCATTTCTCTTCCTCAATAGTTGGAGCTAGAGGATCCAATGGAGGAGAAAAGCCAACATCTACAATCTGCCATATTTTTGGGCTCATGGCCTTAAAATAGCATGTCATGCGGATTTTTCAATTTGCATAATTGGTGCCATCAAATAGAGGTGTGTCATCTAGGTGCACAATTCCACTAGTCGCCATCCTTTATACTCTCTAGGCGGTTAAGCCTAATAAATGAGAGACCAAGCTCTGATACCACTTGTAAGATCGAGTAGGCCGACTAGAGGGGGGTGAATAGGCGGTTTAAAAATTCTCTACAAATTAATATTAGCAATTCAAAACCTTTTCTATTTGCCTAAACCAAGTATACAATGCGGAAGCTAAATTCAAGTTGGTTTAGCTCAAATAGCGCCTACAACAATTAAATTCGCCTAAGTGCACTAATAGTTCTAGCCTAGGTCAATGTTTGCAATTCTAAATATACAAGCAGTCAATTTAATTCTATGAATGTAAATTGCTTGAATATAAATGGAACACAAGAAAACAAACCACAATTGACACAATGATGTTTTACCGTGGTGTTCGGAAACTTGCCGGTTTCCCCTAGTCCACGTTGAGATTAGCCCGAACGAATCGGACCGGCTCCACGAATTAAGCCGAAACACCTCGTATCCACTACTGGTAGCTCTTTCCCGCTCCGGGTAGGTGAGCTCCAACCTTCACAACTTCGCCGGGTCTTCTCACAACCTTCTTGAGAAGATCACCGCGCACGACGCCTCCCACGCCGTCTAGGAGTCGGCAAACTCTAAGAGTAACAAGCCAAGTCTCTCACTTGACTCTCACCATGTGCAACGAATGCACAAGCTCAATCCGGACACAAAGTCCTCCTCTAGATGCAACACATGCACTCTAGATCACCTCTCCTCTCTCACAAAGTGCAACACATGCACAATTGAGTGTAGAGCCTCACATTAGCTCAAAAAAGTGAAATGGAGTCACTTGAACCTTACCCCAACCGGCCACAATGGAGTATTTATAGCCCACACATCAAAACTAGCCGTTGGAGTCAAAAACAGGATTTTACGGTACTACCGCTGCTACAGTACCGGTACTACCGCTCCCCACCATAACGGCTAGAAAAATAGCCGTTAGTCAGCCATTTGCGGTACTACCGCAGTTATAAAATGCGGTACTACCGTTCTGCGGTAGTACCGGAAGTCGGTGCGGTACTTCCGCTTCAGCACAGACAGCACTCAGAAAAACGGTCATAACTTTTGACTCCGATGTCGGAATTGAGTGATCTTGGACTCTATGGAAAGCTTATTCAGAGGGCTACACAACCCACATATTTGCATGACCTCAAACACATTAGATCAATGCAGAAATTAAAAGAGATCCAAAAGAGTCACTCTCATGGTCTAATGTCCAAAGGAAATAGCAATAAACAATCTTAGACCATGCCAAGGGATTATACATGATCTACAACTTTTGCAAAACACATTTGCAAACTTAGATCATGTCACAAGGAATAGGTACATGGACTTCAACCTTTTGCAAAACACATTTGCAAAGTATAGTCACATGTTACAAGGATTTGCCACATGAGCTTCAACCATTTGCAAAACACATTCGCAAATGCAAGCCTCATGCCAAGATGAGCTAGAGCAAGTGAGGTTGAGCTATCAACACATGATGAGACTCAAACTACTAGACATGACCCCTCTTAATAGTACGGCAACCTATACTAGCAATCCGGTCTTTCAACCAAACACCAAGACCGGTAAAAGACTAGGAACACATCCTTAGCCCTAGCTAGTCATACCTTTGCCTTGGGTCATCATCTCGATATGCATCAACTCATGATGCATCCTTCTCATCAACTCCATCAACACATGATGATCTTCCTTGACTTAATCAACACATGATCATGCATCAACTCATGACACATGTTCTTCTTTTTTGATAGCCTTCAACTCATGAAGCTAACTTCTTCTTGATCTTGACTTGATGATCTTCAACCCATGAAGTCATCCCAAGTCATCCTCATTTGTGGAACTTAACCTATTCATTCAACTCATGGAAAATGTTAGTCCACAAAACAATTTTCATCAATTACCAAACTTCACCATTAACACATAATGGAGGGACTAGATTCAACAATCTTCCCTTTTTGGTAATTCATGACAATCTCAACAAATAATGAGATAATAAATTGAATACAGAATCATTTTAATTCAAAGTGCGGTACTACCGCCGTTATAAACTCCGGTACTACCGCTCTCCGGTAGTTCCGCAGAGTTAACGCGGTACTATCGCTCGAGCCGAATTCCCAAAAGTCCCAAAGTTGACGCTCTCTGGAAAAACGGATCCGCTCTACCCCCGGAGCTTCCGGGCTACGGAAGTACCGCTCCGAACAGCGGAACTACCGCACCCAGCGGTAGTTCCGGCGTCAAAATTGCCGGTACTTCCGATCGCGCGAAATCTCAAATGCGTCCGGAGGGTGCTCTCTGGAAAAAAGGATCCGCTCGAAAACCGGATCTTCCGCTCCCCGGTACTACCGCTTCTGGGCGCGGAACTACCGCTCTCCGGTAGTTCCGACGTTCAAAACTGCGGTACTACCGCTCTTCCAGACAGAGCACAATTTTGGTTTTAGAACAGATTTTCAATGAATGCATGCTCCTAGTTTGATCCCAATGTATATATAAAAGGAAACATGGATCAATACTAGTGAAACTCCAAAACATAGAGAGAGCTCCCCCTAAATGTGTGCATACAAGTCTATATAAAAAAACATATGCACATATTCATTTGAACTATTTGAGGAGTTCAATCTATATTTTGGATCTAAGGAATGCATTAGCATATGAGAAAGTGATTTTGAATGCATACCTCTTTGATTTCACCTTTCCATCCAAATGAGACTAAACATAAATAAACTTAAACAAGCATATTAGTCTCATATATGCATTTGTCATTATCACCAAAACAATATAGAAGTATTTGTTATTTACATCGAAATCTCATAATGACATTTGTCATTAACACCAAAACCAAGTTAAACGGAGCTTGATCTTTCAATCTCCCCCTTTTTGTTGATTGATGACAAATCCGTTTATGATAATAGCACATAGGTGAAAATGACCAAATGATATAACATGAAGTGCATAAGAGAAGGTGAAAGCATTATTTGACATATAGATTAAAAATTTTAATTTCTCCCTAATGAATATGTTATCACATTTCTCCCCCATTAGCATTGGCATTTCTATTATGTCTCCCCCATTTGGCATTATCACAATTGTAAATTTTTCTCCCCCACTATCCAAGACTATTATCACAAATTTCAATGCTATTATCACACATTTCTCCCCCATTTGGCATTAAGCACCAAAAAGAGATAATTAACACCAAATAGCATTGATTATTCTAAAGACAAGTGAAGAATACAAAGCTAAGCCATGAAATGAGATATTTTATCATGAGGAGCTTGATACCAATTGTATTGTCATTATGAGGAGTTTGATACCAATTTGATTTAACTTAATATGGTCATGAAGAAATATGAAACTAAATGCAAATGACCAATTGAAACCACTTAAAATAACTAAAGATATTTGAAACACATTCAAATAATCTTACTCATGAGAGCTCCTTGAAGACTTTTGAAGTTTTCTTTGTTTGGTATTTGATACCACTTGATGTTATACCACTTGTATATAAAGCATTTGTAGCATGTGGATCATTTCCTGATTTTGCATTCCAAGTGGCCTTCAAAAGCTTCCTGAAAATCTAACTTAGAAATGTCCAATAAAACTGAGGAAATTTGTCAGTATAGATGAATGTCTGAGGATCAAAAGTCATAATTATAGCTTCCTCAGATTATGAGCACACTTAAATATACAAAAATCATAAATCAGCTCAAAACATGATTTTTCAGAAATCTGGAAGTCTGAAATTTCAGACTTTTGCAACTCACATTAGCTTCTAGAGAGAGATGGAAAATTGATCAACTGCTCTTCATAAATTCTGATAAAATTTGACATTGAAGACCAACTATAGAGGATCAATTTTCATTATTGTGGCTGCCTTTGAATATGAACCCAGTTGAAGATATAAAAATCACAAATTAGCTCAGAATCATGGAGGTTCTGAAAATTTCAGCATTTAGCCCGAGAGAAAAAATCACAACTTTTTCAAATTAACTTGAAACTTTTTCAAACTTTGCAGATTTGAACTTGATGCTATTTGTGACCAGGATATGGTTGATAGACCGGCATGGCACTTTGATAAAAAGGGGATCTTCTCAGTTAAGTCAGCATATAGGTTGGCGATTCAGAACAAGGAGAATGAGCTTGGTAGAAATGCAGCAAGTTCTGAGCCAGACCCAAATGGGGATTCCCTGTTCAGGTGGGATAAAATTTGGAAGATGGAGGTCCCAAACAAAGTGAAAATGTTCCTGTGGCGTGTAGCCCATAATAGTCCGGCGGTCCGGCGGAATTTGAGCCGTAGGGGGATGAAGGAGGACACCATGTGCCCCATGTGTCACAGGCTGGATGAAGACTGTGGGCATCTCTTTTTCAGATGTAAAGAAGTAAAGGAGTGCTGGAGAGGGATAAATTTAGAGGAATATCATTATCTTAGCAGCTTGTCATTCTGGGCGAGATTTGCTGAGGAGAATCTGGTCCTTTCCACAGCCAACCCAGCTACAAATTGTGTTTCTTTTATGGAGGTGGTGGTCGGTGAGGAATAAGGTGAATGCTGGGGAAAAAAGAGTGACATGTCCTGAGGTCTGCTCACTAATAACCTTCTATGTGTCAGAATTTGAAAAGGGAAGGAAAACAGCGAAGAGTCAGCAGCAAGTCAGTCTCAAGTTTTGGCCGCCGCCACCGGAAGATTTTTACAAGATTAATATATATGGCTCCTTTAAAGCAGCTTCGGGTCAGGGAGGATGGGGTTTCATCGCAAGGGACAGTGCTGGTGAGTTCCTTCAGGGGGGCTGTGGCAATTTGTGCAGAGTGGACATCCCTTTTCAAGCCGAAGCACTGGCTGCCCTGTACAGTCTGCAGAGGATAGCGCAATTGGGAATGTCAAGAATTATCCTGGAATCCGATGCGTCTGACCTGGTACGGGGCTTGACTTCGCTGGACCTTGATCAAAGTGTGCATGGAAGCCTTCTCAAGCAAATTAGTGACTTTATTGGTTCATCCTTCGATTACTGCAGCATTCGGCATTGCCCGAGAAATTGCAACAAGGTGGCTGATCGCCTTGCAATGTATGGGGCGAGCGTGGTTAGCTCTGGCTCGATGGTGTTTATGAGTCAAGTCCCCACCTTTGTTTCCAGCCTGGTCTCCAGTGATCTGGCTGGAGATAGTGTCTAATGGAAACAAGCTTTCCGAGTTCAAAAAAAAAGACCCCGAGACAGTGGACCATCTCCTCATCACCTGCTCAGTGGCTAAATAGATGTGATACCCAGGGGCGGAACTAGGCCTCGGGCTAGGTAAGCTATAGCCTCAGGCCCAGCAATACTACTAGTACTACCTCCTTTGATACTCCCTCCATAAAATATCTAAAATAGTAGCCCAACCCGAGGCCTGATAAATTGTTAGCCCGGCAGCCTGGTGGGAGTAGATGGCAACCCAACTGCCCAAGGCCCAACACAGCCAGCCAGCCCAAGCAATGCAGTCAGCCGGCAGCCCATCACCTAGTCAAGTGGAAGAAGTGAAAAACCCTAATCCCCAGCCGGCCAGCCCCCAGTCGCCCAGACGCCCGATGCCCTAGCCCTCGATCCATTCCACGTGAGGCGACTACACCCCCACCGCCAGCCGCCACCCTCGCCTAGTCACCTGCATGCGCCCCCACCACCGCCTGCCGTCCTCGCCTACGTGTGCCTCGCGTATGCCAGCCGCCACAATCGCCCCTCGGTCCCGACGCAGTGACACCGCAGTCCGTCGGGCATCAACGAAGTCATGACCGTGAGGTGGTCGAACGGGCATCGACGAAGTCACGACCCCGAGGTGGTCGGACAGGCATCGACGAAGTCACGAACATGAAGTGGTCGGATGGGCGTCGACGAAGTCATGACCAGTAGGCGGTTGGACAAGAGTCGATGAAGTCACGACCATGAGGTGGTCGGACAGGCATCGACGAAGTCACAATCTCGAGGTGGTCGGACAAGCGTCGACGAAGTGATGACCAGTAGGCGGCCAGACGAGCGTCAACGAAGTCACAACTACGAGGTGGTCTAATGGGCGTCGACGAAGTCACAACCCTGAGATGGTCCGATGAGCATCAACGAAGTCACAACCACGAGGTGGTTGGATGGGCATTGACGTCAACTTTTGTAGCATCAACACAACAGTAGGTAAAAGGTATCCTTTCTCCATAGGAGGAGGTAGAACTAATAGAACTGTTTTTGGATCGTGTGAGGTTTGGAACAATCACTCGGTTGTTCTTGGAATGTTCTTAATTCCCAACAGGATCGTGTTGGGCCTTCTCGACCGTGGCGGTGGTGGAAGGAATACAGCAGATTCGGAAGGCGAAGCTTGTGTCCTTGTCGGAGCAGGAGCTGGTGGACTGCGACACGCTGGACCACGGCTGCGACGGCGGGGTGAGCTACCGCGCACTGCAGTGGATCACGTCCAACGGCGGCATCACCACGCGGGACGACTACCCGTACACGGGCAAGACGGGCGCTTGCGACCGGGCCAAGCTGCCCCACCACGCCGTCACCATCTCCGGGCTCCGGCGGGTGGCGGCCAACAGCGAGGCGTCGCTGATAAACGCGGTGGCGGGGCAGCCGGTGGCCGTGTCGATCGAAGCCGGCGGCGACAACTTCCAGCACTATAGGAAGGGCGTGCACAACGGGCCGTGCGGGACGAAGCTGAACCACGGCGTCACCGTCGTCGGGTACGGGCAGGAGCCGGCGTGCGGCGACAAGTACTGGATCGTCAAGAACTCGTGGGGGAAGGGGTGGGGCGACCAGGGATACATCAAGATGAAGAAGGACGTCGCCGGCAAGCCGGAGGGGCTCTGCGGCATCGCCATCCGCCCTTCTTACCCGCTCATGTGAGGCTACATGCTTTCTTCTCAATTAGTCAAACGTAATTCATGTTGCTGTTACGTGTACTACACTTGTCTATAGGAATTAATTAATACGTGTATAACTCTCTCTCTCGCGGGCTAAAATACATACATGTGCAAATAAAAAGGATGGGAATTTCTTGATTAGTTCAAGTGGATTCGGCATTTTAAACTCCCTACGGCCAATGATTTTGTATGAAATGTCATGCTCAAGTACCGAACGGATCACGTCAATACAGTGATAGTATGCCTGAATTCCTGACACGCAAAGGAATAAAATTAACTTCGGCCATGTTATTTTTGCTCTTTCGGTGGTTTTTAGCTTCAGCTTCTTCGGTTTTCGAAACAAGCAAGGTAAATTTTTCAAACGATTTTTTAAGTCTAAAATTATATATGTCGTTCGTATCAATATCTTAACCGTCTACCGTCATTTAAAAAAAATATAGACAAAAACTTCCAGCAACACCCCAGAAACGCATGAGCCCACTAACACCACCGGCTCACAGAGATAAGGCAAAAGAACTACACAAACCGGCCCATGTGATTGGTGAGTCGACGATCTGGGCCCGGCAGGTGCCATGTAAAACGGCAACATTAGGCAGTGAGTTGTAGTATTACATTCAGTACAACACTAAGCGAAGGAGGCTCTCCACAAAAGAAAAAATAGGAGAAAACTCTCTGCCTTCAGGAAGCACAACAGAAAGCCGCCATCACAATGCGAGAAGCAAATTACGTTTTGGTTACTAAACAGTAAATACACACAGTTTGGGAAACAACCGTGTTCAACTTACATAAGCAAAACTACCGAGGGTGCCTTGCGGACAACAAGAACTCTTCTTCCAAACTATATCTCCTAGTCGATTCCTTCGTGATTCTTGCTTCTTGGGTTGATGGGAAGTTCCTTCTGATATTGTTATCATCAGATTTCTCTGCTGCAACATTATCTGAACCATGCTGCTTGGATGCTTGAATGCTTTCAAGTGCCATCTCCACTTGTCTCATGGTCGGTCGGCCCTCTCCTCTCAGATTTATGCATGTTGCAGCTAATGCAGCCACTTGTTCAACTTCTTTACCTCCCTCTTCCACAACTTGCGGATCTAATATGTCAATCAAGCTACCTTCTGTGAGCAAAGTGACGAAATGTGCAACCAGACCTTCACCTTCAGATGTCACATATGAAAACGGCTTCTTCCTAGTAAGCAATTCTACAAGAATGACTCCAAAGCTGTAAACATCACTCTTCTCTGTGAGACGCCTTGTGTAATAGTACATAGGATCCATGTATCCTATAGTTCCTTGCACCTTTGTTGTTATCTCAGTTCGATCAACCGGAATATGCCTTGAAGCTCCAAAGTCCGATACCTTCGATGTTAGTGTGTCGTCGAGAAGTATATTGGTGGACTTGATATCTCTGTGGATTATGGGGATTGAAACAGATGAGTGAAGATAGGCAATAGCTTTGGCTATCTCAATTGCGATCCTCAACCTATCGTTCCATGACAAAGATCTTGGTTCTGTCACATGAAGATGGCTGTAAAGTGTTCCATTGGAAACAAACTCGTAGACGAGCAAAGGTACTTCTGTCTCAAGGCAACATCCAAAAAGCTTCACCACATTTCTATGGTTTATCTGCGAGAGGATGGCGACCTCATTTATGAACTCATCGATTTCCCTTTGATGAGCTATCTTTGACTTCTTGATGGCCACAACATGAAGATCAGACAAAATCCCTTTGTATACGGTTCCGTGCCCTCCGCCACCAAGCTCGCGAGCTTTATCAAACTTGTTTGTTGCCTTCTCAAGCTCCTCCAAGGTTATGATCATCCTTTCCGCAATGTCCGCCCTCTGAGCTACCAATTGTTGCAATAGTTGTCCGCGATTCTGCTTGAAGAACCTCTGTCTCAGCTTCTTAGCCCTCCGATGTTTATGCTTGCGAGTGATGAAGATTGCAGTGAGAACCACAAGTATAAGGCCTGCGCCGCTACTAGCCCCTACACCGATGCTCAAACCTGAAAATTTCCAGAGTTGACATTGCTGTCACTTTCTCTTCCCACCAAGTTGAAGTTGTTGTTCAGCCAGGCCCAAGTTGCAGTTGTGATTGCTCACCTGTAGGAGAAGATCTGACGCAGCCATGGCGTTGGGTGTGGTTGCCATGCGTTCCCGTCGGGCACCGGCACTCGAACGTTCCGGGCAGGTTCGTGCACTCGCCGAAGCACCCATAGTTTTCTGCCCGCTCGCACTCGTTGATATCTTGATCCAATTAAGTAGAAATTATCTTAAAGTCAATCTTTTTATGCGAAATCTTAAATTCAATCCATTTCTACAAACATAAGATGAAATTAAGCTTTCAAATGGGAGAGGTTAAGGCTAAACCAATTAATCACCTTGGCATCCGTCGGTGAGGTACGGGTTGCCCTGGTAGCCATCCTGGCAATCGCACAGGTAGCCGCTGCGGACGGCCGTGGAGACGTTGCGGCAGGAGCTGTGGCTGCTCTTGCAGGCGCTGCGTGCGGCGTCCCCGGGGCACGTTGAGGTGTCGAGCACCGCATCGCCTGGCCCGAGAGGAGTTGACCCCATCGCCCAGCCCAGCAACACGGGCACCGCCGTCTCGTCGAGGTTGACCGGGAGCGGGGCGCCTCTGGTGGAGGCTGCGGCCTGCGCGAGCCACCCCTGCTCCGCGATGAGCACCAGGGGCGGCGAGTCGGCGGCGCCCAGCGCCGTCGGCTGGCTCGAGTCGAGCCGCCGGAACCGCACGTCGTAGGACGCGCGGCCGACACTGATGGGCATCTGGCAGCAGCCGACGCCGGTGCACCTCGTGGAGACGGACAGCGTGACGCGCCCCGCGGCCGTGCCGGGGCAGAAGGAGGCGCAGCCGCTGATGGTGATGTTGCTGCCGTTGTCGCCTCCCCCGGCGGTCAGCAGCGCGAGCACGTCGCAACCCCTGATTATCAAGAGCTCGTTGCTGTCGTCCGACAGGGCGTATGGCCCGCCGTCGCCGAGGCCTCCCCAAGCGCCGCGGCCGTCGGAGGCGTTGGACGACGAGGAGTCATCGAAGGTGATGTTTATGCCGCCGGTGCGAGCGGCGCGCACCGTGGCGTTGGCGAGGGAGATGTCGAGCACCTGGAAGGTGCCGTCGGCGCCGAGGAGTAGGCGCGGCGGGTCGAGGCTCCTGTCGCAGGTGAGGTTGAACCCTGGCGAGTGGTAGCAGCCGGCGCCGATCCCGAACGGGTACGGCACGCCCACGTCCCCGCAGGCGGTCGGGCAGTTGGGCAGCCCTGTACTACTGACTCTGACTGCCTCAGCTGCTGCACCGGCGTGCGGTAGCAGCAGCACCATCACCAGCACGGCCTGCAGGACTGCTACGGCGAGCGAGATCGGCGGCGGCGGCGGCATCGACCGCGCTATTCGCACGTATCTATCATCGGGTGATTCGTACATCCTACTTGCTAGCTCTGCCACCTCTGAATCCTTACAGAAACTGCGAAGAAGCTATGTACTACATTGCGCCAGCCACCATTGCTGACTGAAAACGGAACCTGTCCTGCTTGCTTGCTAAGCTAGTGAAGTTGCGTACGTGTCCTTGCTTCACGAAGGATGCAAATGCACGCGTTTCGTTGACCTACGATTGAAATGCTACTGCAACTCGAAGACCAGGCAGCACGTACGTACGCTCAAAGCGGGACTTCGGCTGCCGGGTTTTGATTGAAATTATATTGTAATAGTTAGTGGTTAGTTTTTTTTAAAAAATAAATAATTAAGAAAATTTGAGTAGATTTTTTAAAAAAAGGTGTTATATTATCATGGATAATATAGAAAAATATGTGGAAAAAAAGAAAAGTAAAAAAAGATGAAAAAGCTAAAAAGACAAAATAATCTGAAATTAGAAGCCGGTGCATTTCAAATGACTTCTGCCTTCAATAAGCTGAAAGCAAAAAAAAAATCAGAACTTGAAGCTGTTTGGAGAGGGGTCGTAAGTCGGTCCAAGTGAGAAATGTAGCGAGATCCAAATGCAGCGAACGGGAAATTGCCTGCTGATTAAGCATGTCAAATTTATGTCTTCCTAATACTCCAATTCACTGAGTTTTCGGCACAAATAGCCCTTTTTTATACGGTATTAGCAACAATAGCATTTTTAAAGTAGTATTTATAAAAATGGCACTTCTACCGCATAGTGACAGTGCGGCAGTTCACCTCAAGCCGACATGTGGTGATGCCGCACGGTCACCATGCGGTATTAGCCTGCCACATATCACGACATCATCACGTGTTAGCCCAAGGCAAAGTGCTGTACGATCACCGTGCGGCAGAAGTGCTGTTTTTAAAATACTATTCTAAAGATACTATTTTTGCTAATTTCGCATAAAAACGATTATTTCTGTCAATGCTTCCAATTTTCAACACGCCGAAAGCGTAATCTAAACCTGTAATTACCGTGATCGCAGATTTAAAAACATCTGAAAATCCTACTCCTGATAGGTAGTAGCACTAATAGTACAACCAACAAGCTAGTCGTACTCATTTTTTCCTCAACAGGTGTTTATCTTGTTGATCTGGCCGGCACTTTTGACTTGTTCGTAGGACAAAGGCTCTGTTCCGAATTGACTTGGTTTTGGCTTTTGCTCTCTTACATTAACAAGCATTTAAATAATATATTTTTTAATACGAGAACTATAAATTAATTATAGTAGACATTATACTGAGTTTAACTATATTAGCTAAAATCACATATAGTTGTTTCTCTCTGTGTGCTGTCTCTCGCGAACAGCTAAAATTCAAAAACCATAATCCAAAAAAATTCACCCAAAGACTAGACAGTTGAATGGCAAAGATGAAGATGATGGTGGTGATCGGTTCGGATGAAAAGCTCGTGGCTTATGGCTGAAAACACTGTAGTTGGCTGAAAAAAGAACTGTAGCTGACAGAGTCTTATTTAGCATAATTAAATTTAAAAAAATTTAAAAATAAAAAAATATGTTAGCCTATTACGTACAATACAAACAAATACGGGGAAAAAACCGGAAAAAAACTCAACAAAAAGCCAAAAGTTCAGAAAAATACGAAACTTATGAATAGTGAAAAATAAGCCAGAAGCCAGAAGCCGAAGCCGAGTTGATCAGAACCGATATTAGGTGGGTTTAAAACCACTTACGGTTTATGCACGATGATATAATAATTAGCTTTTAAACGGTGTGTTTTTTCAAAACGGGATCTACTAGTCAATTATAGTACACACTGTACTAACTTCGGTTGTACCAGCTAAAATCATATATGACTGTCTTTCTCTTCATAATCTCTCTTATAAACAACTAAAATTTAAAAACCATAAGTCATAGCTTAAAAGAACCACCTATTACTTGTGTAACCTGATCACCTAAGCCATCAGACAGCTCTGCTTTGCGAAAGTCAGGCAATCCGTCCAAAAAATCACATGGCTAGCTAAGGGACAAGTATTCAACAAAAAAACCAAATACGTGCACACATCCCTAGGACAGCATGGACGGTCCCTAGGACAACAACATGGACGGTGGTCTCTTTGATTTGCAGCCTGTGAAGCGAGCACCTGCCGTGGCTTTTTCAGCAGGGCGGGCGCGCAGTCGCACTCTTCTGCAAGAAAAGGCTGACGAGCACCGCCAAGGCGAGCTCGCCGCCGATGGGCGATGTGTCTCTGTGACGCCCTGTGTCAGATAATAATACTTAACAATAGGTTTTTATTCATTTACTAGGTAAAACATTGTTCTAACGAATAATAAGTCTATTAAAATATTGCAGCAGAACAATAGATAGAGACAATATTTTTTTATTATAGTACTTTTACTACGCAGGATCAGAGTCTTTAGTATACAACTTTCTAATTTACGATAATCCTACAGAAATTTTATAGAAGATTTTCCATATGCTCTATTTATACAATTATCTGACACAACTATTCAAATATTCTAACTCCTGAAGACGAAGCATTAAAGGCAGCTCGCTCGGCCCAACCTCTAAGTAAGGCATCCATCTCGCCAAGGTCATTGATACGCTCACCCTTGTTCCACACGGCATCATCTAAGCTTGAATACCCCATGTTCAACTTGAGGTAATCCCCGGCCAGACAGTAATCTAACAAGAAATTAATAGCAAGAGTAAGTATTAATGTACTTAGTAAGCATTAATAACAATAAATGCATTGTATGACTCATCTCTTTCTTATTATCATATTTTCTATCTCATCTCTTTCTTCATAAAATAGATTACCAAATTTAGTGGAATTTGCATTGTATGACTCTGAGCTCTTTGCAACTGCATCATCCACAATTACTTAGATGCGGCATTGAGTTTGGAGAACAGAATGTGTTTTTCTAGTTATGTTATTATATCTCCACACAACTACTCTTAGTTGGTGACCCGAGACGGTCTCTCACTCTCACCCGACACCCACCAACCTTGAAGTAGTCATTGGTTTGGGCCAGTCTTACTTTCACCTAACACCCCACTTATGCTAATATATGTGCTTTGGATCCCTATTTTTGGGCTTCTATACCGGTCCTGGGTTCCTTCACTAGTCATACTACTTACCCATTGTGAAGAGAATAGTAACGTAACAGGGTGGTGTTTTCTACTCGCCAAAGTGAGAATATGGTTGACACTAGAAACACGACTCCGTACTTAAGTGAAAGTTGTTTGGTTCTTATGTCATACCTATATGTAGAGGGCCTCACCATTCCCTCACTTTCCTTACAAAGGCACCCTCAACCCTCCCATTATTCATAGCTTGTAACCCAGCTACTCTTTCCAGCTAGATTGCTCTTTTTTCTTTCATCTCATATCTCTTTTCTTATCTCATTTATTCACATTCTTTTAAGAAAAACATTTTAATGCAACAGATAATAATATGTATTATAAAAGTAATTTTATTTTAATTAACATAACTAGTTAGAGTGATCAAATTTAAGCTTGCCTGAAATTTAATAATAAATTCGGATTCAAGTACGATCAAGTGAAGTCCTTCTTGTGACTTGGATTATTGCCGGCATTTAATACGTAAGCTACAACTTAATTTATGGAAATATAAAAAAGAATGCAACATGCCAATGTGCTCCTCTGGTGATGCCTTGGCCAATTAAATTGATTTGAGTAATTTAATTCTATTCTATTCTATACTTGTCGCTTGATGTTATTTTTACTAGCGTGGGGTTGTGTGGCTTATCTAAAGGGTATAATCAGTATTTTGTTTATTTTTGGTAGTTTACTACTCAGACGCAATTAAGTAGATATACATACAAATATAACTGCAAAAATATTCCTATCTAATTTTACGCATGTAATTATGCATGTTTGATTTTACACAGGTGAGTGTGCATTTATCTGTCTTTCTAAATAATTCTAGAGCCACTTCTATTTTATATCAGGGTGCATACTAGTTAATAGTGGATTCTGGCCTACCCTTTTCCCTTCTTTATCCATTATCTCTCTGCCCAAGCGTTCCTGTGCGATCCTCGAAACTAATTTAACCGGTTTTAGATTTTTACAACTAATTGCCATTTAAATCGTCACATAAAATTTAGTCTACTGATTGCTCCCCTAGCGCTAGCCGCCTCCAGCGCTGCTCGGCCTTGCTACTCACCTCCTGCGCGCCCCTGCCTCCACTACTCTCTAGTGCCTACAGCTCGGCCTCTGGCCTCCTCTAGCCCGACCACAGCCGAATCCAACCTTGGCTCCTCAGGATCCATTGCCGGTCACTGGGAATCGGGCTCTCCCTCTATTGATGATTGTTCCCCTATGTAAAATTTTGTTCATGATTTGAGCTTATTCTATTTTATGATTTGAGTTGGTTTTTGCGCATTAATGGGTGAAGGTGGTGATGGCGCTGTGGCATTGTCCACAGCAGTGGTACGTTCTCTCTATAGGAGACATAGGAAAAAAAGCGTCGGAGACCACTAGCTATGAGAGAGAGAGAGAGTGAGAAAAAAATGAGTGAGCTTACTCTCTCCTTGAAAAATGAGTGAGTCTACCCTCTTCTTAGCGATATATACATATACATAAATGCGATAGGATGGTAATTTTTCACACGTTACGAGACAAAGAAGACAAGTTTGTTATTGGGCCTGTTTTTTTGTGACGGACTTGTGTCTTTTGGCTGTTCGTGTGAGAGATTACAGAGTAACTGAAATTCGCGTGCGGTTTTTGCCGATATAAATGAGGTCGGTACAGTATGTATTAGAGCAAGTATTATAAGAGGCTGTAAGCTGGCTGTATGCTGAGGTGGAGGAGAGAGAAGAGGAGAGAGAAGAGAGGTGGGCTGTAAGCTTACAGCCAGCTGAAGCACAAGAACCAAGAAACTTTGTGAGAGGAAGGGATAGGTCATACAGCCTTCAGCTGGCTGTAACTACTATATGAGTAGGCTGATAAGTGGGCTGTAAGTATCCATACAGCCAGTTGAAGGCTGTATTATAAGACTTGCTCTTACAAATAACTAGTAGACCATATCTTAAAAAAGACATTCTGTTTAAAAGCTAGTTAATGTAGAAAAGGCAAAAGCTGGAACTAAAAGCCAAAAAACAGGCCAATTAACGTAAGAGCCCAAGAAGCCGAACACAGGTCCGGCCCAATTTTCGGTCTCCAAATTCCAAAACCCACGACATTGAGGCATCGAGCACGGACGGACGGAGGAGGGGTACAAAAAAGGCAAAACCAGAAGGGGTAGGAAAGAAAAAGCCAGCCCTCTTCGTACCCCACACGTCAGTGTCCCAATCCGACCACAACTCCCAAAACCACTAAGCTATATTTGTAAAAGCCCCCAGATAATTGGTTTTTTAGGACTCTAAACGTTGGGCTTCGCATATTTAGGACTCCAAACGTTGGCTTCGCAAAATTAGTACTCTAAACATTGACACTTTGATTTCTATGGTATTATAACTTATTTATCATTTCTTAATATCTTTTCTTAATACTTAGCATCTAAAATGACTCTTATGCCCTCTTCCCTTAATCACGTACCTGCCCTCTTCCATGATGACATTACTGTCGTAGTACTCTTCCTGGACTCTGTGCTAAATCGGCAAGAGGTTCTATGGTGGCCCATTGCTTTCACTGAGGGGTGGTGGTGGTACCTCAATGCTTGCACAAAAATGCTGAGATCAGTGAGGCTTTCTGGAAAACGCAGCAGTGGCAGCAGTGACCGGGAAAAATACTGAGGGCTGGACGTTGGCAGCAGTGGCCGGGAAAACGCTGCGACGGCGGCGCCCAGCACGACGGGACTGGAGTCGCTCCACCTCCAGGTACGTGATTAAGGGAAGAGGGTATAAGAGTCATTTTAGGTGCTAAGTATTAAGAAAAGAGATTAAGAAATGATAAATAAACTATAATACCATAGAAATCAAAGTGTCAATGTTTAGAGTACTAATTTTGCGAAGCCAACGTTTGGAGTTCTAAATATGCGAAGCCCAACGTTTAGAGTCCTAAAAAACCAATTATCTCCCAAATCTCTCTCTGCACGGCTGCACCGACCACTTCCTCCCAAAACCGCAACACAGCACGAGAGGAGCCGCGTCGCGAGTCGCCTCGCCTTCTTCCCCGCCGCGCCCGCGGCCTCGCCGAAACCCTAACCCTAGGTCTCGACTCTGCTCGGCCCGGCCCGCCGGAGAGGTCGGAGCGAGGGAGCAATGGGGAAGAAGAAGAAGCGCGTGGAGAAGGTGTTCTGCTACTACTGCGACCGCGAGTTCGACGACGAGAAGATCCTCGTGCAGCACCAGAAGGCCAAGCACTTCAAGTGCCACGTCTGCCACAAGAAGCTCTCCACCGCCGGCGGCATGGCGATCCACGTCCTCCAGGTCCACAAGGAGTCCGTCACCAAGTACGTCTCTTACCCCCTCCTCCTAGCTTAGATTTGGGATTAGGCGATGCTAATTGCTTCAAAATCCGACGCTTTTGATCCTTGATTAGTTCGATTTTCGAGTTGGACGGAATCTTATTGGCGTAGTCGATCGATTCGATTGCACGTGCGCTTGAGAAGGGCGTAGGCGATTGCACGGGCGCTTCAGTAATTACAAATTACGTCTCTAATTTGTATTCTTGCCACTGCCAGCGTCGTCTAGGTGCACATCCTAAAAAAAGCTTGGCGATCGTCCCCTTTGTGGGCTGCGATTTGTCAAAGGAAAAGTTCAGTTCGGAGTTTCTCCTGTGATACCCTTGTGTACTTCCTTTAGTTCATTTGCTCTGTCCAGTTTTTTTCTCCTCACCTGTGCAATCTCAAGAAATAAATGGTACATCAACTGCTCTGTTTGCACAGTTAACATCTCCACCCTGTTACTTATGGATGCATGAAACTATTTTGACTACAGGGTTCCTAATGCAAAGCCTGAGAGGGAATCGACAGAGATTGAGATCTTCGGAATGCAAGGGATTCCTCCAGATGTACTTGCTGCTCACTATGGAGAAGGTACCACAATAGCAAGTTCTCCACTGCAATATGTAGGCTAGTTTATCAGTTTTGCTCTTATTTAGGAGGACTAGAGTAGTTGCTCAGTTACTGTGATCTAGAAGGGCCGTGTTGCTGTAGTTTCTTGTTTTCATAGCGTTTGTTGGGTTGAGTTGTCATTATGATGACTGATGACAGCAGAAATTATAGGATTCCTGAATGTTGTCTAAACAGCACTGCAAGGCTCGCATGTTAGGGAAAATTTCGATTGTAAATGAAATTATGCATGTGTAGGAAACTAATTTTCCTTAAGAGTTGAGCTTGCCATGTTCTTTCAGTAAAAGCACAGTATTTTGACTATTTCCCTTTATTTGACATCTGTTCCACATGCAGAGGAAGACCCTTCATCGAAGGTGGCCAAAGTGGAAGTGCCACCAATAAGGCCTCCTGTTATGCCTAATCCGATAGGTGTGACATTTCCTCCACGGCCGGCTTATGGTGTAGCACCACCAATGTACGCTCTCTTTTCCCTTATTATTTTTATTTTGAGAATCAGTCTACTTAAAAAAATTGTGCATTACCTGTTGCTTGTGCAAGCATAGTGTAAGCACTCGTTTGAAACATTTTCTTCTTTTTTTCCACATTTGTTGGCAGCTATAATCCTGCATTTAATCCATTAATGGCTCGACCTCCACTTTGGCCTGCTCCACCAGCACAAGCTTGGTTTCCACAACAACCAGCAGTTTCAGTTCCAATGGCTGCTGGATTGGCACCGCAACAGGCATTATTTCCCATTCAGAATATGCCTACTCCTATGACATCAGCGCCTGCTAATTTACTTCAGACATCATTCCCTATGGCCCCACCTGGAGCACCTTCACCCGTTGCCCCTCAGGTTTCCCAGCCTTTGTTTCCTGTCAACACTTCCGCTGGCAATGGAGCTGCAAGTTCCCCATATGTAGCATCTGTTGCTCCTGGAACTATCCCAGCAAGCTCTCCAGCATCCGTTGCTACTGCAGGAGTTGGATATGCAGCTAATAACCAAGGTATGTTGATTTTCTCACAGCTTACAACCCTACCTATATGAACATTTTTAGATGGGCTAGCTTTCTATTTTTGAGCACATGTACCATTGAATTTATGTAGAGGAAATTAAAGTGGTCTATAAACAAATTCCGTCCTAGTTTGAACACCTCTTAAGAGGAATATTTTCCGTGTTCTTGAAAGAAATATACTCAATTCAAGAGCAAATGTACTCTCTACTGCCCATTTTTATGTGTAGAACTGCAATAGTGCATGCCACCCTGTAGCTTGAGGACGAGCTGCTCGTTTAGGAGGGGTGAAGTGTCATGGGCACGGATAGCCATGGTCCATTAGAGAGGCTGCACTCAAGGAAGGCTACCAACAGCAATCAATTAGGATTTGTTTAGTTTGTTAAGTTATCTTTATCATTTAATACTTACCTTATCAAATTAGTTTCCATATTGTTAGGGGCTAATCTTATCTATATAAAGAGAGGAGTCGCGCTATTCAGATTCAAGAAAAGAATCAGTTACCTTTTTGTGGATTTTTCAGTTTGGTCAAAAAAACAAAACACATTTTTTTCCTTTTGCAATATGGTATACATATATACATACATGGGCTTATGGCTCAAGCACACACGACCCAACACTCCCCCTTAAGATGGATGATAGATATCTATCATTCTCATCTTGTTACAAGCTAATTTACATTCCTTTACTCCTAAACCCTTAGTTAAACAGTTTGCTATTTGTCCTCCAGAGTTTATATAACTTGACTTTATTAGACCATCATCTAACTTTTCTTTGATGTGGAAGCGATCTATCTCCACATGCTTTGTTCTATCATGCTAGACTGGATTATTAGCAATGCTAATAGCTGACATGTTGTCACACCATACATTCAAGGGGCCTTTCCTAAGCAACTTCAATTCTGATAGAGGATTTCTCACCCACAACATCGCACTTAGCCCAAGTGACATAGCTCTATACTCCACTTCTGCAGTTGATCTTGACACAACTGACTGTTTTTTGCTCCGCCATGACACCAAGTTTCCTCCAACAAAGACACAGTAGCCTAATGTTGATCTTCTGTCATCAAGACAACTAGCCCAGTCGGCATCACTGTAACCATCAACATTCAAATGACCATTCTTCGTGAAGCATAGCCCTTTTCCTGGACTTCCCTTCAAATATTGTAAGATCTGATAAATTGCATCTAAATGTCCACTCCTAGGATCATGCATGAACCTGCTGACCACACTTACTGCATAAGAAATGTCAGGCCTTGTGTGACATAAATATATAAGTCGCCCCACAAGCCTCGGGTAGCTCTCCCTGTTCACAAGGTCTCCTGATTCAGCAAGTAACTTATAATTTTGATCAATGGGTGTTGATGCAGCACGACATCCAAGCATACTGGTATCACTAAGTCCAAGACATACTTTCGTTGTGAGAGGACTATCCCTTTAGGAGATCTAGCAATCTCAATGTCAAGAAAGTATCTAAGTTGACCAAGGTCCTTGACCTCGAATTCCTTGTTCAGGTTCTCTTTTAACGTGATATCTCCAAAGATCATCTCCTGTGATGATGATATCATCAACATACATGGTGAGGATAGTTATTTGTTTTTCTGAGTGCCGATAGAAAACTGTGTGATCTCCATTGCATTGTTTGTACCCTCTGCTGCATAGTGCACGTCGAAATCTATCAAACCATGCCCTCGGGGACTACTTGAGGCCATATATGGATTTTCTCAATCTACATACCTTCCCACTGGTCTTAGGAGTAGCAAAACAAGGTGAAATCTCCATGTACACTTCTTCCTGAGGATTACCATGCAAAAACACATTCTTGACAAGTTGACATCCAATTGATGTAATGACCAGCCAAAATTAGCTGCACAGGAAATTAGAGTCCTTACTGTGCTCATCTTTGCAACAGGTGCAAAGGTCTCATCGTAGTCAATCCCATGGGTTTGACTATAACCCTTTGCCACCAACCTTGCTTTGTACCTTTCTATTTTCCCTTCTGGATTTTGCTTAACAATATACACCCATTTGCAACCATCCACCCTTTTCCCTGCTGGAAGAGGTACAAGAACCCATGTCTTGTTCTTCTCTAGAGCCCCCAATTCCTCTAACATTGCCTCATGCCATTTTGGGTCTTGTTTTGCAATTCTCCGGTCTGTTGGAACTGTTACTGATCGCAATGACACAATAAAAGCTTTGTAGGCAGGAGACAGAGATGTATATGAGATATAGTTAGCTATATCATTCTCATAACCATATCTTGGTGGTGGTACACCTGCCGTGGTCATTATTCCCTTTCTTAGGGCAATAGGCAAGTTAATAGAAGATCCAGACTCTTCTCCTAACTGATTAGATGATTGATCATCTGATGACTGATCACTCCAACAATAGCCGGAGACTGCTGCTGCTCCACAGTTTGCACTCTAGGATTTCTTTCTTCTGGTATACACCTGTATATTATCCTGTTCATGCCTCACTCCCAAGTTCTCTTCTTCCGGCCTCTCTTCCACAGGAAAATTACTTCTAGGACATGGAATTGATCCTATAATAACCTCCATCTCCCTTGACCCATCATTTGTCTTCTCTTGTGTTACCTCAGTAGCATTCTCCCCCTCTTGACTATCTTCTCTTATGTTTGAATCATCCTGGTCAAATAAAGAACTCAAATCTGTCTTCTCACCATAGAAGGGCTCAGATTCCCTGATAGGTGGCCCTTTATACCACAATTGTAACACTCTCTAGTCTCAGTTACAACAAAGGCAGGACGGATAGGTGGTCCTGAAGCTTTAGAACCTGGTATCACTTTTAATCTAGTCTCCTTGTGCAATAGCAGCTAGTGTTTCCTCTAAGCTAGGAAGGGTAGACTGATGAAACATTGTGGCCCATCTTCCCTCAAATCCTGAGTTTAGACCTTTTAAATATTGTATCATGCTTCGCCTTTCAATCCACTTCTTCATTAGAGCCAAACAGTCTGAAGGTGGCAACTCTATAGGATCATAATGGTCCAAGTCAGACCACAACGATTGCCATTCATCAACGTACTCCATCACAGACCGCTCCTCCTGCTTCAAATCATCAATCCTCTTGTGTATCCACCATTAGCATCACATTTCCTGCTCCTGAGTACAACTTTGATAGAGTTTGCCATATCTCTGCTGGACTTGACATAGTCTCCACCATCCTAGCAATGGTAGGAGACATTGAACTCAGTAGCCATGCTACCACCAGCGAGTTAGTTGCACTCAAGTCTTCCACTTAATGCTTGACTTGTCGTCTAGCTCAGTTGATTCTTTCTTTACAAGACTCTCTAGGCCCTTTGCCCTAAGAATCAACAATGCCCTCCTGGACCAGCTCAAGTAGTTCTTGATGCCTTCCAATTTGACTTCATCTGGCATCAGCTCCAACTTCTGCGTTGGCTCTGCTTGGGCAACTATTGCTTGGCTCGAAGACGGAGCCCCGCTTGTCTTTGCTGTAATAAGTTGTGTTAATTTCTCTAGCACTTGCTCAATACCCTGATTTCCCCCATTGCTCAATTGCTGTCCCCAAATTCTCTCTAATGTTCTCAACTTAAACAAAACAGCAAGTAAATTGCACAACACACCTCAATTTGCAGCAATCAGCAGTAAACAACTGACCTTGCTCTCTGCTAAGAGCAGTAGCAAGAACCAACAGGAATCTTCCCACGAGATGAGAACCACTTCTAAACAGATGTCGCTGCTCCCCACGATGGCACCATCTGTCGAAGCTGCGCCGCCCCACCTCCAGCTCAGGCGTCCTCCGCCACCACACATTGAGCTTACCTCCAACTCGCTCTCCCAAGCTCTCACTTCCTCTCCATCTCCAGATTGAGCGCCACCGCCGACCTAAGCTCTGATACCATGTGGATTTTTCAGTTTGGTAAAAAAAAAAAAGCACAACACATTTTTTCCTTTTGCAATATGGTATACATATATACATACATGGGCTTATGGCCCAAGCACACACACGGCCCAACACTTTTCTTCCTCCTCTGCCCATCCCTTGGGCGCACCGCCAATGGTGCTAGCCCATAACAGATGGGGGCATTTGTGGACGTGTTGTTCTATCTGATATTTATGTCGCTCTTGGTGTTTGGTATGCCCTTCATGAATTCACTTGCGGATTCATCTGTTTCAGGTACAGGAGGTCCAGCGGTTGTACCTTCACCCACTGTATCTAATAATAAAACGTCTGCTACCCAACCAGCTACAAATGAGGTCTATCTGGTGTGGGATGATGAAGCAATGTCAATGGTATTATTCCATTCTCTTTGGTTCTTGTTCTTCTGGGGTCACTTGTGTGTTTGGTACATTATCCTGATACGAGTTTGATAGTGGTCTGAAATGTTTGTTGATTTATGTAGGAGGAAAGAAGGTTGTCGCTGCCCAAGTATCAGGTGCATGATGAAACTAGCCAGGTAAGTTGTGATTTTTATGTTTCTAATAGTGATGTAGCACCTCTGTCCTATGATAGTGATGAACAAAAATGCATCACAATCTATTGTAGTTTTGCACACTGGTGATCAATTTATGAAGCCATCTTATGCATACATCACTATTTGCTGTTCATTGGATTGTTGGGAGCGCAGGCATAATTCTTGTGTGATGAACTGTAGGCACTTTTAGAACATACTGAACTGTAAACTTTAATCAGAGGGGGGCATGAAGTTTTGTAATGTTTCGTGGGAATATGAAATATGCTCATTCAGTAGTTGCATATGCGAGATGGCCCCTGTATTCTACCTTCTACATTTTCATGATATCTCCTTGGTGTTATTTGTTTGATCATCTATATCCTGCTGATTTCGCGCACATCAGGAGTTCCAAGTAGGTATTACATTGTTCTTCCTGCTAGTAAGTTTTTTTCAATCTGACAAATCTCATGGTGCTAATGACTTGAGGGTTATCGACCAAGCCCTGGACAGGTCGCAAATATGTATGTATTAATTTCAATTGAAGCATTACTTTTATTGCTTACGATTCACCGCGTGCGAGTATGGGTTTGTAGCAAGAACTAGGTGGCTGAGCTTCTGCCAATACCGTAGCATTTATTGTAACTTAATTTTGGCCGAGAATGTGCCAAGAGTTTGGTTCCAGGTCAGCTTTCATTTGGCCCGTGAGCTTGATACTTTTGTTCAAAGAGGAGGAAGTTTGTATGCTCGTTTATTTGTTCCTACGTTACAGAGATCAAATCTAACATCATCTTTCTTGTTTCACGATTTGTGTGAACAGATGAACTCGGTTGATGCAGCAATTGATCGAAGAATATCGGAAAGTCGGCTTGCTGGACGCATGGCCCTATAAACAAGCTGGGCCCATGTTTTGGTAGATTGCCCCATATGACAATTCACCATGGATTCAACTGTGCGTGCATAGGAGTAACGCTGTACAGTTGGTGATCCCGCGCCGTACAGTTGGTGGTCCCGGATTCTCTGTTCTTGATTTATTTAGCTAGCGACTGGAGCTACTGCAGTTAAAAGAATGTTTTGATCTGACATGGAGAGTTTTCAACATCATTTGTCCTATCTTTCGACCTGGGTGAAAAATGTTAACCTAGAGATCATTTGTTCCATTGTCACCTGAAAATATGCGTTTTCAACTCAGGAAATCAGATGATGGACTAGCGGCATCTTTTTACCGACTGTAGCGTGATGTGTATTCATTAGTAGCAATGCAAACGAGGAATATGTTGCTGCTTTTAATAGGGTCTATTCTTTTTGGTTGCGGCTTATAGCTTTTGACTGAAATTTTTGAATTTTGGCTGTTTACGGTATAGATTACGAAGAGACAGATACTCACTTGCAATTTTGGCTGGTACAGGTGTTCTTTTAACGGGTAGATCGTTTAACTTGTAGACATTGTCTTGAGAAAATACTCCGTTTAAAAGTTAGATACTGTAGCAGAAGTTAAAAGCCGATTTTAAAACCCCAAAAGAACAGGTCTATAATTTCTTAATGAGAATGTCAAACAACGTCGGGCTGGGAAAGTGGGAAGTGTCTCTGCTACTGCTCTGGTTATCCTTTCTTTGAACTGTTTGACACGCCGGTATATTTATCACACATTAAGATTCTAGATGCTACTGTTGAGTGTCGAGCGCAAGCATAATGCTTTGCGCTGTTGGAATAAATTTTGCACCCTTAATAAGATTCTTACAGCCCTACAAACGCATGATACGTCATAACGCTAATGCTGGTTTGTGTGTGGGGCCTATCTTGAGTGGATCCCAAGCAAATGGAAAAAAGAAAACAAAGAGCAAAGAGTACCCAAGATCCTCTGCATTTCTCTGGGCAGCAAGCAAGCATATGTGCCAAAACTGCGAAAGGAGAAAAGGATAGCAGCCGGCAAGCGGATCCAAAACCTCAAAATCACCAACGAATCCAATCATTTCCATACTTGAGCGTCACACGTCCTACGCGGCGGCTTTTACCAAGCTCGCTCACGCCTCACTCCTCCACTGCCGCTTCACTTGTCGCGCACTGGATTCTGCCTTAGCTTTAGGCGCGGCTCTGTCGCCGTTTCTTTAACCTTTTGCACGATCGCTATAACAACCCCGGCGCTACGTTGTGACGCGTCCACCATATCTCCGTCTCTGTACAGAGAGAGAGCCCCTGCATGTCGATGGAGGAGGGCAACGAGTGCTCGCGCCCATTGCATCTCCTCTCGATCTTCGTTGCATTCGCCCTGTTCGCGCAATGCGGTATGCTCCAGATTCTTCCGCGCTATTTGCTCTCACTTCCTGCATTTTTTTGGCTTTCTGTTTTGCATTGGTTCAAGGGAGGCTAGGTATCTCGCGTTGTAATGCTCTGACCGTCGAACGATTCTGTCCCTGATCAGTAAGCTAGCGGTGCGACATTGCTATTGCTTGCTTCTTTCATACATTGCGATTGCTTGCTTCTTTCGTAGGTTTCTTTTAAATGTAAAACCGTATGGCCCTCTTAAGCAACAACTAACAACCATGTACTACAACTAATGACCATGACTTGTTGACTGAACAGGAGCAAGTGGGTTAACGCTAGAGGAGCTACTCGATCAGTATTCTTCTGATCCTTACTACAGCACACCAATCATGCCTCCCTACGGCGACGCGTTTGCGCCACCAAACCCTCCTCCGGCTTCTCCCAACTGCGTCCTCCCTCCGAGCACACTATCGCCGCCGGCCACCATCCCAACACCGACATTCATGTACCAATCTCCTCCTCCACCGTCGCCACCACTCTACTTCCCTCCGCCGTATCTCAACCCATATCCACCAGATATTGGCCCAAGCCCACCAACCGCTACACCACTGCCGCCTATAATTTATCCAAGCCCACCTGAGATCACACCTGGCCCACCGGAGATCGCACCAAATCCAAGCCCACCTGAGGTCGTGCCTAGCCCGCCGGAGATCACACCGTACCCAAGCCCACCTGAAGTCTCGCCCAGCCCACCAGAAATCCCGCCTTATCCGAGCCCACCGACCGTTACACCACTGCCGCCCACAATCTATCCAAGCCCACCTGAGGTTACACCCAGCCCACCAGAGATCGCACCAAATCCAAGCCCACCTGTGGTCGCGCCTAGCCCGCCAGAGATTGCACCGTACCCGAACCCACCTGAAGTCTCGCCTAGCCCACCAGAAATCCCGCCTTATCCGAGCCCACCGACCGTTACACCGCTGCCGCCCATAATCTATCCAAGCCCACCTGAGGTCACACCCGGCCCACCAGAGATCACACCAAATCCGAGCCCACCTGAGGTCGTGCCTAGCCCGCCAGAAATCGCACCGTACCCAAACCCACCTGAAGTCCCGCCCAGCCCACCAGGAATCTCGCCGTATCCGAGCCCACCTGAAGTAACGCCCAGCCCACCGGAAATTGTGCCCAGCCCGCCCAGCTACGAACCCAGTCCGCCGAGCATTGTGCCTAGCCCACCAGAGTACGCGCCAGAGCCACCGACATACGTCCCGAGCCCGCCGGAGTACGCTCCAGAGCCACCGGCGTACGTCCCGAGCCCACCCGAGTACGCACCGGAGCCGCCAGTGTACGCGCCGGAACCACCAGGCGTCTTTCCGAGCCCGCCGGAGTACGCGCCGGAGCCTCCAGCATACGTGCCAAGCCCGCCGGAGTACGCGCCGGAGCCTCCAGCATACGTGCCAAGCCCACCGGAGTACGCGCCGGAGCCTCCAGCATACGTGCCAAGCCCACCGGGGTATGCGCCGGAGCCGCCGGGGATCTTCCCGAGCCCGCCGAGCTTCCTGCCGCCGGTGGTGTTCCCGCCTCCGTTCGGGCCGCCGCCGACTCTTAGTGCGGAGTGGTGCGTGGCGAAGCCGTCGGTGCCGAGCCCGATCATCCAGCAGGCCATGGACTACGCGTGCGGGTCTGGCGCGGACTGCGACGCCATCCAGCCGGACGGGCCGTGCTTCTGGCCGGACACCATGATCGCCCACGCCTCCTACGCATTCAACAGCTACTGGCAGCGCACCAAGTCCAACGGCGCCACCTGCGACTTCGGCGACACAGCCATGCTCATCACCAAAGATCCAAGTAAGCACACTCATGCAACAAGCAACCCATCTCCTCCTTCATGCAACACTAGTATTTTCAATAATCAAATAATGTAACAATTCTTGCATTGCTGTTCTTTGTTTTCAGGCTACGGTCGCTGCCATTACAGTTTGATGTGATCCGACCAAGAAATGCAGCATAGCTATGAAGGGTTTTGGAAGTTGGACACCATTTTCTGAAGTTCAGACTTCAGAGGAACTAGAGGTACAGGCTGTTCTGATGTGACTAAGGGGACTTATTGCAGTCGATCATTGATTTTGTGTAGGGTAAAAATTAAGACTCGATCGATCTTATTTAGAGAGGGTCTTCTAACTTTTCTCTTACTTTGGTACTTTATATTGTTTTGTATTATCCTGAATAAGCTGTGTAATTTCATAATGGTGTTCGATTTCATGAAGGTTACCCAGAGCTAAGGCAGCTAACCATTATCCGTCATTAACTTCCTTGCATTACCACAGAGCTGAAAGGGTATAGTAAACATGCAGGAAAGGAGGATTTTCACAACCTAAGACCTTAGCCTTGTTGCGAATTTTACAATGAAAAGAAGGAAAAGAAAAGAAACAAGCAATTTAAACTGACAACATTCTGCACAACTCTTCTGTTTTATGGTTTTAAAAAATTGGGAATATGGTGTTGCCTTCTTGAGCCAATTAAATTACCAAAATACGAAATTAGCATCATTTGGAAAGCTAAGCGTGGCATATCTGGAGTGACAAAAGGCAAACACACGATGGCATGAACACACTTTGAAATGTTAAATTGTTTATCTTCATGGTTTTCCACAGATCCTCTGAGTATGGGTTTATCTTCAACGGTTGCATAACTTCACACATTGAAATGTTAAGTTGTTTATCTTCATGGTTTTCCACAGATCCTCTGAGTATGGGTGGCATCCATCCACTGAAATACTACCAAAATAAATCACCTTTGTAAGAGAACAAGCACTACTATAATTTCAGCATAGGTGAATGCATACTAAGCAGCTAGTTTTCATTACAAAATAATCCAAGAAATAAATTGCTCAGACAATATAGTTGTCCAATAAATAAATCCTTACTTTGGTCTGAAGCGATTCATTGGTATAGGTTTTGTAAGGATCTCATTCAGTGCATCCAGTGAGCCCTGCAATTCAAGGTGAACCGTCAAATAATTAAAGTTTTATGTTTAGCAACATTAATTCTATATGGTATATGGCCCTTCTCCAGTAACTACTGAACAGTCTGAACTCTGAACTATACCTGGGAGGGCATCAGGAACGGGTAGCCATTGGTAAACATGACTTTGTAACCTTGAGCATAGTTGGGAACTTGGGATCGGTCGGTCTAATTTCCAATTCTGTCACAGAACAGACAGCCTAGCTCCATAAGCAACAGAGGCAGCACATCTCATCAAGAATTAAACTGCAAAAATTAATATCAACAAGGTATGTATATACACACAAAAACCTTCTTTAAAACGCACGAGACGACTTGGTTTCCCAAATTAAGTGGAAAACCATTCGGCTGCTTCAGCTCCTCCATCGTATGCAGAACCAGATCACTCCCACACAGAGACTTCATCAACTGTGCTGCGTTCTGCCACAAGAAGGATCTTCAATGGTACCATTCCGGGTGCTCTGATGACTGCAATTAGCAGTGGCTCAAATAATTAAAAATGATATATTTCGGATTGTATTGTCCTCTGGAAAATAAAAATTAGACTAATCTGCAATCATTTCAGTTATAAAAACTCGACCTGCGGGGGGAAGAAACCCCTGGGCATTGCTTTAAGAAGACGATCTTCTCACGCAGATCGAGAAAATCCCCGAACCCCTGCTCCACCCTTACACCGGGAACCAACGCCCGACCTTTGTGAGACGACCAGCGGATCCTTTGGATCAACGCCATGGCGGGTTCTTGACAATGACGATATCTTTAGGACTTTCTGATCAGCAATCAACATTTCATATGAAACTAAATCAATTCTGTCTCTGTTTCACAAAGCTAGCTTATACGATTCCATACATACGATACATTTACACTCCATCCTGTAAAAATAAGGGTTGATCGTAATGTATAGATATTCAACCCATGTGAGAGTTGGGTGTTGGCTGCCAGTCTTCAGTGAATGCCCCTGGAGGCATCTCCACCTCGGTCAGCGCAAGCTTGGGCTCCACCCTCTGGTCTGGGTGTAGGCTCTCCCTTTGGGGTTCACCACCATCCACTGCCGATCCCACCAGAACCCTGCCGACCAAAACGCATATTCACAACACATAAAATGAAACAATAGAAAGAAAAATTAACGTGCGTCTTAACACCTGCATAAAAGAAATGTTTTTTCTTCTTCTTTCTGCAGAATTACCAGTGGAGACGATAGCGGCCTGGGGCAAAGAGATGCCTATGCACCCCGCCGCCGCCGCCGCCGAGGAGGAAGGAGAGGAATGAAGCGGCCTTCTCCATTGATTTTCAGTGGAAGCTCTAGTGATTTTTGGAGGGTATACGGAGTATATAGCTAGCGTAGCATGTAGCTTGGCTGTACGAAGTTCCAAAGATGTGCTCTGGTGTCAGCGCCGGCGGCGCGGTGTACCGTGCACACAACTACTGCTCCTAATGGTTATAGCTAGCAACTATCTCCAATGGTTATAGCTAGCAACTAACTATAAGATTTCCACATCATTTATATAGTACATGTTATGAATAGCGCTTGTATTCAATATGAGGCCAATGGGCCGGTATGTATACACAAAGTACAGGTGGTAAATATGCAAAAAAACCCCTCATAACAATGGGGAATAACAAACTATACATATATCTCTAACACCCCCCTCAAACTCATGGTGGATCAACAACACTGAGTTTGGAGAGGTAGAAACTGTGCTGTGCGCGAGTCTGAGCCTTCGTGAAGAAATCCGCTATTTGAAGCTCCGAAGGCACATACTGAAGAGTAATCACCTGATCATGCACACAAGACCTCATGAAAGAAGCATCAACACCAATATGCTTGGTGAGCTCATGCTTCACAGGATCACGAGCAATACTAATAGCACTTGTACTGTCTGACAAGAGAGGGGTCGGTGTAGTGACAGAAACACCAAAATCCTCAAGTAACCACCGTAGCCAAGTAATCTCTGCTGTCAAGAGAGCTATGGCTCGCAACTCAGCCTCTGCACTCGAACGGGACACTGCAGTCTGTTTCTTCGTCTTCCAGGCAATAAGAGAACCCCTAAGAAAAACACAGTAAGTAGAGATAGACCGGCGATCAGAGGGATCGCTGGCCCAAGTAGCATCCGAATAGGCCTGAAGCTGTAACGAGCTGGAACGTGGAAAGAAGAGACGGCGAGAGATAGTCCCGCGAAGGTATCGCAGAACTCGAAGAAGGTGGCTGTAGTGGACCTGAGTGGGAGCTGAAACAAACTGACTCAGAATATGAACTGGATAAGTGATATCCGGACGAGTAACAGCAAGATAGACAAGACTCCCAACAAGATGACGATAGCGAGTCGGATCAGAAAGAGGCTCGCCATCAGAGAGTCGGAGATGAACATTGAGCTCCATGGGAGTCTCAACAGTACGCTGATCAGTGAGAGAGCGCGCGATTAAGAAGATCCTGAATGTATTTCTCTTGGGACATAAAGAAACCATCTGGAGTGGAAGTAACCTCAATCCCAAGGAAGTAACGAAGAGGACCAAGATCCGACATAAGGAACTGCTCACTAAGACGAGCCTTGACAAAGGCAATGTACTCAGAATCATCTCCCGTAATGATCATATCATCAACATACAGAAGAAGAAGAGTCCGACCATGAGACGAAGTGTGGACAAAGAGCGCAGGATCATGATCACTAGCTGAAAAGCCAGCAGCAGTGACCACAGAGGAGAAGCGCTCAAACCAAGCACGAGGGGCTTGCTTAAGGCCATAGAGAGAGCGACGAAGGCGACAGACCATGCCCTCAGGAACAGAATAATCGGGTGGCGGATGCATGTAGACCTCCTCATGCAACTCGCCATTAAGAAAGGCATTCTTGACATCAAGCTGAGAAACAGACCAGTGGCGAATAGACGCCACCGAAAGAAGAGTGCGAACAGTGGTCATGTGGGCCACAGGAGCAAAAGTCTCGTCGTAATCAACACCATGCTCCTGCTGGAAGCCACGAGCAACAAGACACGCCTTATAGCGCTCAAGAGAGCCATCAGAGCGAGTCTTAATCTTATAGACCCACTTACACGTGATGGGATGAGAATGAGATGGAAAAGGAACAAGATCCCAAGTACCAGTACGCTCGAGGGCAGCAATCTCCTCGGCCATGGCAAGCTGCCACTCAGGATGAGTAACAGCATCCCGGTAGGAGACAGGCTCACGAGTAGCTGCGCCAGCAAAGGCAAAACGGGCAGGAAGCCGAATCGACTGGCGATCGCGGAGAGCGTAGCGAGGAGAAGATGACCCATCAGGGGAAGATGGGGCATCAGAAGAAGATGGAACATCAGGAGAAGATGGCTCATCTGGAAGATCCTCAATAAGGGGAAAAGGTACTGTAGTGGGAGGAGCCTGGGGAGTCGTAGGAGACGACACAGGCGGCGACAACGGCGGAGAGGCCACATGGGGAATATGTGGAGACTCAGTGGGACAGGTGGACGAGGGTAAGACAGATATAGGTGTATCTGGAAAGGTCAAGAAAGACAGAGACTCCACAGAGGAAGCCGAAGTAGAGGCAGGACGTGGGTAGAATGGACGAGACTCGTCGAAAGTCACATCCCGAGAAACTCGTATCCGACGACCAACAGGATCCCAGCACCGATAGCCCTTGTGCTCGGCACTGTATCCCAGAAAGACACACTCAACAGACTGAGCGGTCAGTTTGGTGCGTTCTCGAGGGGCGAGGAGAACGTAGCAAACGCAGCCAAACAGATGAAGGGCAGAGTAGTCAGGAAGACGACCACAGAGACGCTCAACAGGGATCGCACCCTGAAGAGCAGAAGAGGGCTGGATGTTGACGAGATAGGTGGCAGTGGAAACAGCCTCGGCCCAAAAGTGAGGTGGAATAGAGGCGGCGATCATCAGAGCACGAGCAGTCTCAAGGAGGTGACGATGCTTGCGCTCAGCGACACCATTCTGAGCATGAGCACCAGGACAAGAGAACTGAGCGAGAGTGCCTTGCTCAGCAAGGAAGCTGCGCAGGTGACGAGAGAGGTACTCGCCAGCAGAATCAGCGCGAAAGACACGAATAGGAGTGGAGAACTGTGTGTGAATCATAGTGGCAAATTGTTTATAGATAGACAAGGTCTCACTACGAGAAGACATGAAATATATCCAAGTGTGACGAGAGAAATCATCTATAAATATGATATAATATCGATGACCCCCTTTCGAAACAAAGGGAGTCGGACCCCAAACATCTGAATGAACAAGATCAAAAGGGCGCTGAGACACAGACTCACTATAAGGATAAGAAAGCTGAATCTGTTTACCTAACTTACAGTCCTGACAATCTAAAGACACGTCTCCTGAGACAGACCCCAGAAGACCACGACGAACTAAGGACGACAGACGGGATCCACACAGATGGCCAAGACGGTGATGCCACTGCTAGAAAGAGCCGGTAGACGAAGTGGCAGAAGCGGAGAGACTGGCGGCGATGGTGGCAGCGGAAGGAAGGTGAAGCCAGTCAAGCTCCCAGAGACGCTGTGAGTCACGGCGCCGAGGGCCAGAACCAACCAGAGCTCCCGTGTGGCGATCCTGAACACAACAAGAGTCAGAGTCGAGAATGACCCGATAACCAAGGTTAGTAATCTGCCCGGCAGAAAGAAGCTGCATGGTAAGGCGAGGAACATGAGCAACAGAAGGAACATGAAAGGATGAGTTGCTAAGAGATCCTCGACCAGAGACAGAAAGAGATGTACCATCAGCAGTAAGAACACTGATAGGAGAATCAAGAGGTGTAATAAAAGACAGAGTGAAAGGATCAGGAGTCATGTGAAAAGATGCTCCAGAATCAAGAATCCACGGGGAGGTACCTGACTGTGTAGGGGGTGGTTTCTTAGTGCCCGAAGAGTCAGTAGCAGAACCTGCAGAACCTGTCGAGGGAGAGCCTGAAGCGGCAAGCAGGCGTCGAAGTCTGGCTATCTCCTGCTCGGTGAGAGAAGCTGCTGAAGAAGTCGATGCAGACGTCGTCGTAGAAGCACTAGTGCCAGTAGAAGACCGATGTGAAAGATGCCGCTTCTTCTTATAGCACTGGGACTCAATGTGGCCGACCTTGTCGCAGTAGGAACAGTGAGGACGGCCATCTCCAGACGGAGGACGGCCACCACCACCTGTGGTAGCCGCTGGAGGAGGCAGTGTAGCAGGCGGACGAGCGGCGAGCACAGAGGGGAGTGGCATCAGACCAGCACCACTCAGACGAGTCTCCTCCGCGCGTATCTCGGTAAGAGCCTCCAGGAGAGTGACACGAGGGTGGCGTGCAAGGAGCTGGGCACGCCTTTGCTCGAACTCAGGACGAAGGCGAGTAAGGAACTCGTAAACCCGCTGAAACTCCAGGTCAGCACGTACATCCAGGCACCACGGACAGGTACGACAGCCAGTAGTGCGAAGTGAGTCCAACTGACGCCAGACAGCAGAACTCTGATCGTAAAAAGCGTCAACAGTAGCATCACCCTGCTGAAGAGAGTGCTCCTGGCGGACCACGGACAGGTACAGGGCATCACCAGAGGGCTCGTAGCGCTGACGAAGATGAGTCCACATCTGGAAAGCCGAAGGGAGTCCCACAACCTCAGAAGAAAACTGAGGCTGGACACTGGCGATGAAGACAGCAGCAGCCCGATGAAAGCATCTAGGCCCCTAAAAATGTTAGTTTTGGTAATTAATGAATTTATGTGAATATGGGACTAATGTGTGCATTAAGTGTTTGAAAGGATAAGTTCAAATGGCAAAGAAAGAGGCTCACAAAATTTCCCATGAAGATTCAAGATCTCTAGGGCGACAAGGTAAATAGTTTAGGTATCTATTTTGTTTTACCGGTCTTGGAGTTAGGTTGGAAGACCGGATTATAGGATAGACGCCGTACTATTAAGAGGGATCATGGTGATTGCTTGATCATGTTCAAATGTGCCCTTTGGATCAATTTAGGATCATGCATGCACTTAGAAATTAAAATTAAACCAAATCTGTGCATTGTCAGAAAATCCGGTAGTTCCGGTGTGTATTGGGCGGAACTACCGCAGGTCCGGTAGTACCGGGTGCCCAGGCGGAACGTTTTTTCCAGAGAGCGCCCGGACTCAGACTTAGTCTCTCGGAAAACGGAAGTACCGCGGGTTGACCTGCGGAACTACCGGATGGCCGGTAGTACCGGGCACCCGAGCGGAACTTTAATTCCAGAGAGCGCCCGGAATTTAACTTAGCCTCTCTGAAAACGGAAGTACCGCGGTTTTACCTGCGGAACTACCGCATGTGCGGAAGTTCCGGATACCTGTGCGGAACGTTATTTCCAGAGAGCGCCAAGAATAAGACTTAGACTCGTTGAGATCGGAAGTACCGCGTCTTTAACGGCGGTAGTACCGCACTCATTGACCAACGGTTACTTCTGACTCTCTGACATAGCCGTTCTGACCGGTCAGTTAGAGTCCGGTAGTACCGCGGTTTTGCCTGCGGTAGTACCGGATTTCCTGAATTTTCAGGATTGTTTATTGTAACGGCTATTTGAGGTTGGTGAGGGTATAAATACACCCCCACCAGAACTTGGACATGTTGTTGAACATCCATTGAATACATTTGAGCCTAGTGCAACCTCTCACACCTCATTCACTCACTTGTGCATTCATTTGAGGTAGTTGACCCAAAATTCAAGTGCATTGCATTCTAGTTGATCCATTGAGCACTTGGGTGAGATCAAGCCGCAGTGGTCTATTCTCTTGGTGCTTGCCGGCACCTAGACGGCTTGGCGGAGTTTCGGTGATCTTCTCAAGAAGATTGTGAGAAGGTCCGGAAGATTGTGAAGGCTTGGAGCTCGCCTACCCGGAGAGGGAAAGGGCATCCAATAGTGATCGAGGTGTTTAGGCTCATTCGTGGAGCCGGTCCGATTCGTTCGGGCTTACCTCAACGTGGACTAGGGGAGACCGGCAAGTCTCCGATCACCACGGTAAAAAGTAATCGTGTCAATTGTGGTTTGCTCTCTTGTGATCATTTTCATTCAAGCAACGCTCTTCATTTATATCATTTGATTGCTTGCTTAGTTAGAGTAGCAATTGTTGTTCTCTACCATTCGTTATTGCTCTTAGTCGATTACTTGTGCTAGTGTTAGTGTTATCTTGCTCTATCAACCCATCAAGTTTAAAATTGCTAATTAGAATTAGACGAAAATTTTAAAACCTCCTATTCACCCCCCCTCTAGTCGGCCTCCTCGATCTTACACCCGAGCGTCGTCATCGTACCACTGAGTGTAGACGGTCAGACGATCCTTGTAGGAATCCAGAGCCTCCTGGTAGGCAGAGGCAGCTTCATCATCAGCAGCAGCCTTATCGGCTGTCGGGGGCAATGCAACAGGCGTAGGCTCCGTCGGAGCAATAGGGCAAGGCGGGCAGGTGACATCGCCAGAGAGGACGCCCCAGAGACGAAGACCACGCATGCGAATGCGCATATGAGACACGAAGTCGGTGTAATTAACACCATCAAAGATCACCGGGCAGCGAGGGAGGGAAACAGTGTCCATTGGTAGGCGGCGCTGGACGGCGCGGCGGTTAGAACGATATTTTTTTTCTTCTTCGAGTCGGTTTACAAACCGACCGAGCCGACCGAGCCCCGAAACAGGGCAAAAACCCTAGAACAGGAGCGGGAGGCGGCCCTGCGCAGGCGGCGGCGGCGGCCCGGCGCGGGAGGCGGCGGCAGCGGCCCGGAGAAGGCGGCGTCGACCACCAGCGGGCGGAGCGGAGGCGGCGGAAGGCGAGCGGAGGCGGCGACCTCGGGCGGAGACGACGACGAAGGCGGCCGAAGGCAACGGCGGAGGCGGCACGCGGGAGTCGGCGACGGTGGTGCAGAGTCGGGGACGGTGCGCGGAACCCTAGGTAAGCCAAAACCCTAGTTTTGGCTCTGATACCATGTTATGAATAGCGCTTGTATTCAATATGAGGCCAATGGGCCGGTATATATACACAAAGTACAGGTGGTAAATATGCAAAGAACCCCTCATAACAATGGGGAATAACAAACTATACATATATCTCTAACAGTACACACTAAAGCTAACATTCTAAATAACTATCTATAAGGATAACTATTTGATGCTTACATGCACACACAGAAAAAGACTATCATTTATAGAGGCTGCCTCGTTTTGCGTTATAAACTAGTGCTTAAGGAAGAGCTGGCTCGGTTTTTTTGCATACTCTTTTTCCTCCACATAGGATATATACTGATGTGTACATGCATATAGCTAGCTGACTCAGACCATTGGAGATGCCCTAAGGCCAGTCTCAGTGGGAGTTTCATCTGCATTTAATAGGCTGCCACATAGACATTTTTGATGATATGGCAATATTTTTAAGAAGAGAGAGAAGAAGTGAGTTTCATCTAGATGAAACTCTCTTGGCACGATTATCAACTCTATATGAGTCATGAAATTAAATATCTATGAAACAATATAATGAAACTATGCATTGAGGATGGATGTTTCATCCATGTTTCATTTCATTTTACATGATGTGGCAGTCTTGGAAACAATGCCATGAAACTCTCCACTGAGAATGGCCTAAGAGCATCTCCAATAGTGACTTATGAGCTAGCTCTAAGCATATTATTTCATATTTTAATAGAAGAGAGAGAAAAACTATCTCTTGATCAAGAGCTAGTCTCATACACACATTCCAAGATTATGTGAGAGTGTCATGTGAGGCTATTTATGTTATGAGCTATGTGCTAAAAGTTAGTACTATTGGAGAAATTGTCTTAGAGCTAGTAACTAGCTCATACTGTTGGAGATGCTCTAATAGGGGCAGTGCTACTGTCAGTATTCACTCCTGTCTGATATCCCTAACGCCCGATTGAAACACGATAATTTTTTTTAAGGGAGTGTCTATACAACATTCGGCTATTTTTTTTAGGACAAAAATAGTCAGTTTTTGAGCCGTTAGATGGAGATCCAACGTCCTAGATCATTTTTTTGAAAGGGGGTCATTTTTTTGGAAGGAGGCTTGTATGAGTGGATCCGTTGGATGGAGATCTAACGTCCCAGATCAATCTGACTGTTTTTGTCCTCAAAAATAGTCGAATGTTGTATAGACATTCCTTTTTTTAATTCCTGTAGGAATTAAATTATTTCACATGAAATTCTGCAAAATTCATACGTTCCAAACAGAGTCTAATTAGTCAGCAAAATATCACATGTGGTGGCTACATTTAAATGGGATAATAATTGAGTACAAATATATTGTTCATGTTTTCTCAGTAGTTTAGGCTCTTAAGTAAATCGATGATGCGTGCAACTCAATGGTATTCAAGACAAGAGCCCAAGAGATTATTAGTTCAAGATTTGGCTGTTGCAAATTTAATAAAAATAATTACAGTCCATTTCTAATGGACTAGTTCACATCTTTTTTATTCTGTAACAGTAAATTTTTACTGGAATCAGTAAAAATACTCCTGACTAATTAGATTCTATAGCACAGCATAACATAACAACCTGACACATTGGGAGGACAAGAAGGACGCAGAAGGAAGGCGTCGAGCCGTAAGGCCTGATCGAATGTAACTGGGCCAGGATTGGGTCGTGTAAGCTTGAGGCTTGGCCTGCGAGTCATCCGTTAACCGCTGTAGAGAGCCGTGTGCCGTGTGGAATTTGTGAACCTTGGAATCAAACTAGTTCTAAACATCCCCTAAATTCCCTAATTCTCTTGTTATCCCCCAAATTCTCTCGATTATTCCTCCCAATTTCTTTGGTATTCTACTCGGATTCATAATAATTGTCCATGTTTACTTATCACCTTAGGACTACTCATTTAGGCTTTTTTTTTGTTGATTTATGACTAATTTTTTTTACTATTTGATACTGTAGCTAGTTTATTTTTTACTGTTTAGCCGAAATGAGTAGGATCTTAGACTGTTCAGTAAACTGACTGGTACATAAAACCCAATAACTAATAACTATAAATATCTTTTGATCATTAAATCAACTTTGGATGGTTGTAGATTAGGTTGACGAGAAGGTGCACGGTCGACTCGGGCGGACGGCCTGCGAGCGGGAGAAGGGAAGGCAGGGCGTGACATGCGGGCCAGCTGGGCCATGGGAAGCAAAGAGAGAGGAAAAGGGAGAGCGGGTTGGCTAGCTGGGCCGTGGAGGGGAAAAGAAGAAATAGGCTGGGCCGGAGGCTGGAATTTGGCCCTATGTGGGGGAAGGGAAAAAGGAATTGGTTTAACCGTTAAGCCACCTGCGTTCTTCAGAAGTCTATATTTGTGAAATAGAGTAGAGTACGTAGGATAGGAGTGCACGCTGTCACTGCGATAGTCTAATGTTGGTATCACGTTGATGTTCTGGTTCTTTCACGGGCGAGATCGCTTTCACCACGACGTGTCGGTACGCCGTCCTAAGCTGGTCGATCTGTTGCGGCTCCTTATCCATCCAAATATCCAATCACGAGGATTGATGGCGGCAGCGACCATGAGACGCTCCAAGATGTGGCGAGATAACAGATGGAAGCAACTGATACTGCAAACGTCCTCAACCACTGGTTAGCAGACAACTACGTTTGGCATCAGGTTCTAAGCCTAATTATAGACAGGTTCGATTAAGCTTATAAATGATTTATATTTGTAATGTCTATAATAATTAGCTTTTAAACGATATGTTTTTTCAAGGCGAGACCAATAGCAAGATTATAATAAAAAATATACTGAGTTTAGTTGTTCTAACTAAAATCACTTACGACTATCTTTCTGTATATACTACTCTCATAAACAACCAAAATTTAAATATTTAAACTATAAACCATCAATCCAAAATATCCTCCACAAGTGCATGTGCATCCTGCAACACGAATCTGACTGCCCTGGCCGAGAAAAGATCTCTCTCTCCCTCTCCTCTGAAAACATTAATCTATTGTCAAGTCTCCATGTCCTGGAACCCTAGTGATTGACAACGAAGCAAAGCCAAAGTCTAGTAATTTATTGTTTTGTATTATTCTGAATAAAGTGTGTAACTTCACCATGGCAATCACGTTAATAAATCTCTGATGAGGGCGCAGCTAACTGAAAATGTAGTGACCAGTGGAATATGCTATATTTTATGACCAACAGTTTTGAAGCAGGTGATTTTTTTTTTTATTTGGGGCATATAACAAACACACTTCGCAAGTTTTTTTGGCTGCGTAGATTTTTACAGCCAGAGTGCGTAAAACAACCTACTAGTTGGCTAGTTCGTAGTCTCGTACACAAACACAACAAATAGAATTGTTGCTACTTTGCCCTTACTCAGGCTGGAGCTTCATCAGAAGAAGGGAATGTCTGCAGAACATAAATTGCATCGCCGACCTTAATGATCTTTCCTTTGCCCTTTGGTGACAGTGATTCCTTGCAGACTAAATTTTGCCCAAAGTACACCTGCAAAATTCGTTAAAAATGGTTAATTCTTAATGGATTACTCTGTTCTGAACCTAGTTCCTGAACATCTTGAAGTTGCAAGTTCAACACATAAACATTTAATAATGGTGTAATCCAAGAGATGGGTTTTGTACCAAGAGTAGAGTTAGTTGCAGGAAATTATTACCTGTCTTTTGTTTTTATGGCTAGGACGCAATATTTCATCGGACCGGAATGTCAGCATAGTTTCTGTTGGTTCAGTTCCATGTATGCCATTGTCTTGATTAATGGTAGGCACCTGAATCAGACAACACTAAGAAAACAGTACATACACATTGGCTTGTCAAAGTATAAGGTGCACATGATACCAACAAATTCTGGTGATATGAAATTTATGCCAGACTATCCATTTCACACCACAAGTTTATTATTACCGATTTCAGTTTCATGAAAATTATCCCTGGCACTCATCGTTGTTGAGTTACTAGCATGATTCAGAACTATTTCTCAATTTCATGAAGGCCAGAACAAAGAATTAACTTTTAAGGCTAGGAGAGTAATAACTAATAACCACAGTACCAGGGCTGTACCAGAACTAAGAATTAACTTTTAAGGCTAGGATAGTAATAACCACAGTACCAGAGCTGCACGTTGAAAAATACAGTACCAGAACTGATACTTATACCTTGCAACGGTTGCATAACTTCACACCTACAAATGTCAAGCTATTTATCTTTATGGTTTTCCACAGATCCTCTGAGTATGGGTGGCATCCGTCCACTAAAATACTGCCAAAAGATGTCATCTTTGTAAGAAAGCAAGCACAACAATTGTTAAAGATAGGTGAATACTCCACCAAGCAACTAGTTATCATAATTTAATGACCCAACAAAGAAGTTGTTCACAAAATATAAGCGCACAAATGTGCTGCTCACTTTGGCCTGAAGCGATTCATTGGTACAGGTTCTTTAAGAATTTCATTTAGTGCATCCAGTGAGCCCTGCAATTGCGTGAATCGTCAACTAAAGTTTTGTGTTTAGCAACATGTGCACGCAGCCTTCATCCAGAGAACACTGAAAAGTCTGAATCTAAACCGTACCTGGGAGGCCAGCAGGAAGGGGAAGCAATCTGTAAACATGATTTTGTAACCTTGAGCATAGTCAGGATTAGTTGGTCTGATTTCGGACACTGTTGAAAATATCGAAAGCAGACATTCTCCGTAAGTAACAGAGAAGATCTCATCAAGATAGCCAACTTTTTCAGGGAAACGGAAAGGTCTCCAAGACAAGGAAAAAATACCACAAGGTATATATATACCTTCTTTAAACCGTACGAGTCGACTTGGGTTCCCAAAATAAGTGGTGAACCATTCGGCTGCTCCATCTCCTTCATCATATGCAGAACCCGACCACTCCCACACAGAGACATCAACCGTGGCGCGTTCCGTACCAAGAGGGATCTTCAGTGGGTCCATTCCGGGTGCTCTTATAACTGCAAGTAGCAGTAGCTCAAATAAGAATGATATCTTTAGGACTGTCCTCTGAAACATAAAAATGAAATGGCATCACAGTATAGGTTGAGCATGCCCTGCGTTCAAGACCAAGTAAACTTTCGAAACCATACAGTTACTACTGTTCTTATGAAGGAAAAATCAATTTTTTAACCAAATTTACTAATACTTATTGATGAACTATCAGTATTCGGCAACACATCAAGATAAAACATTTCATAGGATACTACATTAGTTATAACAATTCAATGTTAAGTGCAAATGATAAAGAAAAACAACTGGCCAAAGTTTCTTTGAGGATGTTTCATTAAGGTTTATACAATTACACTCCACCTTAATAACAATCAATGGTAAATCAACAATCTATATAGGGTACTGCAGAACAAGACATATGGTGTGATGGACCAATACCCATGTAAGAGTCGGGCGTTGGCTGCCACTCCTCAGTGAATGCCTCCGGCGGCATCTCCACCTCGACCAGCGCGAGCTTTGGCTCCACTCTCTGGGTGTAGGCCCTCCCTTTTGAGTTCACCACCACCCACTGCCGATCCCACCTGAACCCTAGTGATTGAAGCCGCAGGCACCATCAAATCAAATACAACAAGACACCAAGAAAGATTGCATCTTTTCCTTCAAGAAAAAGAATGGAGAAGTTAAGGGAAGAGTATGAGTGGCAAGTGAAGTACCAGTGGAGGTGATGGAGGCCTGGGGCACAGAGATGCCCCTGCAGGACTTGATGGGGTACACGAGGATGGATTTCACCGTCGCCGCCGGCTCCGACGACCCCCAGCCACCGAGGAGGGAGGAGAGGAAGGAGGCGGCCTTCTCCATTGATCGGTTAGGTTGGCTTGCTTGGCTGCCGGCCTGCCGCGATGGAAACGAAAAAAAAAGGGAAAAACGAGTGGAAGTGGCAGGCTGGCAGCTAGAAGCAAGGCAGTGGAAGGAAGTGAGACGTTGATGCCCCGTTTATTTCGAATTAATCTTTTAATTTTTAATTTATTTTTTATTATTTATAAATTTTGTTTTTTAACTTTTGTTTTTTTAGCTTTTTTGTATTTGTTGTCCGTGATAAACTAATATATTTTTTCTATTTTATTTTTTAAAAACTTAATTACGTCAAATAAATTATCTTCATTATAATATAATTTCAATCAACTTGTATAATTTTAGTCATAAATCATTATTTTCAGTATAATGGAGCGGCACCATATATTTCTCGGATCGGTGCTTGTCCTAATCTCGTCTAGTGATGTGTGCATTTAGGTTGGCCGTACGTGCTGTGAAGTTTTTTTTTTTGAAAAGACGTGCTGTGAAGTTACAAGGATACCCCTGGTGTGAAGTCACTGCTGCGCTGGTACCACTGTGCACGTGTACCACAATTTTGGCTAGGTTTGGTGGCACGAGTACCTTCCAATCCACGTGTTTTCTCTCCTGGAGTAATTTTAAATGATGTTTTAATCGGCACAGTAAAACTTTCTAAAATTTTTATATTTATGCTGCTCTAATACTGTTTATAAAGAGTTAATTAATCAGTAGGCTTCTGTGCGTCACTGATTGTGATAATCTCACGAAGATAATTAAGTGGGTAACAGTACAGCCTTTAGGCAAGCAAGTTCAGATTCTTTTACGAGCGAAATCGCTTTGACGGCGACCAGAAAGCAGATACTTGAAATGTGGTGTGACGCAGGTGGAAGCAATGGGGATTGTGCCGTCGCCAACTAGTCTTTTTTCTCTCTCTTTCATTTGATAAATAATTGCAAGCCACACAACTATACCTGACATCAGATTCTGAACTTAACTACAGCCTCTCGCATAACAAAAGATGATATCAACAGCTGAATTATTAACAATCGTCTTCGAATTTTTCAAATGATGCACCTGGAACTCGTGCTTCGCAGACGTCGGTTAGTATGAAATTGCTTGATGGATTGAGATTGCTTGATGGATTGAGACTTCACTCACTCACTGTACGTTCAGTTCCATGGGTGTTCGTTCTTTATATTCCGAAGTACACCAAACGAGCAAAATCTTCAGGTTCGGAGATGAGATCCGTATCTCTCACGTGCATCTGCATCTTCCAACGCCAACCTGATTGTTCTGGCAGAGAAAACCCTATACTCTGAAAACATACGTTCCTTGTCAGTCCCCATGGTGGTGTTCTGGAAGCCAATTGATAGCGAAAATCTGTAGTATTTCATTTCGATCGTGTGCTACTGTTGCCTACACGAAATAAATGCAACTGATTGCTAATACAAATGCCATCATGTTCATATCAAAGCTGGCGGTGAGATAGAACGTGAATTGATTTCTCGAATTTTTTTAAATAATCTATTTTTTATTTTAAATTACAGTAATATACCTGTTTTTTTTGTTTTTTTACAGTTTTAACTGTCTGTCGCTCCACCGTTGAGCAACTTGGACTAGCTGCTCAACGGCAGAGTGACACCTAGACTAGTCGCTTAACCCAACAGCAACATTAATGTAACACCCCGCCCGTCCTCTGGGCCAGGATGCTACCACCACTGCATACTCATACCATTATCAACACTAGAAGAATTTAAATCAACTCTGAATGATACTTAAATTGCTACGTTCAGATACCACATAGCATCCTTAACAATTACTCTAGCCTAGTAAAAGCTAAAGTAACTGGCAAAAGTGATACAAAAGTGCTGCTGGGTCGTGTTGATTATTCATGTGCTACTCCCGCCCGAGCAAGACATCCTCAACGGTCACCTAAAAACATCAACAAAGCAAGGGTGAGTCTGAAGACTCAACAAGTACATAATAGAACAATAGACACTACCAACATAAGTAAGCATATAACCATAATGCACATATATCATCATGTTCATAACATCATTCTCATAGCCAAGCAATGCAATGCCATCAATGCCATGTCTCATTACTCTTCATGCTCATATGCTCTTCACTTTGCAAGTACCGGTACTGCCGAGTGAACACCCGTCGATGTTCACCCATCGTGGGCCCGCCCTCATAGGCACGGGCCCCTCCACTCCCGTGGAGGCCTACCGAAGTAGGTCTTACTCAAGAGCACTCCGGATTAGTCCACTAGCTTTACTCATAGCTAGGAACTTTCTCACCGCCCTCACTCTTGAGTGCTCCTCATGCAAATGCACATGCCCATGATCATATTCACGCTCATCACTAGCATTACTAGTAGACAAGCATCTTTGCCTACCTCCATCATCATTGCCATCATTTACCATGCAACCTTATGTCAGGTAAATATCACATTTCCACATAGATATCATGTAATCAACGCATTTCTACATAGATATCATCATACCAAATAAACATCGCATATTCATAACCCTTGGTCTACCGCTCTACCATGTACTTGCCTGCTAACCAAACGAAGTGGAGCGTCGTGCAGACGGCGTCGGCTCGGGACCTCCACCTGGACAAACAAATAGTCCGATTTAACGCATCTTACGAGACCAGAGATTAAATGGGCAACGACGATACTATATGCATAAACTGGTTCGGGCATAAAACGCGCGGCTTTCAGGGGTCTTCCGCGCGGCACCAAAACTCCCAAATTTTCTAATTTTTCCCTTTTCTTTTCTTTTTCTCCTCTTTTCTTTTCTCTTCTCTTCTTTTCCTTTCTCTCTTTTCTTTTTTTTTTCCTTCTTTCCCTTCCCTTCTTACCCGGTCGGCTCCCTTCCTCCCCTTTTTTTCTCACCCAGCCGGCCCCCTCTTTTCTTCCTCACCTACCCCTCTCTCTCTCTCTCTCTCTCTCTCTCTCTCTCCTCATTTCCACTCGGCCGAAACGGCCTCGGCCTCCTCCTCCTCCTGGGGCGGCGCGGCGGCACACGGCTGGCCGGCGTCACCGGCGGCCCTCCCGCCGCCCCCCTGCCTCCTCCTCTCCCACCTCTCTCTCTCTCGCCTGGGGCCGGCGCGGCGGCGCGCGGCCACACGGGAGGCTCGCCGGTCTGCGGCTTGCCGGCCCCGGCCCTCTCTCTCCGCCGACCCCCTCCTACCTCCTCCCCTCGCGCGCGGCCGAGCGGTCGGCCGCCCTCCCTGGGCGACGCGGTGGCGCTCGGGTGCGCCGGCCCGCCGCTGCCTTCTCCTGCGCAGCCCCCACCTACCTCGCCGCAGATCCGGCCTGCTCCGACCGGATCCACGCCTCCCATGGCATGCGCGGCGGTGGGGCGCTGGGGCGCCGCCGCCCGGTCGGCTCGGCCAGCGGCCTGGCCTCCGTCCTCGGCCCCGGTTGGCGCCATCACGCCTCCCTCGGCTCGCACCAGGTACACTCTCCCTCTCTCTTCCCTTTAGGCTACGGCGAGGAGACCTACCTGGGTACGGCTTGGACGAAGGTGTGGCTATGAGGGGCTTGTGCAGGGGAGAGGAAGAGAAGAGTATTGAGCTGAGCTGTGGCAGAGGTGCTAAAATGGGGGGGGGGTATTGGCTTCTGCAGGAAGCAAGGCACAGGTGGCATGCATGCATGCCTAGGACAGGCCTGAGGCTGCCACATCCCCCTGGCAGGTGGGTGAGGTGTTACATTCTACCCCCCTTAACAGAATTCGACCCCGAATTCTGGCATTCAACAATCCGCACGAAAGAACAAAATAAACATAACTGCTCTTGACATAACATTAACTCATACCCGAAGAGAACAACTCTAGGTACTTCTCGCGCATGCGAGACTCCAACTCCCATGTCGCTTCTCGCTCAGTTTGATGCGACCAAAGCACTTTAATATACTTTATCGCTTTATTCCTCAACACCTTCTCTGATTCCTCCAGAATCCGAACTGGACGGGACTCGAAGGTGAGGTCTTGCTTTAAGGACACTGGTTCTAACACAATCTCATGATCTGGATCTCGCAAGAACTTTCTCAACATCGAAACATGGAACACATTATGCACTCCTCGCATGGAGTCAGGGAGATCCAAACGGTATGCCAACTTTCCAATCCGTTCCAGAATTGGAAATGGCCCAATGTACCTCGGGCTAAGCTTTCCTTTGGTACCAAATCGCACTATGCCTTTAGTGGGAGATACTCTCAGAAGCACACGTTCCCCCACTTTGAACTCTAGTTCTCGCCTCCTGACATCGGCGTAGCTCTTCTGCCTACTCTGGGCAGCCAGCAGATTTTGTCTAATTTCCGCCACTCGTTCCACTGTCTGCTGGACCCAATCTGGGCCCAAAACGGCCTTCTCGCCCACGGCATCCCAACAAAGTGGCGATCTACACCTTCGCCCATACAGAACCTCGAATGGTGCTGCTCGAACACTGGAGTGGTAGCTGTTATTATAAGCAAACTCTGCAAGTGCCAAAAGATCCTCCCAGCTACCCTTCCAGGACAAAACACAGGACCTCAACATGTCCTCTAGTGTCTGAATGGTGCGTTCGGACTGTCCATCCGTTTGCGGGTGGAAGGTAGTACTAAACTGGAGTTTCGTGCCCAGAGCGCCCTGCAAGCTCTCCCAAAACTTGGAGACAAACTTGGCGTCTCTGTCCGAAACTATTGACTTGGGAACACCATGCAACCTTACAATTTCTCGCACATAGATGGGCGCCAACTCACTTGCTGAGTTTGTCGTGCGAATGGGGATGAAGTGTGCAGACTTGCTGAATCGGTCCACCACTACCCAAATCGCATCCTTACCTCGCGGGGTACGAGGTAAACCGACTACGAAATCCATGGTAATATCATCCCATGGCCACTGGGGAACCTCCAAAGGCTGCAATAGCCCAGCGGGACGCCTATGCTCAGCCTTTACTTGCTGGCAAACCCCGCAAGATGCCACATACTTGGCGATATCCACTTTCATCCTCTTCCACCAGAAGCTCTTCTTGAGATCACGGTACATCTTGGTTTCACCCGGATGCACTGTGTAGGGGGTACGGTGGGCTTCCCTCAAAATGTCATCTTTGACTTGAGCCTTCTGCGGCACGCAAAGGCGGCCTTTAAATCGCAAAGCACCTGAATCATCGAGGCTGAAATCCCCCGTTTTTCCTTCATTAAGGCGCTTCCTCACTTGCTGAAGCAACCGATCATGCTGTTGCGCCTCCTTTACTCGCTCCGGAATCGCTGATTCCAGCAACAGTTGTGTCTCAGCCTGTGCTGTACCAGCAAAACAATAGGAAATTCCCATCCGGTCAAAGTCAGCAACGAGACAACCTAGAGTAGAGGGTGTCAGCTTGCGACTAAGAGCATCAGCAACCACATTTGCCTTGCCCGGATGGTACTGCAGAGTGAGATCATAGTCTTTGATAAGCTCCAACCACCTCCGTTGCCTCAAATTTAGCTCCTTCTGAGTGAAAATGTATTTGAGGCTTTTGTGGTCAGTGAAGATATCACAAGATTCTCCATATAAGTAATGCCTCCAAATCTTTAGAGCAAAAACCACAGCGGCAAGCTCCAAATCATGAGTTGGGTAGTTCTGCTCATGCTTCTTCAATTGTCGCGAGGCATATGCGATCACTTTATTATCTTGCATAAGCACACAACCCAGACCCACTCGAGATGCATCTGAGTAGACCGTGTAACGCTTCCCTGGCTCAGGAAGTGTAAGCACAGGAGCGGTTACCAACTTCTCCTTCAGAGTGTTGAAACTGCGCTCACATTCATCGGTCCACTGGAATTTCACACCCTTCCGTGTGAGTTGAGACATTGGCTTGGCAATGAGTGAGAAGTCTTTTACGAAACGCCGGTAGTAACCAGTTAGGCCAAGAAAACTTCTCACTTCTTTAACACTAGATGACCTCTTCCATTCCACGACAGTGGAAATCTTGCTTGGATCAACTGAAACGCCTTCCTGGTTAATCACATGTCCCAGGAAGCTCACTTCAGAAATCCAAAACTCGCACTTCTTCAGTTTGGCAAAGAATCGATTCTTCCTCAGAGTCTCAAGCACAAGCCTCAAATGCTGCTCATGCTCTTCCTCCGTCTTGGAATAAATCAAGATATCATCGATGAACACCACAACAAAGTCATCCAGATACTTGTGTAGCATACTGTTCATCGTCTCCATGAAGACAGCAGGGGCATTCGTCAGTCCAAAGGACATAACTGTAAACTCATAGTGCCCATATCTTGTGGAGAAAGCTGTCTTTTCGATGTCTTGCTCGCGCACTCGGATTTGATTATACCCAGACTGCAGATCAATTTTGGAGAACACCTTGGCCCCTTTCAATTGATCAAACAGGTCCTCGATGCGAGGCAATGGGTATTTATTCTTGATGGTCACCTGATTGAGAGCACGGTAATCTATACACATGCGCCAACTCCCATCCTTTTTCTCAGTGAATAGGACAGGGGCTCCCCAAGGTGACACACTGCGACGAATCAAGCCTTTGGACAACAACTCGTCCAACTGCTTTTTCAGCTCCTCTTGCAAGGGTCGTGCCAAACGGTAGGGAGACATGGAGATAGGTCTTGTGCTAGGAACAAGATCAATTCTGAACTCCACATCCCGCTTGGGTGGCATACCCGGAAGCTCTTCAGGAAACACATCGGGATACTCCCGCACCACAGGAATGTCCTCAATGTGCAACGGCGCACTTGGCTTCTCCGTAAGGGCTAGAAGTAGCCCAGACTTCATTGTACGTCGGCCAGGGAACAGGCTGGCCAACACGAAGAGGGAACACGAGGGTGCATTCCCCTGAAAGATTATCTCCTTCCCCGAAGGAGCTTGCAAAGTGACTGTCCTCCAGAAGCAGGAAATCACGGATTGGTAGCGATGCAACCAATCCATGCCCAGGATAACATCAAATGGCTCTAACTGAATCACCATAAGGTTGGCAACAAATTCCTCGCCATCTATTGCAACCACACAGCCAGGGCATACTACGGAGCTAGCAATGATACCCCTTGGAGTACTAACAACAACCGATTGAGAAATTTGCTGGACACCCAACTTGGCCTTTCTAACAAACCCCCGGGACACAAAGGAATAAGTAGCACCAGAGTCGAAAAGAACAAAGGCTTCACATGAGTCCACTAACAAGGTACCTGTCATCACGTCAGGACGAACTGCGGACTCAGCAGCAGGCAGTGAGTAAACTCCGGGTGGTGTCAGGGCGGCGAGAGCCTGTAGGATCAAGGATACCGACTAGAGGGGGGGTGAATAGGAGGTTTTTAAACTTTTCTTGTTTACTTGATTAATTCTCCACAATTTAAATGACAATGATGTAAAGCAATTTAATCCTATGCAATTCTAGTCAACAATTTAGCTCTAAACAAATAAGTGATCTCAATGAAGCAAACGAACAAGAGCTAAAGAGACAAAGAACACAACCGATGTTTTTACCGTGGTATTCGGAAACTTGCCGGTTTCCCCTAGTCCACGTTGAGGTAAGCCCGGACGTATCGGACCGGCTCCACGAATTGAGCCAAGCACCTCGATCACTAGTGTAGCTCTTCCCCACTCCGGGTAGGTGAGCTCCAACCTTCACAATTTGCCGGGTCTTCTCACAATCTTCTTGAGAAGATCACCGAGGCAACTTCCACCGGATCGTCCAAGTGCCGGCAAGCACTAAGAGTAATAAATCCCGGTGTTCACTTGAATGCAACTCTAGTGCCAAATGGATTTGCAAGGGAAATCTAGCACTAAATGCTCAACCACCTCACTTTGATGTGCAAAGAAAGAATTGAGGTGAAATGAATGCACTTGGGCTTGAGAAATATGCAATGAGTCTCTAACCTTAGCCCTTGAGCAGTGGTGGGGGTATTTATAGCCTCCACCAACCAAAACTAGCCGTTTGACTCAGCTTCCAGAAAATTTTCTGGTCGAGCGGAACTACCGCTCCAAAGACCGGTACTACCGCTACCAAATCTTCGCGCCAGAACGGCTATGTCAGACGTCTGCAGTGACCGTTGGATTCGGCGGCGCGGTACTACCGCCGTTGATATTTGCGGTACTACCGCTACCCGGTAGTTCCGCAAAGTCGGCGCGGTACTACCGCTTCAGCCAAACTCCAAAGGGTCCCAGACTTGGCGCTCTCTGGAAAAATACATCCGCTTTGAAGTCGGATCTTCCGGACTCCGGAAGTACCGCTCTGAGTGGCGGAACTACCGCATGCAGCGGTAGTTCCGGCATTGAAATAGCCGGTACTTCCGCTCCAGAGAAATCCAGGCTTCATCCGGAGGGCGCTCTCTGGAAAAATTGATCCGCTCTCCCTCCGGATCTTCCGGGGTCCGGAAGTACCGCTTTAGGATGCGGTACTACCGCTCGCAGCGGTAGTACCGGCGTTCAAGCAGCCGGTACTTCCGTTCCCGCAAGACTTTGGAATGAGCCAAGGGTGCTCTCTGGAAATATTGATCCGCTCCTAAACCGGATCTTCCGCTGGCCGGTACTACCGCATTTTGGTTGCGGAACTACCGCTTTCCGGTAGTTCCGACGTTCAAAACTGCGGTACTACCGCTTTTCCAGACAGAGCAAGATTTCTTTTGAAAGCTAGATTTCTTTAATGGATGCAAGTTTTAGGACAAAACCATTTGGCACATGAGATAAGTATTCAAGCTACTTAGCCAAGATCCCCCTTGATGGTACGATCATTTATCCTATAATCCGGTCTTCCACCATTCACCTAAGACCGGTAAAATTCAAAAGGGGTCCTATTCTAAGCATACCTTTGTCTTGAGCCAATTTGATTTTCACGCGTGTCCTTTGGCTTGCATCTTGTCGCTCATGTGTGTGGACTATCCTTTCGCATACTCATAAAAACACGTTAGTCCCATATTCCATATTCTCTTAATTTCATTAATTACCAAAATCCTTTTTAGGGGTCTAGATGCTTTCAATCTCCCCCTTTTTGGTAATTGATGACAACCCAAATTTTGAGAGATGAAAGATTTGAATATATCAAATTGCTAGACAACAAATTGTATATTCTATGTGAACTCTAAATGAGAGTGTAGTTCTTATGCAATAAGATTTATTTAGATAAAAACAACTATTTTCATTTTAGAGTCCAAGAGGGAATATGACTCCCCCTAAACATGTGCATAGATAAAGATTACGATATTTTATACAAGATGCACAAGACAAAGTTATTCAATGAGAGATAGACAACTAAGTAATATCATCAACTCATGACCATAAGGTTCATTACATCCAAGCACCAAACATAAGTTCATTACAACCATCCATAGATAATTAAAAAACATAGTCCCATAGGTCCAAATATCATAAGTAAATTCCCAAAATATTCTCCCCCTTTGGCATCAAGTACCAAAAAAAAAGATCAATTCTGAGAGGGCTGCGGAGGATCATGAGCAGCTTTACGGCGACGACCATAGCGACGAGGCGAGGGTGAGCGCTCAAGATCTGCAACCCGACCATCTAACGAGGTCAAACTGCTGTCAATGGTGTCGAGACGCTCATCCATCCTATCCATCCTAGAGTTGAGAGTAGAGAAGCCCTCAATCATGGTAGAATAGATCTGCTGGAGAGTGGGCTGGCCAGGCTCCTGTGACTGAGCTGCTGCTCCTGCTGCTGCTGCTGATGAACCTGCTCCTGAAGCTGTCGTCCGGCTAGCGCGAAAAACAGTGGGAATGGGAGGCTCCGATCTTGGCTTATATGGCTTATGCACACCACCGCGACCTCCACGATAGAGAAACTTAGAATCAATCAAGGCCATGATGTAGGGTGCATAGTTAATGCGCTTGTAGCGATCATTTTTGGAGGCAACTATCTCCCTTATGATGACATCCACTACATCGAACTTCTGCCCCTTCATAATATAGTCTATGATGTTCCAGACATGTCCTCGAATGGCATCATAGTTACCACCTTTTGGAAGAATGGTATGATTGATGATGCGATTGATCAAGCTGGGAATGGGTTGAAGTCCAACATTCTTGCCAAGTGTAAATTTTCCTGCAGTGTCATAGTAGGGATATATGGCATCCAGACTGAGAGCAGATTTGTCATAAACCTTCTCATAAGCACTTAGTTCTGCCCTTAAGACAACCTCAAAGTCATGCTTGGTGGCCTCATATCTGGTACATACTGTCATCCAAGTCATGTTCTGAAGATCGGGAGAGATATGCACTGTAGCATAAAACTGCCGGATGAAGGTCTCATTGTAGTCACGTCCTAGTGCTACGAGCTGATTGAGACCGACTGTCTGGAATAACCGGAAAGTCCCATCATATTTGTCAATATCATCAATGTGATCCCAGTTAATATATTTATGATCTGCAAACTGGCGATCTGGTCCATACATCTCATCAAATATCTTCTCCTGGAACTTAGTATGGAATTGTGGATTGATTGAGTTTGATGGAAACGCATACTGGTTGGTGTGACGCAGGCGAGCATACTCATCAGGCGAGATCTTCTTCAGATCAATCTCAAGACACTCCCTTCCAGCTATATCTTCTTCAGAAGATTCCATGGGAGAGCTTGGAGGGATAGGATGCTCAGACTCTGTTTCAGATCCAGAGTCAGACCCAGGGGCTGGCGCAGGCCTCTTTCCTCTGTCCTGGGCTGCTTTTTGAGTCACCTCGGGGGATGGAAGAGCACGAGGGCTTGAGGAACTCCCTGAGGCATAGGACTTTTTGGAAGCCACTCTTGTTCTAGGCATCTAGGCACAAGAAGAATGGATTATGAGATAGAGGGAATATGGCCAAATTAGATTCAAAAAGAAATAAATTGAATTTGCCAAAATGTCAGTTAAAACGGTAGTACCGCCGTTCTGGGCCGGTAGTACCGCTCAGCGGTAGTACCGCAACCGTCGAGCGGTAGTTCCGCTTTCTGGCTGATTCTAGGGTTTTTGGAAATGTGAATGAATCTTTGGTGTTTTCTTGGATTGAATCCATGAAATGGGTTTGTATATACCCTTAAACACCAAATATGCTCAATTTCCCTAGAAATATTTGGCAAAAACAACTATATTTCGATTTAACCTAAGCATGACCTAGGGTTCAAGAAAATGAAGATCAAAAGAGGTTTCGATCCGAAATACCTTAGCAATCGAAGGAGTTGAACCCTGGGGAAAGGATTTGCGTTGAGGAATCGAAGAAAATGCCACTAGATATGAAGATCTGAGAGGCGATTTGGAGGATTTTTGGTGGGAGAGAGAGAACGAGGAGAGGAGTACGGGCTCGGGCGGAAATGGAGAGGAACTACCGGAGAGAGGGTCCAAGGTGGGGGCCAACAGAGGGAACCCTGAGGTTCGGGCGGTTGCTCCCCCTTAAATGCAGGTCCGGTAGTACCGCTTCCTCGACCGGAAGTACCGCTCCCCGGAAGTACCGCAGGAGACAGCGGTAGTTCCGCATTTTCTGAGACTTCGCAGAATTTGAACTTTAGGACTATAGATGCAAATGATCCCTAGATTTTGCATTCAACTAAAGTCTTTAAGGATCATTATGCATTAAACAGAACAAAATAATATAATCAAATACTTTTGCATTTTACCTTTATAAATCAAAGTCCTTTGCAAAGAGACATAATTTCAAATAACCTTTCAAGCTTCTTCTAAGAGTATGCATTTAAATTTACCATGAATTTATGCAACATTTGAGTAATCCAGGACATTTAATTCACTCCTAAGCTTGCAGAAATGATTCTCATCTAATGGCTTGGTGAAAATATCCGCTAATTGGTCTTCGGTCCGGATGTGGCTAATGCAAATATCTCCCTTGCCAACATGGTCCCTCAAGAAGTGGTGGCGTACATCTATGTGCTTAGTTCTTGAGTGTTGGACTGGGTTATTGGATATTTTCACGGCACTTTCATTGTCACACAATAAAGGCACTTTATCGAAGCTTATTCCATAATCCAACAATGTTTGCCTCATCCATAATAATTGAGCACAACAACTCCCGGCGGAAATATATTCGGCTTCAGCGGTTGAGAGTGCTACGGAGTTTTGTTTCTTTGAGGACCAAGATACTAAGGATCTACCTAGAAATTGACAACTTCCCGAGGTGCTTTTTCTATCAACTTTGCAACCCGCATAATCAGAATCCGAATATCCAATTAAATCGAATTTAGCACCTTTAGGATACCAAAGTCCTATGTTTGGGGAATGTTTCAAATATCTCAAGATTCTCTTCACGGCCTTTAAATGACACTCTTTTGGTGAAGCTTGAAAGCGAGCACACATGCATACACTAAACATGATATCGGGCCTAGATGCGGTAAGATAAAGCAAGCTACCAATCATGGATCTATAGAGTTTTAAATCTACCGACTTACCTCCTTCGGCGAGGTCTAGATGCCCATTGGTTGCCATTGGTGTTTTGATGGGTTTTGCATCTTCCATGCCAAACTTCTTGAAAAGATCTTTGATGTACTTTGTTTGGCTTATGAATGTCCCATCTTTGCGTTGCTTGATTTGAAGTCCAAGAAAATAGCTTAATTCTCCTATCATGGATATCTCAAACTCCCTAGACATCATATTACCAAATTCTTCGCAAAAATCTTGGTTAGTTGAGCCAAATATAATGTCATCAACATAAATTTGGCATACAAAGAAATCATTACCAATGATTTTTGTGAATAGAGTTGTATCTACCTTACCAATTTTAAATCCTTTTGAGACAAGGAAATTTCTAAGGCGTTCATACCAAGCTCTAGGAGCTTGTTTTAAGCCATACAAAGCCTTTGAAAGTTTATAGACATGATTAGGACATTTAGGATCTTCGAACCCCGGAGGTTGTTCAACAAATACAAGTTCGGAGATTGTTCCATTTAAGAAGGCACTTTTAACATCCATTTGAAATAATTTAATATCAAAGCTAGATGCAAAAGCAAGCAAGATTCTAATTGACTCAAGTCTAGCAACGGGTGCAAATGTCTCATCATAATCTAACCCTTCGACTTGAGTATAGCCTTGAGCTACTAACCTTGCTTTGTTTCTTACCACAACCCCGTTTTCATCTTGTTTGTTCCGGAAGACCCATTTGGTGCCAATCACATTGTGCTCTTCGGGTCTTTTCACCAAGGTCCATACTTCATTTTGAGCGAAGTTGTTTAATTCTTCATGCATGGCATTTACCCAATCCGGATCATCTAGAGCCTCATCTACAAGTTTAGGCTCAAGAGAAGAAACAAAAGAGTAATGTTCACAAAATGAAGCTACTCTAGAGCGAGTTTGAACTCCCTTACTCACATCACCCAATATTTGATCTATTGGATGATCCTTGGCAATCGCATTGTGAATCTTGAAATTGTTTTGTTGTTGATCTTTTTGTTCGTCTTCAACAACTTGAACATTGCATGGGGTATATGAAGTAGGTGGCTCTACTTGTCTTGATGAGCTTGGTGAAGATGGATCTTCCTTTGGCTTGATGTCTCCAATTTGCATGTTTTCCATAGCTTTTCGTAATCCTTCATCACCTACATCATCCAAATTTTCTTGCTCCTCTTGAGAGCCATTAGTTTCATCGAATTGTACATCACATGATTCTTCAACTAATCCCGAATTTTTATTAAAGATCCTATAGGCTTTACTATTTGAGGAATACCCTAAAAGGAAGCCTTCATCACAACGACTTTGAAATTTTGAGAGCCGAACACCCTTTCTTAGAATATAGCATTTGCAACCAAATACTCTAAAGTAAGAGATGTTCGGTTTTCTTCCAACTAGAAGCTCATAGGAAGTCTTTTTCAAAAGTCGATGTAAATAAAGGCGATTTACGGCATGACAAGCGGTGTTGATGGCTTCCGCCCAAAATTTGTCGGAAGTATGATATTCATCAAGCATTGTCCTAGCCATTTCAATCAATGTGCGATTTTTCCTTTCTACAACTCCATTTTGCTCCGGAGTGTAGGTTGTGGAAAGTTCGTGCTTTATTCCAAGTTCATCACAAAAATCTTCAACTTTTGTGTTCTTGAACTCGGAACCATTGTCACTTCTAATTTTCTTTATTTTAAAATCAAATTCATTTTGGGCCCTTTTTGAAAAACTTTTGAAAATTCCGGAGGTTTCACTTTTGTCATTTAGGAAGAAGACCCATGTATATCTAGAGTGATCATCCACAATGACTAAACAATAGCTATTTCCTCCGATGCTCTTATAGGTTGTTGGCCCAAACAAATCCATGTGTAAGAGCTCCAGTGGCCTAGAGGTTGACATGATACTTTTGGAAGGGTGAGAACTAGCGACTTGTTTTCCGGCTTGACAAGCACTACAAAGTCGATTTTTCTCAAACTTCACATCTTTCAAGCCAATCACTAGATCATGTTTGAAAAGCTTTTTAAGTTGTACCATACCCACATGACCTAACCTTCTATGCCACAACCAACCCAAAGAAGTTTTTGCAATTAAACAAGTTTTTAAACAAGATTCATTTGAAGAAAAATCTACCAAATAGAGATTCCCAAATCTAAAGCCTTTGAAGACTAGTTCATTATTGTTATCTTTTGAGATTACAACACTTTCTTTTGAGAATGAGCATTTTAGGCCTAGATCACATAGTTGAGCAACGGATAGCAAATTGAAGTTTAATGTTTCAACTAGTGATACATTTGAAATTGAAAGATCGTTTGAGATAGCGATTTTACCCAATCCCAATACCTTTCCTTTGCTATTGTCTCCAAAGGTGATCTTGTCATTGCTTCCACTCTCAAATGTGGTGAACATCTTCCGGTCTCCGGTCATGTGTTGAGTGCAACCGCTATCCAACACCCAATGCCTTCCACCGGTTTTGTAGTTCACCTACAAAAGAAGATCAAGTTCTTTTAGGTACCCAAATTTGTTTGGGTCCTTGGAGGTTAGTGACCAAGGTTTTGGGTACCCAAATGGATTTCTTCTTTGCACCCAAAATCGAGGTACCAATGAAATGAGCAATAATTTTTCCATTTTTAGATTTTTTAAGCATATAACAAGAATCATATAGGCCAATAAATTTCATGTTATTCTTAGAACAATCATATTGAGCATGTCCAACACACCGGCACTTTGTGCAATACTTGCCATTCTCTTTTACAAACCTTGGAGGCTTGTATGCCGGCTTCTTACCCTTTTGGGGAACATATCCAAGTCCCTCTTTGTTAAAGGAGCATCTTTGATCACTTAGCAACTTATCAAGGGTTTCCTTTCCCTTGTAAGCTCTTTCTAGACTTTTGTTCAATTTTAGCACTTGTTCCTTCAAATTCTTGTTTTCATTTGTAAGCATGTCATTATGAACAAGATTTAAAGCATTTCTAGAATCTACACTTGATGAGCAAGGCATGGCAAGTAGATCATCACAACAAGTAGATATGCTAGACTTTGAGATTTCTACACTAGGCATTTCATTCATAATATCACAAGTGATTCCAATGCTAGTGCTAGACTTATGATTTTCTTGGAGATTTCTTGAATTTTGACTTTTCTTTTCCAAGAAATTCATTTAATTCTACCAACATGTCCATTAAATCATCATAAGAAGGCTCATCGTCATCTAGAGTTTTTACCTTCTCCCCTTTTGCCATAAGACATGTGGGGGTGGAGAATAGCGATGGAGCTTCTTTGATGGCGATGCCAACAAGTCCCTTCTTCTTGGGAGACTCATCCTCACTAGAATCGGAGTCGGAGTATTCCGCATCGGAATCCCACTCCCCAATGTGGGCTTCATTTTTGCCGTCTTTGTGAAGCTTCTTGAAGAGCTTCGTCTTGCCTTGATAGCCTTTCTTCTTGGATGACTTCTCCTTGTCATCCTTCTTTGTGGGACATTGTGAAGCTATATGCCCCTTCTCATCGCACTCATAGCAACGGATGTTGCTATACTTGTTTTTGTTTGAGGATGATTGCCACTTCTTTCCTTTATCATAGCCTCCTCCTCGATTTGAGCGTCTTCTCATGAACTTGTTCATCCTTCTCACAAGGAGGGCAAGTTCTTCTTCGGAGTCTTCTTCTTCATCTTCGGACTCTTCACTTGCCACCGCCTTTGCCTTGAAGGCGGTGATCTTCTTCCCTTTGGAGGTGGATTGCTCCAAAAGTTCCTCCTTGTCCTTCTTGTACAACTCATTGGTAATTAGATTACCCAAGAGTTGTGTTGGCGTCATTCTCGCCAATTCCGGTGAGTTGAGGAAGAGAGTCACCAACATCTCGTACTTCTCCGGTAGAGCCCTAAGCATCTTTCTCACAACATCAAGATCCGAGAGGTTAGTGCCAAGGCCTTTGAGCTCATTCACAATGATGTTGAGCCGTGTGTACATCTCATTGATGTCCTCATGGGGCAACATTATGAATGTCTCATATTTAATCCTAAGCCGATGCAATTTTGCCTCCTTAACCGTGGATGTCCCTTCGTGTATTTCCGAAAGGGTATTCCAAATAGCGTGAGCCGTCTCAAGATTGCTCACTCTATTGAATTCATCCGCGTTTAAGGCCCCAAAAATAGCATTCATGGCTTGGGCATCTAAATGAGTGTTACGCCCATCTTGTTCCGTTGGGTTGTCGGGATCAAGTGGCATGACGTAACCATCATTTACGATTTTCCAAATATTAGGACTCATGGCCTTTAAATAAATTGACATTCTAATCTTCCAATAAGCATAATTTGAGCCATCAAATAGAGGTGCCTTTCCTACCGAAATCCCCTCACTGGCCATCCTTATCTCTCTAGACGGTTAAGTCTAAAAGTGAGAGACCAAGCTCTGATACCACTTGTAGGATCAAGGATACCGACTAGAGGGGGGGTGAATAGGAGGTTTTTAAACTTTTCTTGTTTACTTGATTAATTCTCCACAATTTAAATGACAATGATGTAAAGCAATTTAATCCTATGCAATTCTAGTCAACAATTTAGCTCTAAACAAATAAGTGATCTCAATGAAGCAAACGAACAAGAGCTAAAGAGACAAAGAACACAACCGATGTTTTTACCGTGGTATTCGGAAACTTGCCGGTTTCCCCTAGTCCACGTTGAGGTAAGCCCGGACGTATCGGACCGGCTCCACGAATTGAGCCAAGCACCTCGATCACTAGTGTAGCTCTTCCCCACTCCGGGTAGGTGAGCTCCAACCTTCACAATTTGCCGGGTCTTCTCACAATCTTCTTGAGAAGATCACCGAGGCAACTTCCACCGGATCGTCCAAGTGCCGGCAAGCACTAAGAGTAATAAATCCCGGTGTTCACTTGAATGCAACTCTAGTGCCAAATGGATTTGCAAGGGAAATCTAGCACTAAATGCTCAACCACCTCACTTTGATGTGCAAAGAAAGAATTGAGGTGAAATGAATGCACTTGGGCTTGAGAAATATGCAATGAGTCTCTAACCTTAGCCCTTGAGCAGTGGTGGGGGTATTTATAGCCTCCACCAACCAAAACTAGCCGTTTGACTCAGCTTCCAGAAAATTTTCTGGTCGAGCGGAACTACCGCTCCAAAGACCGGTACTACCGCTACCAAATCTTCGCGCCAGAACGGCTATGTCAGACGTCTGCAGTGACCGTTGGATTCGGCGGCGCGGTACTACCGCCGTTGATATTTGCGGTACTACCGCTACCCGGTAGTTCCGCAAAGTCGGCGCGGTACTACCGCTTCAGCCAAACTCCAAAGGGTCCCAGACTTGGCGCTCTCTGGAAAAATACATCCGCTTTGAAGTCGGATCTTCCGGACTCCAGAAGTACCGCTCTGAGTGGCGGAACTACCGCATGCAGCGGTAGTTCCGGCATTGAAATAGCCGGTACTTCCGCTCCAGAGAAATCCAGGCTTCATCCGGAGGGCGCTCTCTGGAAAAATTGATCCGCTCTCCCTCCGGATCTTCCGGGGTCCGGAAGTACCGCTTTAGGATGCGGTACTACCGCTCGCAGCGGTAGTACCGGCGTTCAAGCAGCCGGTACTTCCGTTCCCGCAAGACTTTGGAATGAGCCAAGGGTGCTCTCTGGAAATATTGATCCGCTCCTAAACCGGATCTTCCGCTGGCCGGTACTACCGCATTTTGGTTGCGGAACTACCGCTTTCCGGTAGTTCCGACGTTCAAAACTGCGGTACTACCGCTTTTCCAGACAGAGCAAGATTTCTTTTGAAAGCTAGATTTCTTTAATGGATGCAAGTTTTAGGACAAAACCATTTGGCACATGAGATAAGTATTCAAGCTACTTAGCCAAGATCCCCCTTGATGGTACGATCATTTATCCTATAATCCGGTCTTCCACCATTCACCTAAGACCGGTAAAATTCAAAAGGGGTCCTATTCTAAGCATACCTTTGTCTTGAGCCAATTTGATTTTCACGCGTGTCCTTTGGCTTGCATCTTGTCGCTCATGTGTGTGGACTATCCTTTCGCATACTCATAAAAACACGTTAGTCCCATATTCCATATTCTCTTAATTTCATTAATTACCAAAATCCTTTTTAGGGGTCTAGATGCTTTCAGAGCCCCGACGCTCTGCTGTGGCGGCAAAGGGATTGGAGGCGGCGTAACATGCTGGAATGAAGGAGTCGGTGTAGGATGCCAGAAATAGCCGGCGGGTGGAGCCCATGAGAGTGGAGGCTGCAGAGCAGGGGCAGCCGCCATCATCTGGACTGACCCCCGAGGTGTAGTATTTGATGAAGTTGAAGAAACTGGCTCCCACTTGATAATGCTGGAGGGGTTTTGACGACAAACCCGCTCCATGTGGCCTGATCGGCCGCAGTGCCGACACTCCCCCGTCCAGGAGCACTCAGCGGCACGGTGCCCACCTCCACACTTGAAACAAATCATGCCCTGCCCCGGAACAGGACGCAAGGCTGGGGTCGTCGATGAAGTACGTGGCGCTGAAGACGACGGCCTCGAAGTTTTGGACTTGGATGATTGTGGGGGATGCTGGCCCCACTTGGACTTCTTAGGAGCGGGCCGCTGAGATGACCCACCCCCTTCAGTGAAACTTCTCTTCTGGTCACCACCAGAAGCGCTCGAACCACCAGAGGGTTGCAGCCCTTTAGTGAGCTGCATCTCCATCTCCATCCCCCTGGCCTGCTCTACCACAGATCGAAAGTTACGTGGCGCAGTAGCTCCCATGACATGCCGGAACTCAGAGTTGAGCCCTCGGCGGAACCTTTTGGCCTTCTCAAGGTCATTGTTCGCGACCGATGGCACGAAACGGACCAGATTATTGAATGCCGCCTTGTACTCAGCCACGGTCATCTTTCCCTGTACGAAGGTCGTCAGGGCGACCTCCATACTCTCCACAAATGAATCTGGGTAATACTTCGCCTTGAACTGCTCGGCAAAGATTTCCCAGGTAGCGGGACCCTGGGCAGGAGTCCTGGCTGAGAGAACCCCTTCCCACCAAATGTCCGCCTGACCCTTCAATTGAAAAGCCACGAAACGAGCTTTCAACTGCGAGCTCATCTCAAGGGCTTCGAATTGCCTCTCCATGTAGCGCAACCAATCCGCAGCCTGGACTGGTGTGCCCGAACCATCAAAGGTATCTAACCGCAAGGCTAACCACTCACGAAGGCCCATTCTTGCCTCTGGTACGGCCGGAACAGCAACAGGGGCAACAGCGGGAACGGCAGCAGCAGCGGCTGCCGGCCCTTGACGGCGAAGCGCACGGACCTCCTCTAAGAACTCCTGCAGCAAGGCTGAAGACCTTGCCGGATCCCTGGCTACGGACTGTTCAGCGGAAGCAACTTCTGCATCAGGTGCCTCCTGCTGAACCTCAAGCGCTGGCTCCGATTGGGCACGGCCACGACCACGGCCGCGACCTCCACGGCCACGCCCGCGTCCTCTCGCTCTCGGCATATCTGATCAGGACAGATAGCCAATCACTCAACAAGCCCAAAAGCACCCATTTCAACAACACACATCAACATCAATGCTAACGAAAGCGTATAAGCAATGCAAGACCCACTCCCCATCCTATGGTGCACCAGTGTGTCAAATTTTAATTTAATTGTTGGCCTAAGTCAAATTTTGTTGAATATTTAAACTAAGTTATCACATTTCTTTACCACGGACCTAACGCCCGCTCTGATACCAACTGTAACACCCCGCCCGTCCTCTGGGCCAGGATGCTACCACCACTGCATACTCATACCATTATCAACACTAGAAGAATTTAAATCAACTCTGAATGATACTTAAATTGCTACGTTCAGATACCACATAGCATCCTTAACAATTACTCTAGCCTAGTAAAAGCTAAAGTAACTGGCAAAAGTGATACAAAAGTGCTGCTGGGTCGTGTTGATTATTCATGTGCTACTCCCGCCCGAGCAAGACATCCTCAACGGTCACCTAAAAACATCAACAAAGCAAGGGTGAGTCTGAAGACTCAACAAGTACATAATAGAACAATAGACACTACCAACATAAGTAAGTATATAACCATAATGCACATATATCATCATGTTCATAACATCATTCTCATAGCCAAGCAATGCAATGCCATCAATGCCATGTCTCATTACTCTTCATGCTCATATGCTCTTCACTTTGCAAGTACCGGTACTGCCGAGTGAACACCCGTCGATGTTCACCCATCGTGGGCCCGCCCTCATAGGCACGGGCCCCTCCACTCCCGTGGAGGCCTACCGAAGTAGGTCTTACTCAAGAGCACTCCGGATTAGTCCACTAGCTTTACTCATAGCTAGGAACTTTCTCACCGCCCTCACTCTTGAGTGCTCCTCATGCAAATGCACATGCCCATGATCATATTCACGCTCATCACTAGCATTACTAGTAGACAAGCATCTTTGCCTACCTCCATCATCATTGCCATCATTTACCATGCAACCTTATGTCAGGTAAATATCACATTTCCACATAGATATCATGTAATCAACGCATTTCTACATAGATATCATCATACCAAATAAACATCGCATATTCATAACCCTTGGTCTACCGCTCTACCATGTACTTGCCTGCTAACCAAACGAAGTGGAGCGTCGTGCGGACGGCGTCGGCTCGGGACCTCCACCTGGACAAACAAATAGTCCGATTTAACGCATCTTACGAGACCAGAGATTAAATGGGCAACGACGATACTATATGCATAAACTGGTTCGGGCATAAAACGCGCGGCTTTCAGGGGTCTTCCGCGCGGCACCAAAACTCCCAAATTTTCTAATTTTTCCCTTTTCTTTTCTTTTTCTCCTCTTTTCTTTTCTCTTCTCTTCTTTTCCTTTCTCTCTTTTCTTTTTTTTCCTTCTTTCCCTTCCCTTCTTACCCGGTCGGCTCCCTTCCTCCCCTTTTTTTCTCACCCAGCCGGCCCCCTCTTTTCTTCCTCACCTACCCCTCTCTCTCTCTCTCTCTCTCCTCATTTCCACTCGGCCGAAACGGCCTCGGCCTCCTCCTCCTCCTAGGGCGGCGCGGCGGCACACGGCTGGCCGGCGGCACACGGCTGGCCGGCGTCACCGGCGGCCCTCCCGCCGCCCCCCTGCCTCCTCCTCTCCCACCTCTCTCTCTCTCGCCTGGGGCCGGCGCGGCGGCGCGCGGCCACACGGGAGGCTCGCCGGTCTGCGGCTTGCCGGCCCCGGCCCTCTCTCTCCGCCGACCCCCTCCTACCTCCTCCCCTCGCGCGCGGCCGAGCGGTCGGCCGCCCTCCCTGGGCGACGCGGTGGCGCTCGGGTGCGCCGGCCCGCCGCTGCCTTCTCCTGCGCAGCCCCCACCTACCTCGCCGCAGATCTGGCCTGCTCCGACCGGATCCACGCCTCCCATGGCATGCGCGGCGGTGGGGCGCTGGGGCGCCGCCGCCCGGTCGGCTCGGCCAGCGGCCTGGCCGCCGTCCTCGGCCCCGGTTGGCGCCATCACGCCTCCCTCGGCTCGCACCAGGTACACTCTCCCTCTCTCTTCCCTTTAGGCTACGGCGAGGAGACCTACCTGGGTACGGCTTGGACGAAGGTGTGGCTATGAGGGGCTTGTGCAGGGGAGAGGAAGAGAAGAGTATTGAGCTGAGCTGTGGCAGAGGTGCTAAAATGGGGGGGGGTATTGGCTTCTGCAGGAAGCAAGGCACAGGTGGCATGCATGCACGCCTAGGACAGGCCTGAGGCTGCCACATCCCCCTGGCAGGTGGGTGAGGTGTTACAATTAATGCATGCATGCGACTAACACCAAGCATACATATGCCATATATCATAGGTTCAGACTTACTGCATCTGCATGTATGCATGCGACTAACACCAAGTATGCATGCGACTAACACTGGGTCTATCATGAAGTGCGCACACACATTGCATGCGTGATTAGTCCAGGTGTCGCTCCACTATTGAGCGACCAGTGGGAGACATAGACGCTTGTCGCTCAATGGTGGAGCGACATCTGGACTAGTCGCTCAACCCAACAGTGACATCAATGCATGCACACGGTGTGCGCGTGCTTCATGATAGACCCAGTGTTAGTCACATGCATGTTTGGTGTTGGTCGCATGTATACATGCAGATGCAGTAGGTCTAAACCTATAATATATGGTACATGCATGCTTAGTGTTAGTTGCATGTATGCATTGATGTCACTGTTAGGTTGAACATTTAGTCTATGTATCGCTCAGTTGCTCAACGGTGGAGTGACAGATGGTTAAAAATAATTTATTTTTTATTTTAAATTACAGTAATACACGTGTTTTATTTTTTTTAGTTTTGACTATTTGTCGCTCCACCGTTGAGCAACTTGAGTTAGTCGCTCCACCGTTGAGCGACTTGAGTTAGTCGCTCAACGGTGGAGCGACACCTGGACTAGTCGCTCAACCCAACAACGACATCAATGCAAGAATACGACTAACACTAAGCATGCATGTGCCATATATCATAGGTTCAGACCTACTTTATGCATGCATGCGACTAACACTGGGTCTATCATGAGGCGTGCACACATATTGCATGCATGCAATGATGTTGCTGTTGGGTTGAGCGACTAGTCCAGGTGTTGCTTCACCGTTGAGCAACTAGGACTAGTCGCTCAACGGTCTAGCGAGCGATTTGGACGCTTGTCACTCAATTGTTAAGTGACTAGTCTAAATCGTTCAACGGTAGAGCGACAAATGATCAAAATTGTAAAAAATAAAACGTAGGTGTATTATTGCAATTCAGAATAAAAAATAGATTATTTTAAAAAATCCTGATTTCTCTCAGCAACCAACATGTCTGAATTTATATATGACAAGCGGTTTCAGTTACAAATTGCACACATGTATAGTATTGTAATCTGTTGGGTATATACACAGCTACAAATAAGAACAATTACCAATCCTTGGTCGAAGAAGAACAATCACCAATCAGAATCAGGGGGAAACTACCACTACCATAGTACAACCATGCTCATACAACTCGAGCCGAAGGATACCGCAGCAAAAGATGTTCGTCTTTCCTGCATAGAAAACGAAAACATTAACAACACTGTGTTAGTGTGTCAGCATATTGAGAATACCCATACACATAGCAATCTTATTGACGAACAAAAAATTTATGAACAATGAGTGGGAAAGAAGGTTTTGCAATTGCTCACATTGGAAAGATCACGTAGAGCAGTGTAAGAAGCAGTGCCAACAGGAAGCAGGTCATGCCGACAATCACGTATGCGCGGCCAAGGAAGGTGTTCTTCCCTCCTAGCCAACCGGCGGTCGACAACACCAGCGTCTTCTTGCCGTCGAAGCTGTAGGAGTTGTAGTTGTTCTGCATCGTTACCGTGATAAGCTCATCGGCTTGGAGATCCACCTCGATCCTTCCATACAGCTTTCTGAAGGTTGGGAGCGCCGCAGTTCGCATCCAGACGATCAGATCTTCATGTTGGCTCAGCTGTTAAAATTGCTGATCAGTTAATAGTTGTTGGCAGCTAATCTTGAATTACTTATTAAGTTGAACTGCATTTGAAATGTAGATGTAAAACTCGCAAAACATACAGTCATAATTGACATACTGAAAAGTAGACCTGAAACTCCAAAATTAGGCAGCTATTTTGCTTAGCAAATGACTCCTTTCTGACAAACCATTAACAATGGTTGCAGTAACAAGTTCCATAAAACTTACAGGCTTGCTTGGATCTAGCCGCCCACCACCAATAAGAGTCCCATTCTGAAAGTTCTTTGGATACACATGCTTGCCGAATATGTGTTCCCTTTCACTCTTCCATGAAATGCCTTGCCTGTTCACTTTCAACGACTTGTTGCCAAGAGCGAAGCTGTATGTGTCGTTGAACAGGCTCCAAGCTATGAGTCCACAAGGGACAATAGGATTTCCATTTGCAGTAGCTTCAGGTTTGCAGTATTGTGTATCTTTTACCTTCTTAGGATCCCTCAGCTGCATATTGTTACGGCTCTTCACATACCTGCACTCCCAATCTATTTTCTTCAGCTCAGATAGAGTAGTTTTGCTTTTGTCTAAATTGGTCAGTGAAATTAGTAGCCACGTTTCTACCTTCTATGGTTCTGGTAGAACTTATCAAGTTGATAATATATGTAGACTGGCTTCTTCATATCCCTAGGAACCTACAATGAAAAAAATGTCCTCATCTTACTAAAACCCTCTTCATCAATTGAAGACACAAAGTAGGTTGCTTTATACTACCCGAGGGAAGCTGTTTTACCTTGAGAATTCTCGTGCAGGTCTTATCTATTGATGGATTTTGGATATAAACAACTTTGTTGTTAAGCATGTTCCCTGGTACACATTTTGTATCGTATTGATCAACCACTTCGACAACCTACTTGGAAGCAAACTGTTATTCCAAACTTGAATTTGAAGAAGAAACTGTTTTGAGTACTGATTTATATATAACACGAAGCACAACTCAAACATACCTTATTTGAAGCTGCGATGCAAGCAAGGCCAATCGGAATGAAAATTAAGCTCACAAATACAAGTACAGAAATAACCTGATTGTCCAAGGTTATGCAGATAGTCATTCCATACTGAATTTCTATACCATACTCATATCGAGCAAAATGTGAAACAGTGAGGTTTGAGGAAACAATTGGACTCACCATACGGGGCGTCAGTATAGGCTTGCATGCTGGAAGTTGCTGCTGAGTAAATGGATGATCTTCAACATCAACAGATTGGATGCAAGTAAGTACTTGTTTAACCATAAAAATAACCAGTACAGAATTGCCATGAAGGAAATCACTTCTGGCTACTTGCAGCTTTAGTAATGTCTAATTACACTCCTCTAATTTGGGGGAAAATAAAAGATGTTCTTCAGTTTGCAGCATATCAAGTTATCAGCAATGACTTATACAGACAAAGGCTAAATATATATATCAAATGTGCTAATAATTTCTAACAAAATATAGTAACTTCTAATAATGGGAACAAACAGCTTTGGCCTTTGAATTCATTTGCCTAGTTACAAATTACATTGTACTAATAATTTTCTCCCCAAACTCTGCAAGCCCTTCCAAAATAGAGAAATTGCAAAAGCTACTAAGAATCAAGTAGGAGAAAAAGGGCTATACTTCAAGAATCAAGTCACTGCAATTTATTAGAACAGTTCAAGTAGGAGAAAGAAATATGAATTTGCTTCTCTGGGGAAGAGATTACACTGAGGCCTGTTGCGCTTCTTCATGGTGGATACCGGATCCTGACCGGAGCTTGGTCCAGCTGTGTCACCGTTCATCCGTGGCATTGCTATCTCTGGCCAAGAAAGTGCCCCAACGAAGACTCCTGTCCTGCAACTGCTTCAAGAAATGCAAGAGAAAAGCTGGGAGGGCCTAATGTCCCAAACGTCAGACAGAACTAAATGGTGATGCAGTACTAGTTTTTTGAAAAGCTTCATCAGGAGAGTACAAAACGAAGGAAAGAATTAAGAGGGTTTAGGAGTAGAGACGAAGCAAGGAACTAAAAGGCTAGAGAGACAAGCTGTCCTTCAGAGCGTGTGTTGGAAACCAGAAAGGTAAGCATCACCTAACCAAACCGTCTGCATCACTTTTTCCTTTCCACAGAAGATTTTGGTGTTCTGCTTTGGATAGCATCGGTTCAATCTGCGTATTTATATCCACTAAAAAATTGGTTTCTTTTCAGATGTGTTTACCAACAACCGAGTGAAGAAAACTTTGAGCTCACTGTGTGGGATCCACATGGCAGCTCCAATTTGCTAAGTACAAAAGGAGCTCATTGTTTGCATACAACGGAGCAAAAAGGCTAACAGAATTCACAGCATCAGAGACCAGACAATGATGCAACATATCAGCCGACCTCATAACAAAATTTCCAATCCCAGCAAGCCAAGTTTACCAAAGATTTGGAGCAAACAACTCAAGGTGCCTATTTCAACCCCAAGAAAACTTCACCCGCTTTGAGCGCTGAACAACTTCTGAGATCATCATTCAGTACAAATTATTGGTGTACAAAACGAATCTCCTCCCATGTCCTTTCTATACCTCAATATCTCAACACTAAGATAGTCAAAAATTCCCTGTACAGCAACATGAGGTTTCCCAACCTTCACTCTGACGGCTGAGATTTGGAGGAACTTGAGCAGTGTAGCTCTTGCAATCCGGTGAGCCACTGACTCCAAAAGATTATGCGATTGGCCTTCGACTACATCCTTGACAATTCTGCAGAACAATGGACATACTTCAGTGTTCAGGAATCAACAAGAATAGATAAACAAGGAAGTATGAAGTGAACACTGAACAATCCCCTGGAGAGGTGCTAAAACGGGTAAACAATTTTAATATCTTAAAATTAACAAATCAAGACTTTTCTAGTATGACTGTATGAGTGGGGAAGGACCAGCGAGGAAATATGGCAAAAATAAAATCAAAGCCCCTTCCCTCTTCTCATTGATTATACATACACAAACATTTGCTACCTGTATATTATGTCCGTGTAGCTAACTGTATCAGATATGCTGTCAGTTTCACCAGCAGCACTGAGGTCCATCCATGCATCGACGTCTACAACAAACTTTTGGCCTAGAGTCTTTTCTTCTTGTTTTACTCCATGGAAACCATGGAACTGCAAGCCTCTAAGTACAAGTTTATCCTTGTCAATTAACTCCCTTTCAGCCATAACGGTACCTAAGACACAGAACAGTTTAGTCAGGTAGCACATGGAAGAGGATGACACATGCACCTAGATGCTAAAGATTGTTTAAGTGTTCCGTTTAAGTTGGTTAGATGACTAGAATTGTTGATGGAGGTCAGCATATACAAGCTCTAATCTTACTAACCTGACCCACCTGTACTCAGTTGGTTGTGTTGAGCACTGAAGAATGCTCTGTAAACTAAACCAGATTCAGGAGGTCGTTGCTTGACAGCGAGGAAGCAAGGCGAACCAGCAGAGATGGGCACAGAGGGTTTATCTCCTGAACTTTTCAACTTGGCAGTTGTGCAATCTGACGCCAAAAGCTAGTGGAGGGAGAAGGGAGCATAACAGCAGGAGGAACACAGCCTTAACTTTAGAGGCAAGCAACAGCACATCACTTAAGATATATAAACGTGGAATTCCATAACGCATCAATTATCCGAATCAAAAGCCTGAGTGCTGTGCCTCGCCAACACCAAGAAGTTGCTTACGAATTTCCGGAGAAAACTGGAAACTTAGGGTTGCTATAATATATGATATAATCAATGCCTACTTCCTGAACTTCACGGATTGTCGGTTCTCCATGACTCCATCCTCCTTGCCGCCGCCGAGCCGGACGGACGCGCCGCGTCCCCAGGAGAGGAGGGACACGGAGGTTGTGCCGTTCGAGTAGAGGGTAGGGGCAGCGGTCGATGCGGTCGAGGTGGAGAAGCGGCAGCGGAGGGGGAGGAGGCGGCGGAACATTGCCGCCGGCGGCGGCGGCGGCGGCTGGTTGGTTTGGTTTGGCTGCGACAGACGATGAGAACTGGGCAAGTAGTACAAAAGAGGGCCCACGGGTTGGAACCCGTTAAGGGTCACTCACTGACCAGTGACCACCCGAGAGAGAGCATCGGGTTAACGGGCGCTTCCATCCAACTTGCCAAGGGCACGGCGTCCTCGCACGGTCGCACCGAACCGCAGACGGGGAAGGGAGAGAGGTCGGCAATGGCGAACAAGGCGACGGCGACGACCTCCTGGCGGTGGCGGCTTCTGCTGCTGCTGCTCCTCGCCGTGGCCGCCCTATGCTGGATTCCTCCGGCGATCGCCATGGCAGCCGCTGCCTCGACTGCCTCGGGAGCGCGGAGGTCGCTGCTGGGCTTCGTGGAGGCGCATGGGAACTCCTCCTACCGATGCACCCCCTCCGGCCCCTGCATCCCCTGCCAATACTCCGAGAAGGTCAGGCGATTCTCTTCTGTGAATCTGTGACCGTGTTGGGGATTACCCTATTATGGCCTATGGGGAAAAAATCGATCTTGGGAGTTGGGAGGGCGAAACATGAAGATTATGTTTGAGTTCTGCTATTCGGGTGGGATTTGGGGATTGCGCGGTTTATTGCTTCCATTATTTTCGTTGTAGCTTATGGGTAATCCTGGGGTGGATAAATGAAGTGTATGTTAATAAAAGATCGGATCTTGGTTAATGTCGATTGGAATAATCGAGCATTTTTTACTCCAAATATATTATTTTTTTGTTTGGTATTTTGGTTTGGTTTACGTAGTAAAATTTTGTTTCGGGCAGTGTCAAAGATCATGTCCAAGTTCCGGATGCAATTTATGATTGCGGAGTCTGTCACCCTATTCAAAAGTTTGTGTTTTGTTTTGATATGATTTAGATTGATGTGGCATTAAGGAAGAGAGAGTAAGATTGAGGTGGCATCGAGGAGTAGCCTTCTTTAGTTTGCTGGTGTTGTTTAGTTAATCTTATTAATCACTGTCTTATTTTACCTGTCTAATCAGAATGTATGGTGCCTATATCATAATTTTGCGGTTCATTCTCTTGTACGTGTAAAGTGTGTGCTGGAAAAGAAGAAAGGGGGGAATTTTGTGGGTTGAGGAAAATACAGATCTTTTGTGCCATGTGGGGAAATTTTTAGTTGTATGTTTGAAGTTGCTTCAACGGTTTCTCTGTTCCCCATCTTTATGTTGTGGATGACCCTGAAGTGTGCTTATCTTGATGCCATATAAGCTAGGTATATAAGGTAAATTTTTATATTGGAATTGGAAATTGAACCATATGTAGCTAAGAAGCACCAACTCTGTCCCTTTTTTTAATCTTATGGAGTGCGAACTGTCTAAACATTGATAGTATAAGATTTCATTTATATAAACATTATTGTTATTGTCCAAAATCATCTGCCTGTAAATGTTGGTTGACTAACAACTAACAAGGAATTGATATTATAGCTTCCAACAATGAAACAAAAAGGTTAGCTCATACACTACTCCTTATCTTTATTGGTCAGAATTCCCACTCATCAACTCTCATCCCCACCCATTTACTCCTTCTAGCCTAGTAGTTCTGTCCTATCAATTGATCGACTCCTTTCAACATTAATTGGCTTTGGGAAACTGTGACCTGAAAACTGGTCAGACATTTATATTCAACCTTAGCTTCTTTTGGGTTTCTAGTTGTGCTAATTGTTCAGAGGTTTTATTGGAGAAATTGTTAGTTTAATGATTAATTGATTACAGGACGATATCATTTTCCTGGACCATGGTTTATTCAACATATAGGTTTCGGGTTTTCCATGTTTATTAACCTCTGCTTATGTTGGGTCTTCTGCATGCATGCGGATGACTGTACTAAGAGATCTAATTTGGATAGTAGTATTAGTATCTGCAAATACATGTGACAGAATTTACCTGCTTGCCCCCACTACCAATAGATATATCTACTTCCAGCTGCTGCTCATTTTGTATTTGCTTCACAAACTTAATGGAGTTGAACAATTCATAGATGTCAAGCCTGGGTTCCGAACTTCAAAAGTTCAGATCACAAATTCACAACTGTGCAGGAGCACTACACTATCAACTATTGAAACGGCATGCTTGCATATTTGTTTTAAATCTCACTAGCCTGAGTGCCTGACATATCATTTTGTCTTCTTTTTTTGGTTAGAATGATGAAAAGTACAGTTGCAGTGAAACCGGCTACCGCTTGCCTTTGAAATGCCAAGAAGTACAAAATGGTGCAAAAGAAGGAAACAATAGCACGCAAAGGAAGGTGTTGGATGACGCATCCACATCAGGTGGCACAAAGCATTACGTTACTTACAGGAGTTGTGTACCATTGGAAGATGAAGAGAAGTTATCTGTTCTTGGTTTCGAGGTATTAAAATCATAGAACTTTTCTCTTTTCTTATTATAAAGATCGTATTTTTCTGCCATGAATTCTTTATTCCCTCTAGCGTAGACTTTTGCTGAAACTAAAATCGCAGGGAGTAAAGAATGGAAAGTCAGAAACTGTAAAAGAACCTATCAAAAATTGTCTAGAAAGTGAGAATCAGATCTAGGCTTATTACTGATTTTTGCAAAACTGAGCTCTGATCTCACACTTAAACAAGAATGAATGCTCGGACCCCTTTTTTCTCAGTTTGTGACAATGGGTGCCTGGGGCTTTAACTTTTTGACAGATGCAGTGTGATGCAAATTCCATATACTTACAGAGATTGAAGCCTCCCACATTCCCAGTAAAAAGACTACATGTGTACCCTAAGAAAGCAAAGCATATGTTGTACTTTTCTAGCACAACTTACTTCATTGTTACTAATTACATAGCAATTGTTGATAACTTATTTTGTTTTCATTTTTCATTGGTTGATGATTATCCGAGACAAGTTTTACTTCTTTTTTGAAAGCATGAAAAACTGACAATGTAGAGTTATTGCCTGTGCTGCTTTTAGAGTTATTACCTGTGCTGCTTTTTTCTGTGGTTCCTCAAAGTTGTGTTCTTTGCAGGTAATCATGGCTGGAATGTTGCTAATAAGTGGCCCATTTGTATATTTTCGGAAAAGGCGTACAAATCCAATGCAAGGGGCTACAAGAATCCCAACAAGCCCTCCTAGGTTTTAGCTTGGAACAATAATGGATTGTTTGCTCGAGTTGATTTGTTATGTCATTTTCATGGTCCTTTTTCCTGTCATTGTACTGTATTTACACATGTACTTGTGGTAGAGGCGAAGAAGTGCTTGTTAGGTCCAGGAGTTGAAACCACAGTGGCTAGTCTCATTGTGCCTTGCTTTCTCGAATCAAATCCCCTGTATTATATATAACAAATTATGATTTTGTTACCCCAACGAAGTTGCCCTAACCAAGGAACAACTCTGTGACTGTTGCTGTCGATCAATCGTGTGACATGCTGCTTCTGCTTCGTTGCAATTGTTGAGTGCTTATGGGCACGAATGGTATCCTCAGTATTATGGGTTTGTAATGTCTGCTTGTCTTGGGTACGTTGTGATCGTTTTGGCTTTAGTTTTTAGCTTCTGGCTTATTTTTACTATTCATAAATTTTGTCTTTTTTTGAACTTTTGGCTTTTTGTTGAGCTTTTTTGCCGGTTCTTTTTCTCCGTATTTGTTTGTATTATACGTAATGGGTTAACATATATTTTATATTTTTTAATTTTTTTAAATTTAATTATGCTAAATAAACCTCTGTCAGGTACAGTATTTTTTCAGCCAGCTACAGTGCTTTTCAGCCATAAGCTACCAAAAAAAGCCCAAATGATCAGCACTGAATAACCCTTAGCTTTGGCGCAAGAAACTATCGTGTACGGGTACTTGTTTGTAATCGATTGTTTCTCAAAAAAAAAAAAGAACCCCGGAAACTATCGTGAATTGTTTGCTATGAAGTTTTTGCTTTCCAACTCTTTGCACAAGTGATAAGGCCTATATTATTAAATAAAATAAAATTCAAATTGTAACAATCTTGGAAAGTTTACTTTATCGCCATTTCTCAGTGTAGTAGTACTGGCATGTAATTAGCAAAATTGTCAGGGTCTCCTGTGCAAAAACGCGGCCACAACACAATCACAATCCCCGTCTACTCTCCAGTCTACACGCACGGCAGCACGGCCAGGCTCTGACCACACCCGCACCCCCGATCTGATTGAATCCAAGGAGCGGTGGCGGCGGCGATGGGCGGCGACCATGGCGGGCACGGCCACGGGGGCGGCGACTTCCGGCAGAAGGTGTGGAGCATGACGGGCGGGCCCTACTGCCGGCCCGTGCACTGGCGCCGCAACACCGCCATCGCCATGTTCGGCATCTTCCTCATCTGCATCCCGATCGCCATGAAGTCCGCCGAGCTGGAGGTACATACCCCCGCTGCCCAAACCCTAACCCAAGTCACTCCAAGGTGGCCTTCTTGGCGCATCTAGTGTTAAGGATTTGAGCTGACCCTAACTCTAGTCGAGAGATGAGATCTGTGGGGGAACTTGGACATGGCGAACAAATATTAGACATGGTTGGTAAATACTTCTCGCCATTAGGTAGCAGGACCAACTTTTACTCCGTTGTGTATAGCACACAACTCGAATGTGGAAGTGGTGGTCAGTAAATTCTATTGGGTACTTCTGCTCTCCATTTAGCTGCAAAAATAAAAATTTTGAGTGCGAATTCAGTAATTTTTGTGATCCTAGATAGGAATTAGTGCGGGCTATGAAATGCAGTTTTCTGAATATTAGGACGCTAATGTTGCCTCATTGCAGTTGGATGGTAGGAACGCGGCATGAAAAACCAAAATATTCATGTGATTTGCCCGCTGCACTAAAATGATCTGTAGATAAATTGTGATTAACGTTCTTGTTCCCATTTGGGTGCCTTGCAACGGTGACATGTGAACCACACTGGTGCCAATGTGCCACACATGTAGCAGGCATGCTTATTTAGTTGGTACTGAACTATTGTGCACAAAACTGCTAATAGTTGAACATGCGCTTTCAGTGATTTCGCTGAAATCTTTAACGAAAATTTTCTATACAGTGCATGATCACTAGCATTATAAGATATTTTGTGTGGTGATTAAGATGGATCTTTCTCACTTGTTAGACAAATTTTGAGATAGACCCACTTTGTCATTGTTACTTGTATGTAATGCAAGTTAATAACATAACTGCATGTGCCGTTTGTAATGCTACTTGATTCAACAATATATCGAGTAAAAATTTCTTCTTTTGAATCCCCTATTGATGCATCCATCTAGCGATATTCTTTTATGGATAAGATTTATTCTCATGTTTTTGACTGTATTTTGGCCATTCACAATGCAGCATTTGTCCTCCAATATTAGTTGTGCAACTAGTGGGATGTAGTCATATAGGCATACCTTTATAATACAATCAGGGGTTGCTTTTGAGGTAATCTGGATTTCAGAGCTGACCTTGCTTGTTCAGCCAGGAGGCTTGTTGCTTAGAGGTCTGTACAGGCTTAATGTGCTTATCTGCTGTTTTCCAAATAAATTGTGTTAGAATTGGTTTCGAACTCTGTTATTAAACTCATCTTTATGACTTTATCAAAATTGTGATGCCCAAGCACTGGTGTGGTGCTGTCATCAGCTGATCTTTACATATTTGTGTTCATGCATATCTGCATCTACATATATCTGAAATCTGAACCAAAATTCATATACATATGAGCCTTGTTATATTCCTGAACCACAGACATCTTGTTCTATCATTATTACATATCAGCCTTGACTTATTTCATAGCAACACAATTGCATATCAACTAAATATCAGATTTCCCTCTTCTTATAGCAAAAAATGAAAGCTTGTTAGTAGGTTTTCCCCTTTCTCAACCTTCATTTGGAGGACATGTTGGCACTGTAATTTCCATGGAGTTAGGTTGTGGTTTTAATGAACTAATCTATTTTTTAGTTGTGGAAAGATGTGCTGAGTGCTGACAAATGTAATACTTTGTGCAGCAACGCCCACATCACCCAGTCCGGCCCATCCCGTCTCAACTTTGGTGCAAAAACTTTGGTAAGAAGGAGTATTGAAGGATATTACAACTGGCATGGTGGACTCTTGTTTTTATCTTTTGTTATAATCTGTGCTCAGCGATAAATGCTGGAAGAAATATGCTACTATGAGCATATGCTGGATGCTTTATGTAACTCTTCTGACTTTTATTATGTCATACAAGGAGTGCCTTCAAATAACTCATGAATCATGATGCATAAGCGTCTATGGGATTTACTTTAGGGTCTAATGCTCTGGATATAGACAGTCTTTTATAACCCACAAACGATGTGTATATAGGCCTCCACTTTTTAGTTTCTAAAAGTTGATTTTCGATTTTTCTATAGTGATTAACTTTCAAACGGAATGTTTTTTAAGGCGGTATTTACAAGTTGGTGTAGTATACACTATAGTGATTTTATTTATATCGACCAAAACTACAAACAAGTTTTTGTTACTCCGTACTCTCTCTTATGAATAACCCAAAAATCATAAGTTACAGCTAAAAGACGAAGCAAAAAAAAATCGGCGGTATGTTGCATCTTGCATACATGCAAAACATACTATCACATGTTTAAAGCTCCTTTAATTTCAACCAGAATTGACCCAGCAAGCAGAGTTCGTCCAAGTGTTGCTTACATCATGTTGTTGTTATGTTTGAAAACCGTCTAGCTAAAACCCTTAAAAAAACTACCCTTGGCCATTTATAGTGGTGTTTATTTGGATTTAAAAACCCTGACTTATTATTTATTTTATATTGTAGCTGTTAAAATGCACTATAACCGCTGATGACTTTTTAAGCGTAATTAAATTTTAAAAATAAAAGGTTATATTATCATGGAAAATAAAAAGAAATAAAGACAAGATGCAAAAAAAAAACCATTTCACTAGAAAAAATAAAGTAAGAAACTACAAACCAGAATCAGAAGCTCTAACGATCCAGAAGCAAAAGGCCATCTGGCAACTTTCCCACTATGAAAACTTTGCGTTTGTGGTTATCGTTATCAGGCATTCATTCTAATCGTACGTATAAATCTTTGCAGCTTGTGTAACACCCCCATTTTTTTGGGAGCGTTATGAATTCCTCGCAATTGCCCAGGACAGTTCAATTGCGAGTTACATCCATCGAGTGAATAACATTGCCAACGCAAGCTCAAATACAAAAGTCGACTTTATTACAATAAAAGGGCTTAAAGCCAAGTTTAACAGTAGGGCCAAAGGCCTTCAGATATATTACACAAAAAGAAACACCACAGGCATTGCTCGAGCGAAGAACGACCCTAATCCCAGGCTTCTTCCATTTCGTAATACACCACCTCTTCGTCTTCACCGGGCTCCTCAAAGTTAACAGTTTCTGTTTATGTTTTTAAGCAAGAATGAGTACAACTTCCGTACTCAGCAAGTTACACGGAGCTTAACAATAACTATATGATTGGAATATCAAGTGAAGGGATAACAAGTTCTTTAATTGGGTAGATGCAGTTTTATTTTATAAAACTTGAAAAGCAACTCCATTAAGTAAAGGGGGTTTTCAAGCGTAATTATCAATATTCCACATCTCAAAACCATTCATAACTCTACTTATGCTTTGCTGCTGGAATCACCCAATAAACACAGCTTCATTAACCGGAAGCACGGCGTATTCGAATACCATTTATTTCACTCTGCAGAGTTGCCCTGCTTTACCCACAAGATCTTTCAACTCCCGCGACAGAGTTAAAAGAACAAGGTTGTTCACTGCTCAATTCTTTATATAGCCTCCACCCAGTAGGCCCTAATTCCCCATGAGCTCGGATGACCCCACGGATCTCATCCGACTCATAGCAAACCTACTGTTGTATGGTTAACCACCTCCCATACGAACTCACCCTCGGACTCCCCCCGCCAGTTGCAGAGGTTCAATTGAACTTGAGCAGTTATTAAACCAGGTTTGACAAAATCAACGCTTGTGGTTGGGCGGATACTATGTTCTTTACTCAGCATAAGGTTCTAGTCCTTATATTTTTCTCTGAGGCATTATCCACGCACAAACCCATATTCAGTACCTTCCCGTACTGCCACCATTCCTCAACCAAGCCTCCACCCTAGGATAAGGTCTTCGGATCCCCATCTGTGATCCTCACTTACCCTAGATCCATATTTTTGAAAGCTCTAAACAAATACCAAAAGCCTTAATAGTAGAAATCTTTGATGAATTCCTAACTACCATGTTTATATCACTAGTATATAATAATACTATGTTTGTCAACAGGAACATGGTCATCAATTTAAACGGGGCCTTTTCAGGTGGTAGGTCATATCTAATTATTCATGTCATTCCAAACAGTATTTAAACATAAAATAATGACTTAAATTATCATAATGAAAATACTACTAAATAAATACAGCAAGACAAGATAGGCTCAATATGATCGAGGTATGTGCAACTTGCCTTGCGAGTCAAAGATTTCTACGAGCTCAAATTCTTCAGAAGACGGGGCTTGAACTGGGTCTTCTCCCTCCTGCTCCTGAGATAGTCCGGCGTCGGAGGCTAACGCAAAAGCAATAAAAATAACATTAATTCCATGCTCGAAAAGTTGAGCTAGGAATAAAAAAAATGAAATAAGGAAATAAAATCCGATAAAATTCAAATAAATTGAGATTTGGGTTTATAGGAGGGTCAAATGGATAAATGGGCCTTGGATTTGGGTTGGGGGGCTCGAGACGAATCCGAGGAGTATAAACATGAATTTTAGGGTTTTGGGTCGGGTCACTGTTCATTGGGCTCGGTTACTATTCCTTGGACTCGAGTCGGATGCAACAGGTTCAAATGAATGGACTCAGCTCAACCAGGTCAGCCCGGCTCGGGTCAGGCGCGGGCGCGCGGGCACGGTGCGGTGCGACCGGGTGGCGAGTCGGGCGCGGGCGCGCGCGGAGCGACGCGGTCGGGCGCAGGGCGCGGGCGCGGTTGGCTCGGTCGGGCGCGGGCGACGCGGTGCGGCGCGACCGGATGGCGCAGGTGGGTGCGGGCGGTACGGTCGTCTTCAACCTCCCGACTACCCGCGCGCAGCCGAATAGAGGAAAGAGGCGGTAGTTGGCGGCGGCGGTAGGGTGAGCTGCGACGGTGGAGGAGGGCATGGACGGACTCGGGACGGTATGGGGAACCCATTTTTGGCGGTGGCCGGGCCGGCGGAGGCGGCGTTCGCCGGCGGTGAGCTCCTCCTTTTTGCGGCTACTATTGGGATTGTAGGCTCATGGGGGCTTTTTAGGGCAAGTTGGCTGGTGCTGGAGCATCACTAGGACTCAGGTAAGCTCATGGGAGTGACTGTTTGGGCTGGGGATGGCCGTACAAGGCTAGCAACGGAGAGGTGGATGCGGTGGCGGGATGCTCACGGTGCCGGGGAAGAGGAAGCTACAAGAGGCTAGGGCGGCGGTCGGGTAGGGTTTCTGGGGTGTCGGTGAAGCTCTAGGTGAGTTGAATTGGGGAATGGAGGGCCGGAGTTGGGACATTGCTCTAGGGCTCGAGTTTGGGGATTTCTTGAAATTACCGGCAACGGAGGTGGATGGGGACGCTCTGGGGCGTCGGGCGGGTGGTGGAGGGTGATGTCCGCGGCCTGGGACGCTTGGGTGCTTAAATAGTGCGGCGAAGGCGGTTTGGGGCAAGATATTTCCCGGGCGGCAGTAGGGCGTGGATGGCCGGCGGCGCTGCCACGCCCTTGGCCGGTGCAGGGGCGCCAGAGGGAGCAGAGCGGAGGTGGAAAGAGGTTCTTGTCCGCGCGGGAAGGTGGCGAGCTCGCTTGGCGCGGTGCGGCGGTGGCTTGAGCGGAATGGGCGAGTGGCGGCAAAGTATGGCGGTGCGGCGGCAAAAGCTGAGGTACGGCCGCTGCGACGAGTTGGCGTGGCGTGCCCTGGGGGCGGGGCGGGGTGAGGTGGCCGTTCCACTGAGTGGAGCTGGCGGGAAGGGCGCAGGCGAGGGGGAGTCACGCGAGACGCGTGAGCGGCGATGACAACGGAGGGAGGCAGCGGCATTTTCAGGTAAAGCACAGTGCCAACACTCCCTCCTTCACTCCAGTAGCAAAAGCAGATAATTGGGGCAGCAATTTCTTGAGATATGTGGGGATTATGGCTAGGATTTGAGAGGGCAAAGCAAAAATTGAAAATGAACTCAAATTCAAGTTTTGAAAATTTCTGAAATTCAACTTTGTTTCAACCTACCCCCCTTAAAAAGGATCTCGACCTCGAGATCAACTCGGGCCAAGGAGTAGGTTGGGAAATTCTCGCTGTAAGTCTGACTCCTTCTCCCATGTAGCCTCATCTGCTGTATGATTTTGCCACTGAACTTTATGAAATCTGATATTCTTATTTCTTAACTGTCTCTCTGTAGTTTCTAAGATCTGTATAGGTTCCTCTTCATATGACAGATCGTCCTGTAGATCTATATCCTCAACTGTTATTTGATCTGTTGGTTGGCGAAGACATTTGCGTAACTGAGATATATGAAATACATTGTGCACCCTAGCCAGATTTGGTGTTAACTGTAATTTATAGGCCACTTCCCCTATTCTCTTAATAATCTCGAATGGGCCAATATATCTCGGGGCTAACTTCCCTTTAACTTGAAATCTTTTTACTGCTTTGAACGGTGTGACCTTGAGGTATACCCAATCTCCGACTTCAAAGCTTAAATCCTTTCGACGGTTGTCAGCATAGCTCTTTTGTCGACTCTGGGCTATCCTCATTTTGTCACGAACAATTCTAACATGAGCTTCTGCATCTTGGGCGATTTGTGGCCCTAAGTACTGTCGTTCTCCAGTTTCAGTCCAGTTCAATGGTGTTCTACACTCTCTGCCATACAGAGCTTCAAATGGTGCCATTTTAATACTGGCTTGGTAACTGTTATTATATGAAAATTCCGCAAACGGTAAACACATGTCCCAAGCTGCTCCATAGACCAATGCACATGCTCGAAGCATATCTTCTAAAATTTGATTCACTCGCTCTGTCTGTCCTCCGGTCTGTGGATGGTATGCTGTACTGAATGCTAAATCTGTTCCCATGGCCTCATGCAATTTCTCCCAAAATGTAGATGTGAACTGTGCCCCTCTATCAGACACTATTCTTTTTGGAACTCCATGTAATACCACTATTCTTGTTAAGTACAGCTCTGCCAGCTTATTCTTACCATAGGTTTGCTTGATCGGTATAAAGTGTGCCACTTTGGTTAGTCGATCTACGATTACCCAAATAGCATCGTAACCGTCTCGACTTTTTGGGAATCCTGTAATAAAATCCATACCAATGTCGTCCCACTTCCATTCTGGGATTGGTAAAGGGTTTAACAATCCTGAGGGTTTTCGATGATCTATCTTTATTTTCTGACAGGTATCACAACGTGCAATATATTCTGCTATTTCCCTTTTCATCTTACTCCACCAATACCTCTTTTTCAAGTCTTGATACATCTTTGTACCTCCTGGGTGAATAGAGAATTGAGATGAGTGTGCTTCTCGTAATATCAAATCTTTTAACTCCTTGTCATCAGGTATACAGTAGCGATCTCTAAATTTCAAGATTCCTTGATCATCTTTAACAAATTCAGTCGAGTTTGTTTCTTTACTTCTCTCTATGAGCTGCTGTATTTCCTCATCTCTTTCTTGGGCTGATTTGATCTGATCCGTTAAAGTCTGCTGAATTTCCAATGCTGCTATCTGGCCTTGTTCAACAACACTTAAATTCATTCGTTGCATTTCCTCATGTAACGGGGTAGAACACTCCATAATTGAGGCTATATTATGATACTTCTTTCGACTTAGCGCATCTGCAACTACGTTTGCCTTCCCGGGATGATACTGGAGATCCAGATCATAGTCTTTAATTAACTCCAACCATCTTCGTTGTCGAAGGTTTAAGTCTGGCTGGGTAAATATATACTTCAGACTCTTGTGGTCAGAAAAGACCTCACAACGATTTCCCAATAGGTAGTGCCTCCAAATCTTTAACGCATGTACAACTGCAGCCAATTCTAAGTCATGCGTTGGATAATTTATCTCGTGTGGCCGTAGCTGTCTTGAAGCATACGCCACTACTTTCCCTTCTTGCATTAACACACAACCCAGTCCTTGCTTTGAAGCATCGCAATAGATTTGAAAATCCTTCTCGGGATTAGGAAGTACGAGCACTGGGGCTGAGGTTAATCTTGTCTTCAACTCCTGAAAACTCTCTTCACATTTATCCGTCCATTTGTAGGGACTATCTTTCTTAAGAAGCTGGGTGAGGGGCCTGGTTATCTTCGAAAATCCTTCAATAAAACGACGATAATATCCAGCCAAACCAAGGAAACTTCGGATTTCTGTCACTGTGGTTGGCTGTTTCCATTCCATTACTGCTTTCACTTTCTCAGGATCTACTTTCACTCCTTCTTTTGTGATAATATGTCCGAGAAAGGCTACTTCTTTCATCCAAAACTCACATTTAGAGAACTTAGCATATAACTGATGTTCTCTTAGCTTACTCAAGGCGATATGCAAATGTTGTCGATGTTCTTCTTCTGTCTTGGAATATATTAATATGTCATCGATGAATACTATCACAAAATGATCTAACTGCTCCATATATACCATATTCATCAGATTCATAAAATATGCAGGTGCATTTGTCAAGCCAAATGGTACCACTGTGAATTCAAATAATCCATATCTTGTGGTAAAGGCAGTCTTTTCACGATCTTGCTCTCGGATCTTAAGCTGGTGATATCCAGATCTTAAATCAATTTTTGAAAACACCTTAGCTCCTTTGAGCTGATCGAATAAGTCATCTATTCTTGGCAGAGGATATTTATTTTTGATAGTCACTGCGTTCAATCCTCGATAATCCACACACATTCTCAGACTACCATCCTTTTTCTTCGCGAACAGTACTGGGGCTGACCAAGGAGATATACTAGGTTGTATAAATTCTTTCTCCATTAATTCATCCATTTGCTTCTTAAGTTCCTTTAGCTCTTGGGCTGACATCCGGTACTGACGCTTTGTGATGGGTTTAGTCCCTGGTATCAACTCAATAGCAAGTTCTATGAGTCTATCTGGCGGCTTTCCAGGTAGCTCCTTTGGAAAAACATCTGGATATTCCCGAATTATTGGTATTTGGGATACTCCCTCTTCTACCATTATACTCTGAGTACTCGCCTTCAGTTTCTCTACTAATGCTGGATCTGTCTTCACGAATATCTTTTGTCCTTCTGGACTTATCAGGGTTACTAGCTTATTTTCACAACTCACATTGGCTTTATACTTAGTTAACCAATCCATTCCTAATATAACATCCAATCCCTTCATCTCCAATAATAGCAAGTCTGTCTTAAATTTGACTCCTTGGATTTCTAAATCTAAGCCTTTGCATCCAAAGCGAGATTCCACTTTATTCCCAGCAGTTTGAAAGGAATAAGACTTTTGCAAAGGAGAAAACGACAATTGATTTTTCACAGCAAAAGCCAAGGAGAGGAATGAATGTGTTGCTCCGGGATCAAACAAAACCACAGAAGGCTTTGAGTTAACAAGGTACGTACCAACGATGACGTCGTTGGCTCCCGCTGCTTCTTCTGCGGAAATATGGTTTATCCTTCCTTGGACTGGTTTTAGTATCCCTTTTCCTTTGTCTGCTGCTGACATCAAGTTTGTCGTCTGAGTTCCTGCTGGCTTCATTGCAAACTGCCTAGTCTGTCCTCCTTCTTCTTGCTTTGGCACAGTAATGAACTGACGTGGCGAAGAGGCCTGTGCCCTAACTTGAGCTTTTGCTACTTCTGAAGGTAATCCTCCTCGTGGGCACTGATTCTTGTAATGGCCCGCTTGGCCACAGTGATAACAAACGGTATGTAACTGCGGGCATTGCCTCTGTAAGTGATTCCCTCCGCAGTTATAGCACTTCAGCATAGAAATCTGCCTAACATTCTGCTGAGATGTCATAGAGCTCTGGCTAGTCTTAAGCTGTGATTTAGGCATGTATACAAATTTCCTTCCCTGTTGTCCTCTAAACTGGGGTGCTAGCATCATTTGCTTTCGAGATCCTTCCGACGATGATGTTCTCTGTATTATCTTCCTCTTCCGAGTGTCCTCTAATTCATTTCTTGCCTCTTCAGACACGATGAGTTTATTTACCATTGTGGGTAGGTCTTTATAGTCCACCATTGAAATATGATATTTCAAGGATTTCTGTAACCCTTCTTTGAATCGCTCCATCTTTTTCTCTGCAGTTTTTGCTTCATCGGGGGCATATCTGGCCAATGCATTGAACTGCTGAAGATATTCTGTGATAGTTCGCCCTCCTTGTTTTAGTGCAAGAAATTCCCGACGCTTGGCTTCAATGACTCCTGTGGGCACATGAGCCTGGCGGAATGAATCTTCAAATTCTTTCCAGGTGATTTCTCGATCCTCATTCATAGTTTGGTAATTGACCCACCATGCTGCAGCTGGGCCCTGCAGCTGATGAGAGGCATATAATACTTTTTCTTTATCATTGCATTGTATGGTATTCAACTTTCTTTCTACATCTTTGAGCCAATCCTCAGCTACCATTGGATCAGGTGAGGAAGAAAACACTGGAGGTCGAGTCTTTTGAAAATCTGCCCACTTTGACTGTCCAGGCATTCCTTGTTGATTATTCCCTCCGCTTCTCATAGCAATCTGTTCTAACAGTCTGGCATGTTGTTCTATCATACGGGATTGATTCAATTCTGCTTGGAATCTATTCTCTTCCATCTTGGCCAAAATGTCTGCTAAGTTGAGTTGTGGCGCTTCCTTTTGCTGAGGACTGTCTTGTCCTTGAGATCCTTCTCCACTTCCTGACATCTTGACTGTCTTAATGAAGTTAGGAGTACAGATCTGCAGCGAGTTTTTATGAAATTAGACAGATAAGTAAGAATTTAGAATTAAGGTAAGATCAGAATGAATTAGGTAAAGATTCCAGAGTGAAATAAGAGGGTTAGAATTTGAAGAGGTAGATTAAAGATATTGCTAATCAAACAAATTATCAATTACAAAAAAAAAACAAAGTAGCCTTTATTCATGCATATTATAAGCTGGGTACACACTATCTTACAAAAGTTCATACCACAACTTATCTTACATTACAAAAACTTGCTACTACAAAAAGGGGCTCAGACTATCTTATCGCGACTCAACTCAACACTAAAATCCCTGATCTGACGTAGAAGCTCCAGAAGAAAGCCACTCCTCCTCCTCCGGTTCTTCCTCCTCGTCATCATCGATCATCGGTTCCTTCTCCTTGCTCTGCTCCTTATTTGCGTTGTCATCAGAGTACCACTCCTTCTCTTCCGGATCTTCCTCATCATCATCCTCGATCATCGGTTCCTTACCCTTAGTCTCAACATCATCTGCTGTAGGCCTCTCCTGGGTAGGCGGTGCTGGCTCGAAGAGTGAACGATACTGTGGCGCCGTCATTCTTCTCTGCCTGTTGGAACTTTCGGAAAATTCATCACGCTTCGATGCTTCCACTTGCTCCTTCTGTTGGTAGTGTAGTAGTTGCTGCTTCAGAAGCCAATTCTCCTGCTGAACTGTGATAAGTTGTTGTCGCATCTGCCTGTTTTCTTCTGTCATTCTGTGGTATTGGGTTTCCTGGGTGAGGATCAGAAAAGCAGCTTCTTTGACTCTGGGGTCCTCTTCTGGATCCAGCGGTGGAAGTGAGTAGCTACGTCCTCCTTCATCAATCTGTGGAGTGAGGTGATGTGGAGATTCATCAAATTCTGCTTGGTAGTATCTGCGGAGGTACTCCATTGCCTTTCTGGCCGCATCTTGGATGGCATCAGACTCTCTGCGGTGATATCCCGTAAATTTCCTCCGAGCATCTGGTCTCCAAGGCAATGGTTCCAGATACACCCATGCCTTCCACTGACGGATCCTCCCATGAATCATCAGTGCTCTCGTATGAAATGCTGGGCGATGCTCCAAAGTCACGTGCAGATACCTCTGCATCTTCCATAATCGCGACGCCCATCCGGACAGAAGCACTGGATCAACATAGTCATTTCGCATCCTCATCGTCTGCTCAAATCGGTAAATTTTGAGGTTAGACAAGAATTGACATAAATATTTTTAGAAATCAACTTAATTAATACAAGAATATTACGGACAAGAAAAGGAAGATTATAAGAATATTACCGGAATTTTGAGTAACTTATTTTATAACCAAAATAGTTTTTGTAAACATTTCCCTAACACACCTAGGGTCATCCTACGGTCAAGCAAGCGTGCTCTGATACCACTCTGTAACACCCCCATTTTTTTGGGAGCGTTATGAATTCCTCGCAATTGCCCAGGACAGTTCAATTGCGAGTTACATCCATCGAGTGAATAACATTGCCAACGCAAGCTCAAATACAAAAGTCGACTTTATTACAATAAAAGGGCTTAAAGCCAAGTTTAACAGTAGGGCCAAAGGCCTTCAGATATATTACACAAAAAGAAACACCACAGGCATTGCTCGAGCGAAGAACGACCCTAATCCCAGGCTTCTTCCATTTCGTAATACACCACCTCTTCGTCTTCACCGGGCTCCTCAAAGTTAACAGTTTCTGTTTATGTTTTTAAGCAAGAATGAGTACAACTTCCGTACTCAGCAAGTTACACGGAGCTTAACAATAACTATATGATTGGAATATCAAGTGAAGGGATAACAAGTTCTTTAATTGGGTAGATGCAGTTTTATTTTATAAAACTTGAAAAGCAACTCCATTAAGTAAAGGGGGTTTTCAAGCGTAATTATCAATATTCCACATCTCAAAACCATTCATAACTCTACTTATGCTTTGCTGCTGGAATCACCCAATAAACACAGCTTCATTAACCGGAAGCACGGCGTATTCGAATACCATTTATTTCACTCTGCAGAGTTGCCCTGCTTTACCCACAAGATCTTTCAACTCCCGCGACAGAGTTAAAAGAACAAGGTTGTTCACTGCTCAATTCTTTATATAGCCTCCACCCAGTAGGCCCTAATTCCCCATGAGCTCGGATGACCCCACGGATCTCATCCGACTCATAGCAAACCTACTGTTGTATGGTTAACCACCTCCCATACGAACTCACCCTCGGACTCCCCCCGCCAGTTGCAGAGGTTCAATTGAACTTGAGCAGTTATTAAACCAGGTTTGACAAAATCAACGCTTGTGGTTGGGCGGATACTATGTTCTTTACTCAGCATAAGGTTCTAGTCCTTATATTTTTCTCTGAGGCATTATCCACGCACAAACCCATATTCAGTACCTTCCCGTACTGCCACCATTCCTCAACCAAGCCTCCACCCTAGGATAAGGTCTTCGGATCCCCATCTGTGATCCTCACTTACCCTAGATCCATATTTTTGAAAGCTCTAAACAAATACCAAAAGCCTTAATAGTAGAAATCTTTGATGAATTCCTAACTACCATGTTTATATCACTAGTATATAATAATACTATGTTTGTCAACAGGAACATGGTCATCAATTTAAACGGGGCCTTTTCAGGTGGTAGGTCATATCTAATTATTCATGTCATTCCAAACAGTATTTAAACATAAAATAATGACTTAAATTATCATAATGAAAATACTACTAAATAAATACAGCAAGACAAGATAGGCTCAATATGATCGAGGTATGTGCAACTTGCCTTGCGAGTCAAAGATTTCTACGAGCTCAAATTCTTCAGAAGACGGGGCTTGAACTGGGTCTTCTCCCTCCTGCTCCTGAGATAGTCCGGCGTCGGAGGCTAACGCAAAAGCAATAAAAATAACATTAATTCCATGCTCGAAAAGTTGAGCTAGGAATAAAAAAAATGAAATAAGGAAATAAAATCCGATAAAATTCAAATAAATTGAGATTTGGGTTTATAGGAGGGTCAAATGGATAAATGGGCCTTGGATTTGGGTTGGGGGGCTCGAGACGAATCCGAGGAGTATAAACATGAATTTTAGGGTTTTGGGTCGGGTCACTGTTCATTGGGCTCGGTTACTATTCCTTGGACTCGAGTCGGATGCAACAGGTTCAAATGAATGGACTCAGCTCAACCAGGTCAGCCCGGCTCGGGTCAGGCGCGGGCGCGCGGGCACGGTGCGGTGCGACCGGGTGGCGAGTCGGGCGCGGGCGCGCGCGGAGCGACGCGGTCGGGCGCAGGGCGCGGGCGCGGTTGGCTCGGTCGGGCGCGGGCGACGCGGTGCGGCGCGACCGGATGGCGCAGGCGGGTGCGGGCGGTACGGTCGTCTTCAACCTCCCGACTACCCGCGCGCAGCCGAATAGAGGAAAGAGGCGGTAGTTGGCGGCGGCGGTAGGGTGAGCTGCGACGGTGGAGGAGGGCATGGACGGACTCGGGACGGTATGGGGAACCCATTTTTGGCGGTGGCCGGGCCGGCGGAGGCGGCGTTCGCCGGCGGTGAGCTCCTCCTTTTTGCGGCTACTATTGGGATTGTAGGCTCATGGGGGCTTTTTAGGGCAAGTTGGCTGGTGCTGGAGCATCACTAGGACTCAGGTAAGCTCATGGGAGTGACGGTTTGGGCTGGGGATGGCCGTACAAGGCTAGCCACGGAGAGGTGGATGCGGTGGCGGGATGCTCACGGTGCCGGGGAAGAGGAAGCTACAAGAGGCTAGGGCGGCGGTCGGGTAGGGTTTCTGGGGTGTCGGTGAAGCTCTAGGTGAGTTGAATTGGGGAATGGAGGGCCGGAGTTGGGACATTGCTCTAGGGCTCGAGTTTGAGGATTTCTTGAAATTACCGGCAACGGAGGTGGATGGGGACGCTCTGGGGCGTCGGGCGGGTGGTGGAGGGTGATGTCCGCGGCCTGGGACGCTTGGGTGCTTAAATAGTGCGGCGAAGGCGGTTTGGGGCAAGATATTTCCCGGGCGGCAGTAGGGCGTGGATGGCCGGCGGCGCTGCCACGCCCTTGGCCGGTGCAGGGGCGCCAGAGGGAGCAGAGCGGAGGTGGAAAGAGGTTCTTGTCCGCGCGGGAAGGTGGCGAGCTCGCTTGGCGCGGTGCGGCGGTGGCTTGAGCGGAATGGGCGAGCGGCGGCAAAGTATGGCGGTGCGGCGGCAAAAGCTGAGGTACGGCCGCTGCGACGAGTTGGCGTGGCGTGCCCTGGGGGCGGGGCGGGGTGAGGTGGCCGTTCCACCGAGTGGAGCTGGCGGGAAGGGCGCAGGCGAGGGGGAGTCACGCAAGACGCGTGAGCGGCGATGACAACGGAGGGAGGCAGCGGCATTTTCAGGTAAAGCACAGTGCCAACACTCCCTCCTTCACTCCAGTAGCAAAAGCAGATAATTGGGGCAGCAATTTCTTGAGATATGTGGGGATTATGGCTAGGATTTGAGAGGGCAAAGCAAAAATTGAAAATGAACTCAAATTCAAGTTTTGAAAATTTCTGAAATTCAACTTTGTTTCAGCTTGTGCCTGCCTTTTGTTACTGCACTCGGTAACGTACGCTCGGAAGAACTGGCAACCCATAATCCAGTTAAAAAATCCAATCCAATAGCCTAAGCGCCACCGTACCTGTTGGTAAGTAGTACTGATCAGATTTTTGAGCAAAATCTGTTCGAATAGGCTGATGCTGGCATCTTTCCAATTTTGGGCTCGGTTGGGCCGGGCCGGGCCGGGCCGGCAATGCGTCCGACTGACAGACAGAAGCCCACCCAGCTCGTCGGCATCTACCCCGACAAACCCCTCCTACCAGTTCAAAAACGTTGAGCACCCGCGTCCACGCCCGCATCTGCCTGGTAGTGGACCCGTTCTTTTTTGCTTTTTTTTTGGGTGAAATGTATGGGACAGTTTTTTAAGCTACTTTAAGGTTTGTTTAAATAGCTTCTTGAACTTAAATTAATATTGTAAACCGTATTAACGTCTTTATTATTTTAAAAATATAGATAAAAATTATTAGCTATAGTCTAAAATAATAGGACCGAAACAGCCTGTCTCAGGATATTGTTACTGTACTCGGTCCATGCACATCTCAGCATGTGACTCCTTGTGCGTTTAAAAAACCGGCAAGTAAGTACGTACGTACTAGAGCGTGTCAGATTCAAGCAGGCAAGTTGAGTAGAATCTCTCGTTTTGACGCTCAGGCCCCTCGTCTTCGAACCGTTTTCGACAAACTCCTTCCACTGTTTGGTTTACTTCGGCTATGTGACTATAGCCGATGACTTTTGGCTATAATTGATAGTTTTTAGCTAAAAATAAATAAATAGTAGTTGAAAAAATATCTTTTAAAAATAGAGCATGGGCGATGAAAACAATGAGAAAGAGATACATGGGATGGGAGCAAGAGAAGTTATGTACGTGATGCGTGTGTAAGTTCTACTTTATCTCTAGAGTAAGACTGGAGCGAAAGAGTAAAAAAGTTATTTTAAAAAACAAAATATTTATATTATTTTCTAGCCCATAGAAACAAATAGGAACAAGCTGAAAGGTTGGTTGATGCAAGCCAAGCAAAATTCCATTGTTTTTCTATGAACGCATTTGTTTCTCCAAAATCCCATGTACTATCTTCAGAAGAAGCGAAAGAGAGAGAGGAGAATGGTAGCCACGATCTCCACTAACGTGCGTGACGTGTTCTCCATCCAACGAACCACACCCCAGCTTCAGGGCCCCGATCCAGCCGTCGAAACACCGAAATCCGAAACTCAGGTCTTATACTATATGAAAGTTTTTTCTCAACAGGTTGTTTTACGAAACTCAAGACAATTCACCTAAGTAATTTAATTAAAAAAATTGAAACTACGATTTCTTTTAGATTTTTCTAATTTTGTAAGGTTATTTAAACCATTTCTTATGGCTCTTCTATTTTTAAAGTAATTCTTAAAATTTTCACTAAAAAACAGTTCATATGCTTGTGTGATGGGTTACATCTCATTTTCATGCAAAGACAAAGGGGATGTAGTGAACGAATAAATTCTCTTTTTATATTAATAAAGATAAATAAAAATTATTATAGATAAAAAACTATTTGTCGTAGTAAAAAAACATTGTTCGAGGCTAGACGAGGTGGAAGTAGAAGAAGACTAGCAGTCCCAACTCCCACTCCCACGCACCTTGCCTCGGAGTTGGCGCTCTCCCAGCTCCTCTCTCCTCCTCGGTGTGGGCGCGAGAGAGAAACCGCGAGAAAGTAAAAAAGAAAAAAAAGAAAAGCTGCCATTTCACTTGGCTACCGCAACTCCGCAAGGTAGGTTTCGAATTCAAATCTCTACCGCTACCAGTACATCGCTGTCCTCAGGAAGAGCCGAGGCTTCCAGGTGGCGCTCAGCTCGGAGTCTGGTGGTGCTCGCCCTGGGCACTCGCGCAGAGAGAAGCATCTCACTGCTCCCGCCGTACGTACTGCTTCGTTCGATCCTCACCTGCGGAGAAATTTTTGCTCCGTGTTGCTTGCTTCTCTGTATGGGATTTCTGCGGTATCGTTCGACGCAAGGGGTCCGTGTCGTGTGGCACTAGCTGTTGCTTGTTTTTTTTTCCCGCTGTGCCTTGATTCGAACTGAGGTCCGCATCGTTGGTTTCGCCGGTTGTTTTTTTTGGGCGATTGTTTTACGGGGTGTGTGCTGCGGGAGCGGAGTAGAGAGGAAAGCGGCCAATTCAAAAAATTTCACCCCAATGGTTGGTATTTTTTTTTGCTTGGATTTTAGGTCGATGTTGTGTTCCTGTGGTTTTCTTTTCATTATTTTTTGGTGGTGGTGGGGGGTCATGTTCATGTGATCTTATGGGATTGTTTTGGACGTTTTGCTCCGAAATTTTATGGTTCGTTCGCCATGAGCTGGAGATCGACCAATGCAACCAAATCTGCGCGAACTTGTGGGTTTTTTTTTGCGTGGTTTTGTCGATCTGATCTTTGGGTTTCTAGGGTTTAACTGTTTGAATGTTGGGAAATCCCTTGAAAGTTCCACTAGCACAATGCACCAAGTTTAAGCTTGGCATAGCTGTGTGGATGCCTTTGCTAGTCATTTAACTCAAATTGGACAGTTAGTATACTTTGTTTGTTTGCTTTTGGGTTCGTCCCTTCCTGTTTTACTACTAGATTTCTGAATCCTACTATTGTAGGATTACCAGTAATTTAACCTCAGCTGTTACATAAGTACAAACTGGATCTTATTGTGGACGATTTCAAAATTTTCAGAGCTCAAGTTTTGTCTTCCGAGTACTGGATGCTCCTATTTTATTATTTGATTTCTTATTTGTATTGCTGTTTGCCCTCTGCCAGAGATCAAGTGATGGGTGGGGAAGCTACAAGAAACACGACCTTCATTCCTCAGGGGGGGAAGGCATTGTTCCCCTTGCGTATTTTTCTGTGAGCTCTCTGCTAAAAAAATTGGTGTCCAAGTTGTATCTTGCAAGAGTATTAGACTGCCAAGATGAAGTCTAGTGCGGTTACTTCCAAAGGCAAAGCCGTGTTTGAGCTGAAGCACAGGCTTGTCCAAGCTCTGAACAAGATTGCGGACAGAGACACTTATCAGATTGGATTAGATGAGCTTGAGAAGACCGCGGATACCTTGGCTCCTGACATGATTGGCCCCTTCTTGTCATGTGTGATTGACACTGATGCTGAGCAAAAGAGTGCAGTGCGGAAGGAGTGCATTAAGGTGATTGGCACATTGGCACGGTCACACGGAAGCCTACTGGCACCGCACATGACGAAGATGGTGGCTAGCGTAGTCAAGCGCCTGAAGGACGCTGACTCCGTTGTTAGGGATGCATGTGTTGACACTTGTGGTACCCTCTCAATGTGTGCTAGAAATTATGGGGATGGCGGCACCACATTGGTTGCACTGGTTCGGCCCTTGTTTGAATCACTGGGTGAACAAAATAGATATGTTCAGGCTGGGGCAGCATTGTGCTTGGCCAAGGTTATAGATGAAAGCCGTTACTTTCCTGGCCCTGTTCTCCCTCAGATGCTTGTTCGTGTTGTTAAACTGCTCAAGAACCCCCATTTCATGGCAAAGCCTGCAGTGATTGAGTTGATCAGAAGCATTGTTCAGGTTGCTCTTCCGCTCTTTTACCAGCAATGCCATTCCATTAAAACTTCTTCTTGTACTAGTAGCACTGTTGCATATGCTTTCTACATTTGGACACGATTACATTGCCTGTTTATCTGAGATGAACACCAATCCTTTTATGAACTACAGTTTATAATATATACAGGTAGATGATTTCTTTTTTTAAAAATAGTATATGCTGATGATTAAGTAGCTTAACATGCATCATTAATTTCTATGAAGTAATTAGTACCATGAGAAAGGAGCATGCTTCTGTGTGATAACACACTTCTTATTCAATGTCTGCTCAGTCAGTTTATCGCACAAAATACTTCAGCTCTTCCTAAAAAGTCAAGTGTTTTTGTTGCTTTCTCACTTCATGTTTCATGCTTCAGACTGCCAGTCTGATTGCGTCTCTTTCTTCTAGTGGAAATTCAGCAATATTGTATAAATAATTTCCCAGAAGTAGAGTAGTCGTCTTCAAATTCAATTTTGTCCTAGAAGTTGTAATTAGAATAAGAGATTTGCCTTTTGTTATGATTCTTATTTTGCCATGGTCCCAATTTTTAGGCTGAAGGTGCTTCTACAGAGCAAGCTCTATCATCTGCTCTAACAAGTATTATGGATGCCCTGAGGAGTAGTGATTGGACTACAAGGAAAGCAGCCTCTCTAGCTCTATCTAGTATTGCTGTCAGTTCTGGATATTTGGTTGCCTCTTTCAGAACTTCCTGCCTTCGCTCCCTTGAACGTTGTAAATTTGACAAGGTTGGTACACTATGAAATTGATGCAGTAACATGTATTGCATATGCTACACTTATGTTGTGCCTCCCATGATAGGTAAAACCAGTGCGTGATGCAATTACCCACGCTGTTCAGTTGTGGAAAGCTATTCCAGGGTCTGAAACTCCTGAACCATCGGAATCTGGATCATCCACAAAAGGTACCACAATCCTTTAATGTCAACTTACAGGCTGGTGTTTAGCAAAACAAAATAGATACAATACTTCTTTCCCGGAACTTGTTTGCATAGCTAGTTTCTTTTTTGGTAGCATACTTCTCTCTTATACTTCATACTACTATTAATTTCACAAGAAATTAGTGTATTGACAAAGAAATGGACTAATCAACCGTTGAACTCATATACATCATTCAGCTATCTGATGTTGCTTTATTGAAGTACCTTGTTCAGTCTTTGTTGCCTCTTCCAATATTATGCATCTTAACTTCTAACGCATTCATCTAAAAGGTCAAACAACTAAAAGATACAGTAGCTTATGGCACGCTAAGGCTATCCTATGCTTAGGTTTGTAATAGGATCATGACTTGTTGAGCACAAACCTTTCAGATGTTGATGACATTTTCTTTGTGGAGTTTTCTTATTCAAATTCTTCATGAACTTCAAGGAGTATTTCAGAATACCATATTAATACCTCTACATGATTTGCCACAAAATATAAATGCTACTCTTGGGCCTTCTACTCAATTATCATTTTCACGTTTACTCTGCATTGCTTCTAGCTTCTGCATGTAGTTAAACTGCACTCATATAATCAGCTTCTTTTCTATTTTGTTAATTGATTTCTTCTCTGGCAGAAAACTTCTTTGGTGATCATCATGATGCCAGAAGTATATGTGATGGTGGATCAAGACAGACTTCTTTTAGGAGACTTGATCCTGTACCTTCTGTATCTGTTAGCAGTGGCAGTTCTATCACTTCGGCCAAGAAGAGATCTCCTTTGTCTATCAACAAGATAGCCCTAAACAATGCCGCAAATCAACAACACTTGAAGCCAAGTGATTGGCATGTTGATATATCAGTCCCTAAGCAGAATATGATGTCGTCGGTTGATCTTGAAGAAAAGGAATCTGGTAACATTTACATGCTGAAAGATACAAAGAGAAGTGCATATGAAATTGTAGATGAAGACAGTAAGTCTGACTACGACCCCATGGATGATAAACAAGCATGCTCTTCTGTATCAGAAGTAGCCAGCAGGAGTTGTGAGACAAAGCATGTTCAGGAATGCACTGAAGATTGTGATTTCACACAAGTTACTGAGCAATGTCCTAGGGCTCAAGAGAGTAAGAGCATAGACTCCACTGTTACAGATGTCACTTCACATGGCACACATACTTGTTGTCTCAGTGCCATGAAAGAATTAGCCCTTATTAGGAAGCAACTTCAAGAGATGGAAAGGAAGCAAGCAAATCTTTTTGATCTATTGCAGGTAATTCCCATATTTTGAGTTGTGAATGATCTTGTTGATTTAACTCCTCTCTATATTTTGGCTAATTTTGACAAAGTTTATATATGTGGTCTAATTGTAGAAGTGTGGTAACGGTTAACATCGGAACTCAGTTATCGGATAAATGATATCCTTTGAAAAATAGTCTGCTCTGTACATTTAAGCTACTTGTTTTAGCGTATTGCCAGTTTAATAGAAAAGGGCAATGCATAATGATAAAAAGCATCATGATCATCAACTCATGTCAATGATTGCAGTATTTTGTCCTCCTCTACATCATGTCGAAAAAAAGATTGCAGATTCTTCCTATAGAACAAGTGTTGTACTGTATACAAGTCCTTACGCACATTGCACAAAACATGTATGTCATGAAATGAAGTCGGTTCCAAATGTCTTCCCAAGTGCTAACTTTCTCTCAGTGGCTTCTTGCAGTATTTCATGTCTAACTCAGTGGAGAACATGTCAGTGTTAAACTTGAAAGTGCACAATTTGGGGAATGCTGTAGACAAAACTGTGTATACAATTACTCAAAGTGAAAGTCGCTATCACCTTCCTGGTTCCAAGTTTTCTAAGAACCAAAGTGTCTCTTCTTCACACAGGCTTTCTGCTTCTACACCTAGAACATCCGTGGATGCTAACTATAAGCCACCAACAATTCCACATTTGAAACACGAGAAGAAGTGGATGCATGATCTACCATCGAAGAGCTCAAGAGTGTGCGTAAAAGATGGAGCTGAATTTCTAAAGGATCATACTCGTAACAAAATTAGGAAGCCTGGGTGTGTGAGCTCAGAGAGTAACCTGGGAAGATATCTTCCAACCTCAGCGAGGAGTCAAACATCAGGTGTTAAGGTGACCTTTCCAGTTTCATTTACCAATTCCTGTGAGCAGCCTGAGCTGCAAAATGCATTGTGTGCTTCTAAAGAGGCTGGTGAAGTTCACGGTGCTGATGACATGGAGCCTGCATACGCAGAAGCCCTGAACTGTGGTGATTGTGTTGATCTGATTGACCTAATGGATAGAACTGGACCTGTTCTTGGGAAGTTGTCGCGTGAAACAGCAAATGTACTTTTAAGGGTTATAGCTGGTCAATTTCTTAATAAACAGTTCTTTGATTTGGCACTACCTTGGCTTCAACAGGTAAGTTCACTAGTAATCTATTTATGTTTTGCAATAATTGCAAAGTCTGACGAAAGCTTATGCAACTTACTCATTCTGATTGTGATTTGTATTTGTTGTCCCAGGTAGTGGATTTAAGCACGATTTATAAGCCAAGTCAACTTTTTGTGTCTGTGAGAGCACAAAGGGAGTTCCTTTCTGCACTGGAGGAAGCAGCAACAAGTGTATCTACAGAACCAACGATCAGAATTGCTATTGCACAGCTTGCATTTAAACTGACCAAATTTTGCGAGGTTGCCCCATGCAGGTAATCCACATTGTCCATTGACAATGGCTGCAAGTGTCCCATCAATTGTGCCACTTAATTTGGATTTCTTGTTTTACTGATGTATCCACTTAATTTGGATTTCTTGTTTTACTGATGTATCCATTCTGCTGTTGCAGGAAAGTTTCTACTAGTGTGTGCAGGGAACATGAAACCATCATGGCCACTGCGATGTGAAATATTTCCCCTTTTGATGTAACCTAGTTCATTTTCAAACTTCAAATCATGCGTCAGTGCTTTAGTGAGCTCATTTTCTTTTCCTGTAGCCCTGCAACCTGCGTGACAATGTATGCTCGGTTTGATTCCTGTGTGCAAGACTAGTAGTTTGCTAGTTAAACTTGCTTGTTTTATGACTGGGGCAACGGCAGTTGATTTAGCACTATAGGTCTGGGATTTGCTCTTTTGCAAGAAGTAATCAACGAGCTTGTGATTTTATGCTTGTGATCAATTGCTATTACAGCCTGTGTAGTTTTCTATGTAGTCTGTCTAAGCGAGAAAAAGGAGAAATGTTGTGTTAGACTTGACGAGCCAATGTAAAAAAAAGCCATCTTTTTATGGAAGTTTTATTCCAAAAGATTTGAGAAAGTTTTATTCCTAACTTATCTAAACTTATTTGAGATAAAAATTTTTTGTTGTTGATTAGTTGCCATTACCTAGTTGTACTCTGGTTGAAAGATCATGTGAGAAGCTTCAGAGTTTTGTTATGATGAATTATTGTCATTTTGGAGTGAAAATCTAGAATTTATAAATTTTTAGATTGATAGTTTGCAGAGACGGCGGTTTGATTGGTCAGCTTGTGTTGCTTTGGTCGAAATGGACGATTTTGGGAAATTAGAGCTATGAAATGATTTGGTTTGATCTAGATCAGTATATATGTATGCTATGATGTATGTTTCAGTTAACGTGGGTCAAGTTGTCAAGAAGTTATACCTAAAAATGATTTCTTAGCATTAAATATGCACGGAAGTCTGGAGTCAACCATAATCAACGACGAGGATTAGGGTTATGCTCATAGAGGAGTTGAAGCTCAAAATAATCAAAGATGTCTGGTGTGATGGTTGAGTTCAAGCATGGCATAAGAAAGATAAGAAATATTGAAGGGAAGTTAGAGCGACGAGTTGCATCATGAGGTTTGGTCGGTCCAAGTGAGGCGTGGTCCGGTGGAATTGAAACGGAAGAGACTTGACGATGTGTGGCAAGTTAGTGATGTAACTACGCATGGCAAATATGACGATTGCTTGCAAGGGAAGATGACGATTGCTTGCAAGGGAAGATGAAGATTGAGTCAAGAAAGGATATTTTAGTAAGTTGATTAAAATACCAAAAACTATCTTTGATCAAAATCACGGTGTTTAGGAAAACGGTTTAGGTTAAAGGGGAGCTAAGATGATAAAGTGGACCAAAGACTAAACATTTAGCGGATTCGAGTTTGTGCTTTAAAAAGCGTACATAAATATAGTGTGTAAGCAAAACTTGTGTTGTGTGAAGTTAACGGGTTTCTCATATGTGCTAAATAGATAGTATACATTAGCGTTAGATGGGGCTGATTGACCTATTTATTTAATAGGTTAGGATGGTGATTTACTAGTTAACTATCCAACCATCCACCTTGCTCATTGAAGCCAAGTGTTGTAGGGCTAGGGTTTGAGAAATATGAGTATTATGGTATGCACTTTTGTCCTCTAGGTAAATGGTTGTAAAATATTTATTTTCAAATAGTAATATATCAACTTTGTTCATCTTCTATGGATCCTTCTTATTTTGGTTGATTTGATTGGATTTGAGCTTGCCTCTTCCCTTCTTGATCTTGCTGGATGCCAAAGACGAGTTAGTGATAGAAATATACCTTAAAAATCAATCCCTATTTATCTAGACATCAGATTTTGTAAATTCTTAATGTTATCCCATTATTTTTTTGCTTAATTTAGCATTTCCAAGTGATTTCTTGACCTAGTTGTATTTTCTTCAATTTCTTATGTGTTATAGTTTACTGTGATATGTAGGAATACATTTAGAGCTATCTTGGCCATTATTCACATACGAGTAAATCATATTCATTGTTTTTAGTTTTTATTGGATTTTTAGTGCAACCTTCCTTTAAACAGAAAAATATCAGAACTTTGACAAGGATTTTCTTGATCGTTGATTGGAATTGGTTCCTAACATCCTAGGAAAAGTGCACACCAACTTTCAAATGATTTTGAGCCTTGGTTTGAGAGTTTACTTAATTTGTGGTTTTGGCTCGATTTTGGTGCAATAAAGCTTTATGAATCAAAAGATTTCAATTCTCTGAAGTTCTTTTAAAATTTTTTAATTGGTATAGGTTCTTAAGGTCATGATCTATCTTTGTTTCAAATTTTAAGTCTTGTAGATCCATGAATCAAAAGTTACATGACCTTTTGGATTTGAAATAATACTGTTTTTACTGTTTATTGAATTGAATGTACTATAGCTTGACGAATTTTTGGATTTTTGGGTTCTTATCTCCATAACTTCTAATAGCTATTAGAGTGAAGAATCGACGAATACTTAAGGAAAAATTTGAAGACACCATTCACCCCTTCTGTTGCCTTATCGGTCCTACACTGAAAAGTGCCTTTTAGTAAAGCTAGAATTCGGCAACCTTTGTACCGTCATTTAACTTGTTAACATGTAATATCAGATTTGCAAGTGCTCCTTAGAGGGGTAAAAACAAGGGAAAGGAAGAATTCAATATAACTACTTATTGTATAGGATCGGTATGGCGTGTCAGAGGGGATTGATGACTTCTTAAATTTTTTCTTGTAGTATTAGCAACGCAATACAACGAAAAACAAAAACCTACAAGCTATACCAAAGCCATGAGCTAAAGAACACAAAGTCATCCGATACGAAATATCGTACCAATCTAACCGTTGACCAGGGGGAGGTTGGACTGATGGGGTCACAGTGGTTTGATTGCTTGTTGAACAGAAGTTGACGACAAAGAAAATGGCTAACTCTTAAACCAAAGATTCAAATAGGATGAAACTTAATGCAAATCCTTCGTAGGATGTTAGGAACCTATTTCAATCATAAATCATAAAGATCAACGATAAAGTTCTGAGATTTATCCAAACAAGGTTGCATCGGAACCGGGAAAAGAGAGAAACCTTGATTACTCTTGCTCGTGCATCCTTGACGATCTAGATGACATTGGATGTGTTCTTATATGTCATAACAAGTTAGATCACAACACGAACTCAAGTCGAAACATCCTCAAGTTCAAAACCTCAAAATCACTTCTCTCCAAGAGATTTCTCCACTACTTATACGTCATTGACACAAAGAGAGATCAAGAGAAGATAAAATTCAACCAAGAAAACCGAGCAAATAAAAAAGTACGAGGAATCTGTAGTACAACTCACTTGGATGAAGTTTGGATGTTCATTTCACTTTCAGGTGAATGCTTTACATCCACTCCCTCATAGAGAATAGAGCTCTATGCCTATAGCAAAGACACAAATTTTCTAGCACAAGAAAACCTTAACTTCTCTCTCACACACAAGAGATGATCAATCTTTCAACACACATGAGGGCTTATATAATGAAGGCTCCTCACCTCTCACTAAACCCTAGCAACATACCCAATACTTAGTGGATACAAATAATTATAAATGTGAAAACCCGATAACCTACACACAAATGGGTTTTACACACACACTTGCTTGTTTTTTAAAGTGCAGCTTCCACACGGCTTCAATAGCTCGATTAGACGCTCTATTCTCTAAAACGTGACCTAAACCACTTAGGCCACCACCGTGGTTTTGCAAACTATCTCTCCGCTTGGTATTGGGTAATTTTTTCAATTGTCACCCACCAGGCTTCTCGGTGCTTCTCCTCGAAGTAACCACCACAATGAAGCCTACAATGCCCAATGACTTGCCATCAAGATCAAACGTATGCTCCGAGGACCATCACCAATTGAAACGTCTAAGTTCAATGGCACACCACATGCATACACTTGTCTTATCACATGCAAATGGATCTTCAAGAGGAAGGAGGGCCTATCTCCTAGTGAGCCTCCAAGATTTAAGGCAAGGTTAGTAGCTAAAGGTTTTAGTCAGATTCCGGGTGTTGATTACAATGATGTGTTCTCCCCAGTTGTGAAGCATAGCTCAATTCGTACATTCTTTAGTATTGTTGCTATGCGTGATCTTGAGCTTGAGCAGCTAGATGTGAAGACAGCATTTTTGCATGGAGATCTTGAGGAGGAGATATACATGGACCAGCCAGAAGGGTTCATAGTGCCTGGTAAGGAGGATCATGTTTGCAAATTGAAGAAGTCCTTATATGGTTTGAAACAGTCTCCTCGTCAGTGGTATAAGAAGTTTGATTCATTTATGTTATCAAAGAACTTTAAAAGATCTGATTATGATAGCTGTGTCTACATTAAATTTGTTGATGGATCACATATATACTTGCTGTTATATGTTGATGATATGCTGATTGCTGCCAAGAGCAAGAAAGAAATCACTACATTGAAGTCTCAGTTGAGCAGTGAATTTGAGATGAAGGATCTTGGTGCTGCTAAGAAAATTCTAGGTATGGAAATTACTAGAGACCGTGCTTCTGGTTTATTGTTTCTTAGTCAGCAAAATTATATTCAGAAAGTGCTTCATCGTTTCAACATGCATGATTCAAAGCCTGTGAGTACTCCCATTGCACCTCACTTTAAATTGTCAGCTTCACAATGTCCTAGCACTGATGAGGAGGTTGAGTACATGTCCAGAGTTCCATATGCTAGTGCTGTAGGGTCTTTGATGTATGCCATGGTTTGCTCTCGTCCAGATTTATCTTATGCTATGAGTTTGGTCAGTAGATATATGGCTAATCCTGGTAAAGAGCATTGGAAAGCCGTTCAGTGGATTTTCAGGTACATGCGAGGCACATCGAATGCTTGTTTGAAGTTTGGCAGGACTGAAAAAGAACTCGTTGGCTATGTTGATTCAGATTATGCTGGTGATTTGGATAAGCATAGGTCGCTCACAGGTTATGTATTTACCATTGGAGGTTGTGCTGTGAGCTGGAAGGCACATTTGCAGGATGTTGTTGCGCTGTCCACCACTGAAGCAGAATATATGGCTATGTGTGAAGCAAGTAAAGAGTCAGTTTGGCTGAAAGGTTTGTTTGCTGAGCTTGCTGGAGTTGATTCTTGCATTAATCTGTTTTGTGACAGTCAGAGTGCAATTTATCTCACTAAAGATCAGATGTTTCATGAGAGGACAAAGCACATTGAGATTAAATATAATTATGTCAGAGATATTGTTGCAAAGGGTAAGCTAAAGGTATGCAAGATTAGCACTCATGAAAATCCTGCTGATATGTTGACAAAGCCAGTTCCTGTTGCTAAGTTTGAGCTTTGCTCAAGCTTAGTTGGTATTACAGCTTAGCCCAAGAGGCTGTGTGGCGCCGAAAGTATTTCTTTCTTTGTTGTATTCAGGGTGAAGGATTGATTTATGCTACAGGAAGGAATTTGTCTCAAGGTGGAGTATGTTGAGTTGTGATCCAAATTCTATTCATTAGGCCAGCTTCTGGATGGAGCGTAGCGGAGTCCTGAAGCGGCCCATTGTGCAAGGCCCGTGCACCCAGGGACGCCTGGGGGGTGCGGGGGGGCTTCGCCCCCCCGCGGTATGGATTCTAGTCGAATTAGGGTTTCCCTGTTATATATATTTCCTGTAAGCCGCCGTTTGGGATACGAGATTAGAGTTGTAAATCCCCGGAGAAGATTGTTGCTGGCTGGCGCCCGTGGTTTTTCCCTCTCGCATTGGGAGGGTTTTCCACGTTAAAATCTCGTGTCTCTCTGCGATTGATCTTGTTTACTTCGTCGTTCCTCCGCCGTCGCGTGTAACAAGTGGTATCAGAGCCTCGGTTCTTCAGATCGGGCATCGCGATGGCGTCGGTGAAGTTTGATCTACCGCTACTCGACTACAAGACGAGATTCTCGCTGTGGCAAGTGAAGATGAGGGCGATACTCGCCCAATCACAGGATCTGGATGAGGCCCTAGATTGCTTCGGGAAGAAGGAGAAGGATCAATGGACTCCTGAGGAGAAACGTAAAGATCGTAAAGCTCTTTCGCTCATTCAACTTCATCTTTCTAATGATATTTTGCAAGAAGTGCTGCAGGTGAAAACTGCTGCAGAACTTTGGGTGAAACTGGAATCGATCTGCATGTCAAAAGATCTCACCAGTAAGATGCACATGAAGATGAAGTTGTTCTCGCACAAGTTGCAGGAGGGAGGATCGGTGTTGAACCACATATCGGTCTTTAAGGAGATCGTGGCCGATCTGTTATCCATGGAGGTAAAATTTGATGATGAGGATTTAGGTCTTCTGTTACTATGCTCACTGCCTAGTTCACATTCAAATTTCCGTGACACCATATTGTTAAGCCGTGATGAACTAACCCTAGCGGAGGTTTATGAGGCGCTCCAGAGTAAGGAGAAGATGAAAGGTATGGTGCAGGGTGAGTCGTCGTCCTTCAAGGGCGAGGCGTTGCAGGTCCGTGGCAGATCCGAGCAGAAGTCCTATGATAACAACAATCGCGACAAGAGCCAGCATGGTAGAGGACGTTCAAAGTCCAAGGATAAGAAGTTCTGCAAGTACTGCAAGAAAATGAACCACTTCATCGAGGATTGCTATAAGTTAAAGAATAAGGAGAAGAGGAATGCTGCACACCAACAGAAAAATAAATCTGAAGGTAATGCCTCTGTTGTCTCCGGTGCTGATAGTAATGATTCTGGAGATTGCCTTGTCGTATTTGCTGGTTGTGTTGCTGGTCATGATGGATGGTTACTCGATTCGGCATGTTCGTTTCATATCTGCATTAACAGAGAATGGTTTAGTTCTTATAAGCCTGTGCAGAGTGGAGATGTCGTTCGCATGGGAGATGACAACCCATGTGAGATCGTGAGCATTGGATCTGTTCAGATCAGGACACATGATGGCATGGTTCGCACACTGGACAATGTGCGACACATACCAAGGATGGCAAGAAATCTCATCTCCCTCAGCACACTCGATGATGAAGGGTACAAGTACTCCGCTTCAGGTGGAGTTTTAAAGGTATCAAGAGGTTCTCTCAATTACATGATTGGTGATATGAATTCTGCCAAGTTATATGTGCTTAGAGGAAGTGCATTGCGTGTTTCCGCCACGGCTGCTACTGTCTCTGATAATAATACTAACCTCTGGCATAAGCGTCTTGGACACATGAGTGAACTTGGTATGGCAGAATTGATGAAGAGGAACCTGCTGGATGGCTGCACTCAGAGTAAGATGAACTTCTGTGAGCACTGCATTTTTGGTAAGCACAAGAGAGTAAAGTTCAATGCCTCGGTACATCGCTCCAAAGGTATACTTGAGTATGTACATGCTGATTTGTGGGGGCCTTCTCGTAAGACCTCCTATGGTGGTGCAAATTATATGCTTACTATCATTGATGATTACTCTAGAAGAGTGTGGCCTTATTTTCTGAAAGGTAAAGATGATACATTTGCTGCTTTTAGAGATTGGAAAGTAATGATAGAAAGGCAAACTGAGAAGAAGGTAAAGCTGCTTCGTACTGATAATGGTGGTGAATTTTGCTCGCATGAGTTTAATTATTATTGCAGGAAGGAAGGCATTGTGAGGCATCATACCATCCCGTACACTCCGCAGCAGAATGGTGTGGCTGAGCGCATGAACAAAACCATCATATCAAAGGCTCGTTGCATGCTGTCCAACGCAAAGATGAGCAAGCGTTTTTGGGCAGAGGCCGCCAACACCGCATGCTATTTGATTAACAGGTCGCCTTCTATTCCACTCAACAAGAAAACTCCCATTGAGGTATGGTCTGGTACACCTGCTGATTATTCACAGCTGAAAGTTTTTGGTTGCACTGCTTATGCTCATGTTGATAATGGAAAATTGGAGCCTAGAGCTATTAAGTGTCTGTTTCTTGGTTATGGTTCTGGAGTAAAAGGATATAAGCTATGGAATCCTGATACAAGAAAGACTTTCATGAGCAGAAGTGTTGTTTTTAATGAATCTGTGATGTTTAATGACAGTTTACCCATAGATATTGTACCAGACAGATCTGATGATGAGCAGCAGAATATGAGCGTGCAGGTGGAGCACGTGGATGATCAGGGAGATGAATTTATTAATGATACTATTGATACTGTTCAGCACTTATCTTCTGTTTTGCAGCAAGACGATCAGCCTATTGCACTTCGCAGAGAAAAGAGGAGTTGTGCTCCTCGATCCCGATTAATTGAAGAGTGTAATTTGATTCATTATGCTCTTAGTTGTGCTGAACAGGTGGAGAACACTCATGAGCCGGTTACGTACACTGAAGCCATTGTTTCTGGAGATCATGAGAAGTGGATCTCAGCTATGCAAGAAGAGATGCAGTCTCTGGAGAAAAATGGCACATGGGACGTGGTGCGCTTGCCTAAAAATAAGAAGACCGTGCGTTGCAAATGGATCTTCAAGAGGAAGGAGGGCCTATCTCCTAGTGAGCCTCCAAGATTTAAGGCAAGGTTAGTAGCTAAAGGTTTTAGTCAGATTCCGGGTGTTGATTACAATGATGTGTTCTCCCCAGTTGTGAAGCATAGCTCAATTCGTACATTCTTTAGTATTGTTGCTATGCGTGATCTTGAGCTTGAGCAGCTAGATGTGAAGACAGCATTTTTGCATGGAGATCTTGAGGAGGAGATATACATGGACCAGCCAGAAGGGTTCATAGTGCCTGGTAAGGAGGATCATGTTTGCAAATTGAAGAAGTCCTTATATGGTTTGAAACAGTCTCCTCGTCAGTGGTATAAGAAGTTTGATTCATTTATGTTATCAAAGAACTTTAAAAGATCTGATTATGATAGCTGTGTCTACATTAAATTTGTTGATGGATCACCTATATACTTGCTGTTATATGTTGATGATATGCTGATTGCTGCCAAGAGCAAGAAAGAAATCACTACATTGAAGTCTCAGTTGAGCAGTGAATTTGAGATGAAGGATCTTGGTGCTGCTAAGAAAATTCTAGGTATGGAAATTACTAGAGACCGTGTTTCTGGTTTATTGTTTCTTAGTCAGCAAAATTATATTCAGAAAGTGCTTCATCGTTTCAACATGCATGATTCAAAGCCTGTGAGTACTCCCATTGCACCTCACTTTAAATTGTCAGCTTCACAATGTCCTAGCACTGATGAGGAGGTTGAGTACATGTCCAGAGTTCCATATGCTAGTGCTGTAGGGTCTTTGATGTATGCCATGGTTTGCTCTCGTCCAGATTTATTTTATGCTATGAGTTTGGTCAGTAGATATATGGCTAATCCTGGTAAAGAGCATTGGAAAGCCGTTCAGTGGATTTTCAGGTACATGCGAGGCACATCGAATGCTTGTTTGAAGTTTGGCAGGACTGAAAAAGAACTCGTTGGCTATGTTGATTCAGATTATGCTGGTGATTTGGATAAGCGTAGGTCGCTCACAGGTTATGTATTTACCATTGGAGGTTGTGCTGTGAGCTGGAAGGCACATTTGCAGGATGTTGTTGCGCTGTCCACCACTGAAGCAGAATATATGGCTATGTGTGAAGCAAGTAAAGAGTCAGTTTGGCTGAAAGGTTTGTTTGCTGAGCTTGCTGGAGTTGATTCTTGCATTAATCTGTTTTGTGACAGTCAGAGTGCAATTTATCTCACTAAAGATCAGATGTTTCATGAGAGGACAAAGCACATTGAGATTAAATATAATTATGTCAGAGATATTGTTGCAAAGGGTAAGCTAAAGGTATGCAAGATTAGCACTCATGAAAATCCTGCTGATATGTTGACAAAGCCAGTTCCTGTTGCTAAGTTTGAGCTTTGCTCAAGCTTAGTTGGTATTACAGCTTAGCCCAAGAGGCTGTGTGGCGCCGAAAGTATTTCTTTCTTTGTTGTGTTCAGGGTGAAGGATTGATTTATGCTACAGGAAGGAATTTGTCTCAAGGTGGAGTATGTTGAGTTGTGATCCAAATTCTATTCATTAGGCCAGCTTCTGGACGGAGCGTAGCGGAGTCCTGAAGCGGCCCATTGTGCAAGGCCCGTGCACCCAGGGACGCCTGGGGGGTGCGGGGGGGCGAAGCCCCCCCGCGGTATGGATTCTAGTCGAATTAGGGTTTCCCTGTTATATATATTTCCTGTAAGCCGCCGTTTGGGATACGAGATTAGAGTTGTAAATCCCCGGCTTTGTAACCTCACCCCGATATAGTGAAGATTGTTGCTGGCTGGCGCCCGTGGTTTTTTCCCTCTCGCATTGGGAGGGTTTTCCACGTTAAAATCTCGTGTCTCTCTGCGATTGATCTTGTTTACTTCGTCGTTCCTCCGCCGTCGCGTGTGACATTGTACCCCGGTCCTAAGCTCTCACTTGTATCCTGCAGAGAATTCAAAAGATCACATCACCTCTACAAGCATATCGGTGGTTCATCAAATGTCAGAAGAGCCATTATGCAAACCTCATAGAAGAATGCAAGGCCGCAGTCAGAGAGGTGAGGATTGAGATCAGCATCAAGTAAGACACTGGATGACTTTATGTTCTTGTGGATGACTGAAGGTGAGTAGACTTCATGTAGGTACCTGGAAGAAAAGAAACATCAAACATCTTACTGATCAGATCCTTTATGTGCATGCTTATGCATATACAATTGTGCATTCTAGGCTTAAATGTTACTTGCCAACTTACTCCAGAGCACGAGCTGTACCAACAGCGATCCGAACTCGGGTGTCCCAGGTCAGCGGCTTGCTGTAGTCGTCTGATAAGTGCAGGAACTCATAGAGGGATGCATTCCTCTGGTAGTCATACACCATCATGTAATGCCCAGGCTCTTAGCAGTAACCCAAAAGCTCACAGATGTTTGCACGGCGCAGCTTGGAAATGCCGTTCACGATGTCCATGAAGTCGCTGCTTCCTGAGAAGCTCAGTGGATCGTACTTCTTGACAGCAAGGACCTGAAAAATTATTATGCTAGACCATAGGTTGGTTCTTTTCAGCCACGGATTATGTTTTATGGCTGCGGCTTACGATTTTTAGTTCTACTGCGAACGTTTATGTGAACAAACTGAATGATAATAAATCGTTTCAAAAAGATTGTCCTAATAAGCTGTTTCGAAATGACGGCGCAAAAACCGTCCCGTTTGTTTGTTTAGGAGAAGACATAAGCCGAAAAGAACTCAGCCATGAGTATACCCAAAATGCATATATGGATATATGATCACATTCAAGTTTATAATTCTCCGAACATTCTTCTTTGAGACCTCTTGACAAAAGTAACAGTCAAGTTCAGTTCAACTGCATGTTACTACAATGTCTTTAGATGCATATTTGACATGATATTGTAGATGAGATTATAAATTTCAGACATAGTTGATTTCTTGAGTTAAATTTATAAACAAGTTTCTTTGGCATGAGTTTAGAAGGCAATCACAAGGGCCTACCCGTCCATCAGCATATTTTGCCTTGAAAACGCGACCGATCGTTCCCTGACCTATTAGCCTGCTACTATGGATGCTGCCAGTGTCTGCTTGCAGGTCTGATGATGAATAAGTCATCAGGTTGATTGGATCTGAGCTTCGTCTCGAATAATTCAGTTTGTAACTCACTGCCACTGATCGACTTGCCAGGCACAGCAGGTGGTGTCCTCCTGCCCATCGATGGGGATTGCTCCAGCGACTTCATGCCGATTGCTGAAAATTCCCTACGACCTAGAAAAGAAAGCAAGATGAACTCTTACTACTGATAACATCAGGAGAGGAGGTATGTCTTTATACATCACGTTTTTTCTACACGTCACAATTTATGCACAACACAACATAAACCACCTAGTTTGCTATGATTCAAGAAATATCGTGCGCATAAGTACCTCTGGAGTCATCAACTAGCGGGGTAAATAATCGGTTCTGACCTGACTTGTCCATGTAATGGGACGAGACAGGAGTGGAACTGTTCCTCTTCAACACAGACAAGAGAATCAGAGCTGCAAGAAGCACAGCTATCACCATTGCTCCAATAGCAACTGTTGATTCCACCGTCACTTCCTCCATTGGAGCTTCCCACTGAAGATCCTTTCTCCATACCAGGAGGAGCTGACCCAAATGACCAAGGGTTCCCACCAGTCCTTCAGAAAGTCAGAACGGTCAGAAATCATCAAGTGCAATGAAAAGGAATACATTGAGTGGAACTGTGGAAGTACTACTTACCGTAGAATGTTAATGTCTTTCAGTTTACTTGGGACCCACCCGGTGAACTTGTTGTTCTGCAGATTGTTTGGGGGGGGGGGGGGGTCCATTCTAGCTTAGTTCTCAGATTGGCATACTGGAGCAAATACATACATTCGACTTTGTACTTTTCAGTATTTATGTAAAGTAAATAGGCTATGCAAAATTAATAATGATTGTTACGTGCATTTCTATTAAAAGCTCCTGACTTGACAACATTAGTACTTTTGTAGTGCCGTGGTGAGGCACTGAGAAGCATACATTTTGAACCATGATGACAAAATTGGTTTGAGATGTAGTGTATACTTGAGGTATACTTACAGATCCTCGAGAGGAAGTTTGGCCAGAACGTCTATATGACCACTGAATTGGTTGCTCTCCACATTCCTGGATATATTTTGAAAAGATTGGTGGTCATTTCTTGATCTGAAAGAGTGTACCGATGATAACTACAATCCATAATTTTTAGTTTCCTTACAGTGTCTTGAGGCTTGTGAGGTATTGAAAACTCTGGGGCAGGTTACCTGAGAAGCGGTTGAAAGAGATATCCCTGATGACACAACTGAGGTTATTCATATAGGACAACAAAATAAAGATACAGATAGGCTTATTATCAGAAGAAAATTAATAAGCTTTGGGCAACTGAAGTAACACAAACTAAATGGTTTGCCATGGTTAGCTTTGCATCACATACAAATTACAATTGTTGTAGATTTTGATAGAGAAACTACAAAGAACTCGTGAATTTGATGCTTAGCTTACAGTGCTGAGAGCTTTGGAAGGTGTGAGAACATATCTGTCAACTGCCCGTTTAAGTGATTCTTACCAAGATTTCTGCGACCTATTAAAAAAGTAGTTCTTGTGATTAATGCAACAAAAATCATGATTGTGGGGAAGGGAAAGAAAAGAATTAAAGACATCAATATGAATTGGATTTTTATAGCGTTTCCAGATCAGCCATCTGAGATATGGAATAAGGACTCCCACCGGTAAAGGAATTTCCTTGCATATTTCCACGTTGCAAAATATCAGCAATGCCTTGAATTAGCCATGAAAACAGTAGCTATGGATGAGAAAACCGGAAACTTACAATTGAACCATTGGGCGACTTTCATGCAGTCGCCCAATGGTTGGGCGACTGCACTCAGGCCACTGTGAATGTTTTAAATTTTGTAGTTTTAAACTGGTAAAAAATTTGCTGGAGTTGTAATAAAAGTTTATGTTCATTGTATATTGTAGGTGTGTAAAAAATTTTGAATTTTTTTTAGGAACGATTGACCGTAGAATGATCGGTACATACGATGGTAAGTGATATTTTGATGTTACTGAGAATTCGTGTCTCCGGGCTAGGATTGGGTTGAGGAGGATCGACGGGCCCAGCAGTCAGATTATCATAGACGGTTCTACATACAAGTTTTAGGATTGGGTTGTAGGTGTGTAATATTCTCTATCACAAGTTTTATATACCAATGCAATATAAACAACTAGTCTCAAAAGATAAAATATCAAAGTTTTATATGTCTTATATATACTCATTTGAAAGGTTTCAATGAGATCTACAACTTTTCAGTTGAAGCAAAATCCAAATTCCAAAGAAAAGACCAAGAGAAAGGGCAAAAACAGAAACCAAAAACTTACGACACAGATTTAGGTCCAAAGATGACCGATTTTCGGGGTCTTGGAGGACGAACGGCGCAAGTGGGTCATTTTTTTTGGATCGGGCTCGTCGTTAGCTTTCCAACGAGTACAAGAACATCGAAAACGGACACCGTATGCAAAAGTTATGCCCATTTTACTGAAGGTGTGTCAGAAACGGACTCGAATTCGTCTCGGCCTCAATTGAAACTGCTATAATTTTTGATCCCGTGGCCGAAATTGCTCAAATTTTTTTCTGGAGGCTTTTGGATGTATGAAGAACAGCTCCACCAATTTTTCACTATTTTTGGCGAAGGTTTGATGCACTTTCCAAATTTCGGCATAGATGGACTCTTTCCTCTCTTTTTTCTCTCTTTTATTATAACTCCAGCAGATTTTTTACCAGTTTAAAACTTCAAATTTGACAAAATTTAAAACATTCACGGGGGCCTGAGTGCAGTCGCTCAACCATTGGGCTACTGCATGAAAGTCGCCCAATGGGAGGGCGACTGCATGAAAGTGCTCAATGGGAGGGCGACTGCAATTAATCGCCCAACGGTTAAGAGATTTTTCAGTTGTCGCTGCTGGGTTGGGCGAAAGGCTCCAGTCGCCTAACCATTGGACGACTTGAGCCTATTTTTGTAAAAAAAAATTCCGCAGGTATGTTTTTGTATTTTAGAATAAAAAATGAATTATCCGTACAAAAAATTCCATCCACATTTGGTGGAAGCTGGTATGGAAGTTCGCCGTTGAGATTGTTCTTGCTCACATCGCTGTACTACGAAGAAGAAGAAAATTAACTAAGTTGCGTAACTACGATGATCAATACTGGGGATCACAGGGGCAACTCACAATTTAGTTACTGCTTTCATGCTTGATAGTTGATAACCTAGTGTGCCACTTAATCGAAGCCCCGACAAGTCACTGCTCTATGCAACATGATAAGCGAACTGAAGTAAATATCTTGTATGACTACGGAAGAAGAGTAATTTATAAGTGCCTCGATCATCAACAGGCAATTTCCTTGGGCGATTGTTTCAGGCAATTACATTTCTGTGACAGATGAGCCACTGCATTGTATTCCTTTCCACTCGTCGCCGCCGCCGCATGGATCACCACCACTTTCTACCCAACCGGACAATTTAGACGGTTTGTTCATACTAGCGAACATAACATTAAGCGCGGCGAAAGAACATAAGTTCATTCGCTTTGTAGCAAGAAGCATCAATTTCCGTTGTAGTCTAGCTGGTTAGGATACTCGGCTCTCACCATAGAGACCCGGGTTCGAGTCCCGGCAACGGAATCCTTTTTAGGATTATTTTTTCCCCAAGGTGAATTGATGCAAAGAGGTACTTTTTGTTTTCTGAATTCTGAAAGCTCAAATTAATGCTATCCAAAGAGTAAGCATCTCAGATTATCAGTGTACATGTCTGTTGAAAGCAGTGTAATCATTTAAGAATCTGAAATCCACCTTTACTTCTTCCCTTTCTATTCTCTATGCTCTTGCAGAGGGAAACAGGAAATGAAAAAAGAAATTGAATGGCTTCCTGGGCCTTAATTCTGTATTGTGTATCTGTAAAATCTAATGTTGACGACGACAATGTCAGATGTCCCCCGCAACTTTGCTCTACGCCGCAATGTGGTCGCTCAATTTGCAGCCGCTTGTTTCCAGGGGGAAGTATGACACGGCGACGCCTGATACGAGCATCACCGTGATAAATATCAGGATGGCTGCAGCCTGATGGCACGCGTGCACCAAACCGACGGCCACAAGAGGGCACAGGATCCCGCCAAATCGAGCGATTGAGCTTGCAAACCCGACGCCGGTGGCCCTGACTGCAGTTGGGTATATCTGGAGGAAAGACAAGACAATAAGGTAATGATTTAGGATGTTTGACAAGAGATATGTAACAAAGTATAGGCTATTGACGTGACCAAACCTCAGGAGCATAGATGTGCAAGATAGTGAAGCTCGCCGAGATGCAAACGCGTGCACCAAACAAGAAGATAGTTGTCAGAGATTCTGTTTGAGGGAACATAAGGGGAGCTATGCACAGGCAACTGATATAAAGCATTGATGACATTGAAAGCTTGCGCCCGATCTTGTCCACAATGGCGGCAGACAGAATAAGGCCAGGAACCTCTGCATCAATGTGGCATGAATGTGAATAACTTTAAAGGCAGGGTTTCTGAAGATATACGGTCAACCTGAGGGGAAAGCACACATACCTCCAAAGCTAGTGATAAATACATTTCTGTAGAGATTAACATCGTTTATGTGGGTTGTTTGGGTTGTTACTGCTCCCTCTGATCCACAAATTCTATTTCCGTGACTCAACTCTGAAGTTAGTAGAACAAGACCATAGTATAAGAAGGCATGACCAAGAAAGACAGTCCAAAGAAGAAGACTTGATCTAACTAAATTTGGGGACAGAAGCTTTAAGATGGCATTGAGGCCCCCAATGTCAGATTTGCTAGCCTGATCAACAGTGTTGGTTTTCTTGACTGAAACCAACTGCACCGTTTCTGAGGAATTTGTGATCTCATGGAGCTCCATTCGATGGCCAGAGGTAAGTCGGCCAGAAGGGAGAGTTACACGGTTTATCCGTGCCATTGTTTCCAAAACATGCACTGCATCAGCTATTCTGCCCTTCATGCATAAGTATCTTGGTGACTCAAGTGTCATTGGATAGAAAAGGAGTAGAGCAAATGATGGCAATGATGAGAGTGCTAGCAGCCACCTCCAGCCAAAATCTGGCATCACAGCCTGCAAATTAAGTAGGTAAGTGCCTACAAAATTAACATGGCAATTTCGAAAATAGGTACAGCTACAAAAATATAGAATGAATATGTGTGTCATCCGACCTATTATGCCATCAAGATTTTCATTAGATTATCTAGACAGTAATATTACTTTTGCAAAATGTAGAAACTTACCCAAGCAAGTGAAGCTTCCATTATTGTGCCAATGGTCCAAAATGCTGAGAAAATAACCATCCAAGTTCCTCGGTTAGGAGCAGGGATGAACTCTAGAAACCAAGAAGCTAGAACTGGCCCACCACCCAGTCCAACACCAACCATAAATCTCAGTACAATCAAGGATAAGTAATTTGGCGCAAAGGCACTGAGAAGACCAGCCCCGCCAGTTACAAGGGCTGTGAAATTGAACCCAACCCTGGAGAAGTATGAAGGGGCCACACTGAGTAAAATGTTAACTGTGACAAAAAAAAAATTTTGACATCCTAAAATGCACAATTCTTAGTCTAATTTGAGATTGACAACAGAATTGGCCATTCAAATGATTAGCATGGATATCCAAAAACTTCAATGAAAAACGATAAAGTACCACACAAACTCCATGTATGAATGATTATACTGAGTCCAAGCAATTCTCATTATTCTTGCATGTCAAATATTAAAAGAGCATCTAATAAATTTCTTTTTAAAAAAAAGGCCTGAAGAATCCACTAGTTTGCCCAGTTACACTGTCAACTAGCGAAAACAATAAGTTTCAACGAGCGTTCTGCTCATTTGTCATCTGACAAGGGTGCTTGTCTGTATCTGTTCACTACACAAGTAATCGACTAGGAACTAGTAGTGATTCATGTCATTGAACAGTGGGAACTGGGCCAGCATAGGATTTCAAAACCTATGTCCAATATATATCCAGCCCGTTGGCTTTCACCTTGAAGGTTACCATGCAGGCAGGCTATAGCATAGCTGCATAGACAAGGCTTGCATGAATCTGCCTCTCCCAGAATACATCCTAATTAGTCAAATTCAACTAATCTAGCTTACAGTGAAGCTATCAAGTACAGAGCTATATTGCCATGTCCATAATACTAATTACATATCATCCAAGACATTACTTGGCTCAACTGCCAATGCCTAGCTTTATGTCCGCAAGGGAAAATGTGCAACACTTCACTATGATGGGAATAGTTGTATTTTGTCAGGGTTAGAACAATTGTAAGAAAAATTCTAATAAACAATGGAAAAAAAAGTAGGAAAGGACCTGCCTTCTTCCATAATTGTCTGAAACTATGCCCCAATAATATGCTCCTACAAGCATCCCTACAAAAACAACACTTGTGATGAGACTCTCTGCCTGTGCAGAAAGCTCCCATTCAGCCTGAACTGACTGCCCAACAAATGACAAAAGCATCATTTCCATTGCCTCAGAAATCTTAGCCATCCCGGAATAAGCAAGCACAAATGCTTGGAATTTCCCAAACCCCATGGACACAAGTGCCTCATCAACAGTATAAGTAGATACACCGTCCTCCATCTGAAAAAAGCATTCACGAGACAAAGATTAACTGATTGCACGCTTGTTATCATACTTCTTTAGTGCAAAGACAATTTTTCAGTAAGATAACACGTCAAGTGGAAACAACATAGGATATGGAACAGGATTGGATATTTAACCCTAATATCATGCTTTAGAAGAAGCAAAAAAATGCTAAAACAACTAAAGGACCACACATTTGGTAAACTAACAGACAACTAATTTCAAACAGTACCAAAGATATCCTTTCATTCAAAAATGCACTACAACTTTCATGGATACTAGACTAATCCTTTACTGTTTTGAGATTCATGTTGCCAGATCGTAAACTAACCGAACTCAAGACCATAATTTGAAGATCAAATCTACCTGCAGTAAAAAAAAAGACTTGCATACCCCTTCAGCTAAACTGTAGTATTCACAAACGTTGAGTGTCTTCGTTATATCACTACCTGGTTTGAAGATTCAAGAACTAATCCGCCAATCGGCCAGACAGATCAAGAACTAAATTTGCACAGAAGGAAACCAACCATGCAAACCTATACTGTAGTAGTGTACTATCTAGGGGTAATTGGATCATGACTGGGATCTTCAGCTAGCTTCCCAGAGACGTTGCCTCTCTCTGCACTAATCCGACCAAAGAGAACAGGTTTTGATTACTGACAAAGAAGATTCAGATTTTGCGTCATAAAAACCGGCAAACAAAATGAGAAACAAACTACTGAATCAGCTTCCAAAAAACCTAGATTTCACGTTTTTATCACAGATCCCTCAAAACTTAGATGACACAAGCCACACATTTCGCCAATTGCGAACAAACTACAAGTCAACTGAACAACGTATCGCCGAGTGGACTGCGGAGGAACAATTTCAGACCGGAGACCAAGCCCCCACAATATCGACCATCTAATCCGAAATACTCTCACTTATTCAGAACAATTTCATACCGGACACCAAATCAAGAACTTGAACTAGCGGACGACGCCGCGGGATTAGCGAACTCGCGAATCGAGCAGGGACTGGAACAGAGGAATTGGGGTGGGGGATGGAGTTTGGTGAGGATCACCGCGTCGCGGTACAGCCGGCGCCGTCCCAACCTTCGAGGACGAGGAGTGCCTTGGGTGACCCATTCTTCTACCAAGAAAAGAAAGAAAATTCAATGGCCATTTTACGCCTAAGTACCTTGCTTATCGTGGATTTGTTTGTTTGTTTTTCTACTAACACAGTGACATTTATCGTGGCATCTTTTTAGGATTAATTGATCTTTTGCCATACCTTTCATTACGCGTTTGATGATTTGTCTTATGATGTCTCATTGACATATGGGCTTTGGATCCATATGTCAATGAGACAAATAGGATAAATCATCAAATTTCATATTTATGTATGAGGCAAATGCTAAAATCCATCTTTTTTACTTGCATTTTCTTATATACCTCGATAAAACACTACTTATAAACATGGGGTAACTAATGCAAAAATTTATAGACTCACCTCACGCAAGGTTAGAGGGAGCCGATGTGTTGTCTTTAGCCATGCGATATCAGAGAAAAAAGAAAAAATAAAGAGAAAAGAGAAAAAAATAAAACACCGTTATATCCACACTAACAATGCAAATAAAAAATCATATTAAAAAATATATTCTAAATATTTTTTGATTTCTGAATACTAGAAATCAAAAATTAAAAGTTGTTTTGGATAAGACCATAGTATACGACACTGGTTAGACTGTTAAAGTAGGCTAACCATCCATCGGCACTTACAAGGCAAGTTCGAGAATCTTTATTTTGGTACTATAAGGCTAATGCTTGATAACCACGTGACCATCCGATTCCTAAAAATAAACCTCCGTGTTGTTTGGAGCGAGAGGGTCTAATGATCAACACAAACCATGCGCTATACATTGAAAATTATTTTCTTCAAGGGGGTATCCATTAAAATTTGTTGACTATGTGGACAATGATGGCCTTGTTTAGCATGGTTGTAGCTTTTCTGAAAATCGACTTTCGGCTAAGCTTGAGGTGGTGATCATTTGAGCTTTTTTTAGTGGCTTATGGCTGAAAAGCACTGTAGCTGGCTGAAAAAATACTGTAGCTGACAGATGCTTATTTAGCATAATTAAATTTAAAATAATTTAAAAATATAAAATATATGTTAGCCCATTACGTATAATACAAACACATACGGAAAAAAAAGAATCGGCAAAAAAGCTCAACAAAAAGCCAAAAGTTCAGAAAAAGACAAAATTTATGAATAGTAAAAATAACCCGGAAGCCAGAAGCTGAAGCCCAAATGATCACATCCTAAGTGCTGAACGGCTGAGCTGAAAAAGTTTGGTATTTGACAGTTTAGATTTTAGTTGGACTGGTTAGCTGTTCTGAGTTAAGAAATGTTTAAAATGTCCCTGAAGTAAATAATGGCTTGTTTGATGTTGCTGGAAGGAAATTATGAGTGGATGTGGTTTCTTTTTACACGTTCTCGTAGAAATATAAATTTAGGTATTAAACATACTACATTCTTAATTGCCACGTACTAAATACAAAATGTTACATATACATGGTTCTTACTTTGAACTTGTGCATATCCGTTCATATGTAATGAACCAAAAAAAACACTACTTTGTAGTTAGAACCATCATTATGCCAGCAAAGCTGCCGCAATAACATCACGCAGTCCATCCATATCAACGTCATTCATAGCACCAGCAGCGTCATATACATTGAGGTTGGTAGACATATCCCCCTCAACATAATCTTTATCCCCATCTAGATAAATTATACAAAGCCATCGTTGCAACAATAATTTTCTTTTGCTTACTTGACAAATTCATAAGAATACGCCACTTAGGCCCCGTTTGGCACAGCTCTAGCTCCGAGATCTATGCTGGATCTGTAGTTTGTTGACTAAATTAAAGTGATTTAAATATTTTTATTTAATATATAATATAAATGAAATGAGTCATATAAATGCACTTAACATGCCTGCAACTCTAGATCTATGATTTCCTAGAGCTACAGATGACCAGCTCTAGGAAATCTACAGATTTTCTAGAGCTAGAGCTCTGCCAAACGGGGCCTTAATCTCCCAGATTCCAAATGTACGTTCAATGACATTCTGAAGGGAAGAGTGACAAAAATTGAACTCCTCCTTCAATCCAACCAGTCTACCACCATTTTAGAATTCAGGTACATGGTACCGTTAATTTTTACAAGAAGCTAGGTAACCTTTACAATTTGTGTATCGGGAATCTACAAGATGGTACTTTCCTACAAACAAAAGAAAACAACATCACACATGGCTGAACGGTGTTAATATAATATACTTATAGGTGGTACCCTCTGTTATTCAAACAATGCTAGGCCTATTTTTCGCTTTGACCTCTTCCACACAAATTTCAATGAACACTCTATTGTAAATGCATCCTATATTGTAGGATTTGAGGGCTGTCCTTTTTTCATCTATAAGTATGATGCATATCAACAAATATGTAAAACACAATTGCTGGAATCATGGAACAATGCGTCTAAATATAACATCATGTTTACTACTAACACAACAATTAAGTAATTGAGTTTACGACATCCAATCAAATGATAATAACATGCAGTGCCAATTTAGGTTTAGAAATGCGGTCCAAATTTGCTCGTCTAGAGGCCAAGCACTACAACTGGGGGTGGATTGGAAGTTTGCAACCTTTTGCAGCATCGTACTGTAAAGACTAGTTTTAGTTAGCTGTAAATACATTTCCAAAATTAGTTGTTCATAGTTAGTATATTTGCCTTCGCAAATGCTATTCATTATGTTTAGAACTTGATCCTGAACTTTTTGACTGCTTTTGTGATCTCATACACTTTAGCAATATTTCTAGATAAATCAAAAGCTCTTTGTTCTCTTAGTATCATGTAAGCAAGAACGTTGGCATGGATGTTTGATTTCTGTCACAGATTGAAAATTATATGTACATTGTTCGTTTATCATCAGTGTCATGTAACACAACATGATTATCTTCAGTGTCATGTAACACAACATGCCTTAATTTATCAGTTTCAACGGTCCAAACCAATGCACCCCTTTTTGCGCCGTTATGCTCAATGGTCACTAGTAAGAAAAGATAACAACCCAGTAGGGAAAATACCAGGAAATCAGTGGCATATGAAATCCTGCCACAAGACCACTGCAAACACTATGAAAAACTGAATGCACTGTTTGTACAACCCAAATTAGTATCCTTTGCTTCTCCACCCACAAAATGCTACAAATAACCTAACAGCAAAGATAGAAATCTACAAATCAAGGCACCAAGCACTAGTTCTAGTAACATGCATCCTTATGCACTCAGATCTGGAGGATGAAGGGAGTACCTCACAACAGAGGGGAAGGTGATGGATGGATGAGGTGCTGCAGTGGTGCAGCATGTGGGGGACAAGGTGGTGCAGTCCAAGAGTTGCTGTTACGAGGAGGATGGCCGGTCAGTGACGAGGAGAGCAGTGCTGAGGGTCGAAGGAGGTTATCCACAACAGCAGCGGCGGGCGGAGGCACATTATTAGTGGAGACCGAGGCGGAGGTGGCGGTGGTGGGCCGAAGATGGGAAGATTGGCTGATTGGGGTGGAGACTGGGCCCGAGGTGGTGGCATCGGACTGGAGATGGGGAAGGCCAAGGCAAAGACGTGGCATCGAGCGGAGGTACGGCGTCGCCCAAGATGGCGGAGACCGAGGTGGAAGTGGCGGCATCAAGAAGAGACCCAACATTGACGGAGACGGTGGAGACCGAGGCGGAGGTGGAGACTGGGCCCGAGGTGGTGGCATCGGACTGGAGATGGGGAAGGCCAAGGCAAAGACGTGGCATCGAGCGGAGGTACAGCGTCACCCAAGATGGCGGAGACCGAGGTGGAAGTGGCGGCATCAAGAAGAGACCCAACATTGACGGAGACGGTGGAGACCGAGGCGGAGGTGGAGACTGGGCCGGAGGTTGGGAAGATCAGGGCGGAGACTGACGAAGGATGGCGGATACGAGGGGGACGGTGCTCCAGAGGTTGCCATCGATGGGCGGAGGTGGCACACGGCTCAGGGAGAAGGTGGGGACAACAACCGAGGGAGGAGGCGACGACAAAGGTTAGGGACGAAGCAGTCGGAGACAAGACATGGAGGAGGGTGACACCGATGGGAGGTGGGCGGAACACGGGGCTGCCTAGAAACCCTAGTTGCCTCGTGCCTCCTCGGGGCTAAACGAGTGGGGGTGGGGAACCGAATGGGGGTGGGGTGAGGTGTTAGTTGTGTTTTTAGACCTAGTATGGGGGGTTGGATAAATAACAACTTTCAAGGGTAAAGACCTAATTTCAACCCGCAAAAGCCATGAGAAAGTGGTCGGGTTGGCTACTGGCTTTTGGCTTCTCCTAGTTATGAGGGGTTTTTAGTTATCTAGAAACCGCATCGAGAAACCAGATATTTGGGATAGCAACTGACTTCTCGAAGAGAAAAACTGCAGCAGAAGCCATGCCAAAGAGGGCCTATATCTCACAAAGAATTCAATCTCACTGCTACCTATCTAATTAAATCGTGACGGTGCATTCCTGATTGTATGTCAACTGTACGACGTCAGCAAATGGTTCAAGCACCATCCATTTTGGTTGAGATCAAACAAACGTCTAGACGCATATCAACAAACACTGTCCCGCCTTCCTATAATTTAGCGCTAGATACACCACGCCGTTTTCATGACGAGTCCCAAGTATAACCAATCGCTTCATCTTCGTCGGCTCGCTCGTACATATCGTCGCTCGCTCAATCGCATTGAGCTACATGACCACGAATCCATCAATCAAAGCGTAGCAATCGATCAACCATGCGATCGGCGTCGTCGCGGCGGCTGCTCGTGGTGGCGTTCGTGCTGATGGTTATTGGCGCGTGCATGGCCGCCGGAGCGCCACGGCGCCCAACGGGGGCGTCGCCGTCTCCGGCGGTGCAGGTGCTCGGTGTGTCCCCAAGTGGTGGCGGGCTGAACTTTGCCGACGTCGAGAGCGGCCGTTTGGGAGCTGAAGACGACTACGGGTACGTGGATCCTCCTCCGGACACGCATCGCCGTGGGGGCGGCGCGCCGATACCGCACAGTTGACTGACTACCGTAATACTATTACAGTTGCATATATACATAAGTCTGTACTTGTTGTACGTACGCTCTCTTTCTTTCTTTCTTTCCTTTTGGTACTGTACGTATTTTGCACTAAGAGAATAGTCAAGCACTCAAGCTAGCTACAATTAATTGTACGTACCAAGTACTACTCCGTGTTGGTCATTTCAAAGAACTTCGCGTATATGTTAGTATTTATTTGTCCGGCGGGCCGCACGTACAATTACACGGCCAAACTTGAACCGTACGACGCGCTCGATCGATGGACAGAGACTGCCTATGCGCACGCGCGTGCCGCGCGGCCGATCCGGCCGGCGCGCGCGCGGGCTGCCTCGCGCGTTCGTTCGCTTCGCATCAAGCTATTGAATACGGACGTGCTGGGCTTTAGCTTCCCCGCCGTTTGGAGACACTGCGTGCGTCTTCGAGCGGTGTGCTGCCACCCACAACCTGCCGCGCTCGCGCGTTGCCGGCCGACTCGACTGCTCTCGCTCGCGCGCGCGCGACGACTGGCCGTCTTGTACGCCTCCCGGAGCTGCGACTCGCCGTTCGCGCACGAGACCTGCGCGGTGCCTAAGGGGGCGTTTGTTTGGTGGCACCAAAGTAGATGGGATGGTCCTGTCTGGGTGACGTGGTTTGTTCGATTTGGCCGAGCGACCTGATATAACATATGTGTGGAATATTTTTTACCAAACTATCTAGATAGAACCATCTCATTCGAAATGGAATGATTTCATCTACCAAACCAAACAAAAAGATGAGGTATCGTCCAGGATGGAATGATTCCATCTACCGAACCAAACGCCCCCTAACTCTCCTCTGAGCAGCTTCGCTGAATCCAACTGTGTGTGTCGGTATATTCGGTGTAGGATCAAGGATAATCAACTAAAGGTTCTAAAAATTCGTGCCTATTAAGACTAATTATTACAAAATATGACTAGACAAAACTTCAATGCAATTTAAACCTACACAATTCTACTATATCTATAGCACCACAAGCACTAATCTCTACAAATATATTTCTTGCACTTAAATAAGACAATATTAGTAATCACAAAGTTAAAATTATGAGTGCGAAATGTAGAGGCAAAGAAATAACCATAAGATGACTCGACAAGTTTTTTCCGTGGTATCGAAGATTTGTCAGTCTTCATTAGTCCTCATTGAGAAAAGCCCAATTGACTTGGACCGGCTCCACGAATTAAGCCCGAACCCCTCAATCCACTCGTGATTGCCCTTCCTCCGCTCTGGAGATAGTAGATACCAAACCACTCACAAGTCGGCACTGGACCTCTTCACAATCTTCTTGAAGAGGTCACCTCGCAATCTTTCGCCAAGTTGTTTGCGTACCAGCAAGCACCAAGAGTAATAAACCACAGCTTCGCTTGACGGCGATCAAGTAACAAAGGATCAATCTAGATGAATACACTTGATGTTGACTCAACTATCTCAAATGAATGGAATGAAAGTAATTGAGGTGTGGAGTATAATTCAATGCAGTGTCTCACTCTATCTTTGAGCATGTGGGGGTATAAATACCCCCACCAACCAAATATAGCCGTTGCGAGGCAATCTCTGAAAATCCAAGACGAGCGGAAGTACCACCGTTCATCGACCGATACTACCACACAAGTACTATAGCAATGGTAATGGCTATATCAGAGCGTCAGAACTAGCCGTTGAAGGTTGGTGCGGTACTACCGCCGTTATAATCACAGTAGTTCTAATCTTCGGTAGTTTTGAAATTTCAGCGCGGTACTTCCGTTTGCTTCGAGGCCGGGAGATGACACTCTCTAGAAAAAACATACCGCCGATTTTCGGAGCTTCCGAGTTTCGGTAGTTCCGTTCAAGAATTGCGGTACTTCTGCTCTATGGTAGTTCCACGGTTAAAACTTTGGTAATTCCGTTTTCCAGAGCTACAAAAATGATTCTAAGTGTGCTCTCCGGAAAAAACATACCACTCATTTTGTTGGAACTTTCAGAATGTGGAAGTACCACCGTTTACACTCTGGTACTTCCGATATTTCTGACAATGCATAGTTTGGTTATCAATTTTAGTTTTAAGTGCATGCATGATCCTAAATTGATCCAATGGCACAAGAACACGCTATCAAGTTACTAGCCATAACTCCTTTTAATAATATGGTATTTATCTTATAATCCGGTCTTTCACCCTTCTCCTATGACCGATAAAATTAAAAGGGATCCTAGACTGCTTATACTTTTATCTTGAGCCACATTGATCTTCATATTGACCCTTAGTATACATCTCACAATCATCAGCAGGACTAATCTTTCAAATATTTAGTAAACATGATAGTCCCATATTCACATAATGTCATTAATTACCAAAACCATTTTTAGGGGTTTAGATGCTTTCAATCTCCCCCTTTTTGGTAATTAATGGCAACACAAATATTATGTGAGAAGAATAACGTTTTGAATATATCACTTGTTTGAAAAAGATGAGTTGTATTTTTTTTGCGGCTTTGAAAAGACAATTAATTTTTGTAATGAGCTTAATTAAGTTTGGAGAAATAATTGCTTCTAAAGACAATACAAGGAAAAACTCCCCCTAAACATGTGCATATATATGACAAGATGTATTGCAAGCACATGTTAAGATTTTTTTAAAAAAATTAGCGAAGTCTTCTTTGTTTGTTGAACTTGAGGAAATAGACAATTGCAATGGCACAATTTACATAACAAAAGAGCACAAGTTGCAACTCCAAGTTCAATATAACATAAGCATAACATAGAGCACATACATTAAGTATAAACATTCCAAAGCATGACCATAATCCATACTTATAATGACAAAGTGCATAAGTTCATTACATCACAAAAACAAATATATATAACTAGTAGCTAAGATAGTAACTTCTTCTTCTCCAACTCTTTCTCCTCCTTTGGCATCAAATAGCCAAAAAGGTTACTCCTAAGATATTTGAGGAGAAGGGCCACGATGGCATCGACGGCCACAACGGACTGGAGAGGAAGGACAAGTGACTGCATGCTCGAGGGAGGACACTCGATCCCTAAGAGAGGAAACAACGGTAGTCAAAGAAGTGAGTTGTCCTTCCATCCTTAGGACTGCAGAGTACACCTAAGAGAAAGTGATTTGTCCTTCCTCTTGTGGTGCGTTGCAGGTTCTTCTTGCTGTAGAGCTCGAGAACGGGAAGCTGGAGGAATAGGAGATTATGCTCGAAGCTTGTAAGCCTTGTGAACTCTGCCCAAGCCACCATGGTATTCAATCTTTCTAAGTATCGAGACCATGATGTATAGAACATAATTTATCATTTTGATCCTGTGATTCTTGGAAGAGGCTATTTCCCGGATAATAAGATCAACCATATCAAATTTCTGGCGTTGCATAACATAGTCAATTATGTTCCATGCATGGCCTCTAATAGCATCATAGCTCCCACTCTAAGAATGGTATGGTTAATAATACAGTTTACCAGGCTTGGAATAGGGAGGAGGCGAACAAGCTTGCATGGAACAAATCTAGTACTCTAATCATAGTACTCAGACATGGCAGAGATCTGAAGTACAGGCCTGTCATACACTTTCTTATATACACTTGATTATGTCCTGAGAGCCAACTCAAACTCATGTTTGTTGGAGTCCAAGTACTGTGCTCCAATCATCCATGAGAGAAACTAGAAATCAGGAGAAGTATATAGAGTAGCATAGAATTGCCTGATGATCTCTTCGTTGTAGTCTGACTTGAGAGCTACAAGCTGTTGTATTACAACCCTCTGAAACAGCCTATAAGTCTCATCATATTTGTCGATTGAGTTCAGATGGTCCTAATCAATATATTTGTGATCTGCAAGGAGTCTACGTAGACCATATAGTTGCCCATATACTTGCTCCTGAAACTTGGTATGAAATCTTGGGTTGATAGAATTACTGGGGAGCACTAACTGGCTTCTGTGATCCAAGCATGCATACTCTTCAGGTGTGATTTTTCTGAGATCTATTTGAGGCTCTTCTCGATCATCCATTTCCTCATTTGACTATTCAAGATGTGAGCTCTTTTGTTGTTCTGTATCTGTTTCAGAGTCGGAGGCTATTCCCTTGCCTCTGTCTTCTCTGGTCTTTTGGGCAGATTCTGATGTGCCTTGAGCTGCAGAAGGAGGTACTTGGGCTGCAAGAGGGTCTGCTCGAGATGAAGATTGACCAGGAGTCGCAGCAGAGGAGTTCCTGACATACACTTTGTAGCTGGCGTTCCTTGTCCTACGCATCTTCAAACAAAGGAAAAAAGATACTAAAAATAAGCTAGAAAACATCCTCAATAGGTTTAAAAAATAATGGAATGAAATTGCTATTTTTATCAGGGAAATCGAAAGTACCGACGTGCAATAGGCGGTAGTACCGGGCTCCGATAGTACCGCGTGTCTCGAAAGGTAGTTCCGTTTTCTCTCAACCGTTTCTAGGGCGAATTAAAATATGAATTTTCTTGTGTTTTTTTGGATTAAATCCATGGAATAGATGTGCAAGCATCATTAGACACCAGATATATCAGTTTGCCCAAAAAATATCAACAAATCGTCTGCATTATCAATAAAAACCTAGAAGAGACCTAGGGTATCGGCTTCTCCAGCAACAGTTTGTCTTGGGTACCGACTGCAAAAGCTAAATAAAAGAGTATACATTGCTGGTTGTTAAGATAAGCATATGTATGTGTTGTATACAAGCTAGTCAATATGGAATCAAAGCCACTTTAGGCACTGTTTCACACCGTATTTACAAAAATAGCAGTATGGCGACAATATTGACAAAAATATCGTTTTTGCCACCTGGCGGCCGGGCGGCAGTGGCCGCGAGGTGACTCATGGCGACTGTCGCCCAGTGGCTGGGCGGCAAGCAGCCTATTGGCCGGGCGGCAAGTAATTAGGCCTGCTGATTAGCTGGCCTAATTACCTACCATGATTCTTTGAATTTTCAAATATATCAAATGAGCTTAAAACATTACAAAAATTCATCTACAGCCTACTGACACAACGTTCCTCACAGTGTAATTTTTGGGGAATTTTATCCATGGTGAATGTTGCTAAAAAATTCATACAATTTTGATATTTTGTGAGCTTTTAAATTATAGCAAACTAGCTCTAAGAATTACAAAATTTTGTAAAGCGTCCCGATATAGTAATAGTTATTATGTAATTTTTTGGGAATTTTATGCAGTCTGAATTAGCCACGTTTGTTCGGATTAACTTAACCATGAATTTAACAAAAAAATTCTCATGGTTAAGTTAATCCGAATAAACATGGCTATTTCAGATCACATAAATTTTTTTAAAAATTACATAATAACTATTACTACATCGGAAGGCTTCACATAAAATTTTGTAATTTTTGGAGCTCGTTTGCTATATGTAAAAACTCGTAAAAAATAAAAATTGCATAAACTTTTTATCAACATTTGCCATGGATAAAATTCCCCAAATATTACACTGCGAGGAACGTTATGTTGGGATGCTGTACATAAATTTTCATAATTTTTTGAGATCATTTGTTATACTTAAAAATTCTAATAAACACTAAATGGAAAAGCAGGTAATTAGGCTGGCTAATTACCTGCCGTCCAGCCCACAGGAGGTGAGCAAGAGGGGAGCTGGGTAAGGGGTGCCTCATGGGGGGAGTCGGGGAGGTGAGAAAGAGGCCTCTGACTCCACGCGTTGTCGCATCCTCCTCCTCCGACTCTCCGCGCAGCACCATGTCACCTGACTTCCTCGGAGCATGAGGACGAGGAAGAGAAGATGAAAAGTTGGTGCCAAGAAACTGCCATTCGGAGTTGGGGAGTTTGCTAAATTTTTGGCTACGGTGAAAAGCGCTTGTTCTCATTCTTGATCTCTCTGTTTCTTGGCCCATCCGGCGAAAAGAATGAACCTTTTTTGTTGCATCCCAACTCCAAGATAGTAACATCAATGTGAAAAACAAGGAAATAATTCTGTGGATTGCCATGTATTGATATGAGTTATGCGATCGATGTCATTTTTTTATTCAACCCAAGAAACGATATGTTTCTTTAAAAAAATTAGAAATTTCATGTCAAATTTGGTTCTAAGGAACAATTTTGCTATTAGCCCAAAGATAGATTTATGTCATATCAAGAACCTTTAGTTCTAAGCATAACCTTGCTAATCTAATTGTTGTGTGGTCGAATGACAAATAAATTTTCTCTTTATCAAGTGAGAAGAGTGCTTCCAAGAATGAGTGCATTGCTACTGTTGGCTTCAAGTGGATGCTTAGGCTATGTTCATAATGGCTTTTAAAAGCTGCTTTTCTACAGTAAATGGCTATTCGACAGTACCTAGCTTTCAAATGAAGTGTCTTTTCAAGACAGAATCTACTAGTTGATTGTAGTACACACTATAGTGATTATATTTATATCGGTCAAAATCACATATAAGTTTCTCTCTCCATATGGCTCTTTACAAGTTGTTACTATTCATAAGCTAAAGCTAAAAACCATCGGCCAAAACCAGTATGAACGAGCCCTTAGGTGAGAAGACATTGTGTTACTTCAAGTGGTTTCTTGACTACATAATATTACTGAGGTAGAGCAATGCTTTAATTACCCAAGTATACATCTTCAGATTACTTGGTTTGTTATTGTTTATATTTGCAGGGAGTAAGGTAGTGAATTCTTGGTAGGGCAGCATGGACATTGGGTTCCCTTCTCTTGCTAGCTGATGCTACCTATCCTTTAATTTTTAGTGGATTCTGAAAGCTAAAGAAGATGGTAAATAAAGGAACAATATTTGTTTTTTGTGGATTCTGAAAGTTAAATAAGATGCCCCCACCCCACTAATGTCTTGTGTGCTAGATACGCATGCGAAAACCTTTCCCGATAAACAAAAATGAAAAAGCATATTATAGCTCTGTTCACTCTAGATGTTACTTTTTGTGTACAAGCCTAAAAGGTCATAGCTGTTCCAAAGGAAAAAAACCTGTGCTGAATAGCTGAAAGAGCTTAGAACAAGGCATGTCACTCGTGCTTATCTTGTGTCCAGATTGCGCATGATATGCCTAATGTCTCGGTGCTATGATTGACAATCACATCTTAAGCTTAGTCCTTTTGAAATTTCGAGCCTACTCTCTATTTTTATCATGACTTTGTCACTGCCACCCGCCCCTGTGAAGCTTCAGTTCCACGTCGCCACGGTGCGAGCTTGAGGCGGTCGAGATCACCGGCGAAGCGCCATGGCCTCCGCCATCACCGACGCTATGGGCCTACCCCCTTGTTGCAATCCACCTTGCGCTCCTCCCTCTCTTGCCATGGCCGCCTTCCTTAGTTCCACCCCTCCACGTTTGTTTTCATGTGTTACCCGCGTCTCCTGGTATGATGTGGTGATGTAAGGTTTGGCCGGCATTGTGCTTTGCTCAATGCATAGTTTGTCGCGCTCCTCCACATTCTGTTTCGTTGATTTGATTCAATTCGGGTTGATTTTGGTGTGCGTTCATTTCCCATTGGTGTAGATCTGACCTCCTAGGGTTTGTTTGAGACGTTGAGTTCTGTCTTAAAGCACATAGGTTGATTTTGCTCTACACTTAGATCCTACGAGTGAATAAGATCTCACCATCGCTGCTCGTCGATGTCGTAAGCAGCCCTGTCACCAGCTCTGTGGACAAGACCTGGCCAAATAGACGGCCCAACATGGCCTGGCTAGGCACGGTCCAATTAGCCCTGCTAACTAAATGGACCATGCCTACCGGCCTACACGCTCAGCCTCGGATCCAAGCACGGCCTGATGTAAGATCGAGGAGCCCGATTAAAGGGGGTGAATATGCGGTCTAAAAATTTCTTCTAATTATTATTAATAATTCAAGACTTTTTCTATTTGTCTAAACCAAATAAACAATGCAGAAATTTAAATCAATTTGGTTTAGCACAAACAATGCCTATATCAATTAAGTTCACATAAGTACGCCAACAATTTTAAGCTACGTCAAGGTGTGCAATTTTAGATGACAAGCAATCAATTTAATTCTATAAAAGTAAATGGCTTGAAGGTAAATTGAGCACAAAAAACAAATCATATGGTCTCTTTTTTCCGTGGTGATTGGAGACTTGCTAATCTCCCCTAGTCCACGTTGAGGTAAGTCTAAATTAATTAGACCGGCTCCATGAATTAAGCATTTCACCTCAAATCCACTAGTTGTACCTCTTTTCCACTCCGAATAGGTGAGCTTCAATTTTCACACTTTGCCAGGTCTTCTCACAACATTCTTTTAGAAGATCACCGAGCACGACGTCTCCAACGCCGTCTAGGAGTCGGCAAACTCCAAGAAAAACAAGTCAAGCCTCTTGCTTAACTCTCACCACATGAAACAAATACACAAATTCAAATAGACACTAAGTCTACTTTTAAATACAACACATACAGTCTAGATCTTTTCTTTTTGCTCATAAAATGCAACACCTGAGAGACGAGGCCTCAACGCCCTCTCGCCGCGACCGAGCGGGGCGCCAAGGTCACTACGGGATGGGAAGAAGGATGAGGTGACTGTGGGGGTCTCCTCATCGCGCGGGGAAGGGGATCGCTGCTCGGCGCCGTCGCGTGGAAGAAGCGGAGTCGAGTGGAGGCGAGGCGGCGCCATCGCGCGTGAGATGTGAAGTCGAGTGGAGGCGAGGTCGCGAGGAGTCGCGTGCGGCATCGTTATAACATTACGCTTGGGTGGGAGGGGTATGGGCTTTCCACTGGCCGGTATCTGATTACGGTGGGAATCGACTACGGGCCAGCCGAAACAAACACAAGTAACGGTATTAGTTACCTCTGTGATTCGATCACGTTCAAAAAAAGGCTCGAACCAAACACCATTTAGTGGTAAATGATGCAATCGATAGGGTCTTCTTGCCTTATCTTAATATAATAATAGAGTACATTACGTCACCCATCCAAGTTCCACGGATCCGTCGCCCTCCGGTTAGACAAGAGAACCGACAACAACTATTTGATATGCAGCCAAATACTAGCATTTAACCGAATTGCGATACTATTAGCATGTATGAATTCTTCAAAAGCTTTCAAAAGAAAGCATGGTTCCATAGGCCCAAGACTTCAAGGAGGCTTTTTTGGCTCTATTGTACCATCTTAATTTTAAAATTAACCCTATACAATACGAGATTGTAAATCTAACTCCGTTGCCAAGTGCAAATATGTGACTCCTACCACGGTAACACCCTAGCACGGCACAGGCTAGCCCGGTGTGACAGATAGTGGAACCCACGAAGGTGCCGCGGCACCTTAGCCCCCCTAGTGCATGTCCATTGGCCTAATGTTTATGCTATTAAGTCCGAAGCATTCATTCAAAATAAGAGGCTTAATGCATAAAATCACCAAAAGTGTCGACAGTTGTGCAAGTGGCTCGCATACGTTTATGACTTAAGTCAAAAGCATTCAACATAAGAAGCTCGTTGCTCAAAATGACCACCGAAGGTGTTGAACCCGTCATGGGCATGCAATCAAAAGGGAAATAAATTATGTGCCAGGGGGCGGCATGCAACCAAAAGGGAAATAAATTATGTGCCAGGGGACTATGGTTCACCTCTCCTGGCCGCTACCGCGGTTGGGTGATATTGCACTTCATAGATCCCACCACCTGCCATGCGTGGAGTGCTGCCACGGTAGAAGCCACGTATCAGCCACTGGTTTTTTGTGTTTGGCAAGAATACTATATTTGCATTTTCGTGTTACATAGGCCTAATTTCGAAATTAAGGTGATACAATAGTACCAAATGAAAAAAAATCAGACTTCAACAGTAGAAAAATTTGCCAATACCTGATCGCTATGATTTTGAGTTCAGGTTATATTTGTGACCGAACAGAGGTGGGAATACATGTTACACAACACCGTCAAAACAGATACGCATCTGAGGATTTCTCGCTTAAGTTAAAATGCTCCTCCTTAGATTTAGTCTGCCCTCAATAATGGAGCTACATCTACATCAATTTATAGCAAAGAGCAACATCATCTAACCGAACAACTATTTGCACTCTGCTGAGGGTATGTATCTTTTGATTGATGGGTTTGTCCCTCGCTCTAGCAAATTGCTGTTAGCTGTTTCAATCATTGCTGGTTTTGTTGCCTCTGCTGGGGGAAGTTGGGATTCTGCGTCTGATTCTGAAGGCCCACCATGCCCTGTTGCATATTCTGAGCACCTGCTTGCATGTTTCCAAATACCCCTTGTTGCTGCTGCTGCTGCATTCCCATCAGGCTAGTAGTATTTGTGGCTCCCATACCAAACACTACAGCAGGCAACAATGGTCAGAATTGCTAAAAAAAGAAACTTACGAGATACTAGTGGGGTTGATGAGGATTTTGTCACAAATTAAGTAGGATGACAGCAAAAATTACAGATAAATGGTCAATTCTAAATCATACGCATTTAAAGCCTTTCACCTGACACTATTTACAACACTAGAGAGCTAGGGGCTTGCACTGGACAAGACATACATCTTGGAGAGACCAAACAGGTCTAGAATAACGGCGTGCTAAAAATATAACGAGGACAGTGCCCCTGACTTTTCCTTGGTATTATTGAAGTTTTTGGAATTACATGTTCAATTCTGCTCCTAACTTCACACTATAATAAAGACTAAATTCCAATATATTTTGTTCTTATGAACTGTGATCAGTATGTGATTTTATGTAACACCAAATATTTTCCCTATCAGTACTTCAGTAGCCAGTACACCAATACGTATAGCTTATGTAATATTTACTATTTAGGGTCAGTTTACCACCAAGTATGCCAGTAATGGCACCAGTACAGTAGATAGTGGTATATATTATTTCAACTTCATGACTTGTAAAAGCACATTTTCCATCCCTTTAACAATGACAAAAGCTTAAGAGGAAAAGAAACAGTACATACTTTGGTCAGTCAGCATTTGGGACGGATGACTCCTCTGAGGATGCCCACCAGTCAAACCAAACTGATTAATGATCATCAAAACAATATTACAAATATAAGAAACAATTTCATATGTGCGAAGAACTACACAAGATATCATGGAAACAACAAGAAAAAGGGAACAAATTATGCATTCTTCATGTCACACTGCTTCTTCGTTAATCAGCAAACTGTGTCCATGCAGGACATTATCAACATGAAACATGCATGAGAATTGATGAACCATATCAGTTGCGGTCCAACCAACTGCCTACCATATCAGTTGCCGGTCCAACCTACTGCCTACATGAGCACTTGACTTATTGCCCAAGACCACCAATTATGAGTGTTATTTGCCAAAGTTGTCTGGGACTAGCCAGCTTTTGGCACCAATAATATGAACCGTGCAAGTAACCAACCTAGGTAATCAGACTATCCTCCTTAACGATTTCTCAAGTCCATTGCAGTAACCCAAAAAAAATCTCTTTTAAGATTTACAAGGGTAAAGAGGAGTAAAGTTGTGCAATTGTCTAGCGATAGCAATGACCATACCATATGCACTACACTGTTTTGTTTGAATAAATGCAGACAAGTCTAATGACTGTCAAGACTCGGGAGATAATAGATAATGAACGAGAAAAGCACCGACCTGAATTTGCGGCATAATCGACTGTGATTGCATTGTCCCAGGTATATTTGCCATCTAAAATGCAAAAACAAAATAGACAAGTTTAACCAACCACAGGAGTATGTTTAAAATGTCTAGCAGATAGTTTTGAGTAATGAGTACTGCACAAACTATATGTCTTTCTTCATGAGCTTATGAATGCATCTCCATAAATAGTCCAATTATCCTTTTAGGAAAAAGAACTTATTTTTTCACACTATATTACTAAAAAATAAAGGTGTTATCTATTATCTAACCATTTGTGAGTTTGAAGATGCCTGTGCAGCAGTAAACATTGCACTGTTTGCAGCTCCAGCGAACTGGCCCAAATGACTTCTTAGCTGAGTTCCTTGGTTCAATTGACTCTGAGACATGCCTGGTTGCATGCGTCCAGGCTGCATCTGCCTATTCTGTAACTGCTGTGACAAGGCCTGGTTGTACTGCTGCTGCATCTGCTGTTGGCCAGGGACCTATAAAAGGTTTTATACAGAAAGGTATGAGCTTTGTGAAAACAAAAAAAAATCTCTATTTCTGCATATAGAAAATATATAAAACAAAAGCAATCAATGCTATAATTGCCTGTAGTTTTTGCTGAGCCTGCCCCTGGAAATCTTGTAGCTGAGGAATTGTGCTCTACAGGAAAAGTGTGGACATAGTGAGCACCAGGAAAGGAACCATTTAGAAGTAAATGGCGTAGAATGATTGTATGATAGCAGAACAAAAAGGCAAAGAAATATACTAAAAGAACCTACAACACTGCTGCCACTGCTATAAGTGCAACACACACCTCAGACATAATCATTGGGAGAAAAAACTTCTTTCTTAAAACTAAAGGACATCCGAGGGAAATTTTGCCTTACCTGTGGTAGCATCCCAGCAGCTGATGGCCTCAGCTGCTGTTGAGCATGCAGTTGCTGTTGCTGAGATTGTTGTATCAGCTTTTGCCTGTGTTGCTGTGGTGTTAGATGCTGCTGGGGTGAAGGCGTATTCATCATATTGGTGCTTGACCTAGGGGAGTTAGCATACGGCATCGGAGGAGTAGATACATTTTCAAAATTAGGGGTTCCTGTGGTTCCAGGTGATGGAGCAGATCTGCCAAGTAACTGTCCTCCAGACACCTGCCAGAAGTAGTATGAAGGCAACACATCTAAAGATTAAGATAGAAAGGTTAATCATGCATTTGAGTTCAGGTTGGTGATTGCTATTCTCAAATGCAATTATCTTTTGATGTTTCAAAAGAAGGCAGTCTAACGAACACTAAATACAGTTGACCATTAGGACGACTGAAGGAATGACATTGTCGGCTCAGACAGTTTATGGCCGATCAATAGAATAGGAAAACAACAAACTTGGAGAGAATATTGATGCCACGCAACAATAAATGAATCAAGCATATGCCTTTTGTAACTTTTTTGCTTTCAATCCGACGAGCAATAAGATGGTCCTCTTCTAATTTCATAATGATCAAAGACGGTAATACACTAATACTGATACTACACAAACCTGCATTGGATTTCCCTGGGAGTTGTTGACACCATTAGGTGCAAACGTTGAGGTATTTTTGGGATAGACACCTGCAAATATAAATTACAGTTAGATGCTGATATTGAAGTGCTTTATGACACATGTCTCCAACGCAAATGGTAATGATTTTAGCACTTGAGGTTACCAGAAAAACATAGCATAGAAAAAAGAATAGCATGAAAACTTGAGACAACTCATAGATGCTATCACTAAAAAAAGTAGACCATTAAAAAAATGTGAGTACATCACAAGATCTAAACATACCAGAATTATCACCAAAATTATGTGCCCCGTCTCCAGAAGGAAATAATTCCACTAAATGGCTAGGAAGAGGGGAGTGCAGTTGCCTTTGGTCTCCCGGTACCCGCAATCCTGAGAGTCAGACTATTTCATCACGGACTATAGACATTAAAGTCGTAATACGAATAAGAGAAAAACAGGAGTTATTTATTTTGGAAGTCTAATAAGCATTAATGTCTCACCTTCACCATAATTTACTGCCGCTCTAAGTAGGCCTTCCTGCTCCTGTATCTTTGCAGCTTGTGCCTTGTCCAATGTAGGACCAAGATTTGTCCCCTGACGGGCTCCTAGCCCATAAGTCTTACGGCACTCAGCAATTACTTTCTCAGCAGTTTCACATGCACTCCCAATCATGTCTATTCTAGCCTGAAAGGAATAGAAGCAAGTCCCATTTTATTTGACAGACAGCCAACAGATCAATCAGCGACAAGGTAACATAGGTTTGCATTCTTCGTACTGCATTAATCACCTTTAACTTTTCAATTTGTGAAGGCACTGGTAAATTTGCTATTCCAGACAACAAAAGCTCCCTCTTTGTAGTTTCCTCAACTTCCATTTCAGGTAATAACTTTGACGACAGCATTACAGGTAGTACTGAAATACTCATACAGGTCAAATAGGAATAATGTTGTAATACTAGTATCAAATGAAGAATGATTGTAACTAACAACAATAAGCAAAATGGGAACACTAAATTGCAATGCACCACAAGCACCTAGAGAAATCCTGATCCAGTACCATTTTGTTAGGTCATTTGCTACTGATTCCTATCATACTTATTTATCCCAGAAAAACTTATGAACTTAGGCAATACCAGTATAAATCTAAGAAAATTGTCAACAAATTGTGCATAAGAAGTCTGTGAAACATCAGGAAATCATTACCGAGTACCCCTAGAAGAAATTAGCTTAAACTAAAGATAACCAGTGGTAGTGCAGTCTTAGGTTTAATTTCATCATTTAGATCAAAGGAATTACACATTGTCAAAAACTGAGAATGTCCACAGATTGGATCTTCATGTTCAATACAACCTGTCAAAAACCGAAGAAATGGAATGGAATTTTGAACCAATAGTTACCAAATGTAACCATAATATCGCCACTGAGCATACTTCTAGATCTCATTCATCCTTGTTGCAAATAACAGAAGCCCCTGATTTTTTTCTTACAATATATGAAATTGCAGGTGACTGAGGTGAGTCATTAAATTATCATTTCATCAAGTGTTGAGCAACACTGAATAGTCAAATTCTCTGTTTGGTGTTTGGTCAAAAAAGAAAAGACTTGTTTGATGGATTCTGTGGATTCAACAGTGGTTGCTAACTTACTCGTTTGGGTAGTGAAAATACCCGCTCATGGTGATATGCAAACTTAGAAGAGTTCTTTCATATTAGATGGTTTCTTCCCCCAAAAAAAAATTTTGCGCTTCCATTTATACACTTTACAAAGGGAAAAACTTTTTCTTCAGGCCTAATTGAAATTGGCATCTCTGAATCCATTCACAATCACGTACCCTCATCATCATATCTCTTGAAATTTGCATCTCTGAACCGGAAACAGTTCCATTTCATAACCGAAACATTAAGCTATCATATGTTACTGTGATTACATAATACTAGCCACAGAGAAGAAGTACTTAAATAATTAAAAATGAAATTTCAGAACAGCATACTTGTGGCATTCTCGGCATTGACGTTTCGGGGGTAGACCACAAACACCTTGGACACCTTCTTGATGTCCTCCACGATATTGAAGAGCTCCATGCTCACCATCGAGAACTGCCCAAGCACGTCCTGCCTGCCGGCCACCACGAGATAGTCATATCAGCCAGCAATCGCACATCAATACTAGCAGAAACCGAAGGATCCGAAACCCTAGACTTCACTTGAGGCAGCAATCGGGAGGGGAGAGGAGGTGAAGGGGGGCAGTACCACTTGGGGGAGGCGTTGGGGTTGGTGCGGGCGATGGCGTCGAAGTCCTCGAGGATGCGAGAGATGACCTTGTAGAGCCCCACCGCGCGCGCCCGCATCCCCTCCAGGTTCAGCTGCTGCTGCACCCCCGCGCTGAGCCGCTCCGCCCGGGGAGCCGCCGCCGCCGCCTGCTGTTCCCCTGCGGCTGCGGCCGCACCCGGGGGTGGCGCCCCTACCGCCGCCGCCGCCGCGTCCATCGCCGTGGCGCTTGCGTTGGGGTGTGGTGCGGAGCAGTGGAAGCGGAAGCAGTCAGGAGAGGGTAACTTTGGGCATATGTGGCGCGCCACCCGACCGCGCCATCTCCCCCGCCCTGTTGGACCACTCTCCCGGTCGCGCGGCGTGATCTTTCGGTGCTGCCTCTTAACAGTGATTTAGCTAGCTCTAAGTATATTATTTTATATTTTAATATAAGAGAAAGAAAAACTATTTTTTGATCAAGAGTTAGTCTCATACACCACATATTTTATATTTTTTGTAAATGCCAGACGAGTCACGTTGGGGCTTCAATGAAGACACTCTAGTCTTAGGGCAACGCTTTCCTAACAAGAGCGCTGCCCAACAAGTCATTGCCAGATACACCGTGGCCATCAGCCAGACATATAGGGTGCGCAGATCGAACCCTAACACATATATCGTGAAGTGCATAGAGGAATCATGCCCTGGAAAGGTCCGTGCCTAGTGGTCAAGGGGCGGGGTCACGGACTTCCGGATCTCAATGCTGATGGATCACACATGCAAGCTTGTTGAGCCACTCCGAAGGCACTGATGGCCAAGAACTATACGGACGAAGGCATGCAATTCTCCGAAGTTATGTAGGCACACATTGACATGAAGATGACCAAGACTCGTTTGCACACTGTCAGGCCCTTAGATGGTATAAGGAAGAAGTTTGAGATCCGTCTGAGGGAAAAGTACATCATGGGTCATGCCAAAGGGGAGCATAAACAAGTATGTATGATCGATGATGAAGCGTTGTGCACGTGCAACAAGCCACAGCTTCTTCACAAGCCTTACTCTCATATGTATACGGTCTGCGTGGCGTAGAGGCAGGCCTCGGGGCCATACATCTCGGAGTACTACAACATCCACCACCTGTATAGCACTTGGAGTGCGCAGTTCAGCTCATACGAGTTGGATGAGTACTACAAGGACGTTTGGCCAAGGGAGGTGTGGTGGGTGCCGAACGACGCACTGAAGCATGCCGATCATGGAAGACAATAGTCCCACCGCATTTGTAATGACGTAGACAAAAGACAACATGGCGAACAGGTAAGGCGGCCGAGATGTACACTGTGTAAGACGGTTGGGCACACTCTCAACAACTGCCCAAATAGACCCAGCTCAAGCAACACACCGTAGCGTTGAACATATCATTCCCCTATAGTGATGTTGCTTGTTCAAGAATCAGAGATAGATTTTCATGGTGCCATTCAATAATCAGAGCTATCAGCTAGGTTAATCGTTGCTACTTTGTTTGCTAAAAGTATATGTAGTATGTTGTTTTTAATGGTTGACATATATATCTTTTGGATGAAATAGATTGGTGTGTATGTTTTTAATGATGAGAACTGACATGCTGCTTTAGATCTGTTGATAGATATATCCTTTGGATGAAATAGACATCCTGTTATTCTATAATTCTTGCATTTGTAATCTTAAAGATGGTATTGGATATTGTTGTGGTTACAGACCAAACAGAGAGAGTGTGTGTATTAGTGGAGAGTTGAGTAAAATGAATGGCCTCTCCTCTCTCCCTGTGGCTTATGCCACATATATATATATTCACATGGGGAGTGCTTGTACAGTTATACCCTTACACATGAGTATTCCCCTCGGGGACTCTTATGTCATTACACATGTCCTTATTTCGGACCCAACAGGCCTACTGGGCTTAGGTGGGGGCCACCCCTACAACAGGAGCCTCTCATGGTGAAGGGCTTCACGGGCCGAAGCCATGCCGCTGAGTCCTTTGGCCCCCTCCGTCCCAGCGGCCTGTGATGCTTGATGACTTGGATAATTCGCACGTCCGCCTGTGCTTGCGCGAGGGCTGTCTTCGGGTCCCGAAGCTAGTGTGGCCGCGAGGCCGAAGGCACCGAGAAGACCGAAGGCTTCGACGGGGCCGAGGTCGTGCCTGTGCGAGGGCCGTCTCCCGCACCCGGGGCGGGCGCGGCTTTGAGGCCGAAGGCACTGGGTAAGCCGAGGGCTTCGACCAGGCCGCCGAACTTGGTCGGCTGTCCTTGGCGGCCGAGTCTCGAGGAGTGCTTCGCCTTCGCGCGGTGTGGCGCCCGCGCGGGGAGACGGTTGGTTGTTCCGGGAGTGCGCTTTAATGACATCTGGAATCGCGCCGGCCTTTGTCAGGGGTAGGCTGGCACGGCTGCTCCGCCTGCCCTGCGCTGGATGTGGGCACGTGGCCGGCTGTAATTGGGGCGTCGTGGGGTGCCAGCGTTTCCACGACCACGGTCGTTCGCCTCTTCCCCAGGAAAAGTGGCCACGCGGCGGGAGTGTGTCAGCGCATTGGGCGCTGAGCGGCCACCTACCGCCGCCTGCCGCGGTTGCCAGCGGTTGCACTGCCCGATCGTGGGTAGCCGAACCGCTGTAATTCTGTCGTTCGATCTTCTGCGTGTAGGGGAGACGGGGGGCTTTATAAACCGCCCCTGTGGGCATGCAATCGTTCCCCTTGGCCGTTTGATCGCTTGTGTGTTCCTTCCTGTTCTTCTTGCGCCTCCTGCTGCTATTCTTGCCTTGCTTACCTGATAGGTAACCCTTGTGTAGACGCTTGCAATTAGCAAAGCCCTTAAAGAGACTCACGCTCGCGAGCGGAGGGTACTGGAGGACCAGCTGCGCGTCGCGGACGACGCCAACGCCAGCAAGGACGAGGTCATTCGAGTGCTGATGGCGGAGCGGGACGAGGCTATTGCCGATGCGCAGCTGGTGGGCAGGAACGCGAAGAACGCGGCGATGACCGCACAACTTGCGCTGGAGGAAGCCCAGCGCGCCGCGACGGAGGAGCGGACCACCCTTCTTCAGCGAATCTCCGCGCTAGAAGCGGAAAAGGAACAGCTTACCGCCTCCGTTGCGGAGAAGACGCTAACCTGGGATAACGCGTGCTCCTCCGCGTGGAATGCGATGGAGTCTTTGGAGCGGGCCCTCCGGGAGCTTTGTGTGCACGTGGAGGACGCCACTCATGGCCGCCAAGACCTGATGGAGACGCTTGAGCGAATAGAAGAGGGCTCGAGCGTCGCCCTCCCTGGCGCCAAGGCTTTCGGCACCCACTGCGGCTATATGAGTGCTGGGCTTGCCCTCGCCTTGCTGCACGTTGGTGGGTGCGAGCATGTTAATGAGCTGGCGAACCCCCAGCTCGACTTGCCTACCCAGCCCGGGGTGATATCTGATGCCGTTCGCGCCGCCGAGCCTGCGACCCGAAACTTCCATGACCGAATTTGGAATTATGTCGGGGAGGACACCGCCGCGGTTGCTTTACGGCGGACGCTGCGGAACGAGGGGGACGTGCTTCGCTGGCTCAAAGAGGTCCCTCGGCGCAGCGCAGGCGACGCGGGCGCTCGTCGCGGCGAAGATGGCGCGGACTCATAGGAATATCCAGGTTTTGGCGCGTTCCACACCGTGTGTGTCTGCTTTTGTAATGTAACTGTCTTGCTCGGGCCAAGCGACAATTCTCCAATGCACTTGTTGTTATGTAATATGCTGCGAGCTGGGAGGTCATGTAAAGCGCGGGTATCGTGTCGCCCCTCGTTCGGGTATCAGCAAACGGGCTTGCAAACACTTTGCGCCTCGGATCCCAGACTTAGTCGCGATAGACGCGCGAGCACTCCGTCCCCTACCCCTTGAGGTGGTGGCGGCGGAGCTAGCGCCTGGTCGAAGTAGACGCGCGAGCGCTCCGTCCCCTACCCTTCGAAGTGGTGGCAGCGGAGCTGGCGCCTGGTCGAGGTAGACGCGCGAGCGCTCCGTCCCCTACCCTTCGAAGTGGTGGCAGCGGAGCTGGCGCCTAGTCAGGGCATGCCTGGGAACCTCGACCACGCTCCTTGTTTTGTATGCTCTCGAGGGTGCGCGCAAGGGGCGCTTGGGAGTATCCAAGCCGCGGTTAGCGTTCGCGTTGGGTTTTTTTAACTCCGTAGAGTGCGCGGGACCGACGTCCATGTCTTATTTATACTCCGAATAGTACGCACTGGGGCAACGCCCATGCGTGCGCAGAGTTCGCGTCTTGTTTATACTCCGTAGAGTGCGCAGGGATAACGTCCGCGTCTTTTTTATACTCCGGAGGGGTGTGCGGGATCGACTTCCACGTCTTATTTATACTCTGAAGAGTACGCACTGGGGCAACGCCCATGCGTGCACGGAGTTCGCGTCTTGTTTATACTCCGTAGAGTGCGCAGGGATAACGTCCGCGTCTTTTTTTATACTCCGGAGGAGTGCGTGCGGAGGCGGGCCTCGCGCTACGTCTTATTTAGAGTCCGTGGACTGCGCGCGGAGGCGAACCTCCGCGCATTGCGGGCGGTGAAATTGCGTGCGGAGACGGACCTCAACGTTACGACTTATTTATACTCCGTGGAGTGCGTGCGGAGGCGGACCTCGCGCTACGTCTTATTTAGAGTCCGTGGACTGCGCGCAGAGGCGAAACTCCGCGCGTTGCGGGCGGTGAAATTGCGTGTGGAGGCGGACCTCAATGCTACGTCTTATTTATACTCCGTGGAGTGCGTGCGTAGGCGGACCTCGCGCTACGTCTTATTTAGAGTCCGTAGACTGCGCGCGGAGGCGTCCCCCCAGACGTCTTTATTTTATGCTCATGCGTAATGCACACGAAGGTGGCCCTTAGCATGTTTTTACTACGAAAACGGGAGAATTTGCATGAACAATGCACTTTATTAAATCCCCGTTTGCGCAGGTGGGCGGTTACAAGGGTTAAGGCACTAACCGTTAGCCGCTTACGTCTGACGAAGCCGGGGAAAGCCCTCGACCTTGTGTGCTTGACTCAGGCGTAATACCGCCGTAGCCTGTCCGCATTCCACATGTGGCGGAGCGTGTGCCCTTCCAGGGTGGCTAAACGATACGCTCCCTTCTGCAGGGCCTCCGCGACGATGTACGGGCCTTCCCACTTGGACTCGAGCTTGCCTACCGTCTCCGCGTGGAGTCCCATCTTGAGGACGAGGTCTCCTGGTCTGAAGTTGCGTGGGTAGAGCAAACGATTACGACCGCACACCATCTGTCGCGCGTATTTTATGACATGTTGTGTTGCGCTTGCCCGGTCTCCGTCAAGGAGATCCACGGACAACTGGCGCTCCTCGTCTGGTGCTTGGACGAGGATCCGCCGCGAGCCCGCCTTTATTTCTTTGGGTGTGACCGCCTCGTCACCGAAGAGGAGTTTGAAAGGTGTGAACCTCGTTGGGCATGTGACCGTTGTGCGAAGGGACCAGAGGACGCTGTGGAGCTCGCCCGGCCACTTCCCTTTTGGTAACCCGACGAGGCGCTTCTTGATTGCGGCAGAGATGGCGCCGTTTGCTCGCTCCACCGCCCCGTTAGACTGTGGGTGTCCGACCGAGGCGAACCGGAGGGTGATCCCCATGTTGCCGCAGAATTCTTTGAATGGGGCTGCATCGAACTGCAGACCGTTGTCGACGGTGATCTCCCTTGGCACGCCGAATCGACATATGATGTTTTGCCAGAGGAAGCGTTGCAGAGCTGCCGAGGTAATCTTGGCCAGAGCTACTGCTTTCGGCCACCTGGAAAAGTACTCCAGGGCAACTGCGACGAATCGCAGGTCCCCTGGGGCCTTGGGAAGTGGTCCCACGACGTCGATGCCCCACCTCGCCAGCGGCCATACCGGGGGTATGGGGTGGAGGCTTGTCGGATGCCTGTGGATAGCCCTCCCCATCCATTGGCAACCTTGACAACAGCATACGAGGTCCTGGGCGTCCGCGACAGCTGTTGGCCAATAAAAATCCTGTCTGAATGCCTTGCCCACCAGAGACCTTGGTTGGAGGTGCGAGTCGAAGAGACCCGCGTGAATTTCCGCGAGGAGGCGCTTGCCTTCTTCACGCGAGAGGCACCGCAGGAGCGGTGCGCAGACCCCCTTCTTGTAAAGCGCCCCGTCGAGCACCTGGAAGGACCTAGCGCGATGTTGCAAACGCCGGAGCTCGGAGGAGTCATGCGGTTCCGCGATGCCTTGCAGAAAAGTGAGAAGGGGCTCCCGCCAGTCGCCCTACTGGGTGATCTGGTGGACGAGGGTCGCGTCCCGATTATCTTGTGCTATGGCCGCCGCTGGCAGGGCCTCGTAAAATGCCCCTTCGGGAATTGGGAGCTACTGACTGGCAGCCTTGGCCAAGACGTCAGCTTGCTCGTTGTCCGCTCGAGGGATGGCCTTCACCGTGACACCCAAAAAGTGACGTTCCTTCGCTCGCACGGCTACTAGGTACTTGGCTAGCTCCGGGTCCTTGGCTTGGTATGACTTGTCCACATGGCTCGCCACTAACCGGGAATCAGTGTGGACGAGGACTCGCCTTGCTCCCATCGCTTTGAGCTTCCCGAGGCCGAAGAGTAGCGCCTCGTATTCGGCCGTGTTGTTCGTAGCCGGAAATGCTAGGCGCGCCGAGTAAAACAGGCGCTGCCCCTCTGGGGTGGTGACAACGGCACCCACCCCCGCGCCCGCAACGTCGTACGCTCCGTCGGTATTAAGTGTCCACACCGGGTCTTCGAGCTAGAGGGCGGGCTGAGCTGAGGGGGTCCATTCCGCGAGGAAGTCCGCCAGAACTTGGGACTTGATCGCCGTCCGAGAGGCGTATGTTAAGGAGAACGGGGCTAGCTCTGCCGCCCATTTCCCAATTCGCCCCGTGGACTCCTTGTTGTGGAGCATCTCTGCCAGGGGGAACGATGATGGCACCGTTATCGGGTGGGCCAGGAAGTAATGTCGGAGTTTTCTTGAGGCCATGACCAGCGCGTAAGCAAGCTTCTCAAGCTCAGTATATCGCGTCTTGGCGCCCTGAAGGGCTTCAGAGACGAAGTACACCGGCCGCTAAAGCGCGCCCTCTTCCAGGACGAGGACGACGCTGACCGCCGTTGTCGAGGCAGCGAGGTAGAGTAGGAAGGGAGCCTCTGATGCTGGGGCCACCAGAGTGGGGAGGGTTGCGAGGTGCTTCTTGAGGTCGTCGAAGGCCTTTGCACAGTCGTCGTCCCAATGAAACCTGTCGCAACCGCGGAGGGTCTTGAAAAATGGTAAACCCCTCTCCGCCGCTCTAGAGAGGAAACGGCTCAAGGTCGTAATGCGGCCTGCCAGCCTCTGGACCTCCCGCGTCGTCTTGGGGGTTCCATGCCCAGGATAGCGTTAACCTTATCGGGGTTCGCTTGGATGCCTCGCCCAGATACGAGGAAGCCCAGTAGCTTGCCCGCCTGTACACCGAAGACACATTTGTCCGGATTGAGCTTAATGCCTGCCCTCCGGAGGTTGTCAAAAGTCTCCTGAAGATCCCGGCCGTGTGAGGCGAGCTGCCGGGTTTTTACTACCACGTTGTCTACGTAAGCCTCCACATTTCTCCCTAGTTGGACGGCCAGGGCCAGCGCGACGAGGCGGGTGAAAGTTGCGCCCACGTTTTTCAAGCCGAAGGGCATCCTTACGAAGCAGAAGGTCCCCACCAGTGTAATGAAGCTGGTTTTCTCCTCGTCATCCCTGGCCATGTAGACCTGGTGGTAGCCGGAATAGGCATCCAGGAAGCTCATGAGCTCGCACCTGACGGTTGCGTCGACCAGTTGATCTATGCGCGGTAAGGGGTAATCGTCCTTCGGGCATGCCTTGTTAAGGGCAGTGAAGTCGATGCACATGCGCCAGGCGCCGCTGGCCTTCTTAACCAACACCGGGTTGGCAAGCCAGTCCGGATGTTGGACCTCGCGGATAACCCCCGCTCGAAGGAGCTTCGCCACCTCTACCTTAGCCGCTTGCTGCCGGTCCGCAGACATACGACGAAGTTTCTGCTTGACGAGCTTGGCGTCGGGGCGAATCGCGAGGTTATGTTCGATGAGGGCACGATCCACTCCTTTCATATCCTCCGGGGACCATGCGAAGACGTCTATGTTGTCCTGGAGGACTCGGAGCAAGTCTTGCTCCACTTCCGGAGGGAGGTCTTCGCCTATGGACATGAACTGCCCTTCTGCTTGGAGTGACACCCTCTTCACTCCGCCCTCCGAGTGGGGCTTAGGTGTCCAACCCGGGGCGGATGGCGTGTCTGCCCGGTATTTGTTGAAGGTGTGCACCTTGCGGTGCAAGCGTCTAGCTTTGGTTTCGATGCTCTGAGCCATATCCTGATCGCCGAAGATGGTGATAACGCCCCGCCGCCCTGGAAGCTTCATGCATAGGAATGCGAAGTGTGGGACGGCTTCGAAGGAGTTGATGGCGGGCCGGCCCAGTATGGCATTGTACGGATATGAGACGTCCACGACGTCGAAGACGACCTCTTCGGTCCTGGCGTTGTCGGCCTGGCACAAGGAGACTTGGAGGCAGACCTGACCCAGAGCCTTCAGAGGTTGCCCTCCGAGGCCCTAAAGGGGGGCTTCTGAAGCTTTTAATAGACTCCGAGGTATTCCCATACGATCGAGGGCCTCCGCGAACAAAATGTTGGCGGAGCTCCCTCCGTCAACGAGAATACGCCTGACGTCGCATCCCGCGATGTCGGCTTGGATGACCAAGAGATCTTGATGGGGGAATTCTACACCCTGGGCATCGGCTGACGTGAAGGTGATGCTGCAAGAGGACGCCCGCCGAGGTAGTTGTGCCGAGGAAGCGCTCAACGAAGAGCCTCCCTCGATGACATTAATGTCGCGGTATTGGGTCTCTCCGGGGGACCCAGCACGGGAGGGACCGCCTTGCCTATGCTGTACCCGGGCTGTTGCGGGGGGCAATGTCTTCAAAGTCGGTATATGGGCCGCCGCCTGTCGCAATGCCGCGACTTCGGTGCATGCCTGCGTGAAATGGCCCTCATAGCCGTGCACCTCGCACCATCTACCATATTCTAGGATTTTCTGCTCCGCGCGCGGCTTGGCATCGCTGCCTCCTTCGCGTCCCCCTGCGACGCGCGAGGTTGATACGGCCCCCCGGGGAATGCCCTGCGCAGCCAGGATGTGGCGGGCCTTTTGGGGTCTCCACTGGTTGCGCCGGGGCTTGCGCCTATCGCCTGGTGAGGTTTGATGCTCCCCATCATCGACGGGCTTACGAATATCGCCTGCGGCCACTTCCTTGTGGTCCGTCCTCGGGCTATCTCTTGCGTTGCTTCTCTGTGACAAGCTCTCCGCTTGCCTGGCGTCGGAGTTGTTGCCGCGGTGCCTTCGTACGTCCTCTTCGGCTCGGGCGTACGCTTCCGCTTTGTCGAAGAGCTCTGCCTCCGACTTGAGCGGCTTCCGCGCGTTATACTCAGCGAGTGGTCCCGGGCGGAGACCTTGTGTGGCCGCGTTGATGACCGTCATTTTGTTGACGTCCTTGACCTGGCAGCGCGCCTTCGCGAAGCGCTTGAAGTAATCCCGGAGCCTTTCGTCAGGTTTTTGCTTGACTGCGAAGAGCTGGTCCACATCGACACGCTCGACGTAGTTTCCCTGGAAGTTGTTGCAGAGTTGACCGCGGATCTGCTCCCACGCGTAGATGGACTGTGGTGCGATGGAGAAGAACCAGGACAGCGCCACGCCTTGTAACGCGAGGGGGAGCCCTCTTGCCTTCGTGGTACCGTCTCCGCCAGTGGCTTCGATGGCGGTCTCGTACACGCGCACGAAGCCTCGCGGGTTGGAGTCGCCCTTGTAGGCCTCGATGACGTTGGGGAACTTGAAGCCCGCGGGCCAAGCCGCCTACTGCAGGTTCGCAGAGAGCGGGGACTTCGGATCTATTCGCCGCGATGGGACGCGACTAGACGTAGGGGGTTCGGACGCCACCGCCGGGGAGGGGGGTTGGCTCCGAGCCTCTTGCATGTCCCGCACTGCTCCGCGAAGGTCTGTTAACTCCCGCTGAAACGCGCAAAGGGCCGCCAGCAGGGCGGCCTCCACCGCGGGCGTGGCTGGGGCCATCGGTGCGCTTGGCGGCGCTACCGGTACGGCGGTGGTCACGGCCTGCACGCCCAGGTTGCTCGTCGTGTTGTCGCGGAGGGCCCTGGAGCCGGCGACGAGGTTCGCGTCGCCGCTGGGGCCGTTCACCGCTTCTGCACTGGGTGGAGAAACGGATGCGCCTGCGTTGCCGTCGCCGGGGTTGGTCGTCGGGGTGGTGCTGGTGGGGTCGGTCGTCGCGTCGGTGGCGGGGTTGGTCGTACCTGCGGCTGCTAAAGCCGAAGCCCTTGTGCTGACGCGAGACTTCGCCGTCTCCACCTTCTTCTTCGCCGCCAACGGTGAAGCTTTCTTTGGTGCCATCCTCCTTCAGATCTGGAGGCTTGCTCTTGTCCTCCCCACGGATGGCGCCAACTGTTGTGGTTACAGACCAAACAGAGAGAGAGTGTAGTAGTGGAGAGGTGAGTAAAATGAATGGCATCTCCTCTCTCCCCGTGGCTTATGCCACATATATATATATTCACATGGGGAGTGCTTGTACAGTTATACCCTTACACATGAGTATTCCCCTCGGGGGCTCTTATGTCATTACACATGTCCTTATTTCAGACCCAACAGGCCTACTGGGCTTAGGTGGGGGCCACCTCTACAACAGATATCTTCTACATTTTTTCCTAAGTCATTGATTATTTTTGTGAATAACTTGATATCAGTGCTCCCCGACCACAAGAAGTGGGTGCCCCACCCACATGGACTCGACCTCATGAAGCAGGAATCTCGCTTCCCTGGCCACGTGCATGAAATGATGACCGCATGCATGAAATGACATGATGATACCTCCTCGGTCCCGCTGTCTCGCGGACACGAAACTGCATCCTTGCACGATGTAGTCATCCATTCACAGAGAAAAACAAGTACGATGCGGATACATTGAATCAGTAACAACATGCATTATACATACATATATCATACAAAACACTGTAGGTAACAACATGAATGAAAACAATACTTCGAGTACTACACCTTCACAATAATAATGAACACAAGAAAGAAAATAACACATAACATTAACTTAATTTCCACTCCAGTCTATCAAAACGATGCCGCATCTCCACGGGGTCGCTACCCCCCTATGACAACTATGTCATGTGGAACAATGCCGGGCCTAGTTCCCATTTCATCCTCCCACACGCAGAATTAGCAACCGCCTGGGCCATCCTACAATTCCATGAGAAGATGGTTTTGTAACATATGCTGAATGATTTAAACCAACCTGAAACAAGCTAACTCACCGAGTGAAAAGGGCACTTGTATTAGTGCCATCTAGGATTCGTGGCCGTCTGTGAGGTATTACGTCTTACAAGCGTGTTGCACTTCGGGCAAATCACCATGGGTGCCGACGAAGAGGAGCTGAGTTGACTCATGTGGACGTCTGGGGAAGGGAGAACCAAAACAAGGTACATAGATTGGGAGGAAATACTTTAGAAGGTAAAGGAGAACAATGCAGAGGAGTGGCTGAGGAATGACTCTCTTTTGTAGCCTGAGTAAAATGGCAAAAGGGTATTTTTGCATCCATATTGAAAGACAGATAATGATCAGTACGAGTGACCTTAGATAGTTCAAGTTCGCAGCAGCCTTACGCACTGATAATATCAAATAATAATACCAAAAAGGATATGCATTGTACATACATAAAATCATGCAAAGCAGTACAGGTAATAGCATGAATCAAAACAACACTCCCAGCGCTACACTTTCAACATAACAACAACACAATAAAAAATAACACACAACATTAAGTTAATCATGCTCTCCAGTCTATCAGAACGATGTGTAACTACTGGTAGAAGGTACGTCTTCTAATTTCATAATATCACAGCTAGTATTGCTAGTACTAAGCTGCACTGGATTTCCTGGGGGGTGTTCACACCATTAGGAGCAACGTTGAAGTATTTTTGGGATAAACATCATCTATTGGCAGTTAGATGTAGATGTTCAAGCATTTTTTACATACATGTTCCAACAGAAATGATAATTGTTTTAGCACTGAGACCGAAAACACATCCAATCATAACAAAGGTCAAAAATTGATTCGATAACACATAGATTTGAGACAAATCATAGATGCTAAACTCAAAACAAGTAGTGGATCATGAAAATTTTGTGTCCAAACATACCGATATTATCGTCAAAATTCTATGCCCCATCTCCAAAAGGAAGTACTTCCAGTAGATAGCTAGGAAGAGATGAATGTAGCTGCCTCTGGTCTCCCGGTAAGCTGGTACCTGCAATCCTGACTTCCTGAGGACCAGACTATTTTACCATAGATTGTAAAGCTTGGAGTTGTTATACAAATAAAAGAAGTACAATAGTTATTTATTTAAATATAATTGTTTATTTTGCTATTTATATTGATAAAGTGTTTATGTCTTTCATCTTAACCGTTATTTACTGCCACTCTAAGTACACTCCAACCCTCACTTTTCCCAGTTCCAATAGTGGGATACCGATAATTTGTTTCGAACAACATGTGAAGTTACACATGAGTTGTCATTTCACCAGACATCGAGAAATATTGACCATTCAAAGACTCTCTCTCTCTCTCTCTCTCTCTCTCTCTCTCTCGTGAGGCATTTTCTTTATGATTCCATGGATTCGATAGGGGGATGACCGGGTTTGCTAGTGACAAGTATCCCCTCAAGGAAGTACTTATGTGGAAGAGTAAACTGGGAAAGTTCTTTCATATTTGATACATTTCTCCCCAAAACACATTTATGCTTCCAGTTTTCCCCACCCTGAAATTTTTTCCTTTTCAAACCTAATTAAACTGCGAACAATTCTAACAGACCAAAATCACAAACCCAGAGCATGCCTCTTGAATATGGCATCTACGGATTTGAAAACAGCGCGGCTCCAAAACACACTAAGCAACAATAAGTTCTAGAGGTTCATACAACAATGTACTGGAAGCAGAAAGCTCTCCTACTTTACTTAAAACTATCTCATCATATTACAATTTTTTAGATATTATAAAGCTCCATGCTCAGCATCCAGAACTGCCCGAGCACGTCCTGCCTGCCATCCACCACGAGGCAGCCATATCAGTCGGCAATCACACAGCAATACTAGCAGAACCGAAGGTTCCGAAACCTTGGACTTCGCTTCGGCCAGCAATCGGGAAGGGAGGGGAGGGGGCAGTATCACTTGGGTGAGGTGTTGGGGTTGGTGCAGGCCCCGACGTCCAATTCCTATAACTGGCACTTAAATACAGATGCAAGAGTCTGATCAGTATCCCAAAGTGATCACATCTTCTACAAACCAAGCTAAAAACATGAGTATGAATAGTCACATCAATTACTACAAGCAATGGAATGGTTGTACTAAGCTGCATGGCTTCTCAGGGAAACAACAAATCACAATCAGCGCAGAGAGACGATGCCAATTACTAGTAGCAGAGACGGAGGGGGATGAAAGAACCTGTAGGATCGACGATAGTAATCAGAGGAGGGGTGAATGGTTGCAGTGCCCAGCGGATGGATGTGTCTCTTGAAAAGATAGCATATCCTCCGTCGTGAGGCCGAATTCGGAGAGTTGGAAATCGTATTTCATTGAATCAAATGTAAATTCATATAATAAAGCACAATCAACTTACTATTGAATAAACAAATAATAGCAAAAAATTCAAATAAGGCAGCACTATTAGTCTATTACCTCTTTTGTAGCTCTCTGAAGATTCTTCAAAATTTTCCAATTTTCTGAATTTCGCACGAATTTTTCACTAATTTTGTCAAATTTGCGCAAACACAACCAGATTTTTTATAGCTAAACAGAGAGATGAGAATGAGGTTTGAGATGTGGAGAATGGAGGCCGGATGCCCCCTATTTATAGGGAAAAACTCAACATTTTTTCATTTGTTTGCTATTTTTTTTCATGAGTCGTGCCGTGCCATGTCAGCCCGGCCCATTTACACCTGTTGGAGCACAACCGGATTGTGCCGTACCATCCTGGCCCACGGTCGCTACCGGGCCGTGCCACCCCCTCGGGCCAGATACGACACGGTCCACTGGCCATTCTGGCACAGCCTACTAGCTAGACAAGCTATACCGTGCCTAGGCCACACCTACAGTGACAGACCATAGGCCGAGACACCCAACCCGGTCCATTAGACAGCTCTAAGCAGCGATGCAAAAGTTCCCCGCGTAAGCCTTGACAAGACCACAGCACCAAAGTTATTGCTATAGCCTAGTAGCCCAGTACCACGCACGATCCGACGCACCTCATCATCGCATCACATTACGACGCAAGCACGAACACTCGCCGCGAGTCTGAACATGCAGCTTGGAGTTCGAATTCGAACTGACGCCTCATAAAGCGCAACTAACCCCAACAGCATCCACTCCGCTAGCCGCTACAGCCGCAGCGCGGCGCCTACGATACAAAAACTCGAATTGCGCAGCCACGCCGACGCGTGAGGACTACACTTGCATAGCCTTAATTTGCGGTGCTGATCGCACCAAGGGAATTCATAACATCGACGGAGATGTCTCACAAGAAGCCGCCGGCGCCGGCCGTGGTCTCCACCGGCTGCTCCGGCCTCATGTCCTGCCTCTCCCTCCACCGCCGCGCGCCGCCGCCGCAGCCTCGGAGCAACGACGAGGCGCCGCTGCGGCCGGGCACGAGCCACGAGGACGGCGGAGCCGACGCGGCCGCGGAGCAGTACTGGAAGAGGGTGCAGTTCTTGGAGGAGGAGATCAGGAGGCTGGGCCAGGAGGAGAGGCTGGCCTCCGGTGCCGGGTGCGCCAGGAGCAATGCCAAGGCCAGAGACCAGGAGAGCAGCAGCACCGCCGCGACCAAGAGGTGTGTCAGCGTTGGCCATGGTGCCGGCGGCGTGGAGCAGATGGTGAAGCTGGAGGACGGCAGCTACCTGCACGAGATCAGGCGGGTGGGGCGGCCGTGGGAGCGGCTGGCCATACAGATGTCGCGCCCCGTCGTCCCGGAGAACGCGGCGAGCGCGTCGGAGGTGAGCTAGCTCTCGGTTAACCTTGGATCCATGCCTATGTCGCTGATCCCTGTTTTGGTTGACAGTTGATTAATTGTCTTCGCTAGGTTCTTGACAAGATGACGATGACCAAGGCGGAGGACTTGTGCAAGACCCTGCTGAAGATGATGCCGATGAAGGACATCGCCGGCCAGCAGAAGCCCGGCGAAACCGTACGCAGGTCGGCGAAGCTCAACTCAGGGAATGACTTCTTGGAGGCTGTCCTGTTCAAAGCAATGGACAAGATGGAAGGGTTGGTCCTCGAAGGCCTAAAGATCCAGATGACCTCAACGCCGAGTGACTTCGCCACCACGGCCACCGTCCCCGCCGCCGACCGGAGGAGGGAGGAGACGACGGTCAGTAAGGAGTGCATGATCCATGTGGTCCTGATACAGGTCAGGGACCCAAAGGAAGGGTATGGCGCCATCGGTGACCCCATGATTGGGCTAATGGAGGCCTCTCTGGAGAGGAAAGATGGCAAGGTGAAGCTGGAGATGCAGGGGCTGGACGTTGCCGGGATCATCTTCTCAGGCAGGACGAGAGGTGATGGCAGAGGCATGATGTGGAGTGCTTCTCTAAGGCAATGCAAGGGATTGCATAACGGCGGCTGCGGCGGCAATGGCTGCTGGTGCAGCTATGTTCGGAAACCAAATCGTGTTTTCCAATGGTAGGTATTCGGTAGAGTGCAGCTCTGTCATTTTGGGCTACTGCTTATGTCTTTTAACTGCAGCTTAATAACCTAATAAATAACAATTGCTGAAAAAGTTGAAGCTAAAAGCCGAAAAGAACGGTGAGTGTCCAAGCAAGGCCAATTGGATGGAATTGGCCTATTGTTACTTGTTAGCAGGCAGCAGAGGTGGATTTTTTTCTAGAGTACAAGAACGCTTTGTTTCATTACGTTCAAAAAAATTACTCAGTCATATTCATTGTTTTTGTGTGGCTTATTTACCGTGTATGAAGTTTGATTAGCAATGCATTGCTGTTTGCAAAAACAGTATTGATCGAAGTACTTATGGTAAAAGGGGAGATCAATGCGAGTATACGAGTACGACTAGAGCCGTTCCGTGTGGGAATTAAGCCGGCGTAGTTACGGAAACAAAGAGGTCGAATCTGTAATCCGTCAGACGAGGGCCTGCGACTATAGCGAGGACGACGGCGGCATCTGCGGCGACGGCGATTCTACGGACGACGACAGAGACGACGCGAGCTCACAGGCCGAGGAAGCGGAGGACGACGCACCGGCAGCGCGCAAGAAGAGGTGTACATCGTTCTAACCGATGATGCATGGTGTCCGCGCACGGCAAGACCATGACACGGCCATAGCCGCTGAGTTGCTGTCGATCCCGTGGGGCTTTGCGGCCGTCCTCCTATGGCACTACGATCGGAACGCCAAGAAGGTTGAGGACGAGTGGTTCTCGGATGACCAGCACGTCCGCGACGGCGTCGGCCTGCCGGTGGACGGCGTCCTCACGTTGCTCAAACACCGGCAGCTCACCTGCGCGATATGCTTCGATCCTTACTCCCCGGGCGAGATGAGATCGGCGGGATGCTTCCACTGCTACCGCCACGAGTGCTGGCGTGGCTACATCCACGCGGCGGTGGGCGACGGCCCGCGGTGCCCGGACCCGTATTGCCCGGTAGCCGTGGTCCGGGACCAGGAGCGAATCCAACGGGGAGCTTCGTTAGGTTTTAGTCTATCCTCCGTCAGAACCGGTCCCACCCCTCCCCTATTCCTCCCCCACGCTGGCCATGGGCGGCCATGGACCTCAAGAAGAAGAATCGGAGAAGAAGAAATGAAGAATAGAGGAGATGGAGAAATGAGCTTTTCTCAGGGTGTGTGTATAGGTATCACCCGGATATTTTATTCCTAACAATCATCCAAATTTCAGATCATTGAATTAGAGATCCAACGGCCTCTTATTTTTGGAGGGAGAGATTTTTTTAGAGAGGGGAGAGATGTTTTTTGGAGGGGACGGGGAGAATTTATGATCTTTAGATATCTAATTCAACGGTCACAAATCTAAATGATAGTTAGAAAGAAAACATCCGGATGATATTTATCAACATCCTTTCTGGAGCCGGCTCGGCCCACAACTAACACCCAAGTGGCAACTTCTCACAGACCCACCACAGTCCTAAGTCCCCACCGGCGCAAAGAGGCTCGATCGAGCTTGCCAACCCACGGCTGCAGCCTGTGGGGAGGCCGCCAGGCGGCTAGGGCCGGCCGAGCACCAGCGAGGAGGAGAAGGCCATGAGACCATTTCCAAGATCGAATTTTGAGCGCACTTCCCTGCTTTCCACGTAGATTCGCGGGACCGGGACGAGCACCCTCCCTCGGGGACGATCAAGAACTCGTCACCCATGCGTGGATGCGCTGCCGTCTTGTGGCGAGGAGGAAGAGAGGCTGAGATGCGAGGAATTCGCGTGAGATCATCAATTCGGACGGGGATGTGTGCAGGGTTCTGGGATTCAAATTGCCAAAAATTTCGGTGGCCACCGAATTGGACGAAATTCGGAAATTTTGGAAATTTCGGACCGGTTTTCAGCTATGTTGACCAGTCAAACATTTTGTATTTAACCGAATTTTGACCAAATTTTGACAAATTTTGTACGAAATGGATAAATTTTGACAAATTTTGATAAATTTCGCTGGCCAAACACCGGTTCACTACTTTCTCGGAGCTGTCCGAAATGGACGAATCTCACCGAAATTCAGACGTTTCGGGTCGAATCCCAGACCCATGTGTGCTGGGGAAAAAAAGATTGGATTTTTGCAGAGAAGAATTATTCGCGGATTTTTGTCTGATAGCACTTCGATTGGTGTAAACATAGAGGAGTGGAGAGAATATGGAAATTTGTTGCTCGTTGGTTTGCCCGCTCGACTCAATAATTGAGGAGCAGCAACAGCCAAGAATAGATAGCTAATGGCCATGGCTAATGGCGGCAGGTGCGCTGCGAAGTCAATTATTCACCCAAATCTTAGAAGATCATTAGCAGTGTGTTTGTCATATCCAATGTCATAATAACAGCAATTTTTGCTACGAGTGGCGTGTGCTGAACAACTTAGCCCTAGCGCATTCTGAAGGTGCCTTGGTGTTTTTTTTACTAAGGATTGATGTTAGTTGCAATGATTGTGCTGTACCCGAGCATAAAATAGGAAGCCGTGCATGATTGCATCAGATAATTAGCTGGAGCAACTGTATTTACTATTTACCATGGAGGACAACACTAGGTGGATAGAATCAACCGTGGAAGTACAATACTAGAAATTATCAAATTAGTCTCTCGATCAAAATTCGCGCGTTCCAAACGAGGACGTAACCCTCTTTTCTCACATGTAGCACGATTGCAGAAAATAAAGTGAAAACCTTGTCCAAAAAAAAGCATTCCTCTGTCTAAAGAAAACCTTATCAGAATTCGCTTCGGGGACTACTGACAGGAACACAAACCCCAAGTGCCGAACTCAACTTGGGCATGCATCCATACATTGAAAGAGACAGGTACCAACGTCCGGCCCATCTAAGCATGAGACCACCGCCATTGATGCGTTCGGCCCACGACGAACGCAGAAAGCTAGCCGAGTACCCTTAATCGACCTATCCTCGGCGGGTGGGAAGCCCAGACCATCCTCGTCTCGGTGGCCCGAAGGCCTGCGCCACGGCTCCGCGTCTAGACGGCTGATGATTTTTGGTAGTGTTTTTTTTGAGGTGACATAGACGGGAGAGATTGATGTGACGTAACTCAGTTGGACTGAATTAAATTGGTTTATGATTGAAATTGTACTGTAGTTGATTGAAATTATACTGTAGCTGACGGTGACTTATTTTGCGTAACTAAATTTTTAAAAAAAATTAAAAATAGAAAAAATAGATTAGCTCATCACGGACAACACAAATGAATATACAAAAAAAACCGGCAAAAAACTCAAAAAAGCTAAAAAGCCAAAAAAACAAAATTTAGAAATAGTAAAAATTAAATTAGAAGCTCAAGCCGAAATGAGCGGGGCCTTAGGGAAAGTGAAGCCAAAATCTAGAAAAAGCGTAAAAGAACGTGGACACAGTACAGAGGGCGTCCTGACCAAACAGCAGGTGCTATGTACATCGTACGCTAGTGCTAGGAGTATATCGGTATGTTCTATAGTATGATTCTTTATCTACTCCTTAAAAGGAGGAATTCAAGGTGATGGTGCATCCTACACTTCACAGGCCAATCACTCAGTTTACTTGCGCCGACATGTGGGCCCCAAGCGCTGCCCCCGCAGAGACCGCTCCGCGTTCGCCTCATCCGCCGAAACCGCTCCGTGTTCGCCTCATCCACCGAACTGCCGCCGCCTCCTCCCCCTCTTCGCCCTCGCCTCCTCCTCCCCAACCCGCGCTGCCGCCGCCTCCTCCTCCCCCGCTCCTCTGCTCCGCCCTCGCCTCCTCCTCCCTCGCTCCTCCGCTCCACCCTCGCCTCCTCCTCCCCCCACCCTGCGCTGCCGCCTCCTTCTCCCCCCATCCCACGCCGGATCTGGGCTGGGGCAGCGCGGTGATGGCGGGATCCGGCGCAGGCTGCTCGGATTCGACGAGGCAGCAGCGCCATGGGTGCTGGAAAGGTGTCGGTGGCGACCAGATCTGGGGATTTACGGCGGCGGATCCGGGTGTCCTTATGCGCTCCGGCCGCATTCAACACCACGCCACCATGCGATGCTCCTCCCTCTTCGCCCCTTAGGTCCACCACTTCCTTCTTGTTCCTTTCGCCGCGAGCCTCCTCTTCCTTCTTATTCGAGCTCACCGTTTGTTCCTCCTTTCTTTGCGTGATTTTATTGTGGGTGTTGTTGATTAAAAGCCACTTCGGAAGGGATACCCATGGACATCCAGGGGGCAACCCAACCTCTTGCTCGCCTGCCGCTTCGCCAGTCGCCTCCTCCTCCGCTGCTTCCCTGACATTAGCCGAAGAGACGGAGCGAAGCGGCCAGGGCGAAGCCGCGACGAGAGCGACTCACTACCTTCCGTTGTGCACTACATCCCCTCAGGTTAATTTTTGTGCTTCAGGATCTTGTAGGAAACAACATATCCTATTCACGCGATTTCCATTTTTTTTGCGATTTTGGCTTTTTTATTTCCACGACTGGGTCTCATGATGCATTCTTTATTCTGATTAGAACTCATATTGTGCTTATGGCGGGGGGTCAAACATTGGTGGTGTTGGATACTTGCCTGAGATTTTTTTGGGGCAGTTGTTATTTGTAAATTGCAAGTAGATTTTACTTAGCAAGAGAACTTTTAGGTTTAAGGCTGTAGTCGTACTTGGTCTTTATCTTTTTTTTAAATGCGATTGGTAATAGTTTTATTATGCTTGTGAATGGTGGTGTTGTGACAATCCTTAACTAACAGTATTCGGGATGTGTTCTTACTTTTAGGACAATAATATAGGTTCGAATTCAAGTAGTTAAGGGTATTGTGTAACATGATTTGATTACAGTTGTGTGTCTACAAACCTGTTAGAAATACTGAATTGAGAACTTGACAAAAATTATTTTTCAATTCAACTTATTGTTACTTAGCATATTGCATTACTGAGCTCATTTTCAAAACAAAATTGTATACTTGTATCCTTTTGGTTAGACATTGTACGTTTCACTGTTAGAACATCTATAATAGCAAAGTCTGTGAAGGGCAACTCACACAATTCCAGTCTTTCAATGCTATAATCTGCATTTGCAATATCAATTTGTGATCGCGTAACTGCACAGTTCATGGAATTTGGCAACAATTGACGACTTCAAATTGTACACTATGTTGGTTGTTGAGTGAGAATATCAAGAATAGAAATCCATGAATTGAAGCGAAATATCAATTCAGCTAAGAGAAGATGGAGTTCATAATGCTTCTTCAAATTTTTTTTAAGCAGAGGTGAATGAGTTATCATGGTTAAGAGAAATTGAAGATTTGAATCTTAAACAATCCGAGGTTTTGCTTGGATGGTATACTGGCCTTTTAGTCCACGCATTAGTACGATCGATGATAGGGGTATCTTGTATGTTTGGTTTTGCTGGTGGACAACAACCATGATATTTGACACCCAGGCTATATGGAAAGGCTGGCCCAACAAAACCCGCTCTTTGAATAGTAGATTGGCCATCATTCACTAATAAGTACAGCCTTCAATTAATGTTAGTAAAATACATGGAATGTTCGCTGTTGGCGCAACATGATTTGGTTCATCCCAGCCCATCCTACTTTCTTTTTAATGGACAGTGAACAGGTGCTCAGTTCTAATTATCTAGAGACAAGTCCTCACTCTTGTTAAAATATGCTTATATGTAAGACAATTGTTGACCAGATTATACATTGTAAATTGAACAGGTGCTCAGTTCTAATTATCTAGAGAAAGTCCTCGCTCTAATTATCTAGAAGAAGAGGATGCAAAAAGGAGGATGCAGTAGGAAGGTCAGACATTTGCTTTTGAATCTAATTCTAAACGGCATGTGGGCATGAGGTCCAAACTTGAGGATGGGGACGATGAGAATGAGGGTGTTGAATGGGAAGAAGACCAACCTACATGTATCTTATGCTTCTTTAGTTTCATTGGCTTCAATAATATCGTTTAGTGTAAATGTATGTAGCTACAAAGCGGAGCTGATTTAATGTTTCTAATAAATGGTGAATTAACTGTTATCTGGGTTTGACAATCTAAGTTTTTATATAGGGTGAACATGGTATTTTTGATTTCTTGAAACTGACACTGTTTAGCTGTTAGCTAATACCATGACTCGGTTTGTAGGAATGCCATAATTGATTCTGAAAATTAAGAACTAATTGTTGTGCGTTTGGAATTGTTGAAATTCCATCATTTGTTTTAATAACCATAAAGTATACGTACGCAAAGGACCCTATGCTTAAAGAAAAAGAAAACGGTATTTTGTAAACTTTGCCATGGACTAATGCTAGGGAAAACACCAAATGAAGTAAATTCTTTTCTGTCTAATGCAGCTCAATACACTGCTGCCACATGCTCATACATTGTTTTTTACAATGAACCCTGTAGCATTGATAAAATTGCCTCTTTGCCTTTCTTATCTGTGTGCAATTTTGGTGCCGACAAACTTTGCTTTTTCCTATATATGAAAAGTCAACTATTTCACATTTTATATATCAATGAAACCAGGAATCTTGTGATATTTTGCTTGTATCTGCATACACTTGTTAAGACTGCGTATTTTACTCATCTAAGGCATGATTGAGTTCAAAACTGAATAACATTGTGAACTTATGCGGTTTAATTCAATGATGAAGCTATAGCTGCATTAAGTCAATGTTTTCATTGTATATATTCATTAATCCTTTTGATAAAAGGGGTATATCTTGTGGAAATTACCACCTAGCTGCTTTGTGCTAACCCCTTAGGGCATCAAGTCAAGAAAAAGCTGAAAATGTAAAACAAGGGTTGTTTCATGGTTATTGTAGATTTACAACGTCCATGTGTTGCAACGGAATATAACTAAGATGGTATACAGTATCCAGTTAATTGTCTGGGTATATAAATTTGAAACACATGAGTATAGCTCTTTTACATAATATTGAGGAACTGTAGGATATCTGATAAGCTTGCAACAATATATTTTTTTCTAAGTTTGCAGGATTAATCTTACCGCAAGTGTTCCATTATGTGGAACCTATGTTTGAGTAAGGAATTCAGTATCATAACTTAATTGAAGGATTTTATACACTGTCATTGTCAAGAGCTGATTATCTCAGTATACATGTCAAAATCTACTACTGTAGATTGCTAGGTATTAACTGATCAGACTGCCTACAATGTATTTTTAGAAGGAACAAGCTAAATTTTCTTTGGTATAAACAGCTCACATTTCCTATGAAGTTCACCATTTTGTTGCCCATCTGCTTGCAATGTTGTAAATCAAAGCTTATTCTCTCCTTCCATTTCACATCCACGGATACGAAATTGGAGATGGATACCAAGCTCTGTTATTTAAGACAGTCCCAGGCTCCCAGCACTGAATCACAAAAACCGAAGATTGCTTGCAATGTACAACCAAATCAGAAGTTCCCAGTGTCATATTATGTTGCTTGAACCGTCAGATATACCAATCATGAGACTAGCAGCTGAGCATAATAATTTTGTTACTATTCTTCCGTGGGACTCTGGTAATAATGATTTGTCTCATGTTTTGGTTGGTTATTCTCCCTTGAAAGAAAAATTGGGTTGTTTGCAAAATTGTATGCTTGAATATGATGGCCTGCATGGTACAGCTTGTGATCTATAGAAAAGGCTTGAGTATTTTTTTTTTTGAGATTAGGTGGTAATTTTACCCCTAGAAGACATGTATCAAGTAAGCTTTCAATATGAGCTGGGCCCTGTTTCTTGTGCCCCTAGCGGGCCCCTATTGCCCTGCCCTAGGGACAGCCTGATTTACTACTGAGTTCTAATTCAAGAATTAGAGAGGAGATTATAGAATGAATGTTGGCATTGCTTAACTAGATGGATATAATGGATTGCAAACCTATATTCAGAACATTTATATCTTCAAGAAGAATTGAATATTTGGATATTCTGGCGCCCACTACAAATATATATCTGTTTGTTGTAAACTTGTAATGCTACTCTTAACTCTTTTTTTTTTGGGGGAGAAATGAACTTTTATCCTCTTTTTTCTTTTGCAAAAATGCTATCTATATTGTAAATAAATGTTGCTTATGCTACCATTGCGACTGTAGGAATATTCACGCCATATTTTGTTTTTCTAGAATTTAGAGTTTATGATATTTTTTATGAGATCTGTTGCAACGCACAGGCCCTTGACTAGTATTATAAAAGTGTGAGTTGGTGATTGGTCCATTCTCTCTGTTCTCTTCTCAGCTATCCGATTTGATCTGGACCATTCGTCTCTCTCCTCCTCTCTCTCTCTCAAAATACAACCGCTCACCCTCTCTACTTTTCCCATCTGCTCGTGCATTCTGGCCACCCTTCTATCTCTGTCGCTTGCTCTTCAATGTTTGATTTGTGAAGTTGGTCAGGCAATAAGTTTCATCTCACTATTTTTATGACTTCATTGTAATGCACGGATCTTTAACTATATTATACGAAATGCCGCTCGCTTCTATGATTTAAATACCGTCACTAGATACGAATGGATATACGACGGCGGCACGGCACGTAACGGCTGGAGCGTAGCTTGGCCGCGTAGCCAGTGTGTGCCTGCGCGTGGGGCCCACCGCTACGCCTGCCTACATCTGCCTGTGGCCCAGCCCCACACGCACCATTGACGACAGTACCCTACCGCAGGTGCTGCCATTATCGCCATTAAGGAGACCAGCTCATTCTACCTGTGGGACAGGTCATGTTGCCCAATTCATATCCTACCTGGCTGTTCTCTACTACTCGGTGTGGAGTGGAGCTAGGCCACATGATGGCTTCCTTTATTTTTTCCCAAGTACTTACGACTTCCACCGAAAGTTTTTTAATGGCTTATTAACACATTAATTTTAAAATACTGTATTGATTTATATTTATTTATACAAACGTTTATATTAAGGTTAAAAGTTATCGACCATAAAAAAAAAGACCACTCGATGATTCCCATTCTTGCACTAAAGTGAGGATTTGTGTTGATCTCACGGAAAGTCATGTCGAGGCTAATCATTTGTCAAACAGGAGTACTAGGGAATTGTCGGCAACTATGTGTACCTGTGTTTCAGCTGAAAATCGAACGCTAAATGGTCCTATCCTGGCAAAACCAGGTTCATGTGCATGTTATCGTTACTAATGCATTCTTAATATTCTATGCCTTAAATTTAATTATCTACGCGTAGCCGCAAGACAAGATAATAATATAGCAAGTTGAATACAAATCCCCAGAATGCCAGGTAAACCAACGGTTACCAAACTTTAGTCACCAAAATATGGTAACCTTAATCAGATTTGGCATGTATATACTTTGGCTCCGTTTGGTAGAGTTCTAGCTCTAGAAAATCTGTAGATTTCCTAGAGCTGATCATCTGTAGCTCTAGAAAATCCTGGATCTAGAGTTGCAGACATGTTAAGTGCATTTACATGACTCATTTCATTTATATATTAAATAAAAATATTTAAATCACTTTGATTTAGTCAACAAACTACATATCCAGCATAGATCTTGGAACTAGAGATGTGCCAAACGAGGCCTTTACTACCTTTTTTTTGTTGCAGGGTTCCATTTCCCCTTTAGCATCCTAGTTTATTCCCTCAGCAAATTCCCCTTTAGCACCCTAGTTTATCCCCTCCGAAAATCTCGAGTTCTCGACTGATCGCTGGACAACCAAGTTTGTTAATAAAAAACTGATAATGTTAACTTTTAGCATGCATTAGTAGGGCAAAACAGGGCACTAACACAAAAGCAGCTCACAATCACCAGCGGCTTCGTCGTGTCCTTGAGCCTGAACATCTTTGCACTGCGCAGTCTCAGCTGGAGCTCAACACACAAGGTTATATTTAGGGCTGGCAAAAAAGCTCAGGCTCATGAGCCAGCTCGGGCTCGGCTCGGGCTCGTAGAGGCTTGGCTCGGCTCGTAGATGAAACGAGCCGAGCCAGCAAAAAAGCTTGGGATCTAAACGAGCCGAGCCCAAGCCAGCTTGGCTCGGCCCAACCGATGGCCCGAGCGGCAATGCCTCCTGCCCTCCCCCAATTCTCCCGACTGGCCGACTCCCCCGTTCCTTCCGCTTCTTCTTTTCTTTCTTCCCGTGTCTCCGCCGCCAGCCTCTTCCTCTCCTCCCCTTCTTCCAGCGACGCCTCCTCCGCTTCCTCTCTTTTTCCCACCGCCGCCTCAACGGCTCGCTCAACGCCTCCTCATCTTCTTCCCCATGCCTCCCTGCTCTCGGCTCGCTCTCTCTCTCCTCTTCCGATTTCCCTTCACCCCGGTGGCCGGTGCCGCGTCTCGGCTCCTCCGACCCCGATCTGAGCGCCTCCGCCGCCGACTCCCTCTACGCCTCCTCCTCCGCCGTCGGCTCTCCCCTGCGTCAGCCTCTCCGGCCTTGCCGCTCGGCGTCGCCCGGTGAGCTATGGCCAGATCCGGCCGATCTGGGTGCTTTTCCCCATATCCTACCCCGATTCTATCGGCCTCCTCCTCCTCCTCCAATGGCTCCCCCCCCCCCCGTCGCCTCCTCCTGACCTCCTCCGCCGCTCCCCCGGTCCCGTCGCCTTTCCGCGACCTCGACGTGCCGCTCTCCGCGGCCGACCTCTGCAAGGCCGCCTACAAGGTCCTCGTCGCAACCTCCCGCACCACCGGCGGGAGGCCCCTCACCTACATCCCCCCAGGCGTCGGCGGTGGGCCACGCGTCCCCCGGTTCGGCCTCTTCCGCGTCCTCCGCCAACACCTCCTCCCTGTCGCTCCAGCGCTCGCTCACCTCCGCCACCGCCAGCAAGATGAAGAAGGCGCTCGAGCTCAGGTCCTCGGCCTTGTCCAAGGGAGGCAGCCCGGGGAGCGGCGGCGGGGCCAAGGCGGCCCCGCGGCGGCCGGCGGCCGTCGGGGAGCTGATGCGGGTCAGCGGGTGCAGATGCGTGTGTCGGCACTGTTGGCTCGCGAGCCCTCACGAGCTGTCTCGAGCCGCACCACGAGCCGAACCGAGCCCACAAAAAAGCTTGATATCCTAACCAAGCCGAGCCGAATCGAACCTCCATTCTACCAAGCTTTCACGAGCCGAGCCAAGCCAGGCTTGGCTCGGCTCGTTGCCACCCCTAGTTATATTACACCATAGGATTACTGATCACCAAAGCCCCAGCCATACCCTGCTAATTTTGGTTTAAACTTCGAAGCTCTGACTTATTTTTATTATTTATAAATTTTATTTTTTTACTTTTTTTACTTTTTGCCGGTTTTTTCCGTATTTGTTTGCGTTGTCTACGATGGGCTAATCTTTTTTTTCTATTTTTAAATTTTTTTAAATTTAGTTACGCTAAATAAATCACCATCAGTTACAGTGTGATTTCAGGCAGTTACAATGTAATTTCAGCCATAAGCTAGTTTATTTCAGTCCGACCGAGCGGCACCATAATTTGACGCAATAACTATAACCGATAATTTTGGTTTCTAGAACAAATATTTGTGTGAACGAATTGAATATCGATAAACCGTTTCAAAAATTTTATCCCAATAAATTATTTTATAAAATAATAAAGAAATTATCTTATTTATTTGCTCGGAGATAACCTTCAGCTATGAGTTATAAGCAGACAAGAATTGGGAAAAAAAAAATCTGCCCTGTTCTCCTCTCGTTATCACTTATTACTGAACTACCAACCCCTCAAGAAAAGCACTGGAGGCCTTCCCTTTGCTGCCGCCTGCCGTCCGGGAGGAGAAAGGGAGGTGGTGATCTGGGGACCGAGGAGGCGGCGGGGGAGGGGAGAGGCCATGGCGAGGAAGCATGGATGGCAGCTCCCAGCCCACACCTTACAGGTGCAGTATCTGTCTATTCCTTCTTGCTTTGTGTTCTTGGATCGGTGTAATAAGAAAGGCTAGTCGGCAGTTTGATCCTTCTGTTGGATTCTGTGCGTGTATCTTTAGTAACCGTAGGAATTCGCTGCAGAGTTCCATCCCTGTGAGGCCGTGCTGCAAGAAATTCGCAATCTTTTGTGTCTGTCTTGAAGATCTGTTGAGGAGAGAGACCACTATGTAGTGATTGATTCTTTCTTCCATTTGTCTACTTGGGTGGCGAGTAAGACTAATGTGTACTCTGAATGAATTGGGTCGGGATGCAATGCCTACAGAATGGCTAGAAATCTTGCAAATTACATCCCTTGTGTTGGATTTGGTATGATTCCTCGAGCTAGGGTTGTTAGTTGGCTGCACCCTTTTTGCTTTATAAAGCAGGGCTAGATGTCTTCAATCTAAAATGGTTGTTCGTTGGTGGTGGTTCTTATGGTGGAAATGGCAAAACCCTTCTGTTAAATTCTCCGCTTATTCGGGAGTCAGTTCTGATGAAATGCGTGCAAAAAGTTGCAAGCTTTGTTCTATTTCTGCATCTAGGCAGCTCCCAGAGGAATAGTTTGGTCATGCCATTGGTTTGTTCTTCATGTCTAGTGGTTCTCCTTCAGGGTTGGGGGAGGGGTGAACCGGGTGATGCTACAGGGGGGTGGGAACGTTTTACCTGTGTTACCCCCCTGTGTTTTCCTGTCCGAGTGATTGGTAAGACAAACATTGAATGGATTCAATGCCTTAAGAAATGGTGCAATTTTGGTTGTTTTATTTTTTCACTACAACTAATAATGGTGAAAACTTAAAATGTTCTGTCTGTTTGGTGGGTTCTGTTGCCTTGTAAGAGAGCTAGTTCAGTAGTTCCTAAGTTTATTCTTGAAGCCATGGAGAAAACTATTCCCCTAATTTTGCCACAAGTTGTGCGAAAGATTACCTTGCACATTTGGTGGCAAATGTATTCCTGGAGATAATTCTTACTGGTTGCAAGAACTTACATGTTAAGAATAGTTTCCTTTTCATTTGGGTAATCTTTCGCAGCATAGGCGATTTCTCCATCTAAAGTATTATTCAATTATGTCTGTTTGTGTTCTTAAGTAATTGGTTCATGGTTTTGCTTCTGTTTTCGACATGGGTAGTCAGTTATTCGGACTTCCAGAGAAAATATACCTGCCAAGTTTACATCTTATCATCTGCGTTTCTGTGTTTCTGTTCACATGTCTGCTTGTTTTTGTGCATGATTTTAAACCATATGATCTTGCACCTGAAGCCTTGGCACAGCATCAAGGGTATCAGACCATACGAACAAAAAACAAACATGGATTTCTGCTTACGCTTTTAATCAGCTGTTGCATTTAATTTTAGATCCATGACAGATCTAATATTTAACAGAGAGGGAAGTGAAATGTGGTGGTGGAGCCAGGACTTGACCCATGGGGTCTAATATAGTTAAAAATATCTGTAGGGTCTATTTTCTTACATTGTTTTTGTACCTTCAAAGGCTATTTTTTCTAATTCTAATATTTTCTGGAAATTGAATATTTTACTCATGTGCAGTAAATATTGTGTTTTCTGCACCATATTTTTCTAGTTCGTATTATGGACTTCAAATAGCTCCAAAATATGCCAACTCGTGTACTTGCTTCTTGAACAGTTCGATAACTGATTTATAATATCTTTTTGACAGATCGTTGCAATTACGGTATTCTTCCTTCTGGTGGTTGCATTTTATGCCTTCTTTGCACCATTTCTGGGAAAGCAAATCCTTGAGTATGTTGCGATAGGCGTTTATACTCCTGTGGTAAGCCTGCCAAGTGGTCCTTATTTTGTGTCTCTCATCATCTGAAGAGAGCTATTTTGTGGTATCATGAAACATCATTTCTTCTCTCTACATCGCTTTCAGGCATTTACTGTTTTCATTCTTTACATCCGGTGCACAAGTATTAACCCTGCTGATCCTGGGATCATGTCAAAGTTTGAGGATGGCTTTATCCATGTACCAGCCAACAGTGATGGATTGCAAGGCATAAATTTGCCCCAGAAAGCAGACAATGCTATTGGAACACACTCTCCAACATCTACGTACAGAAGCTCTCTAGATGGCCATTCTAATCAGAGAGGCTCATCTATAGGGGAGGCAAACATAAATATGAGCTCACAACTGCCAAAGAAAAGATCAAGCTGTTTCTTCCTTTGTGGGCTTGTGTGTGCTTTATTTGTCAAGGAGGATTGCCGGAAGCCTGATGATTCAGAGCAACAAGCTAGTGGTGAAGACGCTCTGTTTTGCACATTATGTGATGCTGAGGTATGCTGAGTTTTTGGCTATGCAGCATACAGTAAATTTATTTGAAGCTTATGGGTGGGTTCTTTTCGGTATGGCTCCCTCGAATAAACAAACGGGATGATTTCTTCGCCACCTTTTCGAAGCGGTTTATCGGGATAGACTTTTCGAAATGGCTTATTGGCTTATCGGTATTCGGTCTGTTCGCACAAGTTTTCGTGCTAGGGCTAAAAGTCATCAACCGCAGCCAAAAGCCATCAGAAATGTTGTTTAAACTTGCTTTACAAAATTAATTTTACAGGTTCACAAATTCAGTAAACACTGCAGAAGTTGTGACAAGTGTGTGGATGGATTTGATCATCATTGTCGGGTGACTTTCTTGCACTGTGTTAGTATTTTACCCTGTAATCTTTATTTGTGCATAGCTGATATGGGCATCTTTGGCAGTGGCTGAATAACTGTGTTGGGCGGAAGAACTATTTCTCGTTTATTGCTTTGATGGCAATCAGTCTCCTCTGGGTCTGTAATATGGACTTGCTATATATCCTTTTTTAAGTTCACTTAATTATAGCGGTTCGAGTAGACTTATTCCTTTCCTTGTATGGTAGTAACATTTACAGTCTTCTGTGTTCCAGCTTGCAATTGAATTTGGAGTGGGCATTTCTGTTCTTGTACTCTGCTTTGTCAATAAGAATGCACCAAGAAACATTCAAGACAAGCTTGGGAATGGCTTGACTCGTGCTCCATTTGCTGTTATCGTAGTAAGTTGCATAATAAGTTCTTGTAGCTTTTTAGTGTATAAGATTCTTCTCTTGATTATAAGAAGTTATCTGAAGTAGCACCTTTCCACCCATTATCTGACGAGGAAGAAGAAGAGTTGTGCATTCTTGTGTCAGAAGTGCAACTATTCCTATTAGGATCCTTGAGTTATCTTCTTAGCTCTTCTACCCAGGGTTCAAAAACCCGACGCTAACCGGCCTGTTACCGCGGTAACTGGTCCTACCGGTGGAATAAAACCCGGCGGTTTTTTATTTAATTTAAATTTAAAATTTTGAATGTAAAAGTTAGTTTCCTTAATGATGTTTACATTGTTTAACACTAATGGAATGTATTAGGAAGATATATGCACCTCCCGTGCTTGATTTCATGTTTTTTACCATGAATGTATTAGGAATTTCTAATTTCAAATTTGAAAAACCGGTTTTTAGCGGTTTTTCTCCGGTTTTTTGGGTGGTAACCGGCTGGCACTTGAAATTTGACCGGTTTTTTTTTCTGGGTTTTCCGGTTATCGGCCGATAACCGTTACCCCTGGTACCGGAATTTCTAACCTTGCTTCTACCTATTATTGCTATACTGGAATTTATAACCTTGCTTCTACCTATTATTGCTACACTTACTGATAATCAATTAAACAGTAAATTTCTTATGTACAGGGTATATTTACTTTTCTTTCATTAGTGGCCTGCATACCTTTAGGGGAGCTTTTCTTCTTCCACATGATACTGATCAGAAAGGTTTGCCATACAATTCTTATTGGAAATGTAATACATATCCAAATTTAATCCTGCTTTCTCAATTCCTTCTCTATGCTCTATATCAGGGGATCACAACCTATGATTATGTTGTTGCAATGAGAGCTATGAGTGAGGCACCTCCAGAGGATGAGGAAGGAGCAAACATCATCTACTCCCCATCAAATTCAGCAACAACAGGATTCAGCGTTGGAAGTTCACTTGGCCTTCACCACAAGGGTGCTTGGTGTACACCTCCAAGGGTATTTATTGATCAGGTAAGCCTGCCTGTTTCAATCGGCAAGTATGTATGTTCTTTGAAAGTTTAATAAGAACCCCAAGCTGGAAAAAAGCATAATTATAATGTTTGAAGCAGTCCTACAGCCACACTAACTTCAGCTGTGGTGAAAATTTCAACCAGGATGAAGTGATTCCACATTTGGAGCCTGGGATGGTACCTTCAACCGTCGACCCTGATGCTGCTGGATATGCTGGAAGAGCAAACAAAGCCAAGAAGCCAGTCAAGATCAGTGCTCGGAGCCTTGCAAAGCTGGACAGGAATGAGGTAATGAAAGCTGCAGCAAAAGCTCGGGCATCATCCTCCGTACTCCGACCAATAGATGCCCGCCGTGGTCATGAAGCTGATCTTAGCTCCAGTGGCAATGCCAGCGTCAGGAGCAGCATGAGTGTTGACTACAGCGGTACAAAGGAATCAAGGAGTGAGATGAGGCTGTCTCTTCAGAACTCGTACCAGCAAAGTCTTGCAAGCCAGGATGACTACGAGACTGGCACACAGAGTGCAAGCAGTTTAAGCAGCCCGGTCCACATCCACAAGCTTGCCTCTCACTCTCAGTTACATGCAGCACCACCTCCACCTCCTGAAAGGCCTGCGCCAGGGATAGTGAGGCCACCTGTTCCTTCCACACAGATAACCAACCCAATGTTCCAGTCAGCCACATCTTATGTTCGGGAGAATCGAAGAGCCTCTGTTGTCTGGGATCAAGAGGCTGGTCGGTATGTGTCAGTGCTCGCACAAACAAGAACAGGGGCTGGTGTCGAGCTGCCATCAAGAACCCCACGTTTCTTGGTGAATCCTACTGGCGAACCATTCAACCAAGGGAAAAATCTTGCACCTGCAAACACATCCTCATCAGCGATGTCGTCGGGACAGCCGTCGGAGAGATTGACGTACACTGGGCAATCAATATTCTTTGGCGGGCCCATTCTGAGCACCCCTGGTAGCAACAACGCTCAAAGGCATGAGGCGGGCGCAAGAGCGCGCCCTGAGGGAAGTAGAGATCCTAATGCCCACCAGCGCGACATCCGTGGCGAGAGGGCACGGACGGGCTCCCTCCCGGTGTTCGCTCCTGGGACTTTTCAGAGGAATCCACCGTTCGACAAGTGACTTCTATACCGTCTGTTTTCCTGTTCTTGATGTCCATCCGCTCAAGTGCGGCGACGACAATGGGGTGATGCTGATGCACCCACCTGAAGAGTTTGTAACAGCTGAACGGTTGCTCTTATGTGGTTGCCACAAGGAGCAGCAGATGAAACGCAGCTGGAGATAACCAAAGCGCAAGGAGATGATGATCTTTAGAACTTGTTTAGCAAAGTTCGTGCCAGGACTAACCTTGTTGGATGTTCAGTGAGCGAAGAACTGACTGATGATATTTTGTGTGTGTTAGGAATTCAGCCAGATTAGAAGAGCTAATTTTTCCTGATGTAAAGCTTTGATTTGCGGATGATTTTCTTGCGCGTTGAGACTTGGGAGTGTTCCTTTTCTTGCACGTTGGAGACTTGGGAGTGTTCATTGCAGTTACTGTGTATTATGCCCCATCATCCTATTCCACATTTCCACATGCAAAAGGTTTACGGAACATGCAGATTTTTAATTTAGATGAAGTTTTTAAAAAGTTCTGTGGGGGTCTTCATTGTTGCTAGTTGTAGCTGAGTTCTTCAGATATTGCACCGAGCGTCCGAGCGAGCGAGCGAATGTGGAAATGAAGCAAGTAGATAAACCTCCTTGCTAAAACCCCCTCTCACGCACTCGCTTCTCGACTCTCCCCTCTCCCCTCCCTCCCCTTGACGGCTCGTTGCGTGCGCCGCCGCCGCCGCCTCCCTCCCGGGCCCTCCACTACCCCAGCACCGCAGCACGCCTCCCTTCGCTGCACCGCGAGACGCCGCTGGCCTGCCGAGGCAAGACGATTCCCCGGCTGCCGCCTCCCCCTCCGCAGCGCTGCCTACCTCCCCCACCGCCGCAGCGCCCCTTGGCTCCTCGCCGGCGGCCGGAGCCCACTCCTCAACCCTGGCGTACTCAATTGCTGGTACCGCCACTGCTTCCATGTCTCTGACCACCATTTCCTTCGCCGCGGCCTCCTCCTCCCTGCAGTTGATACCCAGATGGCCGTGTCGGCTACCTAAGCCGGCGAGGGTCCACCGCCGCCTAGCCGTGCGGGCAGACGTCAAGGTGATATCTTCCGGCGACGCCTGCCGCCGAGGGCTTACCGCCGGCATCAACAAGCTCGCCGACGCCGTCGCGGTCACTCTCGGCCCAAAAGGTGCCTTTTTTTTCTGCTTGGTTCGTCTCTGGGGTCTAATGTATCACTGTTATTTTGTTATTTTTAAGACTTTTTGCTTGTATGTATGCCGACAGGGATGTAGTGAGGTAGCGAATTGTCACTGATGTATTGGTAAAGCTAGGAACTTAGGCGCAATTTGGACAGTGTTGGGCTAACAGTACATAATGCTGTTTAACTAAATCCATTTTGTGCCAGCAATCCAATAGTCATGAATTGGGTCTTATTTGGCAATTAGGAAATTGACCTGAAGATGTACCAACTCCTAAACTGATTAAACTGTTTTCCTAGTATTATAATTTTTATTGTGCAACTACTAATTTCTTGTGAATTTGGATCGCGGAATTCGGTGCCATCTAATGCTTCCAATGGACTTTTTTTCCTCGCTGTAACATAAATTTGGTGAGGCATTAGCTTTAAACTCAGTGGATGTTGCAAAATGACCTAATATCCTTTTCACTTAGTCATAGGATGGCTCAATGATGCATTTTGGCTTCTTGCTTTTTCTTGTTAAAGATGTTATCTTTGGCATGTTATTTTGCTTTATTGCTTGTAGTGCTATTGATTGTGCAAACTCAAAAATTTGCTGCAGGGAGGAATGTTGTTATTGACCAAGATGATGTTCCTAAAGTAATTAACGATGGTGTCACAATTGCCAAGGCTATAGAACTCCCAAATGCACTTGAACATGCAGGCGCCATGCTACTTCAAGAGGTAAGGTGTTTATGTTTGTGTTTAATGTTTTCATATTCTTAAATTGATTAGTATCACTGCTGCTTATACACTGGAAACATGTTAACCAGATAGCATCCAAGACAAATAGTGCTGTTGGCGATGGAACCACAACAGCAATTATTTTGGCCCGAGAAATCATCAATCTTGGTTTGTTGGCAGTTGCCACTGGTGCTAACCCAGTTGCCTTGGGAAAGGGTATTGACAAAGCTGTTCATGAACTAATTGGGATCTTAAAGACTAAATGTATCCCTGTAAGCACAAAGGAGGACATAAAAGGTAATCTTTACTCCTGGGAAATCACAAATCATGGGTGGTCCAACCTGATTATCGTATCTAAAGCTCAAATGGTGTATCTTGTGCATATTTTATATTTTCATAGACAAAGGAGGAACCCTAGCTTGATTTAAATTAGAAAAATAAATGGAAAACAAACCATTTTTTCCCCTCCCCTCTTTGAAAGCATTCTATGATTGTAGCATGATGTGCAGAATTATTAGGTTTGTGCATGCATTCAATTAAAATGTTCTGCAGAGTCACATTAGTCGCCATAGTAAATCTCTAAATTTCATTTTCAGCCGTAGCTTCAATATCAGCTGGCAATGATGAATATGTTGGCGATCTCATTGCTGATGCATTGGAGAAAATAGGTCCTGATGGAATAATCAAAATTGAGTCATCATCTTCCATATATACTTCAGTCGAGGTGCAAGAAGGAATGAAGGTACATTTATGTGATAATAGAGTTTCTCCCCAAAAATTTATTATTTATATGCAAAGAACTTTGCTTTTCCACCAAAGTGTGGCTGCGTATCAAGGCATGTCAAACAAAAGGCAAGTAATTTGATTATTAGAAACAAATTAACAGCCACAAAAAGTGGTTGTGAAACATTTGCTGCTATGTGGGACACAAATATAGAGGTGCCATCTCAGAAGATTATAACTAATGATTCTCCATCTGATCCCTGCAGATAGACAAGGGCTATGTTTCTCCATATTTCATCACAAATCAAGACAATGCAATTGTTGAATTTGAAAATGCTAGAGTGCTTTTAACTGATCAACGGGTGAGTGAAGTCGAAGAGATACTTCCTTTGCTGGAGAAGACCACACAGTTGAGTGTCCCTTTGTTGATTATTGCGGAGGATGTTTCGCATACAGTGTATTCAACTCTGGTTCTTAACAAACTGAATGGATTGCTAAATGTTGCGGTTGTCAAATGTCCTGGTTTTGGGGATGAAAAGAAGGCTATTCTCCAAGATATTGCTATTATGACAGGTGAACTTCAGAATTAGTATTGCAAAGCTTCATGCCTTCAAATTGTGTACTGTTACTATCATTGTGTCCCTCAAAGTTCTTATAGAGTGTGCTATCTTTACAGGATTCAGGATATTTTCTAGAAGTGTTTTTACATATTTTAGCAGTTGCCTGTTACTTGTGAGTTATGCTATTTCCCTATAACGGACTGCTAAGATCAGCAATTTCTTATATTCGGATTCTCCCTTTTAGGTTTCACTGAAGTTTTGTGGCACCATAAGGATTCGGTTCATTTTGCATTTGTGTGATGCTTTGCTTTGAAATTACCTAGTTCTGTTAATATCTGAGTATTTTTCTTCAATTAAGCAGGTGCAGATTTCTTTGCTAGTGACCTTGCCTGGGGTCTTCAAGGCATTACTTCCGATCAGCTAGGCATGGCTCAGAAGATCACTGTAACAAGTGAATCTACAACTATCATTGCACATCCTTCAATGAGACCAGAGATTGAGGCAAGAATTCTGCAACTAAAGAAAGATGTAGAGGAGACAACGAGTGCCTATCTAAAAGAAAGGTTTTCTGCAAGAATCGCTAAACTCTCAAGGGGTGTTGCAGTTATCAAGGTGCCTCACTATCTGAGCATACCTATATTCCAATAGTTTTTCATATTAAATAATGGATATGAGTTTGCTATATTATATAGATTTTCAGGATAGAGAAGTACATAACGCAGAAATTGTGAGATAAAATTTGTTAGTTTGTTTCTGGGGATCTGAAGAGAGTTGAGTATTATTCAGGTTGGGGCAGCCACTGAAGCTGAACTAGAGGATAGGAAATTGAGAGTGGAGGATGCAAAGAATGCAACTTTTGCAGCCATTAGCGAAGGCATAGCTCCAGGCGGTGGTGTGACATATGTTCAGTTATCAAAGCATATTCCAAGTATCATGGATCTTGTGGATGACCCAGAAGAGAAGATTGGTGTAAATATAGTTGGGAAGGTTGGTTTCTCCATTTGCTGATGCTTGCCACTTAATAGCACATGTCCTGTTGCTGAATCATTGTATTCCACTGCTAGTGCTGTAACACCACTAAGTTTGAAGGATGACCTAAGTGCACCGCCATAACTTTTATGAACCTAAGCATCGCATAAGATAGACAACATGCTAATTCCTTGTAGTGACTAACCAGTGTAAAGATGCACTTTTTAATGATGTTCACTAAGATGCTGAGAGCATTCTCAAAAGATTTGTGCTTATTTTGTTGCTGTCAAAATACTTATATCAGTTGCATAACATTCTCATACTGAAGTCTGCCCAATGTTGCTGTAGGCACTTCTCGTCCCTGCTATGACGATAGCTCAGAATGCTGGGGCTGATGGTTCAGCTGTTGTAGAGAAGCTTCTTGCCAGTGAATGGCGGGTTGGGTACAACGCAATGACTGACAAGTTCGAAGATCTTGTTGATGCTGGGGTGGTAGATCCATGCAGGGTTGCCAGATGCGTGCTTCAGAACTCTGCCTCCATTGCAGGACTAATTCTCATGACCCAAGCTATGATGTTCGACAAAATAAAGAAGAAGAAGTCCCCCATTCCTCAAATTCCTGGCATCCCACCATTACAAATAAATCAAAATGCTTAGAGTTGAGCGCCTTTTTTTTTAGGAACAGATTTGAGATATTCTTATGCTTCCAGTGAAGAATGTTCTGTGATGCTGGGTCATTTGGTCCTGGTCTGGATGATTGAATGAGTTCAGCTAAGTATTGGACTACGAACCTTTGAGATAATCATCAGCTAGAGCCACTGGTTATGGTAATAGATGGACTCATGGAAGATTGGCTGATACGGCTTGAAGGAGATACTATTGGTTTCAACTGTAAACAAGTCAGCGGAATGCCCATGGAAGTGTGCATCTTTCGAAGATTGGCTGTTTATCTTCTTTCTGTATATTAGTGCTAGGTGCAATATTTTATAATCTGCACAATTTTGTGACATAGAAGATAGGATGACAACCGTTATTTGAATCTTTTAGGTTTCAGAATCCAATTTATTTTTGAGCCTTCAACTTTAAGATGTCGTGCACGACCTTTTGGTTGGTACCAAAGTGCATCAAACACCGTCTGTGTCATGTCATTTTTTCCTGAAGAAATATTTGGTTGATGCTGCGCACCACTATACCTTGGCACGCTTTGCAATTGCCTTTTGCCAATGCGAATCCGTCAGACCTTGCCAAATCTTGAGCAGAAGAGCTGCAAAACCGGTCAATTAGATGATCCAAAACATTTGTGGAAAACTGAAGTATCAAATACTCCATAACGAAAAAAAATCCTGAAGAAAGAAAAGCATAAATGAAGACATGAACAAGAGCAGATCTAACAACTAACCTCTGAAATGGAGCACCGGCATGTCTGAATTCCTAACACCTCCCAAGCCTATAATGTGCTGCCGTTTCCTGATGTGCATACCACCAATGCCCCCTTCGCTTCAAGTTACTACCTACCAGTAGCCTCCTCTCCTTTCTTGCTCTTGTCGAAGCCACAGCAATAGCCTAAAGCATTACTCCCTGCGACCTTTTAAGGCCTAGTGTGGTGACATTAATCCGACGTTAAATAAGCACATGCTTGATTCCTGCGGGCCATGCATGCGAGGGTGCACGTCGTTTGTGTTCAAGACTTCTTTTTGGTACCTTGAAGCTCTAAAATCTGACGCACATATTTTGAATCTTCAATGCAATGCAACTGACAGGCCTGAAATGAATGCTTTGTCTGGATGATGAGAACGGTAATTAGGCCTACGGGATAGTTACGAATTTGTTGCTTGGGATCTACAGTTTACAGGCCTTAGGCAATGATTTTAGCAGTGGAATGTCATCTTGATCTGTTTGTCATCATATAATCGTTGTTGTGGCATTGGCCACAATAGGAGTAGTTGCTACCTTTTCTCCATAGGAGACATAGGAAAAGAAGAGAGCTGAAGACCACCAAATATGTGAGAGAGAGCTAATGAGGAAAAATGAGCCTGTTGCCTTGTCCCTCATAACCCTAGGTTTTATATACATTGATGGGGCAGGATGAGAATTGTCCATCCCGCCCCTCAATAATTTCGAAATGTGAGGGTATATCAGTATATTTATTTATGAATACAATACTATGCCGTTGTGTTTACTCTAAGGCCCACAAGACACTCCTGACGGCCCAAGAGGTTGGACGCCCCTTACAACAGTACTCCCTCGGTAGTAAGCTTCAAGGTTTCAAGTGACGAGCTAGTAGAGTTAACTGTCCCAGCCCCTCAGGGGTTTGGATGCCTAAGGCTGTCTAGGATGGGCCTTGCCATCCCTAGCAGAGATGCAATCCACCCTACAGAGACTAGTCGGTGATGTCCCGCAACAAAGTCGAAGCCATCTTGTTGAGGCTGCGCCTCTGAAGCAGGCGGCATGAAGAGGCGGAGCCATCGAGGTGAAACCACCTTGTCGAGGTGATGCCTACGAGGCTAGAGCCGTCCTATCAAGGCTACACCTCAGAAATAGGTGGCACGTAGGGGTAGAGCCGTCGAGGTAGAGCTGCCTTGCTGAGGCGATGCCAACGAGGCAGGCGACGAAGTCCCACGGTGAAGTCAGAGCCGTCTTGCCGAGGCAGTGCCTCCAAAGCAGGCGGCGCACAGGGGCAGAGCCGTCGAGGTAAAGCCACCTTGTCAAGGAGATGCCTACGAGGTAGGTGGTACAGTCCCATACCGAAGCCAGAGCCGCTTTGCTGACGTCGTGCCTTCGAAGCAAGCGGCGTGCAGGGACGAAGCTGTCGAGGTAGTGTCGCCCTGTCGAGGCGATGCCTACGAGGAAAGCAGCAAAGTCCCGTGGTGAGGCAGGAATCATCCTATCGAGGCCATGCCTCCGAAGCAGGAGGTACCTCTGAAGCAGGTGGTGTGTAGGGATGGAGTCATCGAGGTAGAGCCACCATGTCGAGGCGATGCCTATGAGGCAACATGCAGAGGTGGAGGCATCGAGGTAAAGCTGTCCTGATGAGGCGATGCCTATGAGGAAGGCAACGAAGTCCCGAGGTGAAGCCAGAGCTGTCTCACCGAGGCTGTGCCTCCAAAGCAGGCGTTACACAGAGGCAGAGCCATCTAGGTAGAATTGCCCTATTGACGATGCCAATGAGGCGACCGACGGAGTCCTACGATGAAGCCGAAGCCATTCTGTCAAGGCCGTGCCTCCGAAGTAGGTAGTATGCATGGCGAAGCCATCGAACTAGAGCCACCCTGCCGAGGCGATGCCTATGAGACAATACGCAGAGGCAGAGCCGCCCTATTGAGGTGATGCCTACGAGGCAGGCGGTGGAGTCCTGAGGTGAAGCTGGAGCCGTCCCGCTAATGCCATGCCTCCGAAGCAGGCAACACATAGATGAGGAACCATCTAGGTAGAGCCGTTCTATTGAGGTGATACCTACGAGGCGATCGACGGAGTCCCGCGGCGAAGCCGGAGCCATCCTATCGAGGGCATGTCTCTGTGCCCTTACCAATTACCAAATGCCATGCAACACTCACCTTGCCGCTACCTTTTCAAATGGCCTAGAACCGTTCCCCCTTCAGCCACATTGATGTGCCTGCTTTAGGCAAGAACATCCTACGATGATGCGAAGGGAAGGATGGCGCTATGCGCAAAACAATGTGGGTCACAACAATACTATCTCAAAGGGGTAATGAGGTTGGACTGTCATTCCCCAAGCCTAAAAAGTAGCACCACGGAGGGCAAGAGGTGTGGCCTGAGGAGAGCACTAACGCATGTAGAGGTAGGAAGGCCGAACCATTGTTCCCTTACCTTAAAAAATAACGCCCACTGAGGGCAAGAAGTGTGGCCCCAATGGGGTGCTAAAGCACACAGAGGCAGGGAGGTCGGACCACTGTTTCCCTATAATGAAAAACATCACTCATGGAGGGTGAGTGGTGTGGCTGGAAGGGAACGCTAACGCACGCAGAGGCAGGAAGACTGGACCGCCATTCTTCTATCTTGAAAAACAACATCCACAAAGGGCGAGCAACGTGGCCCGAGGAGGGCACTAACACACGTAGAGGTAGGGAGGCCGGACTGTCATTCCCCTATCTTCAAAAATAGCATCATAGAGGACGAACGACGTGGCCTGAGGACGGCGCTAATGCACGGAGAGGCAAGAAGGTCAGACCACTGTTCCCCTACATTAAGAATAGTGCCCCACAAAGGGTGAGCGGTGTAGGATGCTAATGCACACAGAGGTAGAGAGGCTAGACTATCATTCCCCAACCTTGAAAAACAGCGCCCACAGAGGGTGAGCAGCATGGCCCGAGGAAGGCGCTAATGCATGAAAGGTAGGGAGACCAAACTGTCATTCCCCTAAGTTGAAATATAGTGCCTTCGGAGGGGCGAGTGGCGTGGCCCGAAGGGGGCGCTAACACATGCAGAGGCAGAAAGTCCGGACCGCCGTTCCCTTACCCTAAAAACAACATCCACGGAGGGCGAGCGGTGTGGCCCGAGGAGGGTGTTAACACACGCAAAGGCAGGGAGGCCAAACCGCCGTTCTCCTACCCCGAAAACAACGGCCACGGAGGGCGAGCGGCATGACCCGAGGAAGGCACTAATGCACATAGAGGCAGGGAGGCCGGACTGCCATTCTGGACTTTGCTAAAACGGCAGACTCCCTGGTGGGACACGTGTAGAGGCACGATATGCACTGGGGACATCGCTAAAGTAGGTGACTTCCTGGTGGGACATGCGCGGAGGCGCGATATGCAATGCGGACATTGCTAAAGTAGGGGACTCCTTGGTGAGACGTGCACGGAGGCACGACGTGCACTGGGGACATCACTAAAGCAGGGGACTCCCTAGTAGGACACACGCGAAGGCGCGATATGCACTGAGGATATCGCTAAAGCGATGGACTTCCTGATGGGACATGAACGGAGGAACGATATGCACTAGAGATGAGCAGAGACTAGCACGAGTGAAGCCAGTCAACATGGCGAAGGCCGGTGGTGCGGAGGCGATGCTCGACGCAGAGGCACGGAGGCAACACCATGAAAATATGCAAGTGCTTGACTTTGTAAATCAACATAGTACTAGGGTAGTTATATGTGATGTAGCTGTGTTGTGATGTTGGCTTAGGCATGCGGTGGCATACATGCACATACATGACCGGTGTCTGGTGATGCACATGCTTTGCAAGAATATGACTTGGGTGCAGGGCATGCAGCAACACACACATTTGCAGCATTGGGCCTCTGCTAACACGAAGCAAACCTTCTGGTGGTGGCCATCTCTAGCATCCTTTCTTGCGCGACTTCTTACGTGGTCCTCACGGATTTCACGGATGATGCCATCTATTGTGACGTTGGCCACAGCAGGGGGTAGTTGCTACCCTTTCTTCATAAGAGACACAAGAAAAAGGAGAAACTAGAGGCCACCAACTATGTGAGAGAGTGCTAGTGAGGAAAAATAAGTCTATTGCCCCATCCCTCATACCCCTTAGGACTTTATATACATAAATAGGGTAAGATGAGAATTGTATAAGCTGCTCCTCAATAATTACAAAGTGTGAGGGTATATTAATATATTCCTTTATACATACGATACTATATCATTGGGTTTACTCTAAGACCCACTAGACACTCCTGACGGCCTAAGGGGTTGGACACCCCCACAACAATTATAGCGAAAATGCCTTCTTTTTTCATGATTTGCCTGCGCGGTGGAGCAATGTATGTGTCCTACTTGATGCAGCGCTGCTAAACAATTTAAGGTGAAGTATCACATATCAATACTTGGGTGTCTGAGGAATGAATCATTTGTGCAAACATTTCTGAATTTCTCAGCTCTATGCACGCCGAGACATGGAAATCATTATAAACAGCAACCAGCAGAATACTACTCTGGAAGAGAGAATTCGAAACAAAAAGTTCAAACACGCATACTCTAGCTACTTATCACCCATGGTTAACGCAATCACAAGAAAGAAACAATGTCGATAGAGATGCGAGCTCTCCCCTATCCTATAGCCTAGCTATAGGTGCAAACTGGTTGCAGAAGATTGCGGGAGCAGTGGGGCAACGTCAACCAGTGGCAGCGGTTCATCCGGAGGCATTCCCAACAGAATATACAAATGTCAATAGCAACTAAGGGCCAGAAAATGCTTGATCGATGAGTCTTTGTTTGGTGATCAGTGCTATACTCCCTACCATTCAGACCTAGTAAGCACCCCATAATTTCAGATCATTCATCGAGAGCCGGTAGTCAGCTGCTCATAATTTCAGATCAAACATGGGCGAGAACGTGGATAGCTGCTTGCCAATGCCACGGATTACACAGCTGATACGTCTGAATTCCCGGTGCCTCCCAATTCCCGATGCCGTACGTCCTTTATTTCCCAGCATGTATGGCCATGGCAGCTTACTGCTCTGTGCTCTCCCAACTCCTGTGCTTGTTTCTTGCTCCTGTAAAAATCATTGTTGTTCTCATGTTACTCCATGCGACCTTTTAAAGCGTGGTTCGGTGTTTAGGTGCAGCAATGCAACGCTCAAATGAGCACATGACTCAGTTCTGCAGGTTTCAGAGTTCTTTTTGATGAGAGAGAGAGAGAGAGAGAGAGAGAGAGAGAGAGTAGAAATGGTGGCACGGTGACATTTTCTTTACGAGTAAGAACATGCAAAACGACACTAACACTGAACATACATTACTCCATGCAATCGCTCTCTTGTTTCTTTATTCTACTTCAAGTTAGTTCTTACTACCCCATTACTTCCTGCTACCTTTTGAGACATTGTTTGGTGTGGCAATTTTGCAACGTTGTAATGAGCACATGGTTGATTCCTAGCTATTCATGTCAGGGAGCTCATCGTTTTTGTTGAGGAATATTTTTATGTTTCTTTAAGCTCTGATGCACATACTTCCGATCTTCAATGCAAGGGAAAACAGTTTCGGTTTAGAAAAAATTTTCAGACCACTCTGAGAAAACCGAATTTCCAAAGTTTCAAAATTTTCGGTTTTTCAGCAAATTTCGGTCGAAGTATTCAAAAGAACAAATCAAATTCAAAAAATTTAAATATATTCGGAAATTACCACCTTGCCAACGCCATGGCCGCCTCCTTGCCAGCACCATAGCCGCTTCCCTTGCCGGCGCCATGGAATGAGAGTTAGAGTGCGTTTGGTTTCGAGGCAAAGTGGGATGGAACGGGGTCATCCCTGTTTTCTGGGACGAGGTGGCCCCTGTTGCTGTTTGATTCTATGGATGGGGCGAGCCCCTTTTTTTGTTTGGTGCAAAGGATGAGTGAAGGACGAAGCCGCCCCAGTTTTTGTTTGGATGGATGAATATGGACACATAGATTTGCAACAACATCAGCAACGATTATGCAATATCCATTTTATTTTTCCCTTTTTATTTTTCTCTCTTTTTCTTTTTCTTCTTCCCTCTTTCTTCCTTTTCCTTCTTTTCTTTTCTTTCCTCCGCCCGTTCCCCTTTTCCTCGGTTCGGCCGACGCCTCTACTTCTCCTCCCCCCATCTCCTCCTCTCAGCTCCCACGCCTCTCACTCTCCGCCGCACCACCTCGGCTCTCCCGGCCGCACCGCCGTGCGCCTACTCGCCTCGGCCTCCACGCTCCCCTACCAGCTCCCTCTCCTCCCGCGCCGCTTCCCCCTCCCCGCCGCCCCATGGCCCCCATCCCCGACCGCCTCCCCCTCCGCCGCTCCTCGGCTTTCTCCGCCGTCTCGCCTACTCCCCGCGCCGCCGGTCGCCGAGCAGGGAGCCGCGCCCGCCGGTCGTCGCAGGGAGCTCCGCCCCTCAGCTCGGCTGCCTCGTGCGCGTGGGGGAGCGAGGCGGGAGCGCGCGCGCGGGAGAGCTGCGCGGGACCGGAAGCGCGCGCGCGGGAGCTGAAAAGTGGGAGCGCGGGCGTGCACGGGAGCGGCGCTGCTAGCTGCGCGGGGCGAGCGCGAGGTGGGGGGCAGCGCTATCCGCTCGATTTCGGTGGATGGGGGCGCCCCCGAATCTGAGCGAATATTCGGTGGTGGCCGCCCCCGCCTCCCTGTGACTCCGAATCAAACGGTGACTCCAACGGGGCCGCCCCGTTCCATCCATCCTAATACAACAAACCAAACACATCCTTGGGGGAGATGGGGAATGAGAGAAAGAGAGGATGGGGAACGAGAGAGGATGGGGAACGAGAGAGGATGGGCCGGTGTTGCCAAAAGCAGCTCATGTTTATAAGCAAGAGAGAGAGCATTGGATGGCCTGGCCGGCCGGGAAATTTTAAGACAGGCCAAAATTTTGAGCCGAATTGGGTTTTTTTTTCGGGGTAAGCCGAGAAAACCGAATTCGGCTTGAAAATGTTTTGCCTGGTTCGGATCATGACATTAAGGTCCACATATTACTCTCATCTAAGCCTTAGGCAATGATTTTAGCAGTGAAATCACAAAGATCTATCATTATACAGTAGTAAATAAACGTCTTTTTTCATGATTTGCTTTTGCGTTGTAACAATTGTCCTCCTTGATGCAGCTCTGATATATAATTTGAGGTGGGGAGTATCAGTTTTTAGGTGTCTGCAGAATGAATCATATGCCTGTGCTACACATTTCTGGAGATTACAACTCTGAAAAAGAAGAGAGGACTCCAAACAGAAACTTCAGAAAGTAGAATCTAATTACCTATTGCCCGTGGGTAACGCAATCACAAATCAGAAACAGTATCGCTAGAGATGTCAGCTCTCTCCTATACGGACAACAAGAGAAAACACTCAATGATCCCTGTCAACTTCTTCATCCTCTATTTCATAATTAAATGGTTTTACAACGCCTGTTTATTGCTTAGACTGTGATTAGTCAATCCGCCGGCTTCTGATTGCTGGTTCTTTCTCCTCTCCCAAGCCGCTGAGCAGTGTGGGTAGAGAGAGCAAGAATGCCATTATCAGCTCGGAGGCGAACTACGGCAACTTGAGAAAAAGCTAGCTCTATAATGCCACCTTGCCCGGCTGTGTCCCCTCGCGGATCTTGGGAGTGACTTGTTGCGGTCTGAATGTTGCAGTCCAGTAGTCAAATAAGTAATTCAACTTCAGACAAACAAGTTCCCGCCACCTCCCAATCCTGCATCTTGTTATGAAATGGACTTAAGATTGCTGCGGGGCGGCATGGTGCATGGCAGCATCGAGTGGCTGCTCCAGGTCCTACCCTACTAGTATTTCTCATTGCGTTGAGCCACTGCTGTGATACGTTTCCTTGCCTCTCAACCTATACAGTTTTCTTGAGCTCTCAATATATGCACGGTATCTGCCCCTTGTGCAATGTGCTGCTAGCTTTTATAGACACAATTGCTACTCCGTGCAATCATTTCACATTTGCGCTCCACTTAACCATAGCCATAACTCATCCAGCATGTAGTTGCACTTTTTATAAAGAAGGGAGAGAGAGAGAGAGAGAGCGGTGAATCACAGATAAGAGACCATCGTGTTCATGATCATGTGGGAGCGGCTCAGGTGCGGCCCCTGCACATAGCTATGTATAGACGCGTCACGGCACGACATGTGCCTAAAAAAATCAAAAAATATTTTAAAAATTCAAAAAAATATTTAAAAATTGTAAAAAGTATTTTTTTAAGTACTTAAAAAATATTTTTATTGAAAAGTATTTTTTAAGTACTTAAAAAATACTTTTTAATAAAAATGTTTTTTAAGTACTTAAAAAAATACCTTTTAAGTATCCACAAATATTTTTCAAAAATATTTGCAATAACTATTTTTTTGATTTTTTGACACATATCGCGCTGTGACGCGTCCTGTACATAGCTATGTACAGGGGCCCCTGCACCTGAGCCGCTTCCTGATCATGTATGCTTCACATATATAAACATTGCATGTGTACATGTTAAGTTTGTTAGAAGTTCGAAGCAATATTCAAGAGCTCACTTTGAACTACATTAGAATCAAATCCATCCCCAAAGATGAGATTAAAGCAAAAGCATAACCAGAAAGTGCAAGAAAGCTCGACGGCATTATAATTAATTGTTATTGCCAAAGCATGAATGTTCAACAGGGGCACCATGGTGCTCAAGTTTCATGTTTGAGAATTTCTATTTATGATTAAGACTTTTCATTCATTATTGATTTAGCATGCTAAATTAATCAATTCCTTTCTAAATCGATGCCTTTTTGAATTAATGAATTTTAACGGGTTTACGTGATATATTATATATCATTGCACTTGCACACATCTAAAAGCAATCCAAAGGCAGGGAGCCTTGATGCCCAGACACCATGATGCCCCATTTCAGTGTCATATATATAACCTCTTTTTCTACTCCCGGGTGTAATTACACTCTATGTCGTATCTCACAACATAGAGTATCTCACGTAAAGAAGGGTATGTACATGTAGTATACGAGTATTTAAGACCATCTAGGTGGTATGAATAATTTTTCAGATGTGATATGTATATTTTTTTATATACTCCTTTTTATGTACGTGTATGAAGGTATTTACAAAATACACTAAAAACTATGAATTTTCTTGCAATTTTTTTGTGTGGTTCACATTCAAGTATCTTATAATTAGTATACGAGAATACCTAAAGTGATAAAAATTATTTAGATGGTATATTAGAGGCGGGTGTAATTACACCCGGGAGTAAAAGATATTATATATATATATATATATATTCATCTTTTTTGTCTGTCCCCTTTATTATTTATTTTTTTGAAGATTGCTTAATTAGTGGTTTGCATCTTTCTTCCAGTTTCTACTTTTGTTTGTTTTCTTTCAACTCAAGTACTGAACTTTGGTTAATGGCCAGAGTACGTAGTGCTTAGTCTTACTGTTTTGTGCAGTGGGTGTACGAAGGATGATTGCAGACATTTTTTTAGCGCTTACAGTAACATAGACAGTCTATAAACTAAAATTATTTATGATTGTATTTAATACTGATGATTTTAGATAATCATCTATGATGTGACATCTAGTATTAGACTTTTTGTAGTAGTGCGAGAATTATAGAACAACAAACTTTGGAAACTCGTACAAAATTTATAGCTCAACCAAATTGGCGATTGAGCACTTCATGGAAATCTTATAAAGTTACCCACACAATTGTAGTTATTTCTCAAACCAAATTCAATCGTTCTACAAGGGCTAATCCACCCAAAACTGCAACATCGCCCAGCTGTGACGGCATGCAGGACAGCAGACTTCCGAAGGTCTTTTCTCCTAATCTACCAAACGAAAAACTATGTTCTTTAGCTTGATGGAAAGCTACTGAAGTTACCTATAACTTCCTAAGTATTTGCATTCCTATATTCAGCCTCTAGCTACTCTGAATATTCGATAGATCTAGCATTTGCAAACTAGAGTAAACACAGCAGTTCTCAAAACGCCAATCTAGACAGGGTAAAGGCTAAATGCTTCCTAAATCACGAATCCAGTCCACCTAAAACTGGACCAAAACAATGAATCAATGAGATGATGAGTTTTCCTGAGAACGCCACCTTTTTCTCCTCTTTTTCCATCCCTGCTTGCCTTATCTCTTCCGTCTACTCCTCTCCAATGACGAAATCAGGATTTAATTATACCTCAGATTTAGTGATGAAATAATCTAGATTATCTGAACTGGACCATAAAAATATTACCTAGATTAGACTGAATTTACTTGAACTGTACACTAGATATTTTTTTTCACACCTCAAGCTAAAACCTAGACTGTCCGGGATGTGTTTCCGTCCCTTCTGACTCCTCTCAGCTACAGCAGCAAGCATCGACAGTAGCAGAAGCAAAGCATCGACCCAGAAAACCCTGAAGCACCCCGCCATTCCTGCTCCTTTTATGCTACCGTATTGGACCAGCTGGAGCGGGCCGAATCGACCCGTTTTGCTTTGAAAGTGGGATAGGAAGGATCCAGAGGAGAGGAGACGTGCCATCCATCTGAACGAACGAGCTCTTTGTTCGCCTGTTGAGGTCGTGGGCGCGTCCGTACGTACGTGGTCGCCGCGTCGCTCGCCACATGCACGCACGCACGCAGCATCAACCACGGGACGGAATCCATCTAGCACAATCTGTCAGCCTCCGCCCCCTTCGCTTTCCTTCCTTCCTCCTCTCGCTTTCCTGCGCAGCGCAGCACAGGAGATCGTCAACAGGTCGACGAGCGAGCCGCCGCCGCCGCCGCCTCGTCTTCCGTCGGCCTCTTCTTCCACTTCCTCCGTCCGTCGCGCGATCAAGTATGCTTCGCACCTCCCTCCCTTCCCTCGCTAGCTTCACCATGCCATGGCATTCCCTTCGCTGGTACTACTAGCGGTCTTGTGCTACGGGCTACTTCGCCAACTGGGGGTTCTCGGATCGTCGGTTTCGACCTACGGTTGCTCTCTTTATTTTCCTCGTTTCGCTGCTTAGTTTTCGTCGATCATTCTAACCTACTCTAACATTGTTCGAATTCATTATCGCTCCACTTTTTTTTAGTAATTCTCGACACCATCTCGGGAGTTTTCCTAGCTATGCTCCCCACCATTAGGGTTTGCCGATCTGTACTGCTTTTTGAATCTTTACTAAATCTATCTGTCTATTTTACTAGATGATTTGAGTTTATTCATGCGATGCATGTGATTCTAGTGAGTAGTCATATTCCGTACAACTATTACTGAATATGATTATCCAACTGAGGCCTGTTTGGATCCCATGGTTTAAAGTTTAGTTGTCTAAAATTTTGGACTAAGCTTTAGTTGGCTAAACTTTAGCCACTAAACTTTAGTCGAAGGTCCTGTTTGGATCCTGTACTAATGGATAGGACTAAAGTTTCAAAAAGACCATACTACGTCTCCTCGTTTTGTGCGTCAGCTATTAAATGGGAGGTGAGAGACCAACATGCATGGATAAACACGTCTTTGTGACTTAAAACCTAAAACTTTAGACCACTTTAGTTCACTTTGGTGGACTAATGGTCTAAAGTGTTTTTAGGGGTTAGCTAAAGTTTAGATCTAACTTTAGACCACCTGTTTGGAGACTTTAGATCTAAATTTTAGTGACTAAACTTTAGATGGAGGGATCCAAACAGGGCCTGAGTCAATGTTGTACTGTCCAGTATCCATGCCTTCATTAGTTTGTTCCTTTGTTTATCATGATTGAATCAATCTGTCTTCTTAGGACTTCTGGTGGATTATGATTATCCTTTTCTTTTTGTCTGCTTTAGTACAAATATTTCTTAGTACAATACTAAGCTGCTCCTTTTAACAACTGAACTCCATATCCCTTTAATGTCACACTTTAACCAATATTAGACAGTGGGTGGGTTCTTTGCGCTGTCGCTTTTAGCTTTAAATATTAGACAGTGGGTGGGTGATATAGATGAATTTAGTACAGTGTCTACTACAATCAACTTGTAGACCATACCTCAATTTAAGACACGTTGTTTAAAAGCTAGTTACTGTAGTATAAGCCATAAGCTCCAAAAGAACCCAGCCACTATCTTCTTCCCATCACCACCTCTGCATTTTCTTCTTCTTCTTCTTCTCTTTGCTGTTTTGCATTTTTTTCTTCTATTGGGGCATTATCTGGATTCTAACTTTATTTGATATAGTAACATTACAATTGTTTTTAACCTGTGCAAATTCTCTGTTTGACAAACAGCTTAAGAATCACACGTTGTACTGTACAGTTCTCTATCATACACTGTATATATGAATCTACCTACACACTATAACAAAATTTATGTAAAGGACAGTTGTTTGTAATTGATTTCACCTGTGCATGTGCAAGGTCAGAATGAGGCGTGGGGTACCTACATGTTCCTTTAGACAGGACGCTGCCATGGCAGGCGCTATCTTCATGTGCAACACTGAGTCAAGGGAGCAGTGTTTTCACCTCAACATTTTTGGGCTTCCCTTCGAGTATGAACCCTTTGTGAACAATGTCAAAGAAGGGATGCCCTTGTTTCTCTTTGATCATAATGAGCGTAAACTTTATGGGGTCTTTGAGGCTGCCTCTGATGGTGGACTGAATATTAACAGATCCGCATTTTGGTCAATTGGGCGCTCGTATCCTGCACAGGTACTCTGCAGCTAATATATATTAATATATGCCTGAATGAACTCCTTGGGCTTAGAAAACCTGAGGAAGTACCATGCTAGAACTTAGAAGTTAGAACTGAGCCCTCAACACTATATATCTTTGGTTAGTCTTGTGTTATCTTGAAAGTTGAAATCGTAATGATCCTTTCACACATGGTAGTGCATGGCATACAGTCTGGGCACAAGAATAGAGAACACCCATGTTGGCTGCATATGTATTTAACAAGTAATATAGCTTTGACTAAGCCTGCCTTGATGAATGACAGTAATTGATTGTGTAAGGTGGAATTATCAAATTTAGCATGCAATCATGTTCAACAAAAAAATTAGCATGCAAAGAATATTGGCATAAAATGGATTAAGCTTTGTCGTTCGAACCAGCTGGTAAATGTATCGTTGGTGCGCTTGGAAGTTTCTTAATTTATTAATTAAATAATTAGAGAAATCCTCATTTTTAATGAATCTTGCTATTGGTTGTTCAATTCTATTTTGTTTTTTTCCTTACTTTTTAAGTTTAGCCCAATCATGCGAGATAGAAGAACCGTTCATGATGCTATACAAATATCATCAGGATTATGATTCACCAACCTGCTAGTGCTTTTTTGGGCAAAAGTAGGGGAATTTTTCATCATCCGGCTCATGAAGGATTTGGCAGAAATATGTAAAATTGTCCCTCCTAAAAAAATTATTGCAGAATAAATGGGCAATAGGTAGGAGAGGTGCGCTAGCAGCGAGCAGAAGCAAGGTTATTAGATACCGAAGGGATTATGTACTCCCATTGGGTGGTTTCTTTTGCCACCTAGGAAAATTCGTAAAAAAAGTATAACATAAAATAGATTAGGTTTAAATGCATTTTTAGTTTTAGATGGTTGCTTCACAGTTTTCACTGTATGTACACTTGAAAATGTGAATAATTCTTGTTGAGAAACCACATTTACTACTAGCCAGTGGCTTACAGAATGACATGGTGAAGAAGAGTATGGTGTACTGCCTATTAAGAGTTAGTTCTGGGAACTGTTCCTTTTCTTGTATTTGAGCTCCATTTACTGACTATAAGTACTATCATCAAAATTATTCATTCGGATTTGAGCTGTCGTTTTCCCCTAGGTTTGCTTCAAAATTGTTTGGAAGTGCAGACCACTCACAGAGGATGAGTTTTCTCTTGCCATAGAAGAGAACTACTATATGCCAAAAAAGTTCTACTTCGACCTTTCCTACCAGCAGGTTTGCTTTACTACAAAACTTGATGGTTGAACTTCATGAACTTCTTATTGCAGGGCTATGATTATGCAAACTTGTATTTACTTGCAGGTTGTCTGGTTATATGGGTTGTTTGATGGGAAGAGGGTAGCGCATCCTATTTGCAATTATTTAAAAAGTGCTAATTTGGAAAAGGAGCACTCCAGTAAAGGGACACCAGACAGAAGGAGCTTGACTCCAAATATTTCTCCTTTGTCTGCTGCTCAATCGCACAGTTTGATACCGTCAAGTACTCCCAGGATTTCAACAGTTGAAACAAACTACTCTGCTCCTACAAGCATGCACCCAGTTGTACCACTTCGGGTTGAGACACAGCCAAATGTGTCCATGCCCCTGGGAACTGAACTTTTTGGAGTCGAAATTGCTCCCATCCGCAGCAGCCATCGTGACCAAATAGAATTACCTTATCATAGTGATGAACTTTTACAAGATGCTTCAACAGTAGTTGGCCTTTCAACTCAAGTAACCACCCCTTGCCCTCAAACAGCTAGGTACCACCGAGATCACCTGGCTGCAAATCAGTCATATCCATTACCCCATGATTATCCGCACAATAGCTTATTTTCTGGATGCATGACTCGGGACCGAACTGATGGAGTTAGGTTGTCTGCAAATGAGTCATATTCATCATCTCTTAGCTATGTACTACCCAGTAGTTTGCTATCTCCTCAATATATAACTCAGGATCCAACTGGTGGACTGTATGCCCCTTCATATCCTCATTTTTCTCTGGCAAATCCACAAGGCAATGCAGATTGGAAGGGTCGTTATGATATCCACTGCAACCAATGCCGTTTTGCTCCACGTAAAGACATTTATGCATCTGAGCAACAGTATTTAAGCAAAGGAAAAGCCCTAACACCTCCAAAATCAAGTCAACAAGGTATTCCCGCATACCCTGAAGTTCCTGTAGTATCAGCAATTGGTCAGCGGAAAGAAAGTTTTACTGATTACATCTCGATCCCTCGTTGTGATGAAGACTTTGAGAGGGATCAGTGGAAACATGGTTTTAATTGTAATGCTTCAGGCTCATCGGGTCATGGAAATGGTTTTAGAGCCTACAAGTCAGATCAACTACATACAAATCATGATATAGGAGCTGAAAGCAACACAACAGTTCCTGGTCAGCGTCCACAAAACAGTGTGTTTTCTCGTTTATCACTGAACCAACAACCACCTTCTGAAGAAATTACTGGCCCTTCTCTCAATGAATTGCTTCATTCACTTTCTCAGAGAACAAAACAATGGAGTAGCGAGAATACTCAGAATAGGACACTTACAGATGATGTTAAGCAGTGTGTTGGTGAGCAGGTCATGGACAGACCTTGTCCTCATGCTGAGCTGAACTTGCCAAGTCTACTCGAAGGAGAAGAAAGCACAGAGCCTCCCTTCTTCAACTTCAAGAGACGCAGCGAAGCGGGGAAGTTGGATGCAAATTTAGGAAAGGAGATAAGTGGGAAAGTGAAGAGAAGAAAGCTTGTGCGCCCTTCCTTTGGAGAAGATAATAATGCTGCTAGTTCTGGAAAAGAGCTTCAAGGGAATGGCGTAGAGGACAGTAAACATAGCCATGTCGAAGTTGGTGGAAACAAGCTCAATATTGACCTAAACAGACCTGCAACCGTACAGTGATCTAGTGGAGGATGGTAGCATTGTATTGTGTCCTGCTGTTGTTATCAAGATACAGAAAAACCTTGTGATGTAAACACAACTAGCCAAACTGCTCAAATGCGATGGGAGGTAATCAGTAAGCAAGACCCATCCTTGGACAATGGCGCACCTGTAGACAAGGTTTCACTTGATTTGAATGTTGCAGGTTTGAATACAATGTACGAGTCAAAACTGCAAGCAATTCTTGGCTCATCACTGTTGCAAGCACCTGGCAAGCTCAGAAGTGTGAAGTCCCAACAGCTCTGAAGAGGCTAGATCAAGCATCTGTGTAAAGACAGACAGGAAAGTAAACATGGTGAGGAACTCTGATGGGAACACCAAACCTAGGTGCAACTGATAGTAGTGGCAAACTAGCAATACTGCAACTGTAGCAGCTGGAGCAGAAGAATCCTCACCATTCCAATTGGAGCATACAAGACTAAGTTGTTACAGTAGTATCAATTTGTGTCTGGTAGTATATATAGGGGTAGCTATCTTATGATATGTTGTGTTTCGGAAGGAAATGGTATTGTTGGAAGGGTGACTGACTCGATAATCACTTTGCACTTATCTTAGAACCTATCTTCATAGGTCTCTCTAAGCATTGCCAAATATGATTAGATGCTAATCTACATGTCTGTATGAGACAATAGTTCATATGTCATGTCTGTACGAGACAATAGTTCGTATGTCGTATTGGCCATGAAATATCATTCCCGTTTATTTACAAGAAAAATCTTTTGATGCTTCTATTATGTTGTGTGCGCTACTCTTGTTAGTCATGTATACCTGCAGTTCAGTGACAAAAAAATCCTGGTATTCCTGCAGTTTTGTGCCTGGTAATCATGTAAATGCGTAAGATGTGGATGATCAGATCAAGGCGTCTTATTCCTTGTTCATGCGGTCCCATGTATTTGTATGCTGTGTATCACATTCGGCAATGTAGGGAGTGATCAACCGATCATACTTTGTGGACACAACTGATACTAAATACATACATTGACATTACAGACTTGCAGCCACACAGGTTCAGACATGATTGCTGAGCAAATACATCAGCTGCCATACAATGAACTGTAATGATATAGATCACTCAGTTCAAAACATAAGGTTCACAGAACAAATTGCCATCAGATCAGCTCAAGCATCAAAGGGAAGGCGCACACGATAAAACAAAAGTGAAATATCACCACTGCACTAAAATATCAGTGTTTCATTTCACAACAGATCTATAGCATCCATTCTCGTGCTGATTTCCCCTTTTTTTCCTCCTTTCTACCTTATTCTATGGTATGCCAGAAGCCATCTTATGCTACTGTAGAGTTTTTTCCCAAGGAGATGGAACAAGATCACTACATTGTACCAGTATGGCCTACAAGTGCATCACCTAACAGTGTCTGGGGTGGGAGGGTCTGGGGGTGTCCGTGGGATGACAAACTGGTCGACAACCCGCACCGCATTGGTTGGGTCCAACCCAGAGGCGGCTCGCCATTTGCTCGGGAATTTCCTGCTGTAGCTCATCTGGAATGGCTCCTTGGGCTCCATATCCCAGTCTGGATCCAGCATCCATTCTTTTGGCGCCTGGTTGTTGACATCATATGTGAGACATTTCAACAACATAGCATCACAGTCAATTAGACAAGGAAAGAAAAGCCTGGAAAACTCTTAACAAATTCAAGTATATCAGACCTGCTTAAGAAACATGATAAGACGTAGAGGAGTGAATGCAACCAAGTTTACAGAGAGATTTAAGTGAGCAGGCTTCTTACCTTATCCACAGCCAGGGTAAAGACCTCGAGGTCTCCATTTTTCTTGATGTGGAACCGCGTAAATGCCTTATAGTTTGCTATGCGCAGGGAGGAAAAGGCCTCATCGAAATGAATATGAAACCAGTTTATGCATATGTATAAGTAGCTCCCAAACACCATTGATACAACAGGTGTTGACAAGACCCAAAAATACAGGAAGACACAGACATAGTAGATGATGGCACCTCCCCGAGGAAGGGACTCTATTCCTTTTCTGCAGATTGTGCTTCTAGTTACTGCCATGACCTGAAAGAGATAATATATATGACATAGTGGGAAAATAGTACGGTCCATTAGGAGGAGTGATCTTTGTATGGTACAAATGGTAACCTCTGGGATGTCAAATGCAGACATAAGGTACTTAATACATGCAGGATAAAGCCCAAAAGTCCATTGTTCCAGACGAGAGCGAAGCCCCGTGGGATCAGGAAAATGCTCACTTTCCACCTTGCGGTACCATTCGTAGAGGGTATGGTAGCCTGAAATTGAGTAATCCAACATTTTTTTTACATTTGTGGATGGGAGCCGAGAGTAGTAGAAAGTGAACACTCAGGCATTAAATTGAAAAGACATGGAAAACAGCAGTGGAAGTGCAATGTCTTGAGAAAAAAAATGTGTGTAAACAAACAACATATGACTTGAGGCCAACTCAAGAATATGCAGTGGTTGCAAACTAGTACACTATCCTTGTAACATACAGGAGAGATGATGAAAAAGATTGGCAAGTACTATCCTCCGAATTGTTTTTGTGGGCAGGCCATTTAAGGACGACAATTCTTACATGTTGTAATAATTAATATACTCAAGTTTTCAGGGAAAAAATAGATTCATGACCAAAGAAATGAACATTAATTGTGGACCAATGTGGAACTGCAGTATTAAGAATCTGACTGCTATGGAAAAATGTGGTGACACTGGCACACTGCCTTCTTAAACGAAAAGAGCATTCAGGGCTATAACTTCTAAGAATTCAATATAACGAAACATAACATGATATATCAAGCAATGATGCATGCAAAAGGAAATAACGAACACAAACCTGATGTGGCTAATAAATGGTTGCGGATGCATATCTCAATACCCAATTCCATAAGCAGCATCAGTAGCACTGCCGAAGTTAGATGAGCAGCAGCATGAAGAAAACCAAGCAAAGCACGTCTTCTACGTGATAGTTTCGTGGGCACAAAGAAAAATGATACCATCAATAGAGTAACAACACCAGCTAGGGATACATAGGACCGCTCCAGAATCTCAAAAACAGCATTCCACATTGCAATGAAGAAGCTATTGACACGGCCAGCCCAGGAATCTTCGTGTAAGATACGAAACGAGTCACACTGAACAGTACATCATACTCACGTCAGGCCACAAAAGATAGTAATTTATAAACTTTTAGCACTGCTCTAATATACACAAGTTGATAGTGTAGTCCCTTGTCTCTTAGTTTTCATTATATGGTCCGTGCAAATTCATTATCTGGACAAGAATAATTTAGTTCCAATTGTTGGTTCATAGAATTCGATGGAGCAGAATTTATTTGTACAACGAGAACTACTTATCGAGAACATTATCCTAAAATGTACAAACCCTACTGGAAAATACGGGTTCATGAAATCGGATAATATGTTTAAGGCACCCTTGGAGTTGGAGATGGGCTTGGAATGATCTGATCCTATAAATAGAACCTCACTGATTTTCTTAAATTTTAATGAGCTAACATTACAAAATAGATAACCATACAAAGGATATCAAGCATTGTCCTAATGTCCTAAAATATTCTGGAGACTATGTCATGTTCAATGTCAATGCCAATTAGCACAGCATAACCATTAATGAACTCGCACCACCAAGAAGAACTGTCAGTGGCAAATATATGTCAGTTATTATTTCACTGGAGGACAACCACTTCCATGGAGTTTATAAAAAAAAGCATTTGTGAATGTGAAAACCAAATAATCATTTTTAAGCCTTAAGAGTCTTCACCTTAACCAAAGGACACTAATTTCCCAATAACTGTACAGTTCATAAATAGAAAAATAATCTAGCCTCACCTGTGGGAACATCGAGAAAACCAATACGAAGTATACAAAACCACCAATGACATCAAATTGCCAATTTTTCCTTCGGAACTTCAAAATATTACCAAGTGCAATCTGGATAACAAAGGATAAAAGTCAATTGGCAATAAGTAAAACCATTCCAAGAACATGAAAGGTAAGGCGCTGTTATGTAATGAACTAAAAGAAAGGTACAAATGTAAAGAGTCAACCTTACCCTGCTAGAATCGTCATAAGAAGGATATGTAGCCTTTGTTTCATACTTGTTCCCATAAAATTCCCTGAAGTTCTCAAAGACATGTGTTGGATGCAAAAAGGCTCCGCCACAGCCATTTACAAGCAAGTGTTGTACGTGAACTGGTTCTTTAGACTCAATGCAAGAATGGCGCATATAATGGTGCAGGTCCCCAGCCATCCGCAGTCTGCATCTTCCCCTAAGGTACTCACGTATTAAATAAGCTACGTTTGTTCCAGTGCTATCACCCCAGTACCAATCGAGAAGCCAATTTGGTTCATGAGTTATAACAATTACAGAATCACTTTCTCCAACCTGCATAACTTCCAGTTGAACTAGTCACTAAGAAAATCCACATGCAGCAATCTACATGTGCAATAACGAAATTGTGCATTGTTTTGTGCTTAAGATAACCATATCTCCTAGCACTGATCAAACTTATAGAGTAACGTACTGGTGTACTACTATTGAATCATCAAATTTACAAATGAAAACCATAGCACCTGCCACCAAAGCAATTTGCTGATACGTTGCAGATGAGAGAATGTAATTACCTTCTGTCGACATAACTCTGCAAAAAACTTGAACTGGTAGACATCAATGTCACCATGAAGAGCTTGGTCAAGGCCAAAAACCCACCACCCATTGGGAAGCTTTAATGCAAAATAACTCCTCTTCTGAGGTAGAAACCAGCCACCTAACCAACTCTTATGACAGATATACCTCATGAATGTGTGCAGCCCATCAAACCAATCTGCTCAAAACAGTGTAGATTTTGTCACATTTTTATGCATCAATCCACAACAATGTCTTGGAAATGTGTTTAACATTTCCCATGCCAAGACATCATGGACATAAAAAATTGACACACTGGCAAATGGGCAAGGAACACATGGTAAATAAATGTCATAACGCATGATAGCACGGTATAAGATTACAGATGAGTAATAGTTTACCATGGTTTCCAGGAATCATAAAACATTGTGGTCCACGATATTGCCTAAGCTCAGAAACTCCAAGGGGAAGTTCAGGTTTATCCTGCGCTATATGTTCAGGCTTATACCAAGCAGGAGGCTGGAGAGCATACTCAAAAGGACAGAAAAAACGCCGCTCATACGAAAATGAGGAAGGATTTGGATATCTGTGAGAAAAAGGAACAATCACCATATTTGTGGAGAACTTAATATATGATTAACATGGAAAACAGAAAATTGCAGGAACCAGTTTTAAGTACCAACAAAGGAAAAGGATACTAGTGAACTGACAAGAAAAAACTAATATATGACATCATCCGTAGATGGAATGCCAATTTGTGAAGAACTAAGCATATCAAAGCATTTTTTTTACGGGTCATTAATTAGATAATGTGAACTGAAAGCAAAAACTGTAAATTGTATAATCAAAGATTGCAACATACGCAAGGTCTCCACCAATAAGGAGCAGTTCTCCACGGGGAAACATAAGCCTGGAATCATCAGATTTTATGACTAAAGAAGGTTGAGCAAGTAATCGTGCTACAGCATAAGTAGAGTTGCCACCGTCACCGGTATCTGCGATGAAGTCAAACCAAAGTTCATCTTTTTCATCAAGATGATCGTAAAAAAGGTCGCTGCTCTTAGATTCATCTGGAGTTTTGTTCATAGCAGCCTGGTCGAGGTTAGAAACAAATGTCAATTGTTTCATTAACAGAACCACAAACACAATTAGGAAATTCAAAAATAAATCTCAACGTGAAAAGCAGTACATAGATCACTTTAGTGTTATCTACTTATTAGGCAAAATAGTGTACAAGAACAAACCCTGGAAAAAAAAGGGGGCATTCTAACACAACTAGTGTTAATTGATCGGCAGCGCTCCTGCCACAGTTTCGAAAAAAGGGCATTCTGGGACAAGGTAAATCTGATGGAAGCTAATAATCAAAACCAAAATGAGAACAAGAGGCTTGACATAACAGGTCATCTACCTGCATCATACGCATGTCAAAACGACCAACGAAGAGTGTCACAGATACCATGAGGTCGAAAACTGTTTTAAATAAATCCGTTGATGTCCTGCAGAATATATTAACAAATGGTCAGCCTTTTTCACCACATCAAGTGGGATAATAAGAACTTATGTGTTGACCAATAACATACCCAGAGTACCAAGGAACCATGTCCTCAAAATCTGGTTTCAACTGTTTCTTCAGTTTCTCATACTCCGAAATTGTCAAAGGATGAGTTAGAGCCCATCTATACATCAACTCAAAAGGAATCAAAGATAATAGAATGAGTCCAAAACTAAACCAACCAAAGGATGTTTTCACTCTATATTATTCTTCAACCATTATACAATTACACTGTGAAAATGTTTTTGTCAGCATGAAAACAAGTGTAAATAGAGCAAATAAGGTGATCATAACCATGTAAGGAAGTAATAACCTGAGAATCTGTTATCCCCACACAATGTTATTCCACTAACTAGATATATTGCTAAAAAGTATTCATGTGGCTGATAGGTAATAAACTGAATGTAACACCTTTTAGAATTTTCCAAGTTTCTCTAACAAACAATGATTGGCATTTTGTGGAGGGACCCTGAAGGTTGGAACTTCAATTTATATGTATTGTACTATTGTTCTGCTTAGATGATACTATGATGTAGGTTCCTTTCTCAAGATGATAGAACACAAACTTATTCGTTGGCTCATAAATTGTCATAATAAATAACAATAAGTTTGAGCTGTCAGATGGGTGTGTTCAGAGAGTTGACATACCCAGTTGACCGCTCCACGACATAATTGGCTATGTAAAGACCAATGAATGTAGCCCACAAAGAGTAGACAGGTGAAATGTCATTGGAGTGACCAGATCCATTGGAAGCCAACTGGAGCAAACGTAAAAGATTAGAATAAACCAAAAAAACAAAAAGAAGAATATCCAAAGACAAATGAAAGGTGAAGTATACTAACTTCTCCGTAAATGGCCCATTTAGAGAGAAGAGGGTAATCACTAGCAGAGCCAACCGGAGCAAACCAGGACAAGCAAATCTGCTCTTTAAACTTATGCATACGCAATAGCTTTGAAATCAGTGTGTTGTCATCGTGTTTTTTCAAGAGTGAGAATGCAATCCAGCTAGCAGTTCTACGGTCAATAGATTTATCTCTTGAAACAGTTCTGTTACCACAGTGGCTGTAAAACACACAGCAAGCTATACTTATAACCTGCAATATGACACAAAATGCAAAATCTTAAATAAAGAACATGTAGGTAGCTAAAGAAGATTAGGTGAAAAGAGAGACACTTGTATCATTGTAAGCCAACAAACTTACTGCACAGTTTTGGATTATAGTGAGCATCTCTGGTTTTTTCTCTGCCATACGAGAAACAAGACCCAAATACCACAGGCCAAGAAATATGACATGGAAGACGATCAAGAAAATTAGAGAGGAGATATAAATTGTGAGGAAGAGGGAAAGATTCATCCTCAAATCCAACCCCATTGACTGAAAACTGGGGAGATGGTATAATGCAGCCAGGAATATCCAAGCGATATACCTGCATCAGGAAACAGCTTTAGAGAACCAATACATCTTTTACTTATATTACCTGTTCACAGACTCTAGAGATTGCTTACCAACGACTAAAGTTTGAATAGCTTGGTTTGATAGTCTTCCTAATAAAAGGTGATGAGAAGAAGTAGAAGAAACCAATCAAACAGGCATACATGGACCACCATTTAAAATTCTTGTCCAACTTCATTATAAGGTTTTGCAAGTTATCTGATGAAATGAAGAAAAGCCAGCCAGCAAATACAGCAATCATGAAATGTCTTGAGTGCTCATGTGGGTATGGGTATCTATGAGTCAGGATAGTCCTCACCCTCTCCATTTTGAGGGATTCAATCAGACGAATGGAGGGCTGCTTACGGAGTTTTTCTTTTCCCATAAAACTATTGCTCCCCAAGTCAGTGATATTTCATACTCCTACTGAAAGCAGCCACTGAGGGCACTTTGTCGCTGGATAAATGTTCCAAAATTGTGCCAGGATCTGCATAGAGAAATAATCATGATGTATAACTTCATCGGCCCAGTGCCCACTTAATAAATAACAAATAATTCGATAGAATAGAAGAATCTAAAAAGAAAAAGAAGAAGGCATTTGATAAAAATTCATGAATACATGACCATGGATATGTGGAACAGCAACATCAAAAATCACTTCTGAAGGAAAACACAAACCGCAAAGTAGACATAAGAAAAAACAAATGTTAACAAGAAATTAGAATGTGCCTTCTTGCTCCTAACAAAAAATATCAAACCAATTCATTGGATTGTGGTGTTTGAACATAACTTTAAAGGATGAATCCTAAAAAATATGTCCTTAACTGTCCAGGTGATTCTTGAATATTTGACCATTTGGGGTCAGGTGGATGATATGGTTTTGGATCCTGTTATTTCTGATCAGCACTCTTGGCGACTCTCTAAGAATGGCAGCTACAGCAGCAAATCTGCCTATGAGGCCTTCTTCATTGGTTCTGTCAGGTTTGCTCCTTGGAAGAGAATTTGGAAGAGTTGGGCTCCCCTGAAATGCAAGTTCTTCATTTGGCTTGCTCTCAACAACAGATGCTGGACGGCAGACCGTCTTGCAAAGCGTGGCTTGCCTCATCCCGCTGCGTGCCTTCTTTGTGATCAGGTCGGGGAGACCGTCCAGCATATTCTGACGTCCTGTGTCTTCTCTAGGCAAGTTTGGACAGTCATTTTTCTGAAGCTGGGGCTGGTTTCCTTGTCTCCCCAACCATCTGATACTCAGTTCTCTAGCTGGTGGTGTAAGTCCATAAAAGGCTTGCCTAAAGATCCTAAGAAGGGCCTAAATAGCCTGATAATTCTGGTGGCCTGGGAGCTTTGGAAGCACAGAAATTTTTGTGTTTTTGAGGGAGGCTCCCCAAGTATCCAGCTGGTTCTTCAAAATGTCAAAGAGGAATGTGGACTTTGGTGTTCGGCTGGTGCTCAAAGTCTTTCCAAGTTGGTCCCCTCAGGTTTTCTGTGCTAAGTCAGGGGGGGGGGGGTTGGCAGTACCTTGTTGTTCTTGTTTAGGTGTTTGTGGGTGCGGTGGGCTGGGGTTGATGGCTAGGTCTCTTGACCTCTGCTGTGTAGCCCTTTAGTTTTGTTGGTCCATTGTAACCCGTTTTATTTCTTCTTCTTCTTAATGAAATGACACGCAGCTCTCCTGCGTCGTTCGAGAAAAAAAATATGTACAGCATTACAACTACATGATACCGCATTTGTACCATAAACATGTTGGCATGATATCCTACAAATCATCTCACTACCTCTACACTAAAGCATGTTAACACTATCATCCGTTCCTTCTTACAGTACTAGTAACCTAGTCTGCTACCTAGTCCTCTATGGCTGCTCACCTCTCTTCTGAAACGAAATAACCACAAAACAAATACATAGAGGCTGTCGCTCTATATAGGGTGATTTCTATAAATACAAGAGGAGATGCATGTATTATGTATTTGCAAATGCTGACGTTTACTAGCTGAATCATTATATCATTTCACAAATATGGCAATAGTATAACCTAAAAATCATACAACCCATGCTGTAATCTCCAAGAGGAAAAATTTTATGATGAGACAAAAGAACACATAAAAATATAAATAGACAAGTTGCAGGAGCACATTAAGCACATGGCATTAACAGATTCCAATCATTACCAGAGGGAAAAAAACTCTTAACGGCTTATCCACATCAAGACATAAACAAGCAAAGCTAGCTCCAACTAAGGAAACTTTTCACAGACATATCTCCTAAACAGCTAACAATACCCCCGCCACTATATATTTTCATAGAACTGAGAACTGAAACCACGCATTGTTCATTAAAACGTACCAGGTACGAAAGAAGAACACTCAACTGCAATGTGAATGGCGCACCAGACAGATATAAATGTGGTCGACAAAAAGGAGAAACGAACAGATTTATCTGCAAGAACTCAGGCCCTAAACGTCACCTGACCAGCGCCGCAAAAGGAAGGCATGATTCCGCACATAAACGGCAATAAACCGAGGAGTTCGCATCATCATGGAAATTTAAGATGATAAAGGACAGATTTGACTGCACGCATGAATTACACGCCGAACCGAACAGACAACAAAAAAGCATTACTTTTTTATCCAAATATACACAGTAGTACACGGATTTCGACAGACGGCTCGCGAAGAACCACAAAGATCGCACCTTCACTCGAAATTCGCCAAGAAACTGAGAAACCCAGGTAGAAAAATAACACAATTTTCAAAGAAGTAGCGGTAATAAACTAGGCGGAGGGGGAAGAGAAATTGGGGAACCAAAACTACGAAACATCCGCACCTACCTATATCGTTGAGCCGGCCAAGAAAACACCACTGAATTCTAACACGGAAGGAAACAGGGGACATGGAATTAAAAAGGCAAGGCAGAAATCGAGGAGATGTACCGACCTGGGGACACCTGTGGTAGCTTGCAAGGGCAAGAAAAAAGAAGACAACTTTCGCAATAAAATAGAAGTCTCCTTGCTTAGCTTCTGTTCGTGTGCGCGTGGAGGAAGAGGAGCAAGTAAACACGAAATGGAAGAGGAGGAAATGCTTCTGGTTTTGGTCTTGGCGTTTTGGTTCCGGTGTGGTTTTGACTGGACTTGCAGGAACCAGAGGGTTCGTGGTTTGGTTAGGAACCGGAGCTTCTTCTGTTCACAGGAAGGTGATGTTGCTTGCGTCGTCAGATTGGTCTCGAGTCAGTGTGGCCTGAGACACGTTTGTTCTTTTACAGTGTGTTGCTTTGCATTTGGATTGGATTGATGACGACGTTTTACGCTAGCTTAAGGTACTGCTCATTGGAGCTAAAAATTTTAATTTATGGTGAAAATTTCACTATAGCTGATTAAAATTGTATTGTACCTGATAGTAGCTTATTTGACGTAATTAGGATTTAAAATATAAAAAATAGGTTAGACCATCACGAATAATGCAAACGAATACAAAAAAGAATAAAAAAACCAAAAACCAGAAAAAGACGAAAATTAGGAATAGTGAAAAATAAGTCAAAAGGCAGAAGTTCAAGCTGAAATGAGCGGAGCCTAAAAGCACGGAGCCTTCAGTCATATGGTTATATTCTTTTATGCTGCGATTTATAGTTTTAAACTGTGACTTACAATTTTTATCCGTATTTTTTAATATAGCAGCAGATAGCAGAAATACCAATATAGACGGTGTATATAGTTTTAAGCTCAGAAAATTGTTTGAAGAATCCACTTTAAAAAGATGTTATATTTATTTTAACTTTAAAAAAACCAAAAAACAAATAGATTATGTTTTGCTCAACAATAACGACCATGAACATATGAAGCAATATTTTGAAAAGACGCATGAGCAACCCAAATAATTATTTTAGAGTTTGTAGTTAGCCCTCATAATTTTGTATCTTCAAACATTATGTGCTTGTTCCAGAAGTAGAAATCAATATAAACTCTCTAATTTTTATAAGCCGTTTCTATCGGCCACTACTATTCATCAGTCACTACTTTTTCATGTTAACATATTTTAACATATCAATTTTGTAAATCGTATGACAGTCCGAATATTATAGTACTTTTCATTGCGCCATCTTTTCTTACATAACACACTCCTATTCATCAACTGTAACTAAAAAACTCAGCAAAAATCAATATAAACATGGCCTATGAACAAGTGTTGCCAAACAGTAAGGTAGGCCATAAGTACCATTTTATCATCGAGAGTTTATCGAGGGAGAACAAGTCATAGGGCGGGTACTTTTGAGTTTAATGTTGGTTTATACTTGTACTATCTACAGTAATTAGCTTTTAAATTGTGTGTTTTTAAGACGAGGTCAATAGAAAAATTGTAGTAAAAAGTGTACTGAATTAAACTGTACCAGTTAAAATCATATGCGACTATTTTCTTCTATGTACTGCCTCTCACGAACAGTTAGAATTCAAATATTTAAACTATAAGTCATAAATTATCAGTCAAAAAAACACCCATAAAATAGTTACATGAAGTAACAATCTCACGTGTTGGAGTGCCTATGGGCGTACTTAACCTGTTGGAGTGATTCGAAGGATTTGAGACTTACCCTATTTCAAGCATATTCGCGCTAGACGCGCTCCCGATTATCCTGATACTACTTGTAGTCTTGTGGATACTTTATTAGTAACTAATAAGGCAGCACAAAGGTGCTCATTTGAGTTTAAATTTTTAGCTTCTATCTTTTTAATTTCATATTTATTAACTTTTTATTTTTTTTGTATTATTTGTAATGATATAGTTTTTTATTTTTAAATTTTTTAAAAATTAATTACTAAAAATATCAAGAATTACAGTGTAAAAAACTATTATGATACAAAAAATTAGAAGCTTAAGTTTTAAAAGCCCCAATAAACATCCCCTAAAGCCATAGGACTATCATCATATATATTAATCGGTAATCTGCGGTCCTCGGTCCTCGTTGTGATAAGGTTCCAAACTGTTTTTCGCATCGCTTTATCCGGTCCGGTTGCCTTACACGTCAGTGCTCTGTAGTTCGCAAAACAATAATATAGAAAAAGCTTCAACATCTCATTGGACAAGTGGCTTTTGACATTTTTACTGTTTGAGATTGTTTTTACTGTTATCAGTAGTTTTTTAACATAGTTAAAATTAAAAAATTTAGAGATAAAAAAGTTATCCCATAATAAATAATACACAGGAATATGAAAAAACAAAAAAGCCAAAAAACGAAATTAAAAAACTAGAGCTAAAAACCAAAAATAAAAACCAAAGTCCAAACGAGCGGGATCAAACTATTTAGGGAGATAGCATCGTAGCTTTTTTAATTTTAACTATGAATGTTTATTTTTGCGAATGTAGCTCTCTTCTCGACCTCAGCAGCCATGGTAGGTGGCCACATGATTAGCAGTAATGTGCATGATTAGCACTAATAAGCATCATTAATACTAAGTAATCACTAATTGATACTAATTAATCACTAATTATATTAAGTTGTATGCACCAGCCAGTTCATTCAAAAACTTAACTTAATGAGAAAAAAAATAGACAATTCATTTATACTTCCACAATGATTCTTTTTTCTTCATCACCGGCTGAAAGAGGACTCAAAAAGGAAGAGAATGAACTCAAGCAAGTGGGAATCTGTTGCCTCCTCCTCCTATTCATGTAAGTTATTATTTAAATTATTTTGTATTGTACTTTTGACAAATTTTAAATTTATATGTTGGAGTTACGATGTTATAAAACTATTGTGCAATGCTACAAAATTATCCATATGAAGTGTGCACTCCTATTTTAAATTTTATAGCTTCGTCATTGGCTACGGACTAGTAACTTGAAGTGCTATTTCGCGTATAGCTTACTGATTTTTTAGCCGGATGAGCCCTTGAGTAGCATACAGCCCAAGCCACTCCCGTAGTGGATCGCGGATCGCCCAGACTGATTGACCTGTTGTCAAAGAAAGAAGGCAGGGTTCAGTCAGACTACAGAGAGAGTGGCTCAGGCTTCTAGAGTGGCACGCTCATTTTAGGTTTAATTTCTACCTTTTAGTTTTTAATTTACTATTTCTTTATTTATATCAGTAGATAAATGTCTACTTACTCGTATCAGTTCACAATCTATATCTATAAATATATGACTAGAGGTGTTCGGAGCAAAGTGTCTAGAATCACTGTCTCCTTCATTTTCCTTTCCTTCCTCTGTAAACCAGTGCTTATTGTGTTGCACCACCTGGCTGTGATCGTTTTGGCTTTAGCTTTTACCTTCCGGCTTATTTTTCACTATTCATAAATTTCGTCTTTTTCTGAACTTTTGGCTTTTTGTTGAGCTTTTTTGTCGGTTTCTTTTTTTCCGTATTTGTTTGTATTATATGTAATGGGCTAACATATTTTTTTATATTTTTTAAAATTTAATTATGCTAAATAAGCCTCTGTTGGCTACAGTGTTTTTTTCAGCCAGCTACAGTGTTTTTCAGCCATAAGCCACAAAAAAGCCCAAATGATCACCACCTCCTCGTCGATTCTTTTTCACAGCGTGCACCGTAAAGAAGGGAGCGGTATCTCGGAGTTGTTGCTATCGTGAATACCTGCACATAGGGGTTGCAATAAAGTTTCTAGGCAGCACACATCTGCGCGACCACTCGCTACGTTGCTTCATCTACATTTTGTACTGTATTGAATCTGTGCTGCATCATGTTCTTCAAGACCCAATCGTAAGTCGTTCGTGTGACTAATCGACTTTGTTTAAATTCTATTTCTGCATATATTTTGAAGTACAATGTGTTGCATGATGTTATTATTGATTTATGCATTATTAGTTATTTATGACATTTACTTTATAGTAAAATCTAGAATTAAAATACTGCCCGCATTTCCAACATTTACAAAAACCTTACAAAAATTACTAAGTAGAGGAATTCTTTCTTTGTTGAGACAAGAAAAAAAGAAGAAGAAGAATTATCACTTCTTTTGAGCTTCTGGCTTCTCCGAAAATCATTCTTGGAACGGATTCTCTAAACGTTTTTTAAGTCTAAAATCGTATATATCGTCCATATCAATATTTTCACCGCCCGCTATAGTTTAAAAAAATATAGACAAAATCTATAAGTTATAGTAAAAACTATAAACCGCTGTCCAAAAGAACATGGCCGATATAAATCCAATCACACATGGAAATAGAATTGCAAAATGATCGCTCCTGGATTACGAAATCCAATCACACATGGGAATAGAATTGCAAAATGATCACTCCTGGATTACGTATTTTTTACTTGGTGAGGAAGCCGGATCGTGGCTGATCTTGCCCGTCTATCTTCCAACGGACGACGGCCTAGACCACTCCAGATCGGGCCGGCCACTCCAGAAATGGATCGCGAGTAAGCATCGCGATCGCGGCTCGGCCCAGCCGATTGCGGATGACAAGTGCATGCAAATACGAGGCCCATAGCGCCACGCCCTTCACCTGAGCTGCGGGCCTGGGCCCACTCGCCTCCGCGGAGCGGCTCTTCTCGGAGCCGGAGGGGGAGCGCCGCCAACGTTGCCGACGTTCGATTGCTGCTGCCAATCGGAGCTCAGCTTCGCGCGCTGCTGTGCACCTACGTGCGGCAAGGTCACCACCATCCGGATCGGTGATAAGATTTTAAGATTTAGATTGCTGCTGTCTTGTTTTGCTTTTGCTCGAAATCTCGGTAGTAGGGTTTAAGAGCAAGGGGGTTGATTTCCTTGGTTTTTTTCTCGCCTTGCTCAGTTAGAGATGGCAGCCATCCTGCGAAGAACCACCCCCAAGTCGGCGGCATTGTTCCTGCGCCCCGTGCCGCCGCGCAACGCCGATCGACTGGCGCGGTTCCTGGGCGGCGTCTCCGCTGCTTGCGATAGTAATCACTGACTCCAGTGCAATCTTGATATGGCTTCAGTTCTCTTCTTGCAGAAATTTCTACTCTAGTTGTGAGATATGTATGACCTGTTGGCTTCTTGAATGACCAGATGCTGGGATTGCTTCGGCGGAGTTCGTCCCATGGCACAACGGCGGGGGCATCTTGCACAGGGCTGCGTCCGTTGACCCCACCACGGTGGTGGAGGCCGGCGCCGTGGTGCACTCCGGCGCTGTTCTTGGTAAGGAGGTCGTTGTTGGGTCTGGAGCCATCGTCGGGCCTTCGGTATTGGTCGGTCAGTCCACCAGAATAGGGTATGGAGTTCCTCCGATTTGATCTGAGTACAGAAGCAAACTCTGCTTGATTTAGTGATTTGCTGGAAATGACCGTTGTGTTGATATGTGCAGGTACAATGTTGTGTTGAGCAATTGTACGGTGGGCGAGTTCTGCACTATCCACAATGGCGCCTGCATTGGTCAAGATGGTGAGCATATATTCATTTAGTGTTGGAAATATTCATGCTGTGAAGAAAGCTACAAGATTGGAAATAGATGTGCTACAATCTTGTTAGATTCTCTCAGATACTTGCACATGTTACAGCTAGGAACTCAAATTTTCAGCTTGCGAGCTGACTGCAACATTTCAGTTTAATTACACCTGTTGGCTATATCTATGTTTTGGATGATAGCTCTCTTTTTGTTGTTACTGGATCAAAGCTCATTTAATCTGTTTAATGCCAATTTTTCTGATTTGCTTTGTTTTTTTTTTCTGTTATACTTGGTATATGGTAAATATTGCTTTATAAACTCCTATCAAAAAATAGAACTTGGTTTCTGATGATACGACTGATGTATCTCTTGCAGGTTTTGGTTTCTTTGTGGATGAGGATGGACAGGTCAAGAAGAAACCACAGGTTAGTGCTCAGTTGCTCACCATTATCACTCAGTGGAGTGGAGATAACCTTTTCTTGGCCAACTGTTTGTGAAGATTATGAATCACTACTCAGTAGTATCCAAATTAAAGGCAAGTGAAACGATTATTGAGTTCAGAACTGAAGTGTTCTTTTAATTTATGTTAGAGCAAATGTATAGCTAACAGAGAGGCTTCAATTTGTATAGCTAAGGAAAAGCTAAGTCTGACATTTCTCACACTTAACATACTTATTTGATGTCTAGCAGCTAAAAAATCGTGAGATAATGCTGGTGACATGGGGAAAGTACTTGTCCAAACAGATATTTAGTGACTACTGACTGGCTCTCTAGATGGTAAATTGAGATTTTGATGTGGATGTAGCTGGGACATAAAATCACTCACATCGAAAAAGCTTTCTATTTCTCAGATGCTGTATGCAAGAATCGGGGACCATGTTGAGATAGGTGCAAATACATGCATTGACAGAGGCAGGTACCATGTCAACCTTATAATCCTGTCAAGATGTTCTTGTTAGAATGGACTCTTGTGTATTCCTATGGGCCAAAGGCCAAATATACAACAGAAATATGCAAGAAGCTCCCTATACAAGGTAATAATTATCCTACAACCTATACATGTGTAACACCCCCCCCCCCTTCAAACTCATAGTGGATTAGAAACACTGAGTTTGGAGAGGTAGAAACTAGAAACTGTGCTAAGCTCTTGTCTGTGTCTTGGTGAAGAAATCTGCTAGCTGAAACTATAAAGGCACATACTGAAGAGTATCCACCTGCTCTTGCACTTGCGATCTCATGTAGGAAATATCAACACCAATGTGCTTTGTGAGCTCATGCTTCACTGGATTACGAGCAATAATGATCGCATTCGTGTTATCGGACAAGAGAGGACTCGGTGAAGAGACAGAAACACCAAAGTCCGCAAGAAGCCACCGTAACTAAGTGATCTCAACAGTTAGCGATGAGTAAGGAAAACAAAGTAGGTAGAAAGAGACCGATGATCAGAATTATCACTAGCCCAGATTGCATTAGAGTAAACCTGAAGATGTAAGGATCTAGAGCGAGGAAAGAAAAAACGACGAGAGATGGTCCCACAAAGATAACACAGAACATGAAGAAGGTTGACTCAAAATGTGAATAGAGTGGGAAATGTTCGGTCTAGTGATCGCAAGGTAGACAAGACTGCCAAGTACCAACAAGGTGACATATCGAGTAGGGTCCTCAAGAAGCTCACCATCAGTGGGTCGAAGATGAATTCTAAGCTTCATAGGAGTGTCCACCATGCGTTGATCAGTGAGACAAGCATGAGAAAGAAGATCCTGAATGTACTTCTCCTAGGAGAGGTAGTAGCCCTCAGGCGTAGAAGAAAACTCAATCCCAAGGAAATAATGAAGGGGATTCAAATCAGACATCAAGAAATGCTCACTAAGACGCTTCTTTACAAAAACAATATGGTGTGGATCATCCCACTAATGATCATATCATCCACATAAAGGAGCGTCCGACCACGAGGAGAAGTGTAAACAAAAAGGGCAGGGTCATGAGCGCTGGTGGTGAAACCGGTTTAACAATGGAAGAGAAGCTCGCAAACCAAGCAGGAGGGGTTTGCTTGAGCCCATAGAGAGCAGCGAAGGCGACAAACCATACCATCAGGGACAGAATACCCATGGGGTGGAATGGCATTGTTGATCTCCAACTGAGAGATGGACCACTGACTAATAGAGGGCACAGCAAGGAGAGTGCGAACAGTGGTAGTATGAGCAACATGAGCAAAAGTCTCGTCATAGTCACGACCATACTCCTGTTGAAAATCACGCATCACAAGACGAGCCTTGTAGCGCTCAAAGGAACCATCCAAGCGAGTCTTGATCTTGTAAACCCACTTGCACGTAATAGGGGCGACACGAGTGGGTAGGGGAACAAGATCCCAAGTGTTAGTACGCTCCAGAGCAGCTACCTCCTCTGCCATTGCGTGCTGCACTCCGGATGAGCAACAGCCTCACAGTAAGTCATAGGCTCAGCAAGAGCAGTGGCCGTAAAGCCATAGCACTCAAGATGCCTAACAGAACGACGATCACGAAGATCGTACATAGGAGTAGAGATTGGAGCAGGACCTAGCGAGGATGGAAGAGGGGAAGTAGCGGAAGGAGGCACAACTGGGGGTGTATTAGGGAGTGGATGACGAGAGTAGTGTAGCGAAAAGGGGGAGACGACCTCAACATTAGAGGCATGGGGAGCAGGAATAAGGGAGTTTAAAGAGGAAGAAATAGATAGGTGAAATAGGTGAAGGTGTTGACAAAGATAAAGTGGGAGGAGGAAGCGGCGAGTCAGGAAAAATTAGAAAAGAAAGTGCCTCAGAGGATGCTGAATTGGTGGAAGAGGATCGAGGGTAGTAAGGACGAGACTCATAAAAAATGACATGTTGAGATATCTCATCCTACGAGCAATAGGGTCATAACAGCGATAACTTTTATGCTCAGAATTGTAGCTAAGAAAAAACACACTCAACTGACTGAGCAGTCAGTTTGGCGCGCTCGCAAGGAGGAAGAAGAACAACACAGACAACCAAAACCATGGAGATGATTGTACTAATGAGGCCTACTAGAGAGACGCTCAACTGGAGTATAATCCTAAAGAGCAGATGAAGTTTGCAGATTTGACAAGATAAGTAGCCGTAGAAACAACCTCAGCCCAGAAATCAGGCGGAACATGAGAAGTAAGCATCAGAGTATGAGCGGTCTTAAGTGATGATGATTACACTCAGAGACACCATTCTGAACGTGAGCACCAAGACAGGAGTACTGAGAAAAAGTACCCTGATCAGCAAGAAAACAATGAAGAGCAACAGGCAGGTACTCACCAGCAAATTCAATACGAAGGACATGAATGGCCGAATCAAACCGAGTACGAATCATAGTGGCAAACGACTGATATATAGAAAGATCCTAACTACAAGAAGACAGAAGATAGATCCAAGTATATCACGAATAATCATCAATGAAAATTACATAGTAGTGAAGACTCCCTTTCGAAACGTAGGGATCCAGACCCCAAACATCAGAATGAACAAGATCAAAAGGACGGTGAGACACAAAATCACTAGAGGGGTATGGGAGTTGCAGCCAAGGATCGAAAAACCGGTACCGGGGCGAATCCCGGCCGCCGAGCGGTACCGGTTACCGCCCGGTTACCGGAAATCCCGGTTTCAAACCGGATGAAATTTGGTAAATGGATTTTTTTGGCGGGGCGGGAGGAGACCGGTAATGTAATGCTATCTGCTATCTGCTGCTGCTTTCGTGCTGCTCTAGAGACAGAATAATGCAATGCACATGCAGCCAGCTACCTTTTCTCCCCCCCCCCCCACATGCAGAGAACAAAAGACTTCATATGCAAATGACAAAAAGAGTACTTCATCATGTTTGAATGGGCTCCACATGTTCCTAACTGGTTGCTAAAGCATCCAATGCCCCCTGGAACCGTTTTCAACAGCTACAATTTCAATTTTTTCAAATTTTAATTTCGGTCGGTATTTTTCTTCCCGGTCTCAGCCGGGATTTCCGGTTACCGGCCAGTAACCGCCGGTAATCCGAACCATGGTTGCAGCTGCTTGTCAAGCTTGTAACCCGTACAGTATAAGGAAGTGTCACCAGAAACAGACCCAAGAACACCACTCTGAACTAGCGAAGATAGATGTGAACCTCCGATGTGACCCAAATGATAATGTCACTAGAGGAAGGTGGCAGTGGAAGAAGCGACTGAAGCGAAGGCGGTGGAAAGAGCCGACTGGCCAGTGGAGGTGGAAGGAAGGTGCAGCCAGTCGAGTTTTCAAAGACGCTACGAATCACAACGCCTAGGGCCAGTTCCAACCAAAGTGTCGGTGTGACGATCCTGAACACAATGTGAGTCAGGGATAGGTCCAACAGACGTCCGGTCCCAGAGAGTCAAGCTGACGCCACACCGCAGACATCTGCTAGAAGTCGTCCACCGTTGCATCAAGTTGCTGAGGAGAGTGCGCCTGGTGCACGACCGAAATATACATAGCATCACTCGTCAGCTCGTAGTGGGTATGAAGGCGCTCTCACATCAGCTGAGATGTCGGCAGCTCCACCACATCCATGGAGATTGCCACAATCATGCTACCCACCAGGATGGCAGAAGCACGAGCCTCGTCGTACTACCACCTCTCGTAAGAGTGAAGCCGAGCCTGGTACACCTTTATGGCCTCCTCAAAGGTAGTGATTGTAGCCTTTTGGGTTGCTTCATCAGCAGTTGCAGGGATCTGAGGGGCGGCTGGGTGACGATAGAGAGGGCTGGGTAGCAAGGCGGACGACGGCAGCACGAGCCTGGCTTGGACGAAGATGGCAACAATGACCTCGGCAAGCCCCAGATTGAGCTCGGGTGCGTCACCAGGGAAGAAGCAGCCCGATAGGATCTGGGCATGGCGAGGTCTGTGGCGAATGGATCAAGGCGGGGTGGTGGCGAAGAGGACTGGATCCTGGCAGAGCAAGGCAGCCTGGCGTAGGCGCGGCGCAGGTGTGGACGTGGGCGAGCGAGCACGGGCAAGGCTAGGCCTAGGGCGCGGCGGCCTAGTGGCGGCGCGGACACGGACACGAGAGGAGTCGGAGACGTGGTGGCTAGGGTTGGGAAACCCTAGCCTTTTCCTGCTCTAATATCATGTTAGAATGGACTCTTGTGTATTTCAATGGGCCAAAGGCCAAATATACAAGAGGAGAAATATGCAAGAAGCCTCCTATACAAGGTAGTAATTCTCCTACAGCATATACATGTGTAATAGTTCTGTACTCTATTAATATTGGACAATTGCAAGCACTAAGAGTCATAAGTGAAGCTGCCTCTTTGGTCTTGTCGCTGCGTAAAGCTGGCCCGTGTGGTCTTGTCACTGCGTAAAGTTGCCACGTCTAGTATAGTCGCCGTGCAAAGCTGGACCATCTGATCTTCTCACTGCGCAAAGTTGCCCCATGCAGTCTTGTCGTGACGCAAAGCTGCCTCGTGTGGTCATGTCGCTGTGCAAAGCGGCCTGTGTGGTCTTGTCGCTGTGCAAAGCTGTCTCGTCTGGTGTAGTCGCTGTACAAAGTTAGACCATATGATCTTCTCACTGCGCAAAGCTTACCCGTGTGGTCTTGTCGCAGCGCAAAGCTACCGCGTGTTGTCATGTCGTTGCGTAAAGCTGCCGCGTGTGGTCATGTCGCTGTGCAAAGCTTGCACAAAGCTTACCCGTGTGGTCTTGTCGCAGCGCAAAGCTACCTCGTGTTGTCATGTCGTTGCGTAAAGCTGCCGCGTGTGGTCATGTCGCTGTGCAAAGCTGGACCGTCTGGTCTTCTCACTGCGCAAAGCTGGTCTATGTAGTCTTGTCGCGGCATAAAGCTGCCCCTTGTGGTCATGTCCAGTGGCGGTGTGGACGCGGGCGTGAGAGGAGTCAGAGACGCGGTGGCTCGGGTTGGGAAACCCTAACTCTAGCCTTTTCTTGTTCTGATATCATGTTAGAATGGATTCTTGTGTATTTCAATGGGCCAAAGGCCAAATACACAAGAGGAGAAATATACAAGAAGCCTCTTATACAAGGTAGTAATTCTCCTACAGCCTATACATGTGTAACAGTTCTGTACTATGTTAATATTGGACAATTGCAAGCACTAAGAGTCAAGAGTGCTGATATCCAGAGGATGTGTGGCTTGGTTAAGGCAGATCTTCTGTTGGCTAGCACATGATTGATTTTAATTAATATACCTACCTTTTTGGTCTATCAACTCGTTCCATCTGTTTATCTGTTTGATTGCAGCTGACTCTTGCTGAAAACTTTCATTAATATTTATTGACTGTAGTTGGAGAGAGACAGTGATTGGAGATGATACCAAGATTGATAATTTGGTTCAGGTATTATACCCCGTGCTTTAGGTGATTGGATTCTTCTTCTCCCTTTCCTGTGAATTGACAATTTCTCTTGCAGATAGGTCACAATGTGGTGATTGGAAAATGCTGCATGATTTGCGGACAAGTAGGCATTGCTGGTTCTGCAACGTATGTATTCCTTCATCTGATTGATGAAATGTTCATTCTGTCTAGGAATGTCATATACTTCTTCACAGCTTTTTTTTACATTTATTTTGCTATGTGCACACAGGTTGGGGGACTATGTAACATTGGGTGGTAGGGTGGCGATTCGGGATCATGTCTCCATTGCATCGAAGGTGCTGTTTTCTCAGCTCTATGCTTTCGGCCGTGCCTTTTTTATGTACCTGGATTCAATAGTACTTCAAATTCTATCAATTTCGTGTTGTGTCATAACCTAGCTGCATTGCTCAGAACACTCTTGACTCCAAATGTCTTTTGAAACTAATTTTGGTTGCAGTGAAGGGATAATTTTTTTTCCTTCTCATTGAGCTGACTACAACCTAGGACATTCATGTGCAACTTCATCTTCACATCTAGTGGTTACAGCAAACAAAATATACAGCCAAAAACATGTTTCTTTCCTGTTGATAATCATGGCAAGCATCCAGATACCACCGATCCAAAACATCTGACGAAGATTTAGCTGATAACATTATCTTTTGCTTGCCCATTAGGCTTTTTTATGTTCTCACAAGTTTATTTTACTCAAACCTGTTGCAGGTCCGACTTGCAGCAAATAGCTTAGTGACAAAGGATATTCAGAAGCCCGGTGACTATGGTGGATTTCCGGCTGTAAGCATTTCGTTGTAGCAATGGCCATACGACTTGTGTTCTGCTTTTTCCCCAACTAATATCCTTTTACTAAATATTCAATATTCATGTTGAATTTAGGTCCCAATAAATGAATGGCGCCGGCAAACTGCTAACTTGCGCTTATTTTCAAAGAAAGATGCTGACAGAAGATAGTATCTCCGCAATCCTGTGATACTAAATATGCTGTAACTTCATCAGTGAAGTTGTTGTAATGTCCCATTATTTAACGGAGTTACATATAGTTTACTCAAGATCTTCGATTACTTATCTTGTAGAACGAATGGATGACTTCGATTAGATATAGTTATTCAATGAAATTCATGAGTTATTGACTTTTGGTTGCATAACCCGACAACAGTTCGAGAATGCCATATTTTTCATGTCAGATATATTATCTTGACGTATCGTCTTCTCATCTGTTTGTCTAGCTATGAGTTAATCTCCTACTGCAAATGTACAATGCTTTGTAAAACAAGTATACTGGAAAACAACATTACATTATAAGTCATCATGTACAATTTCCATACAGCTGCTACAATGCTGAGAATGATATATAATCGGTTAGAACAGCACAGCTTTCTCCATGTATTCTCAAGGAATATCAATGTTCATCACGTTTCCAGTAAAGAAGTCCGCATTGGTTTCGTCAGGGCTGTTGCTTAGAAAAAGCAGAATGGAATGCATCGTGATCAAGATCAACACAACATTCTGAACCTTACCCATTCCAATTCAAGTTGAAATACGAGGTAACTGATCTGGTGATGGTTACTAATCAGGGCAATGCCTTCTCGACAACCATAAAGTGTAGTTGATCTCCACAGCAGGTTTCCCAATTGTTCAGCTCAGAAGAGCTCATTAAAGTAAAAAAGAAAACTTGTATAGTCAGACAGTAAGCATTGAAATTGGTATGTAAAACAATCTCCACCGTGGAAGGTGCAATTATTGCCTTGCTCTTAGCATAATCAAATCCAAGAGTGAGACAACAAAGTAGACAACAAAATTAACAAGAAGATCCATCTGACACTTGAACACAAATTTCCCTCCTCCCTGAAAAACTTCATTTTGTCTTGGAAGAAGGCAACAACGGTGAGCTAATGGTGTGTTGCAGTTGTGTTCCCCTCAGCTTCCTCCTTTGCCTTGCGAGCAGCTGCTCTTATCTGACGCTGCTCCTCCTTGTAGATCCGGTTCCTTCGTTGAAACTGTGGCCACAGAAATCCCAAGTTCAGTTCAGAGTAGACACAGAATGGTTTAGCCTACTTCATCATCACATGAAATCACACACAAATATTAGAAAGTGTGGTTTATAGAGTTCAGATCAAACCATCATGAGTAAGATTTGTCTGAACTCACTCAATGTACTGTTAAAACTGTAATATACCATCATATCCTGACTATTTATGATTTGCATTTGCTAATAAGCACCACCTTGCAAAGACATGGAGTGGACAATAAACAGAAGCCTTAAGCAGGCTACTGTAGGCTGTATCTACCACTTTGGACCCTACACTGTCCATGAGAGGTGGAGTTTATGACCGTTTTGAGAATGACACATGGAACTTCAATAACATGTATAATACATGGCAACAATCTGGCTACTAATTAACAGAAAAGGTTTTTTTTAAACAAAAGCACTGAACATGTCCATGAGCTAATCAAGAAACATGCAGTTCAAAGTAGCTGATAAAACAACAAAGCATGGAAGCATCTGCCCATGAAATGATAATTATCTGCTACATGGGATGGTTTTCTTGGTAGGGCAAATGGACGGACAGCACTTAACGATCCACAATAAACCGCTCCATTATGACATCTGCATATTAACAGCATGTAGTGCGAAAATAACGCACTCTGAAACCTGTACATTGGCAATCTACACACAGAACTAAGGAATAACTGCTACAAGTTTCAGTGATCTAACTAAAAATGAAGCCTTTTTTTTGGTCGCCAGGACCTTGAACCCAGCTGCCGTCCAAGGGTTCATTGCATCGAATCAGACAGGGCAACCTTCAACGAATCCAACAGAGCTAAAGTGGTGGTTCCCTAGGAGCAGTTTTTCGGCATCTGGTTCAAAAAGTTCCAGATTTCCAGTTCTTCACCCAATATTTGCAGTTCAATCTAATCCGACTACGCCCTTTTGATTCACCTAAATTCCTAGCAATCTCTGCATCTAAGATTGTGCAAGAATCTAAGGGGTCGTCCTCTACTCTTATCGGATTGTGCAAGATAAAAAGAAGCCGAGGAACATTGAGGGTAGGGTATGGTAGTAGGACAGATGAGATCTGAAGTGAGAGGAAGAAGAAGGAAATGGGAGAAGGGAATGGATTTGGGACGGATGGGTAGCAAGCATATACCTCCTTGGAGTGGTGGAGGCACTCGAGGTAGTCCTCGCGGAGGAGGGCGCAGTCGGATGGCTGGCGGCAGCGGCTCATGCACTCGCTGAAGTCCAGCCAGAAGTCGTAGCAGCGCCCCTTGTTCCCGTTGATCCCCCACCCCGACGCCATGGATGCCTCCCTCCTCTTCTTCTTCCTCCTCTCTCCACTCGATTCCTTTCCCCTCCCCCGCCGGCAATCGAGTGATGAGTCTCCTCCTCCCTCTTCCTCTTCCAACCCAATCTTGCCTGTATATATGTTTATGTCGAGTGGGTCCCCTTGTCAGCGACCGAACAAATAATGAAAGACGGCGTCGAGGAGCCGGAGCAGGCGCCCCGCCGCCGACGCCGCGCTTTATTTTCCCTGGAGCCCTTGCAATGCTCAGTATTTCCCGTTTAGCCCTCTCAGATTCGGATGCGAATAATATCCGCGATCGCGGGCCGTCCGATCACCGTTGCGCGTCTCCGATTGAGGGGAGAATTTCTCCGATTGAGTAGACGAAGTTCTTGCTCTGCTTCGTCTACTCATTCTACTCCCACGCTCTTGTTGCTCTTGAACTGCCCCACTACATGTTCTTGTTTCGAGCAAGGCATTTCTTGCTATGGTGTGACTTCCTACTGATTCATTCCAGTGCCTAAGTATGAATGTACCTTCTAAACGCGGTGGTTAGATCATCACTTCCTGTGTTCACAATTAATTTGGCCTAGTACATATTTCTTCAATATTTGGTGAGAATCGTATTTTGCTAATGCCATGCTAGCCATTATCTCTGATTTAGTCCTCATAGAACTCTATTGGTAGCATGCTTTCAGTTTATCAATTTTTGACGAGCATACAAGCAAATAGGCCTACCATCCCTAGTGGAGAGAGAGAGAGGACGACGGCCGGAGTGGAGGGAGAAAGCGGCGGGGGTGGGAGGAGAAGGCAATGGGGAGGGGGAGGGTGGCGGCCGGAGAGAGACTAGGGGAAGGGCGACGAGTGTAGGACTGGAGGGAGCGAGTGGTGACAGGGTGGATCCTATTTTAAATAAAAAATTATAAAAAGATAATCTTGTAGTGTGTTAGAGACAATCTATTAGAGATGGAATTAAATACAAGCTAAATATGATGTGGCATATGTTAGAGACAATGTTATCTCTAACCATTGTACATACCCTAAGTATGGTTATATCACGTTTGAACATGGGTGGATTTTTCTCGGCAAAATTAATTTTTGCGTTTTAAACGAGGCTTTAAATACAAGCGCAAATTTGGAATCCTGGGAACCGATGGTCAACTAGTAATTCCATCGGTTCGACGACTGCAATTATTTCGTTCAACGGCTAGTAGATTGCTTGCCTGGCGATTCGATGACTACAATTATTTCGCCCAACAGCCAACAGATTGCTTGCATGTCGCACAACCATTGGGCAATATGTTCTAGTCGCCCAACGGCCAGCGGATTACTTACGTGTTGCGTATTCGTTGGGCGATAGGTTACAGTTGTTCAACGGTTCAACGACTGGAACCCATTTATATAAAAAATATTTGCACGAGTATATTTCTTTTATTTTTGAATACAATATAGATCATTTATAAAAACCGCGAAAATACTTCTCCGAAAACTAGAATCGACCGCGATGGGACTCGAACCCACAATCTCCCGCTCCGGAGGCGAGCGCCTTATCCATTAGGCCACGCGGTCATATAGCTACGTTCGTGTAGTATATCTTATAAAAAGACATATGAAGTTACATCACAGGCAAATTCTCTCAATAACCGTTTAGCGAGCGGGAGAGCCAATGTCAGTCTATTCTTAAGTGCGAAGTCAGTTGCCTGACCCTAGCTGTTGGCAAAATCCTAAACGCGCCACGTCGAACTAACCAACTGACTAACACAAAACGGCAGCCTTTTGGTCCAAAACAAATTAAGATAGATTACGAATAAAATCTCAAGGTCATAGCTTTGTAATAAAATCTACAAGACCAAAATTTTAAATCTGCATCCTGTTATTTGAGTAGAGAGTCTAAAACATCACTCTTAAACATTTTTCTTCCGTCATGTTCCGGTACGTAGATCGCTAATTTCCATGCGTTCCTATCTAAAGCTAATTCTTTGAATACGTTCCAATCCGTTAAGTCTCTTTTAACTATTTCCTCCTATGTTAGTCTTGGTCGACATCTGTCTCATCTTGTGTTTTCGGTACATCTTAAAATTTCATTACGTACCGGTGCCTCAGGATGCATCTATTGAAGATGCACAAGCCATCTCAAACGATGTTGGACAAAGTTCTCTTCAATTGGTGCTACCCCCAGCCTATCACGTATATCATCATTACGGATTCGATCCCGCCTTGTGTGACAACAGATCCACCGCAACACCCTTATCTCTGCTACACTTATCATATATGTTGGACAAAGTTCTCTTCAATTGGTGCTACCCCCAGCCTATCATGTATATCATCATTACGGATTCGATCCCGCCTTGTGTGACAACAGATCCACCGCAACACCCTTATCTCTGCTACACTTATCATATATATATACATTGCACTCCATATAGCATCGTAAGTCTGATCGCCGTTCTATAGAACTTACCGTTTAACTTTTGAGGGACTTTTTTATCACACATGACACCCGATGCTTGACGCTATTTCACCCACCCACTCTTATCCTGCAGCTCACGTCTTCATCAATCTCATCGTCCCACTGTAGCATCGATCACAAATTTTAGAAAGTGTCCTTCTAAGCACTACTTATCCGTCCAGACTAACATCTCCATCATCTGCTCCGACACCGCTAAAATCACACCTCATATACTCAGCTTTAATTCTACTAAATCTAAAACCCTTCTATTTAAATATCTTCCTCTACAACTCCAGATTTCTATCGACACATATATTACTCTTATCAACTAGCACTACATCATTAGCAAAAAAGTATACAGCAAGAGATATATATGACCTCGTTCATCACTAGAGTAAAAATGTATAGGCTTAATGCTGATCTTTGGTATAATCCTATCTTAATAGAGAAGTTATTAGTATCACCATAACATGTTCTGATGTTAGTCATAATATTTTCAAACATATCTTTATATTTTTGTTAGGACTTTTTCCTTTTAAAACACCCACCACATGACAAAAATGGTGGCTCAAAAATTTTGGTTAATATCTTTGGAAATCCAATTATTTACCACAACAGAGAGTGTTCAGCAAAAAGCAATAAAATAGAATAGCTCTTCACATGCCCCATCCAAAACCATCAGCTCCAGCTCTAAGCAATCAGGAATCAACGTTTTCCCACTCAAGCGATTGCAAAAACCAAAAATACTTAGCAAAGTTACAGGATGCAAGTCACTGATCTAGTACAGAAAAAATCAAGATGCGTCTGGCAACAGTACATCAGTTGGCAAAATGGAAAGAAGGGACGTACACTATTCCTTCTTGATAGCAACCTTGCTTCCAGACTTCACTGACGACGAGAAAAGCGATGTGTACTTGTGGTGCCTGATTACCATGAGCACAACAAAGGTGTTTGCAGCCAGGAACACGAGACCTGCAACCCAAAGCTGTACGAAGACGTTTCGGCCCTTGAATTCAAGCAGGTAAGCCCACATGAGCCAGTGCAGTTGAGACCCCATCCACACCAGTATGCATGCCAGACCCTTCCACTTCAGTTTCATGCTGGTCCAAGGGAGGATGAGGGGCAGCAGGCAAAAGAACCACACAAAGTACTGCGCTGTCATCACCTGCTTATTGACAAACTAACAATCAGCATTTCAATGTAGCAGAGTTTCAAAAACGAGAAATGTCTGAGACATCTTACCTTGTTAAAAGCAACAAATGCAACCGTTTGGAGAAACAGGCAAAATGGAAGATCCCTAGAAAATCTTAGAATGAGTGCAAATTGCACGATCAGCTGTGGTAGAAAAGAAGCAAGCTTCTGTATACTTGAGAACCCTTGCTGATGATGTAGATATATGTGATAGAAATATATCGAAAAATTATGCCTTGGATCAGTCCGAGTAAGATGGTAAAGCAGTGCTTCATTAAGAAAGTCCCACCCATAAAGATAGAAGAAAACACCGGTCCAAGCAAAGAACATAGATCCTGAGAATAACCCAAACAGGACTGTATTTCTTGTTATGAGGCTTCGAAGAAAATTCCATAGAGCAGCCAAGAATGATGTTGGTTCTTCCACACTTTTACTGGCTTTCTCATTTTGTAGGTGTTGTTTGGAACTCCATCGAGTAAGAATAGGCCTACCGGCAGGACCAGCATAACTCTTGCCAAGAGCTATAACAAAAGGAATTGCATATATGATTGGGTATATTCTGAAGTGCACAATGAGCCCATACCAGAATGCTGCCTGCACCACTCTACCTACAGTAGATAATCAAACTGTAAGACAGCCATGCGAATAATCTACAAACAATGATTCTTTCTCGCTGAGAATCTTTGTTTCTACACTCAACAGTAATATCACCAAATTGCTCATAATATATACTGCAGAGTAAATAGTCTATAAATTCTTGCGGGAGGTTCATAACAAGCATGTGGTACAACCAGCAAACCATTTGGCTCAAACATAAGTTGTTTTCACAAAGTAGATGAAGCTGAATGTGTATCTAAATACATCAACTCAAATAAATAAAAAATATATATAAATACATTGTAATGGCAACGCTATAATGTAATTAACACTATACTCAAATTTCTGGAGCAAAAGCACTTGGGCACAATGTACTAATAATGACTTAATGGAGAAACAGCAAACAAATACAGACTAGAACTATGTACAAGAACTTAATTATTCTGCAAATATGGTTTTATTTTTGGGGGTGGTAGGAGTAAATTTATAAATCATTGGCCAAGCAATGGACTGGAATGTATCCAAAGAGTTGGCTTTGGATAAGAGCGTATGGAAGTTAGCGATCCACGTAGCGGAACTATGACATAAGAAGAAGGTTTAGGGGCGATGTTTTAGACTCTCAGCTCAGATGGTAGCCTTGTAGATCTTACTACAAGACTCTTATTTCTTTGACCTTGATGAGGTTTCATTCCTAGCTTGCTCCAACTTATTTGGGACAAAAGACTTTATTGTTGTTGTTGTTGATTGGCAAAGCAATGGCAAAGTAGATGTGTGTAAAAGTGAGCTTTCCATACAGGCATACACTTCAAGGCAATACTAAATTTTAGTAACATTGCATGAGCAACAATGAACTTGGTAAATGCATGGGTGGGATGAGAGCTGTTAGCACAGGAGCTGCTCAGGGGTTCTAAGATTCTAGATCAGCAAGACATATATTGAGATTGATCTAATAGACAGACTAATACTTGCTGAAGATTAGCTCTACAAAAACATACAGAAGTTACTTTCTAGACTAAACATAAGTAAAAACATCCAGGGAAAAGTTAAATATGCAAAAGCTCAATCATATTCCTTTAGAACAATTATATCCCTATGTTTGACATGGAATAATCAGCAAACCCACACAGTCGCAAAATATGCACCAGTCCGTCAGAGCACAAATTGACATACTCCAAATAATTCTACCACCTTCTATCCATAGTAAGTTTAGAAAGGAAGCAATTACTGAACAAACAACAAAACAGATTCAGAGCTTACACCCTTCATCAAACATATGAGAATCCAGAGTATGACAGCACAGACTATAGGCTCGCAATTTCCTCTTGTGCCAATGGTGAATGTGAAGGGATTGAACAGCCAAGCCACCACAGACCAGATCCGCATTTTCTCAGGGATTCCTCGTAGTTTAAGAATGGTGTCGATGAACAACCCAACGAGCAAATCTGCGAAACAAATAACTTGATACATGACCCTCACGAAAATTTCATCAAGTTAATTGCAACAACAACAACAAAGCCTTATGTCCTAAAAAAGTTGAGGTAGGCTCAGTAGTACTCAAGTTGGGGGGGTACCCAAACAAGGTAATTGCAGATACAGAGAATATCTTTATATTCAACTCAGTAGTACTCAATTCATGGTAAAACCAATCAACTACTGAGCATCTAAATGGCCACCTACCATTCCAAACAAAGCTCAAAAGTTCACGGGGGATTAAGAAAGGTAATTATTACAAGAGTTGACTGGGGATTCCAGTTTTACCAGAAAAGCACAGGTAAGATATATGCCAAACAAGGCTTTACATGCATACACAGCGAAATCTAAAGCCTGCCTACCATCCTACTATAAAGAAGCGTAGCACCTAGGTTTCACCTATCAACTCAACAAAACTCTTTCACCAGAAAACAGCTGATTTGTCCACCGACAATATAACGCCATGTGAATATGTGATGCACACATACAGGTTGAAACGCCATAGATTGTTCTTCCAAGCAGAACAGAAACAACTAAAAACTTGAGATGTTTTAACAGCAGGTAAGGCAACCCTTCTGTTTCCCCATTTGCTTAACAAGTTTGAAACTTGAGAAATCAAGAAACTGTAGAGATCTCCCTTAAATATTACAGCTGAATCACACATCTCAAGTTCACCACTATCTACACACAAAAGGTGTTCCACACACTAATCCCAGTGGCTACCATTTAGTTTAACCAACTGCAGCTCTGTCTTCAACAGCCCCATCCTCAGATTGAAATTTATCACAGTTTTCATCATAAGAGTCATGGAGATGAAGAATTTAACACAGACTGCAGCGTGAGCAGTGGGGTACCTGCGGCGGAGAAGAGGAGCTTGCCCCAGGCGGGGTGGAGGACCGAGTTGGGGAGGAGGAGGAATGCGAGGAGCGGGGAGTAGCGGTAGGTGGCGCGGGCGAATGGAGATCCGCCGGCGGCGACGGAGGCAGCGGCGTCGGAAAAGACGAGGTAGTCGACGTCGGTGTAGCGCACCTCGAGGTGGGCGTCCTGCCACTCCCCGAACACCACAAGGGAGAACCGGAGCGCAGCCGACGCGAGCATCACCTGCCGGAGCGTCACGGCGGCGGAGGCCATCGGGGAGCAGTCTCCGGGCAGATCGCCGCCGCGGTTGGGAGAGGCGAGACACCGTGACATTCGCGTCGCGGGGCAGTTGAGTAATTTTCATATCGCTTACGGGGGCACCGAGATGTATGCGATCCCTTGGATCAGAAACCAACGGCCATGATCTCGCTCTCTGCTGCAGATCCGGAGCCCCACATGTCAGGTTACACCGTCGTCGTGCGTGACGCCATTGAGGAGGATTCCTTCCATCTGGTCTCCACTACCCTTTCCTCCTCCACCCACCGCGCGGCGCCGCCGCCTCCTACACGCCGCCGGCGAGGCCTGCCGGCCCTCCACCTTTCCATTCGGGTAGAATCATGGCCCGAATCTTTGTTTTTCTTGTTGCCTCGTCTAGTTCTTGGAAGCCCCTTCTCTTACCTTGCGGTTGCGGTACTGTAGATAATCGAATTGTGTTGGAAGAACCAATCAAATTGTTGGTTTGCTCATGCACGCTCGAATAGATTCCTTACTGCATCGACTGATGAAAGGAAGAACACAGAAGGTCGCTTTTCTCCTTTATTTCTCTGACTGCGGTACGTTTCTTTGTTTTTGTTGCTTAGTCGACCCTCCTGGTCTCGTCCTCGACCGCTGGCTAAATTGGCCAATTAAGCTAACGAATTGCTAACAATGCTTAATTTGGTAGCTGATTTGATTACTCATATAAAAGGGGGCAAATATTGATGTTAGTGGTATCAAAATATGTTGTTGTTGTAAGTTGCTTCCTGTGCCATGTTCATGTTGATAGATTGCTATCTGCAGTTATGTTTTTTTGTGTTGGAATTCGTTTTATCAAATGAACTATGGCAGTAATATTTTGCATATGTTCTTGCTTAGGCAGGTTAGGTGGACTGTCATTAACAAAGTGCCATATAGGCGCCGGTGCTGTATCAGCCACGAGGAGCCCTGGTTTGGGCAATGCTGAAAATCTGCGTGAGGTGTGGTCTTGCAAAGATGTTGCAATCCTGATGTGGCTTGGGCCTGTTTATATAAGCTTTTGGCTTTGGCTTATGAATAATAACAGCTTATAAAGAAAATTGTAGAGAAAGACATTCACGTGCGATTTTATCCAATATAAATGAAGTTGTTGCAGTGTATATTACTTCGACTAGTAAATCCTATTTTGAAAAGACACTCTATTTGAAAGTTAGGTACTATAAAAAAATCATTTACTGTAAAAAAAATCAACTTTTAGAAGCTAATATGAGCATAGGCATGTGCCATGGAGTTTGCATTTGATGAGTTGTGCTTTATTTTGATCATGCTGTAGAGCTCGAGCTTGTCAAGGAGCTGGGATTTAAATGGGCAGATTGGTGATGACCATGATGTTCTTATAGAATGTAGGGATGTGCATAAGTCTTTTGGAGACAAGAAGGTATTGAAAGCGTCAGCTTCAAGGTGAGTTCTGCAATCCTTTCCAGTTTCTACTTCTTACAAGTTGTTTGGTTCCGTAACCGTCAGGTATTATTTGGAATCAACTATTAGGACTAGGGTGCTTAGATGGCTTATTTAAGTGAATCTTCTTGTGCAGTGCTCAATACAAAGTTATATGCGCTTTATAACTGGTCAAAGAAAATTGAAAATACATATAGAATTGTGAGTCATGATGTATTTATGTTACCTTGCCTGCAGTTCCCACAAACTAATCACTAGTTCTCTTACCTTGATCATACTCTCCACAAAGCAGTCACTGGCATCTTACCCACTAATTTGATTTCTATTATTTGGCCCTTCTGGGTTTCATTAACTTTGACTCTGCGGTTTCAATTATGATCCAAATTGATACTGTATTTTTATGTAGATTAGACACAGTGAAGCTGTTGGAATAATCGGCCCTTCGGGAACTGGCAAATCAACTATTTTGAGGGTTATGGCTGGGCTTCTGGCTCCAGACAAGGTTATCCTATTTTCTTGATTTGTCTCTATTACAACAATAGGTTTTTAGGAGGTACCCATTTGATGTGATACTGGCTGTCATTGGTTGTAATTATTTTTTGATTTTGCAACAATGAGCAGGGCGATGTTATCATTTGCGGAAGAAAAAGACACGGCTTAGTGATATCTCAGGTCTTCGGATTGGCTTGGTATACTTCCTAATTACCTCCATGCATTGGTTGCATCTGGTAGCTTGGATGGACCAATACGATACTTTCAAGGATTTATCCAAGCGTTCTGTCAACTATCGGATAGCTTCTACACTAGCCTCCACATTACGCCATCTTAATCGAGGTATCAACTGTTATGAATAGCGTGTATTTATCATGAGGTCAATGTGCCTATATATATATATATATATATATATATATATATATATATATATATATATATATATATATATATATATATATATATATATATATATATATATATATATATATATCATGCACCATGGTGCCTAGGCACCAATATCAATACCTGTTGATTTGCTTCGAGATTCGCAACGTTTGATGTGGGTATCTTCATATACCCATAAAAAAGTATATTTGAGATATCAAACTCCGAAAAAATTTAAATTCAACTTCAGTTTAATTAGTTTGAACTATTTTTATGGTATATACTCACTGTAGTTGCATTGAACTCAAAAGTAGTTCAAACTAGTTTGAACTGAGTTCAAAACTAACTTACCATAAATATATCAAGGGTATAAAACATTTTCATACCCAAACTCAAAAAAATTATCAATCATACACGTGTATCGGATGTTGGTGCCTAGGCACCATGGTGCATTACGTAATTTTCCTATATATATATATATATATATATATATATATATATATATATATATATATATATAATACAGAAAATTCCTCACACAATAGGGTAAATACAAGAAAAATGGTTCTATACTCCTGCGAGTTTGTACTCCTACTTCTAATATACCCATATTGTTATACCTTTTTATCTATTTGAACATATTCTAATAATGATTATAAGATACTTTAAAGTGAGTTCTATGAAAATATTTATCAAAATCCACTTTTTATAGCATAATTTATGTATGTACTTTTATACATGAAAAAATGTATTTAGCAAAAATAAAAAGTTTCGATGAAACTTTTTCAACTAAGTCACATTAGAGTATCTTAAAATTAGTATTTAAATATACCGAAAGTTATAAAGAGGTAAAAAATATTCGTTTAATTTGTACATTAGAAGTGAGAGTATGTACTCTGAGAGTACGGAAAAGACTCCAAACAAGCATATCCGGAGCAGATCAGAAGGCGAAGTCATCGGCAACTGTAGAACGGGAGGCGGCGGTGGTGAAAAAGCAAATTTCTTGGCGGAAAAGCGGCGACCTCACGGGCGAGTGCCGGTGCTAGATGACAGGAAAACAGAGGCAGCCGACTGTGATCGCAAAGAAGAACCCCCAGGCGATGGCGACAGCTAGAGAGAAAAAACCAGTGGCAGCTCAAAAACCTAGATTTGGTTATGATTCCTTGTTATAAATAGCGCTTGTATTCATCATGAGGCTAATAAGGTAAATATATACATGTATATGTATGGTATATATGTAGAAAACCCTTCACACAACAGGGTAAATACAGTTGTATAATACATATCTAACATCAACAACCATAGGAAGATATGTCACATACTCACAGCCGTTCCAAACGGCTTTTGCCTTTTGGTATCCGTGAAATGTAATGGTGTTTTTTATTTTTTAATTGAATATCTAAAAAAAGATAACATCTGCTACAATGTCAGTTCAGTCAAAAGCTATAGCACTTTAGAATACGGCCATAGATGGCAAAGCGTTTTGTCTTTGTATTATTTGGCAACTAATTAATAGTTGTGTTGACACAAAATGCAACTCTGAATTTGTTGTTTTCTCGTGTTGCGCGTTGAGTCCGACATAGTCAAAGAATTTCCCGACCAGTAGGAGGAAGCCCTAGCCACCGTTAACGAAGGCAAGTCTTCCTTAATCATATTGTACCTAAGTTTTATCAAAATTATTTTACTATTTTAAATTTAAATTTATTGCTATGTCACATAAAATAATAACTTCTGTTTTAGAATTGTTAGTTATTCCGATGTTGATTATAACCTCATTTGGTGTCAATATCTATGTATCATTGTCATCTTACATTATCCTTGTCCCAGTATTAAGATTATATTGTTGTTTGCTAAATTTTATAATAATAGCATTTGCTTAGACAAGACAGCCGATCATTATAACCCTAGGGGTGGAAAAAAAATGATATTACATCGTTTAATCATTTTATTTTGAGAACTTTGTCGCAATAGGTATTATCAGTGATTTAGAAAGTAAAATAAAATGATGAAAACTGATTTTAGACTTAGGCGGATGATAATATTGGATTGGTGCGGATTGAGCACGAGATCTTGTATTGTGAATATACCGTTCTAGTCATTAAGGACCAACACTTATGATTGTCTAAACTGAGCACTACCATACAACCACAGGTCTGGTATGGAACAGACTTGGCTAATTAATCTGTAACGACCTAGCTTAGATTCCACCAGAGGTATGAGTGGATGTCGGATGGAGACAATTATCCCACATGATGTAAGAGAGGGCTTTTGAATGGACGGATGGAACCCTTCAACGGTGAAACCTTAGCGGGCGGAGTTGAGTTGGGTTGGCGCATTATAAATACCTTGTGGTAATCACTTAGTCACACACATTTGAAAGTATGTCAGACAGACAGTATAAGTTGATTATCTCTTATGGGTAAAACTGTACAACCCTTACAGAGTGTAAAATTATTTGAACATAGTCGTGCCCACGGTCAAGGGTGAGCAAGATGCATTTTCACCTGGTAGATATTTTGTTTTGGTTTCAAAATAAAATCTTTTCAGTACTCGGGAGTGGATGAAACTCTCAGGTGTATATCTTGGCAAATAGAGCTAACGCGGGTAGATAAAGCCTGTATTCTTAAGCATTGGCGGTTAGAGCCTTGCTACTAGTGTAGGTGGTTGGAACCTTCACTAGAAAAATTATATTGGTTTCAATTATTGCAACTATTTTGTTAAATTGACACTTTGGAAAAATCTATAATGTTAATTAAAATAAAATGTGCTTTGTGCAAGTGAACTATATTATTCTTCCTTTGTTAAGCCTGACAAATAATTGTATTTTTCTAAGACTTGCGGAATACTCTATGTGCTCACATGCTACACTCAAACAAATTTCAGAGGAATATAAAGACATTGAAGGAGACTACGACTACTTTATGTGTAACTTCGACGAATGATTCTCAGAGTTTTAGGTTGCGCTAACCTAGTCAATTTCCTGTGAGGAATTGATGGGTCATCCCTTAGAGTTTATTTCTTTTGCTTCCGCTGAGTTTATAGTTTTATAAGGTCTTAGGCGAGTCTCAGTGGAGGTTTCATGTCCCAGTTTCCAACACACCCATATTTTGGAAACAGTGCAGAAGAGTTTCATCCCCATGAAACTCTCTCTACTCCCATGAAACTTTTATCATCTCTCTCTTCATCAATACAGTGCCATATCAGCGTATTTAATGCCCATAAAACTTCATGAAACCCCCACTGAGACTGACCTTATAGTCTCATTTGTAATAAATGGTCACAAGGCCGGTACTCTCTATTATTATAAATTTATAATAAATCATAGTTTCTATTATTGTAATAAATCATGGTTTAGTTATATACCCATCTCTGTTTGAATATGTGCACTGGTTTTGATCCGCAACTTATACAATAAGACAAGTTCGAATTCCGAAATCCGATCCCGACAAGAGTTCACGTGGTCATGGCGATGCCGCAGGTGCCTTTCCTGTGGCCTGCGACGTCGCGCTTCATGCTTACGGACGTACCCCTTGTCGCCCCCACCCGGCGCCCCATGAGTTGTTGCCGATCCAGTACTTGGTCCGGTCCTGCGTCTCGCCGTACCCGACCTCCACCACCGCGCGGTTAAGCGCCGTCCCACGAGCGCCGCCGAACATGCCCTCCTTGTGGAGCTGCAGGCCGCGCGCGGCTGGCCTCGATGAGCACGGACACCGGCCGCGCGTACACCCTCTGCTTCAGGGCGGCCTCGACGGCACCTGGGCCTCGCCGTCGATCTTCACCACCGGGGGCTTGCCCTGGACGGCCCTGCAGGACCACACCCAGGAGGACGATCGGCTTCTCCATTGCTATACAAGAGTTCTTGTTTCAGCTATAGACATGCATACCTGTACCGGTTACTGCATTGGCCAAGTGCTTCAGTTACTTTCACACAGAAACAGTTACCAACGCGTGGAGGGAGCCGTTAGTAATCAGCAGCAAACCCGTGGAATCATCGCCTTGCGTGGCCTGAATCTGACCGCTAAATCTGGTTTCGTTGGTGCGTTGGACGACACCTTGCACAAATGCACACTCGAAATGAAAGGGATGGATGGATTAAGTTGTGTGGTTGCACCACTGTGGCAATCGTTGGCTGATGTGGCGCCACTATGGCATCAACCATGCATCCAGCGTGTGCAATGCATTGTTTTTAACTATAGTTTAAAACTGCAGCAAGCGTTGGCACATACCAAAATCACAAAACAGGCAAACTTGACAGAGTCAGCTAGCAAAGTCTTAGATAGTACCTACTTGAAGACACAGCTGAAGTCCAATCGATAACATTTGTTATCTAAAACCACAAATACTATTCCTAAAACCACAATGTACAAACAGCACAGAGAGTTGATTGTTGGAGCGCAGTGTTCACCCATTCACTTCAAATGATCCCGCCCGCCACACTCAAACAAGAACAGTTGGCATGGAACACACACAATATCAATGAAACCAACCAGTCACATGCCGCTCTAACATTGAACAAGCAAATGAGAGTAAAATAGATCCAAGTTATACCTTCTGAAATGGTTTGCAAGTTAAGTAGGGTTCGCAAAATTGACATTAACAGGCAGTAACCAGCCATTTACCAGCCGGGGCAGAAACACTGAATAGAATACAAAAATTCAGGCCAACTCAAAATCAGCGTATGAACGGTTTAAGAACCACTGAGTTCTGACCGAGTAGATGTTGGTGTTGATTATAGCATTGATTGGGGGAAAAGAACAACTAAACCACCAAATTTGCAGTTTTATTGTATAGAAATCCAAATCTCAATTAGCCGGACCTTGGCTCGTTTTCATTAGAGTCATGGCAGAGTTTCTAGTTGCAGCCCTAGTCCCAACAATTGCTGACTGGTATTGAACCAGCTACTACCATAGCCAAACAAGAACCCGTAGAAGCAATCCGCCCGTAACCAGTGTGACAGTGGGCATTGGAGACCCTGGTTTCAAGTACAATCCTCAAGCCTACTCAAAATAAACAAAATTATGAATTAGAGAGCAGAACAGTACAGCTGAGCTCCTTTTTTTTGTGCAATAGGGGTTTATACAGTTGACAGTTCATGCATGATCTTTCGAGTTCAGACCAAACTCCTAGCAAGATGCGCAGGTGAGTAGGTCTAAGGCATAGTTATCTTTAACATTATTCATTAACTAACTGTATGGCAATATAATTGCAAATAAGGTTCACAGTTGCAGCAGTCTACATAAATTAATTTATGACAAACCAATAATTTGATCATATAGCTAGCCCACTGCTACAGATATTCCTAGAAGGACTATCTACAAATAAAGATATTTCTTCTTCTCCTCTTAAAATGCAATCAAATTTTGTTTCACCGATTAAAATGAAAACAATTAGACCATTGGTACAGTAGAAGGGGACTTCTTAGTTTTTCATAGTTCAGCTGGCGGCAGTAGTAATCGAAGTCAGGCAAGCCCAGTTGGAGAATAGAAACAGATATTCCTAGAAGGACTATCTACAAATAAATGTATTTCTTCTTCTCCTCTTAAAATGCGATCGAATTTTGTTTTACTGATTAAAATGAAAACAATTAAACCATTGGTACAGAACAGAAAGGGACTTCTTAGTTTTTTCATAGTTCAGCTGGCGGCAGTAGTAATCGAAGTCAGGCAAACCCAGTTGGAGAATAGAAACAGATATTCCTAGAAGGACTATCTACAAATAAAGATATTTCTTCTCCTCCTCTTAAAATGTGATTGAATTTTATTTCACTAATTAAAACGAAAACAATTAGACCATTGGTACAGCAGAAAGGGGCTTCTTAGTTTTTTTTTCATAGTTCAGCACAGTAGGAGAATAGAAACAAAGATTGAACATATGAACAGAAATGTAAATAGTGTGTGGTGCTCTATTTTAGCTTCGAGTTCTACAAGTGTCCCCCTCTTTAGGTGCAAAGCCTATGTAGCATGTTGCATAGATCTCCCTAGAAAGGCACAGTTTTGCACCAGGGATTCAATCAAAACAGAGGAACAGCAACGGATTATCGAACTAGCAGCTAGCACAATGGACCCATGGTCCATTTCAACTAACAACTACCGATTGATGTATCCACTTAACATCTCTGCTACAGCGATACCACACCATTTTGAAATGAAAACAACATACTGACACTTCACTAGGTGCGCAGAACGTCCCCTATGAACTCCACATAAACACAAACCACACAGGCATAGAAATTCAATACGCATCAACAAAGCATTAGAGCCTTAAAATCTAGACCAAGATGTAAATATAGCGAAGGGTGCGGCATTTCCATCTACAATAACAGAACAATGGATAACAATTTGGTATTGCACGGAAGAGGAGCCATGTGGATTCCAACCACAATCATGTAAATGAGCTGCAAACAGTGGCTAATCATACAGAGCTTTCTCTATCTCCCCAGCATTTCCCCTTTTTCACTTTATGGGTCAACAATTTAAAAGAGTTAAAGCGAAACGCGTGCATTGGTGAGAAGCTAATCGAAGCAGAGCGGATGAGTTGGTGTATTCACCGGGTGGTGGTTCCGTTCGCTCATGTCTGGCGGCGGAGTCGCTTCCGGAGCTTGCTGAGCTTGTGCTTGTTCATCTTGCGCTTCCGCTTCTTCTTGACGCTGTCCGCCCACACCTCCGCCCCTGCCCCATCGTTGTCGTCGCCCTCGCGCGCGTCCCCTCTCGGATCGAGCGACGGGTGTATCTGGAGGGCGGGGTGGAAGGAGAAGAGGAGGTTGCGGAGATTCGGGGCTGGGGCTTGGCTTGGGATTGAGACTGGGAAGGGAGGCGCGGAGGTTGGGGCTCGTTGGATTTGCGGCGGGAGATGGGGGGTGGGGAGGGGCAGCGACTTGCTGAGGCGGATGCGGAGTGGGGCGGCGGCGGCGGCGGCCATCGGAGATTTGCGGCGGGAAGGAAGGAGAAGCGGCTGGAATGCGAGGGTCGCTAGTGTGTGTGTGCGCGGGTCGCTGGTCACACTATTGAAATCTACCTTTTTAATTTTTCTACTGTAGTTAGGTTACAAATAGATTATCTTTTTAAAGATATTATCTTATTAAGATAGAATCTACAAATTAATTATAGTATATATTATAGTGATTTTATTTATATTAGCTAAAACCGCACGCGAGTTTTTTTAATTTCTACTCTCTCACGAACAACTAAAAGCTATAATTTACTGCTATAAACCCATAAGCCATAACAGTATCTATCATGCATATATATGCCTGTGGCCTATAAATGTTATAGGAGGCCATGGTTCAATTTGAGGCTCTTTTGTTAAGCCGCTTATGTGAGTGTATTTAGATCATCTGCAAATAAATAATATAATATGCTTATGTAAGGTGTTCGGCTGCTTCTTGCCAAGGTTTTTCATAGCGTGATAGTTGATTTCCCCTGTAAACACGGTGTATCAAATTTTGTGTTGGCTGTCACGGGACTCAAAAGCAAATACTCTTTTTTTGGACGTCTGTCTTTCGTGCTGCATGAACTAATGGCCCTTCGTTTGCCCGAATACTACCAACACACAGTGCTTAGTCTTCCTAGAGCTACAAGGATTCCATTGTATCCACGATCGGCGCAGCATAGCGTGCATCTCTTTCTAGTGCAACTTTTTATTGCACGTTTGTAGGCCACAAAAGGCAAACTAAACCATATATAATTCAAACATTTTTATTTGGCTTAAATAGAATGTCACAGAGAAACTTGTTGAGTGACATGGACAAATTTTGCCATGGGCATCATACGAAACCATAACAACTTATATATGCAAAGGATAACCCAATATCACAAGGAAGCTAATGGAGAGGGGCCAAGCAGTGTTGTAACAGACTGCTATAAGCTCGAAAGGATGGGGTATCATATCACCGAATGATAAATCAGTATGCGGATGACTAACTGGAATCTAATGAGGCCGGTATAGCGCAGAAGTTCCGGAGTCTCTACCTCCGTCCACGCCGCGTCGCCGGGACGGAGAATGGCCGCCCTGATGTAGGACGTGTACTTGTGGTAGTACCGAACGGCGTACACAAGGATGGTGCCATCGTCGCAGACCGTGCCGTCGGCGAACTCGTCGATACGCTTGTTGGTCTCGTCTGCGAAGCGAGGCAGGGAGGTGGCGGCTCCGGTGAGAGGGTTGACGAGGCAAGGAGAGCCGCTGCCACTGTCCGTAAACATCCATGTGCCAGCGCCGTCCGCGCTCGCCAGCCACTGGTCGCGGATGGACATGCGGCGCCAGGTCCTCGATGGAGCCGGAACTGCGAGGTGGACGCGCGCGAGGGGTGGGAGCGGCGGATGGAACGTCGTCGACGGCAGGGTGCCGCGCCACGGCTTGCACGCGGCGTGGAAGCGGACGACGTCGTGGAAGCGGCCGGAGACGCCGCGGAGCAAGTCGGGCAGGAGACCGGCCCACCGGGACGCGGCGGCGTTCGAAGCTATGGACATGATCGGCAATTGGTCAGGGAAGTGGCCGGGCTTGTCTCGTCAGGTTCGTATCTGTAGGCGCGCTGCGTGAAGCAGGCGACCACGTATTGAACAAGGACTGCCCTGCGAAACGAGTCTGCCACGAACATGAAATGATGATTCCACACCATAAGACTAAGTACAGCACAATTAGCTGCACAAGTAAAACCGATGCTAAATTCGTTCTTCCCATTAACTAAAGAAACTGCAAGTAAACACACAGGAGTACGGTAGATAGGTCAGCAATCAGCACACACAGTTACGCACAAGATATAGCAGGAGGACAATACATACTCTGTTTTGCTTAAATAGATGTCAGAAAAAACTTTTGAATTGCATCGACAAATTGAGATAGGGGCATCATAACAGTAGCCTACATGAACTCATGGCCACAAACAATAGGTACCAAAATAGCAGTGAAGAGAAAACATGAGGAGGGAGGATAAAACCCAGCATCACAAGAAAGCTAATGAGGGTCTAAACCAGTATCAGACATGCTATGATGCTCCTATGCAGCAAACCTGCTGCCCACCCCACATATCTTCATTAAAAACCCCGCCGTGGCCGCTCCTCTGCAACATTCACCCGCAGGGCACGACCATCCAAACTCTGTGGAATTCAAAATGGAAAAGTCATATATTTGGGGCAAGAAAAGTAAAAGGTGATAACTTGTTCACAATATGATAAAATTAGCATCAGCCCACAGCCTTGCTGCAATATTGATTATCTCAGTAAATCTATATTAGCTTCATCCGGTTATACGGTATGCAAATGACAGGGAAATCAACCATACACTGACCTGTCCATCAAGGGCAGCAATAGCATCATCCAATTCCTCCTGTGTTGCCATTGTTACAAAACCAAATCCCCGAGAACGACCAGTTTCTCTGTCGTAGACAACTCTAGCATCAACCACTTTGCCATGCTCGCTGAATAATTGTACCAACCTAGAGTCATCCACTTGCCAAGGCAGATTGCCAACATAAATCCTGAAAGAAGGCCCAAATTGACGCGGAGGTCTTTCCACCCGGGCACCTCTAGGAGCAGCCTTGTTTACAGTGAGAAGCCTTCCATTCACGTCCTGTCCACATTAAAGGTTAATCAGCAAAGCATGCAATTTCTACATTCTTTAACACAAGCTAACATAGCAAATGAATTACGTATGACCTTGGAAGTAATAACAACTACCAAGGTAAGAAATTAGATTAAAGAACAATCTCGCGTGCATAGCATATGAATGAAATAAGTTAGTAAACAAAGTCAACAGAATGAAGAGGCTGATCAAGTTGGCTTGACAATAAAGTGTTCCCTCAAATCAGGAACTAAAAAGCACTATCATGTTGAACGACAAATCCATACAACATTACCATAGGAACCTATTACAGAAAACATATGCAAATGCAAACTGGTAGCATCCCATATTCCCATTCCATGCATACAGCAAGCATATAAATTAGTAGCTCAACTATGAGCACATGAGCTGTAGCTAAGAATCAAGATAGGAAAACAGGTTATCTGTAACTTCAACTAAATATCTAAATTCAGAAAATGTAAAGAAACTAGCCCCATGAAATAATCAAATATACTCACATAGCGATGGAACATCTCCACAGCCTTCTCAGCCTCCTCAACAGTACTCATAGTGATAAAGCCAAAACCACGGCTCCGATCTGTTTCTCTGTTGTAAATGACCTGCAGATCCACAAAGTAGAGACTGCATTTAAGAACAAAAGAGCAAAAAAACATACATATCCTAAAATCTATTGTCTAACTGTGTCTCTACAATACTGATCAAACAGACATTACATAACACATGGAGAGCCTAAAGAAGGAGAAGAAACAGCGCACTCTTCATACGAGATGTATTTAGATTCTCAGTTTCAATCTAGACCAAAAATCCGTACTAGAAGCCACATCAGAGTAGGATTCCCTTTTACTTGACAGTTTCTTAAGAATCTACAACTGCACGCCTAGCAAGTTAATGAACAATCCAAGGCAAAAATCCGATAAAAAAACCTTGTAATCACCAGCCTCTCCACACAGCACACACATCTATTGAAATAATATCACATATCAACCGGCTGCAACTTAAACATACTCAAACAAGAAGCTCACAAACAAAGCACTGAAGCAGCCGAATAGATTCTAGCAGCTGCACCGTGCAAGCTTCAACGGCACACGGCACCACATACAGTTACGCATTTACATCGGAAGTCCATAACTGAATTATGTTTCTACAGTGGTTGCAGGGCCACTTTTAGTTGTGTATACATTATTAAGGAGTTGGGGTTTTGAGTCACTTTCTTCACCAACCATATCGACCAGTGGATAAGGAAAATGAAGAATAGGTAAAAGGCTCACCTCCGCGACCTCGACGACGCCTGCCTGCTCGAAGAGCTGGGCGAGGCGCTCGCTGTCCATGTCGTAGGGCAGGTTCCCGACGTACACCTTGGCCTCCTCTGGCGGCTCGACGTACTCCCCGACCTCCTCCTCCCCTTCCCCCTCATCCACCACCCCCTCAACGGCCGCGGAGGCCTCTACGGCGTCGTCCTCCTCAGGCGTGTACTCCTCGTCCTCCTCTTCCTGCTGGTCCGGCTCCGGCGGGTCGGTCTCCTCCGCGGCAGCTGGGTCGGCGAAGTCGAGGGCGGCGGCGGAGTCGAAGGAGTCGGAGGCGGCGAGAGGGGCGAGGGGGAGGCGGCGGGTGGAGCGGAGGTGGAGGAGGCGAGGGGGGGTCGGGGAGAGGAGGACGAGGAAGGGGGTGGAGGCGGAGGCGGGGGTGGGCTTGGGGAGGAAGGCTTCGGTGGCGGCGAGGGAGCGGAGAGACATGGTGATGGAGGAGGCCATGGAGGAGGAAGGAAGGAATGGAAGCGGAGCGAAGGGGATAAGGGAGTTTGGGGAGGGGAGTGGGTGATATTTTTCTCATTTTCTCTCCTTAAAACGTGAGATCCGGCTCCCAAATGGGCCGGGCCGTGATCGCCCTTAATATGTGCGATCCGTCTCCAGAAAGGGCCGGGCCGCCACTGCCGAGAGCGCACACAGCGGCATCCAGCTCCGGTTGGCGCGGCCCAAAATGACATGTTCTTCCGACCGAAAAGGGCGGTAGTTGCAGCCAGTCACGCGGCAAAGAAGTGATGAGCTGCGGCCCTATTTTCTTGAGCTAGGGCTAATGGTCTTTAACTATCGCTAATAAATTAAGATGGTAGTGAAAGGCGAAGTATTAATATGGCCGAAGCGTATATTTTTAGATTCAGAAAATCATTTAGAGAATCCGTTTCAAAAAATCGTTTCGCTTATTTCGACTTTTAAATAAGCCAAAAGTCCAAAACAACAGAACCTATGCCTAGTATCCTATTGCACTGGAATGGAGTAATTACCTGACAGCCCTGTCGGGGGAACAAGGAGCTGGTTCCTGCTCCAGCCAACTCAAATACAAAGATGCTATTTGCCACTAGCATATACTCCATCAATTGAAGCTAAGCGAAGAAATTCATGCAATTACGAAAAGCATGCTGACAGGGGTGGGTCTAGCAACAGGGCAAGCCTAGGCGGCCGTCTTTGGTACCTCACCGACTGTGACCCCCAGCTGCCATAGCCTGGCCACCGACGATGAAGAAGATGCTGTCTTGAGGAGGAAGACAGTGGTTGTTCGTTACTTGGGTTTGCCTGGCGAGCTTCCTCGGCTGCTGGCCTGGTCGCATGAGTGGGGAGAGCCACTAGTCCAGCCACATGATCACCACTCCGAAATCTCTTATCCTTATTTCTATCCTAGCTTATGGCACCGTCTGGAGTGGAGGCGATCGTGCGGCATCGTCGGAAAGCTAGCGAGAAATCAGAGGGCTCTTGGACATGCGGCGGCGAGCAGATGGGGATGGCGCGTCGCGTTGATTCGGGTGGTGAGCCGGCGAAGAGGGGCACATCGTGCACGCTGGGCCGTGGGGGCACGTCGTGAATTACAAGCGAGCCATGTGCCCCGCAACAAGTCGGCGGCGGACGCCGGAGCGGGGAGCGTCGCGGCCTCGAGGGTGCGAGCGTGCGCAGCAACAAGGGGAGACGAAGCGCCAAGCGGGAGCAGCCGATGAGACCGAGTCGGGCGCGTACAACATTGCCAGGAAGATGGCTCCTCAAAACAACTCCAAACCTAAGTCCAAAGCCAAAGGTAAGAGAGGGGAAATAGAGAAATAAGAAATGTTAAAATTGCAATGTATTTTGTGATTTGTGACTAGTTGATTCGATTAGATTTGAAGAGCTATTTTAGCATTGTGTTAAGCAACTTGAGCCTAAATACCAGTGAAAGTAGAACCACTAGCTTTTTCATACAGTACCGCCCAACCTAAAATTTAATCGTAGATCCGCCACTGAGTATGCATGCAATTGTCTTTCACCAACATAATTGTGGACAATCACAAAAAGGTTCATCTCGACTATCTAGTGACTGCAACTAGTCCAAGCGCTGTTAGGGCATCTGTAGTGTATATAACCCAAGGGGTCTTAAGGTGGGTCTCATCTAAACCTTAAGGCTGACTCTATAGTGTATATAACCCAAAGGGCCTTAAGACGGTCCCACTTGACAGATAAAGAAAAACTATATTTTAATGCTTATGGCCAGGTCTTTAGCTTGAAGACCAGCCTTAAACCTTTTTTGCTTATAGCCTGCTTAAGGTCACCCCTGTAATGTATAAAGTTGACCTTAAGGTGGCTTAAGACCCTCTATTTTCATACACTACAGATGCCCTTACCTCTCTACAGTACTGAATTTGAATTGGATCGGAAAAAAAAACAAATCTTTACAATACTGTACATCTGCCATTCCCCTTCCATTTACTATGTTGCTTCACCTGCGTGCATCACGAACAAATTTCGTCAGTTAGTAGTACCTAGGTCCAGATAACTTCAGGTAGAACTATCAAAATCGGATCTATTCTCATTCAATAGTACAAACTACAAACTGTAAAGCATGTCAGTGTTAGAAAGAGGAGGCATGCAAGCATAATCTAACATCAGACTGGAATTTTATTCCTAAGAATGCAACTCACTCTTTATGTTTTTGCCCCTCCCATCGAGACAGAGTACCAGCACAGAATGGCAGTGAGACTAGAAAGGTGCATATATTGCCAAGAGGCAATGCTACCTAGTTGAAGACTTGAAGGTAAGAAATCACTACAGTATCTGTAAGCCTTATTTTTAGCCTAAAATGTGATTACATAAGAAAACTAACTATGCTAGAAACAGTTCGTGAAGGGCGAGAAACAGGTGTCCATGCAGGCGCCCTTGCAACCTCGATTCATCCCTGAAGTTCACACCATTGAAAATAATCGAACTCCATGCCATTTTGGATTTTTTTTCTTTTCAGCTTCTAAAAACTAGTTTTCGACTTTATATAATAAGTAACTTTCAAACATAGTATTGTTTAAGACGGGATTTATACGTTGATTGTAGTATATATTGTAGTGACTTCATTTATATCGGTTAAAATCGCATATGAATTTCTGTTACTCCGTTCTCTCTCTTACAAACAACCTAAAAGTTAAAAGTCACAGTCAAAAACCATAAACAGGCCCTGCAGGGTTAGTACATTCCAAAAAAAAGAGCAAAAATACAAAAACACACATGAAAGTACGTCGGAGTTTTATTTTCCCCTACAACTATTTTAGTGGAACTTTCACCCTTACTAGTCGGTGGCAAGACGAAGACTTGCGTGCGCGCTCTGTCCCACACTATTCGGATTTGGTGTCAACGAAGTAGGTGATGAGCTGAAGACTTGCGTGCGCGCTCTGTCCCACACTATTCGGATTTGGTGTCAACGAAGTAGGTGATGAGCTGAAGACTTGCACGCGCGCACCTTCCCGCACCCTTCAGGCATAGCGTCGATGAAGTCTGTGGCGAGACGAAGACTTGCGCGAGTGCGCTCTGTCCTGCACCCTTCGGACTTGATGTCGATGAAGTCGGCAGCGGGCCGAAGACTTGCGCACACGCGCTCCGTCCCACACCCTTTCGACTTGGCGTCGACGAAGTTAACGACGAGATGAAGCTTTGGCGCGCGCTCCGTCCCCCACCCTTCGCGGTCGGACGAAGTGTGTACGACCACGAGATGATCGAACGAAGTCTCGACTGCGAGCAGGGCCGGCTCTATAGATTTTACGGCCCTTGGACACTACGAAAGCAAGGGCCCTTTAGGCTAAATTTTTTTTTGCCACTTCTAACATGAGAAATCATATACTAGTACTAGTATGAGGTAAATGGGAGCATGTATATAGTTCATAAAACTCAATGTTTATATAAATGCTTCTTAGGCAACATGCGTAGACGGTAGACCTAAAATTGTGACGGAAAGTAAATACATAGGATTAGAATTTTAGAAATTAGAGATAGATAGATCAAAAATTCGGAATTCAGATCTTGGTCAAACGTATCAGAATTCAGATCATGTATTACCTGTATGTATGCGGCAATTCAGGGAGAGTGTCGAGAAGTCGCAACGAGCCACTGACGGCAGAGCCGCAGAGGGCGGACGACCACGGGCAACCGGCAACGATGCGGCGCTGAGGCCTGAGTGCAACTGTGCAAGACTGCAAGTCTGCGAGGGCGAGAAGCGGAGAAGGCGACTAGACGATAACGCGATTACACGAAGCCCCGGCCGCGAGTCCACGACGGCGCGACGTTTCGGTCGTCAGACTTCAATCAACGCTCCTTTTCCCATGGGCTTGTATCATTGTATGTGTGAACCTTCACAATATACTATACATATACTAATATACATGAATTGTTTTGGGCCCCTGATAGCTTGGGCCCTTGGCCGTCGCTCCGGCCGCCTAGGCTCAGAGCCGGGCCTGACTGCGAGGCAATCGGACGAAGCATCTACGACCATGAGGTGGTCGGACGAAGTCTCAACCGTGAGGCGATCGGACGAAGTCTCAACTGCAAGGCAGTCAGACGAAGCGTGTATGACCACGAGTTGGTCAGACGAAATCTCGACCGCGAGGCGGTCGGACGAAGCGTCTATGACCATATGGTGATCGGACGAAGTCTCAACTATGAGGCGGTCGGACGAAAAGTCTATGACCGCTGGGCGGTCGGATGAAGTCTTGACCACAAGGCAGACGAGCAAAGCGTGTACGACCGCTAGGCAGTCAGACAAAGTCTCGATCGTGAGACGGTCGGATGAAGCGTCTACGACCACGAGTTGGTCGAATGAAGTAGCGCGACGAACTCCCTGATGAGACGTGTGAAATGTGCAAGACTCACTGGGGTTACGGCCCGTGGCAGGGACTCCTGTGGGATAGGCCAAACACATGATGCACGCGCGGCCTCGCAAGCTGTCCCGCGCTACCATCTATACTCCATAGAGTTCGCGCAGACGTCGTGGACTTCACGCTTCCGCTTATACTCTGTAGAGTTGCCCAAGACGGCTGAGTTCCCGGTGCTTTATACTCCGCAGAGTATGCTGAGGCGTGAGGCCATCGTGCGATTTATTTTATACTCCGTAGAGTTGCCTAGAACAGCTAAGTTCCCGGCGCTTTATACTCCGCAGAGTACGCCGGAGCGCGAGGCCGCCGTGTGATTTATTTTATACTCTGTAGGGTTGCATAGGACGGTTAAGTTCCCGGCGTTTTATACTTCGCAGAGTATGCCGGGGTGCGAGGCCACCGTGCGATTAATTTTATACTCTGTAGAGTTGCCCGGGACGGCTAAGTTCCCAGTGCTTTATACTTCGCAGAGTACGCCGTGACACGAGACTGCCGTGTGATTTTCACAAATTACGACCCTGAGGAGGTTGGGCGAAGTCACGACCACGAGGTGGTTGGACAAAGCCACGATTGTGATGTGGCCGGACGATGTCATGACAGTGAGGCGGTCAGACGAAATCTCGACCGCGAGGTGGGTGGATGACGTCACGACCATGCAGCGGTCGGACAAGGTCACGACCGCGAGGTGATCGGATGAGGTCGAGACCGCAATGGGGACAGACGAGGTCACGACCACAAGGTGGTTGGACGACGTCACGACCATGCAGCGGTCGGACGAATTCACGACCGCAATGTGGGCGAACGATGTCTAGACCACGAGGTCGGACGAACGTCCAGACAAACATGTACGACCATGGGGCGCTCACCCGGAGGTACAGAGGCCGCGCGAAGTCCGACGGGCGCCCAGTGAAGACTATGCAAAGTCTTGTGGAGGTCGTGCGAAGTTCGTCGGAAACAACATCCGCACGGAGCTCAGCGGAGACCGTGCGAAGTCCCGCAAAAACCGTGTGAAATTTGTCAGAGACGACATCCGCGCGGAGCTCGGTGGAGACCGTGCGATGTCCGCGAAGAAGTCGGAGGCGGGCGCTCTGTCCCCACGCTTCGAACTGGTGTCGACAAAATGTCAACCATAGGATGGTCGTGTATGTCGTGAAGACTTGACCATGATGCGGTCAAAGATGTTGACGAAGGCTTGACCGTAGCGCAGTCGTGGGTGTTGACGGAGGCGTAGTCATGGGTGTTGATGGAGGCATAGTCGTGGGTGTTGACGGAGTTTCGACCCCACAGGGTCGGACGACATCGCCAAAGGGACAACCACGAGGTGGCCTTAAGTGTCGATGCAATCGGCGGCGAGGTGAAAGCTTTGGAGCACGCCGATGTTGTTCAGCCCGGAGGCTCGGCGTGGAGACTCACAAAGGCTCGACGCAGTGCATGAATGCGTATCGATCGACACGCTATGGCTGACGACTGTACTCATGCATATGGAGATCTCGCACAGAGGGCGTGCGGAGGCCGACTCCCTGGTGTCGAGATGACGGCGCATCGAGGTTGACGATCATGCTGGCTCGGGCATTGCGATTGACGGTCGTACCGACTCGGGCGTCATGGTCGACGTTCGTACTAGCGTGGGCGTCGTGGTCGACGGCCGAGCCGGCACGGCCAACTTCGGCGACGATCATGCCAATATTGGCATCGACGCTAGCTCCTCACGTCGGTGCTGACCGCTTGCCACCCGCGGCGCCAGGGCGTCGCTGCCATGGGGTGGCGGGCCTTCGACCACCGGCCGCCGTGTGCTGGACTTCTCTTTCGTTTGGTTGCCGTCGCTTTCTAGTTTTTCTCTTGTGCAGCTTTTTGCACGGTTCCCATGGACGACGCTAACTGTTGTGGCTACTTACCAAACAACATATGAGAAGAGTAACTAGAGAGAGCTGGTAAGAATAAGTAGATCTTCCCCTTGCTCATACCCCTCTTAGGGATTTATATATATGAATGAAGTTGGACGGAAAATTTCTGTCCTACCCCTTGATAATTACAAAAGGTGAGGGTATATTGATATATTTCTCTATACTATTAGGCCTATACATACTGGGTCAGTTGCAAGATCCAGTCACGGGGGATTGGTCCATTCCTACAACAATATCCAAATAGTACTGTACTAACTCAACGAATAAATACAAACAGAAATTTAGTATAATTTACTACTACAATATTAGTATATGAAACTATGCCCCCCCAGTGAAGGTAAGCTGTACACGCGGCATGCAATTACGAAAAAGCAGGGGCGGACCCACAGGGTATGCCAGGTGGACCACGGTCCACCCTGGGGCCCAGCAGTCGAACTCAGTACCGACGCCGGTCAGGCAGTCAATCCCGCTGCTGACGGTTCGCCTGCCGGCCTGCCGCACGCGCCTGACGGTTCGCCTGAGTGTATGTTGTATGCTGCTGTGGCAATGCACTTAGGATCAACCACTTCTGTCCGACTGTCCGTCCTCAAGCTAGAAGCCTGACAGTCATCTCATTGTTTCAGGCAATCCTCCAGCAATCATCGCTAAGGGTGGGTTCTCGGAATCTCGGGCCTATTTCCTGATTGATTCCAGTGAAAATGCTTATCAGTTTGTTGCGAGTTCTAGCTCTCCCGACACAGCCCTGTGGTGCGATGTTCAGTTAACCAAGGATAGCGTTGGCATCTGCCGGCTGTCTCTGCCTCACGTCTGCATTTTGTATCTTATCTGTAGAGTTGGCATCATTCTGCCGACAATCGAGGTGCATTTCGAGCATCTGAAGGCAGATGCGAAAGTTCACGTTGGGACCAGGGGACTGCCTACATTCTGAACTCAATCACTAACATTCTTGAGGTATTTTTCTTTTCTTTTCCCAGTAAAGTGTATTGCCACATGGTAATTTGAACAATACTGGTCCTGAATTTCATTTTGTTTAGTTCATATGGTATGAGACTTTTGAGTTCTTGATCAGGGAGCAGCAATTGCTCTGCACATATTGCCAAGCAGGAAGCAGACGATGCCAATTCTCCATGACATCAGTGCCATCATCAAGCCTTGCAGGTATAAGTTCTTGAGTGGATTTGTGTTTTACAGTTCTGTGTACTTTTTGGCCATTATGTGTTTTTCTTTTTTGATTTCTCAAGTTGCTCTGTTGTTGTGCAGAATGACTCTGCTGCTAGGCCCGCCATGATCGGGGAAGACCACATTGCTGCTTGCATTGGCTGGGAGGCTTGGTAAAGATCTTAAGGTATACAAATTGTGCAATGAGTTCTCATGGTTCTATGTTTTCTTTTTTTGAACGAAATGCAGGAGAGATGGGTTTACTAGTTTACTTCATTACTTGTTCTTCAGTATAAAAGAGTTTTCACTAAGTAAACAGAGGTGTAGATGCGAAACACCATGGTCAACAGTCTGCTATGTTTAGTGTAGGCATATACGGCTGAACTATCTGCTTTCCGCTAGCATTCCACCATTCGTCAACCTCTAGGCTTTGTTTAGTGCAGGCCTTGGAGTTACAATCACACCCCAAACCCCCCTTTCCTTTGCAGGTTTCAGGCTAAATAACTTATAAGAAAAAATTGATCATATACCCTCCATTTAGATGGAAATTGAGGATTTACCCTCCTGACCCACGTGTCAGTGACTTATGATGACCCCACGTGTCATTGAGATGTGGAGGGTAAATCCTCAATTTCCCAACTAAAGGGAGAGTATATGATCCAATTTCCCGCTATGCTATGCACCTATTAAGCAATCACATAACAAATATTGCAGCTCCCTACACATTCCTTTATTGTTTGTTACCTTTTTTTTGTTACTCAGATTTGCTGCGTGAGTTGTTAAGACGAGAGAAAGCATCGAACATCAAGCCTGATGCCGATATTGATGTTTTCAAGAAGGTATGCCATACATACACCATATATAAATCAAGAAACTTTCGATGCTTTCTTGCAATTGTCATGATAACTAATCATCAAAACATACATTTAAAATTCTGTGCTCATTGCAGGCAGCTACACTGGGAGGGCAAGAAGCCAAGGTGGTCACAGAGTACATGCTGAAGGTATGAATATCTTGGGAGGGCAAATTTTACAATTATTTACCGAATTGGCAAATGGTTTTACCGAATTGCATATGAAAATTTTGGTACGGCATACCCTTTGGTAAAATCCTGGGTCCGCCACTGCGAAAAAGCACGAAATTGTCTTTCACCAACGTAATTGTCGACCCTAAGGTTAATCTTTACTATCTGCTGACTGAACTTAATCCGCTTTACAGTACTGTACATCTGCCATTTCCCTTCCATTTACCATGCTTCACCTGCGCGCATCTTAAATAAATTAAGCTTCATCAGTAAGTAGTACCCAGGTCCAGATAGCTTCAGGAAGAATGATCCAATTCAGTCGGATCTATTCCCATTCAATAGTACAGGCTACATATCGGTAATAGAAAGAGGAGGCATGCAAGCATAATCTAGCATCTGACCGGAAATTTATTCCTAAGAATGCAACTCATTCTTAATGTTTTTTCCCATCGAGACAGAGAGCACTGAATGGTGAATGGTAGTGAGACTAGAATGTGCCCAAGAGGCAATTCTACCTAGTTCAAGGTTCCACTACAGTATCTGTAAGCCTTACTTTTAGCCTCAAATGTGACCACTGATCAGAAAGCCACCTGTGCTAGTAACAGCTGAGGAAGGGGGAGGAACAGGTGTCCTTGTAGGCGCGCTTGCAAACTCATCACTGAAGATCACACCATTGAAAATGAATCAAACTCCAGAACAAAAAAACATTTTAACTGCACGCTAGTACGTTCAGTTTCCCTCTCTACATACATACCTGATCCTTTGGCTGATTATTGCTGCGTACTGGGTTGGAATCTTCATCAGCGCTTCCAACGCAAATTGTTCCTTCTTGTCTTGAGGCATTTCTCTTGACATTATCTTGGTGAAATCCACAAACTGCAAGGAATATAGAGTGAAAAATCAAGAGTAAACAATCTCATAGGAACCGACATCTGATGATGCTAAACACCTGGAAATTATCAAACAGTCGTCGATCGTCATGGCAGTGCATTAGATCATCCCATGGCCCATCGCCAACTCCTACAAGGACAACAGACAGAGGGAACCGACTGCAAACACAACAAGGCCATATCCCAAAGTACAGTTATAAGGCCATATCCCAAAGTACAGTTATAGGCGTATAGAGTTGTAGCTGTCTAAAGATATGGCACATTGGGTATATAAAAATGGTAAATAAAAACAAATAAAGTAGGTTGCATCTTCTCATCAAGGTGAGTATTTGAAACATCTACTTAGCAATTGCCTGTTTTCAGTATTACCTGGCATGTATGAGAGCCTGAAGAGTCCTTTCTTCTAGGTAGTTTTCTGATCTTATTTCTTCCGGGTAGCTTGCACAATGAGCTCCAGAACTTCTTGGAACCTGGGGTGTCATGAGCAATACAAGCATAAGAGCAACTTCATGTCAGTGCATTAGGTTCATGGCGAATGGCTGAAACATATCGATACTGCCTTTTTTCATTTCAAGAAAGTGGCCATTGTTCACTTTGTTATACTTTGTTCAGGTTGTTGCTGCAACATGAATTTAAGTTTCTTTATCTCAAGAAAATACAACGAAAAAATAGCAAGAGAAAAAGATGTCAAAAAGATCAACATTACAGGAGAAATCGAGTCTCACTATCATATGCAACTACTTTTGCAGTTGAGTTTTTAAAGCCACAGAAATATGGCGTACCTGCCCGTCAGCTATTATCAGTAGGATGTGATACAGATAGCCAGAGTCTTCAACTATTCTCGTTGCAGTTTCTATTATTGGAGCTAGAGATGTTGGACCTAATCCGAATTTATCAGTTATTACAATGATTACAAGACTAACTTCAGCAAAAGGGAGTGGAAAAAGCAAGTTGGCAGCCTGATGATACCAGATAGCCGCACATGTGGGACGATTTCTCTGTATCTCTGTAGCACTTCTGGAATGCCGATGCATGCTCGCCCATCTCGGTCGAAGCTGAACACATTTTGATCATGTGTTGATGCTGGAAGCAGATTAATTTACCACTGGTGAGTGATCATTCAGTATGAAGAACTCGTTTATGATGCCATATTTAGGGAATGAAGAAGAGAGCCTTACTATCCCCAAATCCAAAACACGGGATTATGTTGTCTTCATCGAAAACCGATAAAGTTTCCCCAATGATGCTGATTGCTTGCTCATAAGGATTAGGAGAGTTCCCAATGTGATGCAGACTTCTTCCGTTGAAACAATGTTGCCCTTTTCATCCATCAAAACTCTAGTCATGCTCAATGCCTCAATGAAGAAAATGTAACACCAATGTGATGCTCATTGCTCAGAGACTAAGAATACCTGTCCATTCGTTGCTCTTAGTGAAATCCACTCCAATTATAAGATTGGATGACTCGAGCCCAACCTCTTGTAGAGCTTCCGTAACCTGAAAGAGATTCAAGATACAACGACAATATTGTGTAAAGTTGAGAATAACTTGTGATTCTTGCTGAGGCAAACAGCCAAACAGAGGGGAATACACTGACCTGATCCAAGGTATCATAGCTTTGGTCTATTCTTCCATATGGCCTTTCTGCTCCATGGCCCGCAGCACCTGTGGCTGCAGTTGGAGAGTTGGCAACGAGCAGATCCCAGCTGCTGCTGCTCATGTCGCCTATCCTTACATCAGGCTGCTCTCCTGCACCATATCTCTTTAGACATACTGCCCAAGTAAAAATGGTGCAGACTACCAGTAAGAATGCAGAAAGAATCATCTCCAATTAAAATGGTGTCTCTATCTCAAAGCAAAACCAGGTAACGAAGTCTGAAGAGCTCGGTGGAAGAAGCAGGATTCCACTGCCAGCCTTTTATATTGAGAGACGAGGAGGAGAAGCAGCTGAAGCTAAGCTGAGCGATTGGTCAGAAACGAAGCTTCACGGCAAGATCCCGTGGATTTCAGGGTAAAAAACAAAGGAAGTCGACAGGCAAAACGCGCGAATGTTATCGCTGGGTACGCTGAAACGAGTAACTAACTGGATAGCAGATAGTGTATATGGTGGCTGCAGTGCAATCAGGTCGCCCAAGAAGCATCATATTATATTGCTAAATTTCAGGGCGAGTGCAGCACCGACGAGCCTTTTGCGTCATCGGTAGAAATCTAAAGGTAGCGAGATTGGGTTCATACCTTAAGTCACTTGCTGGTGACTTGTTGGAATATGCTTTGCTCTTTTTGCTGGTTGGTTGGTGGTGTCTTGGGTTCAGTTAGCCAGCGTCAAAATTCTCTTCAGATAATCCGCATGTACCTAAAATGTAGATGATTAATTACTAGAGAACTTAAAAGCAATAACAGAATTTTTTTTTCTACAGAAAAGCACCAAGATAATGCCATGAACGAACCACTCACCTGGAACTGGAAGTGAAAGAAAGCAATCCGCGTGCGGCGAGATGGGGCGGGACACGACTTGACCTGAGCCGATGACCAAGAAAGCTGCCGTCTCCTCTACGATGGTATAGTCATGTGGTGCACAGTGCACATCCAATAGCAGCAGGCCAGCAGCTTAGATACCACATTGCTTGTCCTTTTTGGCTGTGACTTATATCTTTTGGCTGAAATTTTTAAATTTTAGTTGTTTGTGACAGAGATTACAAAGAGAAATACTCGCTTGCGATTTTGGTTTATACAGATATTGGGCTTTTAACGTGCATTACAGTTAACTTGTAGACCCTGTCTTAAGAAAATACTCCGTTTGAAAGTTAGGTACTGTAGTAAAAGCCAAAAATCGTTTTTAGAAGTGTAAAGAACAGGGCCATAGCCGCTCAATTTGCAGCTTCGGTTTCCTGTTTATTCCCCCCAAAATAGATGATTCTCAAATAGCGACTATATCTCTCTTTGTTTTGTGCATTATCCACCCAGAGCATAAAGTTTCTCTGTACAGTGCATTTTCCACCCGAAGCAGCAGAACAGAGTACCATACAGAAGACCAAGTGATATATCAGAACAGAATGGAACAATTTTGTCAAAGAATGAACATCTTGACATCTTCACTACATCCAAAGTGGTAACTTTTACAATTTAATGGTGCCTCCATCTAACACCCTCGTGGGTTTGCACAGTACATGCGTGAAGAAATTGGCAAAATATCTACGAGAAGAAGAAAGCAAACCAAAACACAATCTACTGTTCCCTTTTCGACTTATCTAAATGAAAGAGTCGGACCCGCATTTCAATCTGTATAAATATGCCAAAACTATATCAGGGGTTCAGATAGCTCCATCTCATTGGACGTTTGATCAGTCTCAGCTGGAGGTAATCGCACATAGTTCAGTCCCAACCATTGCCATGGCCAGCACATGTACCTATGGCCATTGCGATTGCCCAAATCCGTTCTATTGTCTGATTCTTCGAGCTGCCTATTAAGCTCCTCCAGTCTCTCTCGTAGCCTCGAAGATCTTGTATCCGCTAGTTTTAGTGATTTCTCTGCAGCGTCACGTGCCGCCATTGCTGCAGCCGCTGTCTCTTCCTTGAACTTCAGCTTGTTTTCTAGCTCCAGCATTGCTTGTTTTGCTTCGACTAATTCCTTACGAAGGGATGATATCTGTGCAACACAGCTTGATGAGAATTGAGTTCAACTTATCAACAATCAAGTGGTTGGTTAGAACCAAAAAAGATGTTTCACCCCTTATAAAAAAACAGTCATTTCTTTGCATCAGTTAATCTATATATGCTCTCTTCAAGACAAATCCCAAAAGACCGCACTATCTGTACACGAAGGATCCAATGGCTCTATATCAGGGCTGCCTTGCAGATTGCTCTATCCTTCGCACAGTCACTGTGCAAATGATGGGGCCCAGCTACATCTGCTGCCACCACTGACTGCACAAGCCCTTACTTGCACTACCACACATCAATAGACAGCCTAAGGGATCTAAATTGTTAACTCACAACTGAAACTCTACACTATGGCCAAGGTGACAAGGTGATATCTAGCACTGCACGTAGGAACAGTAGGTTGTTACTACCCTTAACTCCCAAGATGTAACAAAAAAAAGGGTCATGAAGAAGCAAATTATTGATGAGAAAACTGAATATATAACAAAGCAGCCATATTAAAGTTGACATGGAACCTACCAGCATGGCAGCATAAGAAACAAGTTTGAATTATCGTGGAATCTCATTAAGCTACATCATATGATAGTGAGTCTTATGTTTGTCCCAATATCATGAATAAAATTTACCTGTATCAGTATATCATAACATGTATAGACGTGAAGTAATGATATTTTTGCTAAATTGCAATATATGTACAGGTCAATATGTTAAATGCTATTACCGTAAAAATATATATGCTATTTTACGTGTTGCAAACATTCCTATCATCCTATGTGCTTTCTTACAGTCAGTGTAGTGGTTCACTGTCAAGGCACCAAACATAAGTTGCAAAACTGTGCATGGTAGTTTGCTTGCATCTGAAATAAGTTCAATATGCTCAAAATTATTCTCCAAAAGAAATGTTTATAATCAGATGACAGTGGTGCAAGCTGGCTAAAATGGTTGAGCCATCGGCTTTAAAATGTAACTCAAAGAGACACAAATAGGACACTCGAAGCATAAAGAGCATGCAGAATTATGGAACATGTTTGTATCAAAGCACCTGAGTTTGAAACTCCTGTTCAATTGCTCTACCAGCTTCAGCTTCCTCCTCAGCTGCCATCTTCCATCTTTTAATCTCTTCTTCGGCGGCTGTCACATCCATCATCAGACCTTCAACCTAAGAGTGCATGGTACGTGGTTACCTGAGAGTGATAAAAGTAGTATGCTTGAAAAATCAGGCTAGGCATGAGGAGAAAATTACACTGTCATTTGCCACCCTTTCCTTCTCTTCAAGATGCTTTATTTGCTTCCTTAGCTGGCCAATCTCTTTTTCTTGCCCTTCCAGCCTTGTTCTAAGTAGACCAGACTCCGCCCTTAAAGCCAAAGTACATAGATGAGCACAAGCAAGAAGCAAATTAGGATCATTCAAAACATCCGTGATAGGAAACAACATTGCTGTTTCAGTTCCCATATTGAGATTTCAAAATGCGACATTTTAACAATGGCTATTAGCAATTCATATATGTTCTGTTTTGTTACACAGAAGTTCACATAAGGATATGTTTTAATCCATATGGCTTCACACCAAACCTATCAGGTAGTCCTCTAAATTGATAAATGTTATTCTAAAAGTTCAAAAGGCAGCAAACATAACAACACAAACTTGAACCAAGGCTTGCTCTACCCATGGAACTAGGAATGATGAAACCTACCGAAGATTGGAAGTAAATAGAACCAAAACTTAACAACAACAGTAGCTACCTAAGTGCTTCAACAAGATGTTGCAGCTCAACGATCTTAACCTGAGACTCCTTCATGGTATTCTCCAATGCCCCTGCCTGCAATGTTGATTGTATAACAAACAATTCAAATTTAGTGCACCGAAGAGGCTCATGAACTTGTAACACCATAACATTACAGTGCTCTCTTACCAGGGTATAGACCTCATCCTTCTCCACGCTCCCTGGCCGGTGCTTCCTGCGCTCGTTGAGCCCTATCTCAATCCCGGCTTCCCTCAGTCCATCCTCAGCAACCTTCAACACCTCACTCGTGTTCGCTTGCAGCGCGCTCCGGAGCAGCACCCCAATGTGCTCTTTCTCCCGTATCAACTCATCCACCCTCTCCTCCAAACCCCTCACCTTGCTATGCCTTGCATCCACCCATGCCCCCACTTTCTGCAGGGCCATGGCCGCTAGCTCATACGCCATCTTCGTCCCTTCCAGCGACACCTTGAGGCTCTCCTCCACGTCCGTCTCCTTCCACACGAACACCGAATCAGACAGTGCACTGGCCGCTTCCGCGTCCACCAGCTTGACTAACTCGCGCATCTCATCGTACACCTTGGAGGCGCACCCGATCTGCTCGGCGAGCACGGGCCTCTGCGCGTCCAGCTTGCCCTCCAGGAGGGCGACTTTTTCGCGCAGCAGCGAGATCTCGGCCTCCCGGTCGGACAGAGACTTGGAGAGGGAGTCGCACTCGGCGGACCTGGAGGCGAGGGATGCCTCGATCTCGGAGACCTCGATTGCGATCCGGTAGTTGCGGTGGTCCATCTGCTCGCGCGCGCGGTCCCGGTCGCGGTTGGCGGCGTCGATCTGGGAGAGGAGGTCGTCGACGATGTCATTTGCGCGCTTGAGGACGCCGTAGGCGAGGGCGGGGAGGCCGGAGGAGTACTTGTGGGAGGTGGGGAGCGGGGCGGGCGCGGCGGCGGAGGAGGGAGAGGCCTTGGCGGAGATGCGCTCGAAGCCGGACGAGAGCATGGAGGAGGCAGTGGAGGCCTCGGCCTGGAGCGCGGCGAGCGCGCGGGAGGAGGCGGCGGCCTCGGCGGTGAGGTCGTCGCGCTTGCGGAGGACGTCCTGCGCGAAGGCCTTGAGGCGGCTGAGGCGGGACTCCGAGTCAGCGAGGGCATCCTCGGCCGCGCGGCGGAGGCGGCGCTCCTCGTCCAGCTCAGCGGCCAGGTCGAGCAGGCGCTGGGCCTGCGCCTGCGCCTGCGCCGGTGCATGGGACTGGGATTGGGTTTCTGATGGGGATGGGGTCTTGTGGGAGGTGGAGGGGGAGGAGGGAGGCGGGAGGGGGTCCTCGTCGACGTCGGAGAGGACGGCATCTTCGTCGTCGGCCATGGGGGTTGGAATTGGCTTGGCTTTCGTCGCCTTGCCGTGTTGGACGCGGGCGGAAGGGTGGGGTGGGTGACGTGATTAGGTGCGTTTTACTCGGAGAGCTGGGTCGTTCAGACGACGACCTCATCGTGCGACTCCTCTCTCCACAGTCCAACCAAAGTCGTTTTACATGATGATCTCTAGGTGTAATAATTTTTCTAACTTTTATTAGGAAACACTAATTGACATATGTTCGTTGCTCATTTTTGTAAATGGTGTCCATGGTTACAGAAACAATTCGATTTTTGAGGGTTTAGAAAAATTATAATGTTTCAACCAGGGTTTAAGAGTGTGAGATCTATGACGATAGATAGCAAAGCTTACGGTAAGCTAGATTTTGATAACGGGTGACAAGCAAGAGAGAAAGTAGAATGGCGATATAGGATACTAGGATACTGTTTCAAAGTACTGTCGTTTTTGTCTTTTGGTTGGAAATGTGGACACATTTGGACCTCTAAACACCCGAAATTCCATTTTTGACCCTCAAACCAAAAAAATTCCAAATCTAGACCCCTCCGAGCGCACGACCCACTCTCCGAGCACACGATTCATTTTTTGACCGCATGACCCACTCTCCGAGCGCACGACCGCCTCCCGACAACAAAACGCGGGTCGTGCGGTCAAAAAATGAATCGTGCGCTCGGAGAGTAGGTCGTGCGCTCGGAGGAGTCCAAATTTGGATTTTTTTTTGGTTTGGGGACCAAAAATGGAATTTCGGGTGTTTAGAGGTCCAAATGTGTCCAAAATTTACTTTGGCCTTTTGCCTTGTCCTTTAATTTTATCTTATAAATAGTAATAATTTATAGAGAAATTTGTAAAGAGAGACACTCGTGTCACTACAGTGTGTACTACAATCGACTAGTAGGCTCTAGTTTAAAAGGACACTCCGAGGTACTGTAAAAAAGTCATTTATTGTAGATAATCAGTTTGTAGAAGCTAATATGAATAGGGCAAATATAATGGTTGTTAGCATTTTTGGGCATTCAATTAAAGAAAAATAAAGAAAACATACAAAATGAAAAACATTTTTATATGTCCACGAGTAATGCAAAAAAAGAAAAAAAATATATTAAGAAACCAATGTGTTTTAAATGGCTTTTGACTTGTTGTTTGGAACAGGGCGTAGAGAGGGAGAGTGGGGTTGGAGAGCTGTAAGATGGTCTTGCGAGGCCGAAGGGCAAGGTTGCCGGAAAGTGAGATGAGAGGAGGCTAGGTGCCGCTAGGGCTCAATGTTGAATCAACCAACTTAAGGAGGGAAAACATTTACACCGTCCATCATATACATGTTAACAAATGTTTTAAGACTATTCATGTGTTGACGGAGGCAAGGTAGTCTAGTTTACATTGATTAATTATGCCTAAGGTATCCTCCTCTTGCTTTATAAACTCCGCCAGTAACTGCTCGCGTGATATTGATACAAACCAAGTTCATCCACAATACATGTCAGACGGCTAATGCTTAACGAACACATATTATTTTTATTCAGTAGCAAAACGGTCTAAGATTTTGAGTGAGCGGTTAGAGATCCTGGGGCACCCAGCGGTCAGAGGCTACGGTGATCGAAACTCACAGTTATCAAAAGTTACTTGAGATATGAAGTATCATAAATTAATCACCACAAATCATACGTGATTACATATAGTGCTTTACATGATCTGTAAGCAAACCAAGTTCATCCACAATACATGTTAGACGGCTAATGCTTAAAGAACACATATTATTTAGAGTAAAGTCCATTACTGGTCCTTAAACTTTTTATGCTATGTCATCCCGGTCCATAGACTTTTAAAGTATGCCATCCCGGTCCCTAAACTTCAAAATGTGCCATTACCGGTCCTTAAACTTTTTATACTGTGTCATCCCGGTCCATAGACTTTCAAAAGTGTGTCATTACAGCTGGACCCGTAACAGGTGGTAATGGCACACTTTGAAAGTTTAGGGACCGAGATGACATACTTTAAAAGTCTATGGACCGGGATGACACAGTATAAAAAGTTTAAGGACCGGTAATGGACTTTACTCTATTATTTTTATTCAGTAGCAAAACGGTCTAAGATTCTAAGTGAGCGGTTAGAGATCCTGAGGCACCCAGCGGTCAGAGGCTACGGTGATCGAAACTCACAGTTATCAAAAGTTACTTGAGATATGAAGTATCTTAAATTAATCACCACAAATCATACGTGATTGCATATAGTGCTTTACATGATCTGTAAGCAAACCGGTATACAATATTTTGCTAGTCACAAAGAACAAACAAACCCGTGTTATCTGTTATATATTGCAAGGATATATATAAGCATATACAAACATCATCGAGCATCCATAATTTAGTTGTGGTTGTTCTCCCAGAACTGAGCTTGGAGCCAATCCACAGCCTTCTTGTCCACCTGGAATGCCTTGGAAAGGACATCATCCGAGATTGGTGGCTTCGATCCAAACACTGCATTAGCAATGGTGATTGCACCAGGGTTTTGGCTGCTGAGCGCGGCGATGGCAGCAGCCGGCTTGTCGTAGCTTGGATTGAACTGGAAGTGGATGAGCCCCTGTGGGAACACGAACACGTCTCCCTTGTTGAGCGTCTTGGTGAGCAGCTTGTTGTCCGGGTTGGAGGTGACGAATCCGACATGGAGTGTGCCCTCGAGGACGGTTAGAATCTCCGTGGCGCGTGGGTGAGTGTGTGGCGGGTTCTGCCCTTGGGGAGCGTAGTCGATGCGTGCCATGGAGATGCCGAGGGTGTTGAGGCCTGCAAGTTTCATCACGTTGATCAATGTGACGTTTGACCCGACCTTGCTCTTGGTCGTGTCCATCGGTTTGTCGAGGTTGGCGGCGAGGAAGAAGTCCTCCGGCTTCACGTCGTCGGCGTCCTTACAGGGGAACCCATTGACACGCACTGCGACATCAAAGAAGCAACGTATATACATGCGTTAGAAAGCCAAACGAAACATTGCTAGTGCATGTGTCGATCTGATAGATGCAAGGGTCTCTACCAGGTGAGTCCTTGTTCATGTCGGCGACACAGAAGTCCTGGAGAGGGCTGGGATCTGAAGCCATGGCCTGCGAAGCGACCAAGGCGAGAACAGCAGATAGGAGGAGGAGGAGGTTGTAGGAGGCCATCTAGCTAAGATGGAACTTTGCTAGCTAGCTCTTCTACAGATGTTAGCTTTGTACAGGTAGTCGATGCTTGTTGTGTGTATGGAGCTAGCTGATGCTTTGGCCATGAAGGGGATGCATGCATATATATAGCGTGTGAGCAGGTGAGATTCAGAAGATCAGGTCAAGGAGTGGTCGACAGGACAGATCGAAATGGTGTCAGGTTGAGCTAAGCGACTGGTTCTCGTCTTGGCGTATACAAATTGCGTCCGGCCGTGCAAGCAATTACTTATTTTGTTCGATTGACGCGGTCTTGTATAGATAACTCTCTACGATCCCAAAAATGAGGTGACCGAGTAACTCCGATTTGATGATGGTGGTGTCGTCATGCATGACATTGCAGATTTGTTGTTTGATCAGGTGAAGAAAAGTGCATGTTAGAATAATATTTAGGGTGTGTATAGGTATCACCCGGATGTTTTCTTCACAACAATCATCCACATTTCGGACCGTTGGATTAGAGATCCAATGGTCTCTTTTTTTGGAGGGGGGAGAATTTTTTTTGGAGGGGGGTGAATTTTTTTGGAGGGGGTGGGGAGAATTTGTGGCCCTTAGATCTCTAATCCAACGGTCACAAATCTGGATGATAGTTAGAAAGAAAACATCCGGATGATATCTATCAATACCCTAATATTTAACCTCATAACGTGATGTCCTTGGACCTTTTGATCTCTGTACGTACTTACGTTGGTGCATGCATGGAATGGATCAACGCTTTATTTTCTTCTCTCGGTTAATTTATACACATTCACCTATCGCCAATGTTCTAAATAGCGTGTAGCGGCAAAGTCATTTTATGGAGAATAGCATATAGCAGCGATATAGCGGACGCAACATACTCTGCTATATTTATAGAAATCCAGAGTAAAATAAATCAGTTTTGAAATTAAATAACCTATCTTGTATTACGATTGTTTGTTTCTGTGCGTATCTCAAGTTTTGAGTAGTGATTTAAAATGGAAGATGGCAACATTATGCAACAAATGAATAATATCAAAAGCTAAAAATGTATTTCTACTATAGCACTGCAACAAACATGCACTATAGAGGCCATAGCGGGTTGTAGCAGACCACAGCGGGATGTTGTAGCGCCATAACTATTCAAAATGCTACAGACAGCTGCTGCATAGCAGCCACTATCCCCACCCGCTATATTGGGACTACAGCAAGACTATATCGGGCTATTTAAAACAATGCCCAAGGTGAATCTAGATCTATGATAGTCTAAGCTCAAGCTTGGGACGTGTAATTTTTATTAGTGCAAAGTTTAGATAAGTCCAAGGCATAACCTTTCTCTAGTTTAAGTAGTAGTGTTCTTCAGCCCTCTAAACTCGAGGTATGATAAAATCCTAGGTCTGCTACTGAAAATGCCTATGGCCATTATTTATTATTTTCTTCAACCGGCTTCATCACATTTGGTTTCCTTTGTACGGAATACTGAGAAAAAAATCTCATGCATACAGGATATAACTAACGGATGAGTTTTACATGCCCGGCCGGTCAGCGGTCACCATCGATTATGAGTACCACAACAAGCTCAAAGTTATTTTCATCGCTCAACTAATGGATGAGTTTTTACATTCCTGGCCGGCCGGTCACCATCATTTTTTCTACATGAACAAACCAAATAAATATAATCTATACTCAGTCGTCAATATACGGTACGACCATGTCAGAGTACTGGTCTAATGCAAGATAATCATAGTTAATTAATCTCAACACGTTCTGTTGCATGCAGCCAGTGGCCGTTTCAAGCGAGTTCTACATTCTGCTTTGACTCGTTCACAAGCTCACCTACTCTTTCCGCTACTAGACATATATACATTTCCAAACCCTCCATGGCCAGAAGCCGGCTATTGACGACTGTTTCCTTCTCCGTGTTTCTCTCATGTTTTCATCGACGAGAACACGAAAAGAATACGAAGAAAGAAACTGAGAAACCGTGTTCCCATAGCCAAAGCATCAACCACAACAAACACAACCACTGCTACTTGAGCCTTGAGCACCAGCTTCACCTAGACACCTAGCCAAATTAATGGCCGCCGCCTCCTGCACCCTTCTCCTCGCTGCTCTTCTTGCGTTGGTCTCATGGCAGGCCAGGGCTTCCGACCCTAGCCCTCTCCAGGACTTTTGCGTCGCCGCCAAGTACTCGCATGGTATATATGTGCTCTCAGTACGTCTTGTTTTGGCATCAGATCACATCTGTTGTGAGATCTAAACACATTGAGATATCTCATGGAAGAGTACTCAAACATGTGTTGAGATAATGCCTTTCTGAATGAAACTTTTGCTTGTATTTGATGCCGTGCGTATGAATGCTTGCAAGGACGCAAAGGACGCGAAGGCCGATGACTTCTTCCTGGCGGCCAACCTTGACAAGACGATGGACGCTACGATGAGCAAGGTCGGGTCCAACCGACGTCACCTTGATCAATGTGATGAAATTTGCTGGTCTCAACACGCTTGGGATCTTCATGGCCCGCATTGACAATGCGCCCTTGGGCGAGAACCCACCACACACGCACCCTCGTGCCATCGAAATCCTGAAAGTGCTTGAGGGCACTCTCTATGTCGGCTTTGTCACATGAAACCCTGACAGCAAGCTCTTTGCCAAGGTCCTCAACAAGGGCTCTTTGTCTTTGTTTTCCCTCAAGGACTCGTCCACTTCTGATTCAACCCTAACCCTACAATCCCACGGTTGCAATTGCAGCACTCGGTAGCCAGAACCCAGGAGCAATCACCATTGCCAATGCTGTGTTTGGTTCAAAGCCACCTATCGCGGATGATGTTTTGGGCAAGGCATTTCAAGTGCACAAGAAATTAGTAGACTGGTTCCAGGCCCAATTGTGGGTAAACAACCACAATTAAGTCGATGATGTATAGGGTGGGTTCTTTTGGACTGTGACTTTTAGCTTTTGAATTTTGATTATTCGCGAGAGAGAGTATAAAGAGATATGGTCGCATGTGATTTTAGCCGATATAGCTGAAGTCGGTATAATGTCTACTACAATCGACTTGTACACACTATCGACGTGACGTATCATTTAAAAGCTAGTTACTATAGCAAAAGCCAAAGGCTCCATTTATTTAGGATTTTATTTGGCTTATAAGTAAAAAAAAGTAAAGCCTAAACAAAGGATGATTTTTTTCATCTAGCTTATGAAAAGCTTAAGCCATTTTAAGTCTAAAATCAAAAGCCATAGAAAATGTGCTTTTTTTTGCTTTTGCGGAATGAAATATCCCTTTGCCACTCAAGTTCACTAAAATTACCCACCAAATACTGGGCCTGTTTTTTTTTTGTTGCGGCTTATAGCTTTTGGTTACGGCTTATGGCTTTTGGGCTGTTTGTATGAGAGATTACAAAGTAATAGAAACTCACGTGCGGTTTTTGACAATATAAATGAAGTCAGTAAAGTATGTACTACAATTAACTAGTAGACCCTATCTTAAAAAAATACTCCGTTTAAAAGCTAGTTACTGTAGAAAAACCGAAAAGCAGCTTTTAGAAGCTAAAAAGAACAGGGCCACTATTCATATATAATTTCAAATCCTTTCATTTTTTTCCTCCTTCCCACTCCGTTTTCTTTTTCCCTTCGGCTTCCTCACCATCTCCCTCTCCCAAGCGACTCACCCTGATGCCACCGTTCTCCCCCCGCGACACTCGACGCCTCCATCCTGCTACCACGCCCACCGGCGCCGTCCCTGCACCCCAACCCCACCAGCCTCCCTCTTCCCCGTGCTCAACACCACATGCCTCCCTTAAGCCCGCGCCCAACGTCGTCGGCATCCCTTGTCCTTGCTCCTGCCGCCACCATCCTACCTCGGGCCTGAAAACCTCGTCGTCCACTCCTTCGATGGGTGTTGTGGACATGGATATTAACTCATTTTCTTCATTTTTCTTTCTTTTTTTTGAATTGAATGAGGATATATGTAGTGATTATCAAGGTCATGATCAGTGATTCATGTTCAAAGTAGTTCTCAAAAATCTGTAAATTACCACTGATTCTCAAGTTGTGATGTGTGAATTTCATATCTTCTTAGCTTATTTGTGAAAGGGTATTTCAAACATTCAATATTGAAGATAATAAGCCAACCCAAGCAAAAACCAAACTACCAAACATATTGGCTTTGCTTAAAATCTAGGTGCTTATAAACTGATTAAACCAAAAAGCTAGTTTTAAACTATCTAAACAAACAGGGCCATCCAAAAGGAAGGTCAATCCAATTGGTCCTTTTGGAATGAACCACTAAAACACAACGAGAGCTGCCTTCATCCTTGTTTCTCCTATCTTGTATTAACTGCACAGATAAAATTTTGTAGGATGCTTAATCATCTTGAGAACCTTTATAGAATTTTTTGGCCATATGGCACTATTTGAACCCGTATTTACAAAAATATCAGTATGTGCGTGAGAATAGCAAAAATGGCACTTCTATGTATGGTGACCGAGTGGCAGTGGTATGGAGCTGACACATGGCGCTTAGAGCCCCGTCACTGTGTGGCAGGCGGCCTGCCGTCTGGCCACCGTGCGCCTCCCAGCATGCCGCCTGGCCACCATGCAGCAGGTAATTAAGCCGACTAATTAGCTAGCTTAATTACCTGCCTTAATTATTATTTTATATTACTATTTCTTTGATTTTTTTAAATATAGCACTTCATTGTGTAATTTTTATAATTTTATCCGGTGTGAATGTTGCTCGAAAATTTATACAATTATGTTGTTTGTAGGAATTGTTATATATAGCAAATAAACTCTAAAAAATATGAAATTTTATTTGGAGCCTCCTGGCACAGTCATCCTAATTGTCTATTTTTTTAGAATTTTATGCATTATGAATTTTGCTCGACTGATGCTGGCACATTCAGGTCCTGCGCTGGTGGAGCGCCGTAACGATAACAAAACAACAGTTGATCTAACAAGGGGTGACATGGCAAGCAGTCTAAGGAACCAAGGATGGTACACATATAGATGAAGAGGGACGAACTACTACGTTGATTGTGGCCATTTGCCCTTCCTCGCAAGGTTGGCGTAGTCCTCGCCGGCCACGTTGGTCTTAGCCGCCAGTTCGTGTTTTCTCTCGCACTCCTCGCGAGCCTCGTGCTCCCTACATCTGCATGCCTCCAGGTGAGTTTTCATCTCCCACCGGTATGGCTGAAATGCAGACATATGGAGGACGTAGTCATGTAGGTCTTGTGGAGGAGCAACGAGGAGGTCGTCAACATAGAAAGTTCATATAATCCCACACACTATTGCGTGAACCCTAACTGTACATGTGCGTACCACTTCAACGACAGCCAACCACGTCCGAGCGCCCCCTCTGCAACACTCCATATGGGTAGCGCCAGGCACGTTCTACCAATAGGCACACCCGGAGATGTTTGTACCACGATTCTCCCCTGTTGTACATGGTTATTTTCAATCTTCTAAATCATGTAACTAAATGGTTGACGTGTCATTGTAGTTGGCATAAATAATCATGTGCGATAATCTATAATAGATTATAGAGTTAATCATTTAAGTAATCAATCGATTAATTATCAATTACCACCATATAAAATAGCACAACTTGAATTGCTACAAATATGAATTAATTCGATAAACAAAAAGATACATGAAATCACGACACTAAATGATGACCAGATGAGCTCGGTCTGTTGAGGCAATCCTTCGTTGAGTGCTCGGAGGTCTTGCATATCCTACACTTTACTGTGCGGCTAATGCTGGTACGTTGGCTGACATCCATATCTTTCCGGAGCGCTATGACTGCCGACATCCCTTTGCAGTTATCTTCAAGTACTTGTTGGGGGCCCATTACATCATGTTCGGCCAAAAACTCTTATAATTCATGTCCAAGCCATACGAGTGAGACTCTTCACGGACACATTGACAAGTGTGCGAAGAAAGCAGGGGAAAGAGGGAAGCAGCAACGGACTGACATATGTGCAAAGGAGAGAGATCACGCACTACAAAAGATGATTGTTGCATGGTGACCATGCGGACTAAGATTTAATCACTAATTAAATGAGCATCGCATATCGCTAATTATAATTAAATAAACATAAATTAACATGGCAAATTCAGAACACATAAAATTTCTAAAAATATATACAATTAGGTCGATGATGTCGGGAGGCTGTACATAAAATTTCGTAATTTTTGGAACTCATTTGTTGTATGTAACAACTCCTACAAATAACATAATCGTATGAATTTTTGAGCAATATTCACACCTAATACAATTATAGAAAAATTACACAATGAATTATGTTGTGTTAGAAAGTTGCACGTATAATTTTGTAATTTTTGAACTCATTTGCTATATTTAAAAATCAAAGATGTAGTAATATAAAATAATAATTAAGGCAATTACTAGCCGCATGGTAGCCAGGCGGCATGCTGGGAGGCGCACAGTGGTGGGGTGGCAGGCACGTGGCTGCCCGGTGGCAAGCTGTAAGTCGCATGGTGGTAGGGCTCCAGGCGCCACATGTTAGCTCCGTGCCGCTACCATCTGGTCACTGTGCGACAGAAATACTATTTTTGCCATTCTCGCACGCATACTAATATTTTTATAAATACGATTTTAAATAGTGTTATATATGTCAAAAATTCCCTTTATAGTACAGTACAAGATAGCTAAAAGAGTTGGATACTGTTGGTAATCCCCATGGAGCTGATATTTTCAAGGGGGATTTGCTCATGTGCCCCAAAGTTTAATGACGTTTGCTCATTTGCCCCATGATGTCTCACTGACATATGGGCCCTGGACCAGCAATTTTTCCTATTTTCAAGGGTAAGATCAAACCCTCCAAGAGATCATATAAAACGAAAAGCATTTGATGTGGGCCATAAAGAGGACCAACTTGCGTTAGGTTAAATTGGGCCTCGTGACCGATCAAGCCCAACTAGACCACCGCCGCCTCCTCGAGCCCCGATCCATCCACTCGTCTTCGTCTTCCTCTGGCTCCCACCCCACCATGCTTCTTCCTCTCAAGCTTCTCCCATGGTCTCGCCCCACACAGGCCCAGGCTCTAGCCCGCCGTCTCATCAGCGCCTCCTCCCTCTCCGACCCCGACGACGACCCGCCGTTCACGCGAATCCCGAAGCACCCGGTTCGAGCCCCGCCGCCGCCGAAGCCCAAGGCCCAGGCCACCAAGATCAGGCCCGATGAGCCGGCGCACTCCGACCTGCCCTTTGACTTCCGGTACTCGTACTCGGAGACGGACCCGGCGTGGAGGCCCATCGGGTTCCGCGAGCCCACCCGGTTCTCGCCGTTCGGCCCCGGCCGCCTCGACCGGCCGTGGGACGGCGTCGCCGCCTCGCGCGTAGAAGGGGACTGCGGGGATGGAGATGGCGGTGAGAGTAGTAAGGAGGAGGTTCTTGGCGAGCCGCTGTCGGAGGAGGAGGTGGCGGAGCTGGTGGAGAGGTACCGGCACAGTGACTGCCCCCGGCAGATCAATTTGGGTGAGTTATTGGTGCTATCAGTGCCGAAATAGCGTTTCTTTCTGAGATTTTAGCTGTCCAAGCTTTTGCTTTTGAACTTTTAATCTTTTTGCTCGTTTGTTTGATTGATGAATGATGAGGCAATAAGAGGTAGCATTAGCATTTTTAGCGTTGAATTGGGCAAAATGTGTGTGTTCCACTCTGTATTAGCACTCCCATGCATTACAGTCATGTGTATAGCGCCGTTTGTTCAACTTTAGGGTGCATGCGCTTTGCTTTTTCGTTCCCATTGTCCAAGCTCCAATTTAATACTCAGTGATCTTTCCCGAGTATAGTTACTGAAGAACTTCGTTCGCTGAGATAGCAACTCAATAGGGAAGCGTTAAAATGTATTCCAAATCGTAATGTTTAAATCTATGTGTTGCATAGCATCTATTGAGTGTCATTGTGCAGATTGCAGAATATAATGGTGCAGTTGTTACATTTGAATATGTGATCAATCGTGTAGCTCAGGAACATTCCATTATTCTTCGAAGGCATTTCCATGTTCCTGGTATGATTATGATGTTTCATGTTCTCAGGGAAAGGTGGTGTAACGCACAATATGCTTGATGACATCCACAACCACTGGAAACGTGCAGATGCTGTTAGGATCAAATGTCTTGGGGTGCCAACTCTTGACATGGACAATATATGTTTCCATCTTGAGGTCATAATGTGTTACCACATGATTGAGAATGCTGGAAATTTCACTCTCCTTGTCTGTTCCTATTTGTCAAGTTCTCATGTTAGTACACCATTTTGCAGGATAAAACAGGTGGGAAAATCATACACCGTAACATAAACATCCTTATCCTATATCGTGGTCGGAATTATGATCCAAGACAACAGCCTGTCATACCATTGATGTTATGGAAGCCATTGGCTCCTATTTATGCTAGGCTTGTTCAAAATGTTGCTGAAGGGTTGACTTTTGAGGAAACCAAAGAATTGAGGAATAGAGGATTAAATGCGCCGCCTCTTATGAAATTGAGTAAGTTGGAATATTATTAGCAAGAGCATTCTGAATCATATAAGCTCATGTTGCCAACTTGCCATCCCACAATTGTTTTGCCAAGGTCTTGTTTCTTCAATGTTGTGATCTTGCTGTCTTGTGCAGCTAGGAATGGTGTCTATGTTAATGTTGTTGACAGAGTGAGAGAGGCCTTTAAAACTCTGGAAGTTGTGAGACTAGATTGCTCTCATGTTGGCACTAGCGATTGCAAGAAAATTGGTGTGAAGCTAAGGGTATGTTGATATGTTCATAGGCTTTTGCTACTGTGTGTATACATGTAGCCCTTTCCAATTCCATGTTCCGTAAATTGCATTGTATCCTTTGTTTCTCATTTGTATTTTCTTGAACCCATATTACCCCTAAAAGAATTACTGGCATAATCAGATCTCTAGTTGGTGCACGCAAAAAGGTAATGAAGAGTAACTGAGATATGAATTAATCCCATTAGGTGCTTGCATTCATATGCTATTCAGGTTGAGGTTAGTAAAGAAAATGAATGACACCATATTTTTATTAACTTCAACAAAATTTTCTTGCTAAATAACTGTGCTGGTATAGTTAGCTGGCAATTGAGATATAACACTTTACACTTCTGCAGTTTGCATGTTCACTCCTCATGGATGCAGCTAAGTCTATTGCTCCCTCTGTTCAAGAATATATGGTGTTTTGGACATCGACACGGTCTTCAACGTGTAACTTTGACCATTACTTTTTATATGAATATGTTCATAAAATAATATAAAAATATTATATTATGAAAATATTTTTTATGACTAATCTAATGATAATATTTTCACATGACCAATAATAATAGTTTTTTAATATATTATTGGTCAATGTTAAGGAAGTTTGACTGCACGCTTTCTAAAACGACGTATGTTTCTGAACGGAGGGAGTATGTCTTAGAGGTTAGAACGGAGAGATATTCCTTGTATAATACATTCATAGAAACTTTGGAGAATTTAGCTTTAATATGATAGAAACCATATACACTTCTATGTCTTGCTATCATAGCAATCTGAATGCTTATTTAGCCTTTTCTTTCCATTCCATAGGATTTGGTTCCATGCGTTCCCGTATTATTTAAAGATGAACAAATTATTTTCTGGAGAGGGAAGGTGGATCAGGAGGATTCTCGTTTCAGCTCAGTGTAGTTCTCAACCACAGTGATGCAAGTGTCTGTAATCCATGCCCTGTACTCAGAGAAGCTGCTAGCGGAAGCAGGCTTACTGCTTGGATGACTCCTGTCAGTTCCATGAGCTGTGATCACTGAAGAATATTTACCACCTATCGTCAGATTGCAGGAAAACAAAGGAACTACAGTCTGCAGCAAATTATCTATTTGCTCGTCTATATTTTCTTGCGGCTGTGTGGAGTCATTTGTCTCGAAAGTATGCAGTGCTGCACGACAGGAAAGTGATGTTCTTTTCAGGTGCAGAACAATACAATTCTAAGATATGCAGCACCATCTCCTCACATGGAAATAACTGCTGCTACGATCAGCTGTGCTTCCAGCTGAGGGATTCATATCGTCAGTCTTCCATCCTCTGGGCTCTGGCCTCTGCAGTTTTGTCCAAGTGTCCTATTGCTTCAGCTGTCCCATGGAAATCAACGCTTCAGATTGACTATGTACACCATGCCGCTGAGGCGCTGACGATGCAGTAGTTGGTGTTGTATGGCGGGCGGTGGTTCGCGGTGTGCTGCGCGCGCGACATGAGCACGGATTCAAGACCGCTAAATATCCTCCGGATAATCATAAATGAAGGTTTTCCACGACACATGGGGTGAATATTTGGGCTGTGACTTTGTTTTCTTGCTTATGTTTTTTAAATTCTAGCTACTCGTAAAAGACAGTACACAGAGAAAAATAATCATATATGATTTTAGCCGATATAGCTAAACTCGATACAATATCTACTACAATCTACCTGTAGACCCGACTTATTAAACTCCATGAGAATTCAAGCCTTCAAGGTGTCAACTGTACTCTGCTTAAGTACTGGAATGCATGAAAACATCAGGATGCGGGTTCAGAATTAGCCAAATCATTCAGATTTTGAGATTCCAGGTGTCAACAAGAATTCTGTGCCTGCAGGCATTCAGAATTTAGCCAAATCATACAAACTGCAGCACTTTAATCTGCATCTGTGAACTAATTTCTGGCGCGAGAAAAAAACACAAATTAGCAACAACAGTCAGATCAAATATCTTTGTTGCTCCAGGTCACCTGCAAACTGAAGCATAACAGAAACCATGTTGAGAATGACACCATGTTTGTGATCTCATTGATTTACCACTGAACGGTACAACTATCGAAACCACCAAACTGGGGCTTGGATGAGATGACAGTTACCTTCCCAGAATGAAACAGCATCGACGAATTTCCATACAGTTTTTATTTCAGTTTGTGAGTTTGTGATTAACAAATAACAAGAAAACAGCAAGATAGCCCATTATTATTATGACCTCTCATATGAAAACCTAACCCTATAACTACAAGATACTTGCACAAGCAAAATTGGCCTCAGTGCCTGCTACTGATTCTGCAGAGACATTCTTCATCCATGGCCCTGACCTTACCAACATGTTAACCTCACTGCTTTGCCTGCATCAGGATGAAGTAAAGAAAATGTCAGCTTCAACAAAACATATTGTAGTTAGACGTATATCACCGGAGGCATTAAGATCAATGCGACAGAAATTTATCAAGTCTTCTGTATTCCCTTATGTTATACTATGATTTACTCTTTCCAGTTTTTGTCAATCATTTGTTCCAAGCAGATATTTCCAGTCATGTGAAGATTTCTCTTCATGACCTAATTATAGTTGTTGCTAAAATGTCACTTATTGCCCCTCAAAGCAATCCATCCTAGTTACAATGAAGCGGCAAGGATTGGAAAGTAAGTATATTAGCGAATTAACCTCTATCTATTTATGCACTTCTATGTCATATACCACAAACTTCTAAGCACAGATAGACCAGTGGAAAGTACTAAGCACTACACAGAAAATTATGTCCTTTCCTAGTCCAGCAAAAATAAAAGTTCATTCCAGTCAATACAGAGCAAGTACAGCAAAATTGAAATCTTAAAGTAACCAAAGTTACCTGAGAATACAGGAATGTGCCAAGGATGGCAATGGCAGCTCCTAGAGCATTGACAGGGCGGACAGGTGTGTGGAAGATAATGATTGACGAAACAATCACTGATATGCGCTTCATTGTATTGCCAATGCTAAACGTCAATGGAGAAATCTCGTCCAGAGACATGTAGGACACCTGGTTATACAAGTGGTAGAACACGCTCTGTGCAGCAACCCACCTATATCATTCAGCACATACAACATCAAATAAATATCAATAAAATACTTAATGTTGTCATATACGCTCTAGTATAAATGCTGACATTAATCCAACACAATATATGTATTATGTCAAACAGAAGAGTAAAAGCAATGGTCCCATAAGTGGGTCAAATATGTCTCTACCAGACAACGTTAGGGCCAACATCTGCAAGAGCCTTTTGCCAACCAGCAGCCCACATTTGGGGGCCCTCCATAGCAACAGCAAATGGTGTGAGTATGACCAGGGACATTATTGACAGGCAGGCATAGTAATTCATGCCACTGACGGATTTCCCCTTCATGCCCCTCTTCGAGAAGATGTTGCGGAAAACAAAGGCAAGGTTTGATATCATGGCACCCATAAATCCTGGTGGGAGGACAAATAGTAACTATTAATATCAAGAAAAAAGAGCAGAACAGCTGCCCCACCTAACCTGAGCAGGACCATTGAAAACAAATGCAAATTTTCCTATGACCCCTATTTCGTTTGATTCTTAACGTAAGTCTAAGCACAAAACTTCAGGAAGAAATGAGAGAACAGGGATTTGAACATGTAACTGCTAGTAGAAAGGAGAATATACTAGTGTAAGTTTCTGTATCTATTAATTTAAATTATTCAAGGATAACATATTCTATCTATCATTCAGTTATTATTTATTAATTTAAATTAGACAATGTTTCCATAAGTTTAAAATCTGAAGCACATAGTTCTCGAAAACCACACAAATCCAAAATTCCAGATAGAGCAGAAGAATCAAATAACAAGCCACTTGCGTGTTCAAAAGCATTAAAGATATTGATTACTAAAGCAATTATAAATGGACTACTCATAGCTACACCATGTTTATAAAAAATAACCTTGTGACTGGTGATTCAAAGCAGAACACGCGTCAATTTCTAAACCAACAGGGAGAGAATGTCAAAGAAACAATTTATACTTACCAACCATATTAAAATTCAGCTCTGTGACAGCAGCTAGAGCACATCCACCAATGATCGGGAGAAGGGAAAGATATACTGGCACTGGAAACGTCTCCCCAAGAAGGAACCTCGACACCAAAACACTGAATGCAGGCTCAGCACTTTTGATAATATGCGTGAATGACACTGCCACCTTCGACATGCTAACCGTCGCAGCAACATGCCCAATCGTATGAGCCACAGCAACCTTCATCAATGAATATAACCAAAAATCATTCATGATTTTCAAAGTAGGCACAACAAAAGGAAAAATAATTGCCAAGAGAAGTTCCAACTCACCGGGAAAAGCACTTTCCAGAAATCTAGGTCAGTCTTGGGGGCCTCGACGAGGCGGGTGGCCCATGAGACAAGCATCATCGCGGAGCCACAGGCGAGGGAGAGCGTGGAGGTGAGCCAGGGGTACGGGAAAGCATTGAGAACCTTCTTGTTATAGATGTTAAAGATCACATTAAGCGCCCACCAGGTCGCGAAATAGATTGAGATCTTTAACCTCTGTGCGGCTTCAGAGCGGACTGGCACCACCTCAGTCTTGGACTCCTTATCATCAGCTGCAGAAGCTGCACACTGGAACTCAAGCAGCTGCCTGCGAGGCTTCAGCTCAGAAGTGTGTGGGCCATCTAGCGGTGTAAGGTAGAGCGGTCTAAGGGAGGAGACCACAAATTTGGAGGGTTTGAGACTGGAGATGGATGGAACCGAAGCCGATTTAGACCGTAGGTTGGTGACAGAGAACGCCACAAAGGCAGGAGAGAGCTTCACAGCAGATATCATGGCTTCTGCAGATCAACCAAGAAATTTTTAGATAGCAGTAGGTGAAATACCAGATAAAAAGTGACATAAAAACTTCCTCAAACATCTGCTTAAAAGAAATTCTGATGTTCCTTTGAATAAAAACTTTCTTTAAGGTGATCAATTGAATGTATCAGCACCAGATAGAAAGTGACATGAAACAACTTTCCTCGAAGAGCTGCTTGAAAGAAACTTCTATAATTCTCCGGATACAAGCTTTCCTTGAGGTGATCAAATGAATGCATCAACTATACATGTTCCAAGTTCCAACCATTTACCTTTCTTCTTAAACTACTCAAAAGAAAGTACTACACAATTCCTGCACGCTAAGCTATCACCTTGCCCGATAAATCCCCAAATGCTAAAAAGCTAAAATTCTAGATGAGGACAAATTCTGCATAAGCACATCGCTTTCGCGCGGTGATCTACACGTAAAGAATCAACTTTCCTCCTTGCAAAGGCTCATACTCTCGTGATCTAATTTGGAAGATTTCGCATGTAAAGCATCCATCTTTTACCCACCCCCGCCCACAAGAGTTTTGGATCAAAAGTACCAAAAAAAACGGAATGAAGAAACCGGCGGCGGCAGGGGAGGGAGAAAGGGGATGAAGATGGCACGGGACGGGACGAGGTGGTGCGGGTGGTAGAGCGGCGAGGCGCCGGCTAGGAAACATAGGTGGAGGAGACGGCGCGGCTGCGGCTGGAACGGCGGGCGGTTCGGTTCCGGCGCCGACGACCGCGCCGGGGAGGGATTAAAAAAAGTGCAAGATCTGACCTTTCCTCTCCCACCAATCACCCAAAAACAATTCCTCGGATCAACGAGCAGCCTCTTATTGGGATCAAACCGGCCGGCTCCGCTCCAAGAACCCTCTCAAATCTTTGCAAGAACTGGTAAAGGCGGCGCCTTCGCGACGGATTCGAGGAGGGGGGAGCCTCGGATATATGGAGGGCGGGGAGAGCCGGGGATCGAAAGCCCCAACCCTCGGAATCTGAGATGGAAATGGAAGTCGGAAATCACAAGGAGGAGGGATTGCACGAGGAGTGGTTCAGCTCCTGCGAGTATAATGGGAAGGTGGCGCTGGTAGGTGCCGGGTTTTTTGCAAATGTTTTTTCAAAGGAGACCACAGTAGTATTGCGCATTTGTGCACATGGATTATGTTCCACCCTGACATACAAAACAGCACAAGAAAAGGTTGTATCTCGTACCAGCCAAGATCTCCGTTAATTCCAATCATTCTGGTTGATTTTTAACCATTTTAGCTAGAATTTTGCATATCACCGAGTTCAGTACCAACTAAAATATGACGATTCCATCGTCCAAAAGCCCAAGCCGCCACCCCTTTTCACTTTACTCTCTCTCCCCCCTCATTTCCCATCCCTTCTCTCTCTCTCTTCTTGCTCCCAACTGCTGTCGCGCTTGGTCTCGCCGGTCCCGGTGCCTTCCTCGGTCATCGCCGACCGTTTAGTGCTCTCCTCCACTAGATCTACCTCCTCAGCTCTCCCTCTAGTTCGGATCGGCCCCATAGCGCTCCCCCTTCAGGTTGCCTCTTGCGCTCGGCACTTCGGCCATTCCCAATTCATCTAGCTCCCTGCCTCCTTGGCCCTCGCTCTCAGTTTTTTCTCCAACCGTCGCTGGATCTGGCTTCCGCCATCCACCACATACTAGCAACGTCGCCACCATCGTCAAGACGGCGATGTGCCAAGCACCTCAGCCACTCCGACGGTAGTGCTCCTCCCCCGGTGAGTTTGATTTCCTACCTCTCTCTTCTCTACTGGATGTGCACTATGTGACTATGTGTGGCCGATGATTGGAAATGCTGATTGGCTATTGGTCAATCCTTGATTGGTAGATCTGTAAATGTCTATATGTATACATGCATGTTCTTCTTTCCAAACAAGATTTAGCTATAATTAACCTTTGACTTTATAGCTTTCTGATGAATTACAGTAATATGAACTTGTATTTAGTTCTTACATGGGCACCTGTAAAAGAATATATTGCTTTGTTTACATGTCTTTCATTGATCCATGTTCTCTAATATTTTAAGATTTCATATGATGTTATTTGATGTTGCCATGATGTTTATCAATACTCAGTGCATCATATTTTTACAGAATGCTTCTCGTTCCCAGAAATTCATATCCTTTCGTCAATGACCTATATAATCTCAATGCATTCATATAGTGCACATGTATTCACTTGAGAGTTGTGACCCCGTACTCAAGAACAATTTGGTCTCTCTGAGTTCATATAATTACATATATATTTTATAAATATATACATACATACATACATATATATATATATATATATATATATATATATATATATATATATATATATATATATATTAGTATATTTAAATCCGGAATAGGCCAGTACTGGCACATTCCATACCAAGAGGCAAACCGAAATGGTCAGCATAATGGAATTGACAACTATGGTTTGGAGTAGTAGCCACTGGCTAGTAGAACACATAATTCATGTGAAAATTGTTTTTATTTTGTCTGAGATATGTTTGATTTCTTAGTTATTTACATAATGCAAACAGTTGAAGGTAAAATGTCAACCTCTACTACTTAAAAAAGAGTGTTGGTGGTGACAGTGATTCGTCTGTCATCCCAACACCACCCTCCTCATACAGGAAACAAGTGTGTTGACTCGTTCGCTCCCCTCCCTCTCAGAAAATAGGCGCTCTGACATGTGGGCCATAATGCGTTGTCTCTCACACGATTCCTTCCTCCTCCTCACAAGCGTGATTTCAGCACATTAGCTAGCACTTTGATCCAACACACCTTTCTTTTTAGCTTTGACTTCCCGATCTATTATAGGCTTGCTCATGATCTAGGCGTCACCACGGCCGTCGGCGCCTCCTTCTCTCAGAAATCTTTCTCAGCTCTACCGCTTGCACCTGCTCGTATCCCCAGCCATGTTTCTTCCCCGACGAAAGATGAAGGAGGCGACGACAGGGTGGATAGGTTGTGTTGGCCGCCGCTGACACCCAAGAAAGATGGGCTCCAACCGGCTTAAAAGCCCCGACTTCTAGCTTGGCTGTTGGTTTTTGGTTGTAAATGCACTGTAGTAACTGTTAGTTTTTTGAAGCCAAAAAATGAAAAAATTGGAAAACACCACTATATCTTTTAGGACAATGTAAAGGAATGAGGGTAAAAAAAGCAAAAAAAGGATTAAAAAACCAAAAAAAGGGGCCAAAATTAAGAATCCGACATGTTTCAATTAACTTTTGGTTTCTAAAAGTCAGAAGTCGAAGCCGCTTAGATCAGGGAAAGTCAAACCAAATTTCAGTTTTGACAACAAACTCCACAAATTCTCAATATTCACATCTGGTGAGGGGAGACTTAAGAAACCGGAGACGAAAGGTCTGGTCTGGCAGGCACCACAGTAGGTCACTTTGGGCTTTCGGGAAAATTTTGACCTCTGGGGCCTTTTGAACCCTTGCGACTCTCTGCTAATCCAAGAGGTCAACAGTTGAACAACCATGGATGATGACATCACGTTTGCTAAACAAAAATGTTGTTAGCAGGCTGCCGATTTGTTCTCTTGCACTTGATATTTTTGTAGCGAGGATCCTGTATATGTCGACAGTTTACATGCGCTTGAGTACTACGTAGTGCATACCAAGCAAGCATGCACAAAATTGGAAGTGAGAAACAACACACTTGGGTAATTAAGGACTGAAAGTTAGCATGGAAGCATTGCAAGAATCTCCTTAAGCACCGTAAAAGTTTGCATGGAAACATAGCAAGAATCTCCTTAAGCAACTGTATAACAGGCTCTTCTTCTATCTTGATAAATATGAGTTCATATATGTGCCTACTGCCTTACTCAACTAGTTCTGATATAGAGACCCCTTCCTTTTCTCTGTGATTAACGAAGTCATTTTTATTCCTAAAGCAAACTCCTTTTCTCTGTAACTAACGAAAATTTTCATTCCTAAAGCCGGCCATTTTTTTTCTTCGATAGCCGGGCAATACAATTTTGTGCACGCCTTTTTATTCCTAAAGCAAACTTTGTACATGTAGCTCTGCCTTTTTGTTCCTAAAGCAAACTTTGTTCATGGGCAGGTTAGTTAGCGATTTAGAAAAAAAAGAGTACTATTGATTCTTTTTTCCCTCCGGGGACGGTGGGTTTCATGGCGTCTTTCACGTGCATTGCCACGCGGCAACGCAGGTGGCGTGCCATGAAAATTGCCGCCTCCGATCTAAGCCAAGGCGATGGAAACTCAACTGCTACCGCCAAACCGGACATAAGTCGCCTTGCTCCCTTATTTCGTCTTCACCGTTTCAATTCACTATTTCTTTATTTCGTTTTTGCTGGCTTTTAGTATTTTAGGTTTTTTTTTGTATTCCTTCGTATTGGCCATGAAAGGCTAACATGTTTTTTATTTTTAAATTTTTAAAATTTTAATTATGATAAATAAGCCACTAGCTGCTATAGTAAAAAAAAGCTAGCTACAGGAAGGCCTCGTTTGGCACAGCTCCACCACCGGCTCCTGGAGCTGTTTTGTGCCAAACGGGGTACAACAAAATAGCTCCACCCAAGGAGTCCCTTAAAACCTGCTGAGACAAAAGTAGCTTCTTAGGTGGAGCTGAAAAAAGTAGCTTCACCCAGCTCCACTTGTGAAGTCAAAAAAAAAACAGCTCCACTTGTGAAGTGGAGCCGTGCCAAACGGGGTCTAAAAAAGACATAAGCCATCGTCAAACTGAGCACTATGTTATTTCTGATGAAGAATTTTGCGAGGTTTAAAGGCAGACTTAATTATTATTATCATGCTTGTATGGTGATGACGATGATATGATACCAAGTAGCCAACTTGTAGATATGGACAAATTGTGACTTGTCAGGTTTTGCTCTTGTGGCAGCAACGAACAATTCCATGTGTTTGTGAAGTTGTACACATCGGACCTGCCGAAAATGCATGTACCTAGGTCCTAGAAAAAAACCATGGAATAATAATAGCATTTTTATGTACTTGTGCGGTGTTTCGGGTTATTAGCAATTTCTCCTTTTTAAAAATACCGAGTGGTTAAATTTTACTTAACACTCAGGCGCTATGAATTTTGATAAGGCTCTACGGTCTCGTCACGGAGCGCGGGTATGTATGCTAGTTGTTTCATGCAGTGAAAAAAAAAGATCTTATGGCGCCCGTTAATGTATGTGCCAACTATTTTGTATGATGAAATTGCATATCCCAAACATTAAATACTAAATCTTTTACTCTGACCTTCATCCATTGAAACAAATATCGAGCGTACAGGCAATCTAATCAAATCTTCACCCTTGCTACTCAAATGGTGCGTGTCATGGCGTGCAGACCGAAACCATACAGACCTACACTGAAAAAAAAACACACATCCCGTCTCGTATGTAGTATCATGCCTTGATTTCCCGTTGAGTTTTGCCTTAACCACTCAACGAAGAGTCGAAGAACCATAGTAAACTAAAATAATTATTATGAAAACAGTCCACACACACACCAATCACTAGCGTGACCCAGTTAGGAAGCTCTTATATTCCACGAGAGAACGGATGGGTTCTTTTTCAGTTATGTTATGGCTTATAGTTTATATATGATGTTATAGTAACTAGTTTTTAAATGGTGCGTTTTTTGAGAAAGGGTTTTGTAGTAGGGGTGGCCTCCATCTGAGTTTATCTGGCCTGTTCGAGAGTTGTAAAGCCTAATATGATATATATATATATAATGACATGTATACCCTTGTAAAGACACATGACTGTAAGGCAATATTGTAATTGTGCTTCGTGGAAATATATATACATGCTCTGAACCTGGAGATGGGGCAAGCATTGTTTATTCATCACAACCACTTCACTACTCTCCTACTTTACTGTTTGATTAGTAGCCACAACAGATTTACTAGTCAATTGTACTATATACTGTACTGATTTTAGATGTACCAGCTAAAATTGCATATAATTGTCTCTGTCGATGTTCTAATATCGATCTTACGTATGATTTATTTGGATTCGAAGAAACTCTTAGAAGACTTGGCGTTTGTGGCTGTAAAGTAGAGACACGGAAAACTTTATCCCGGTTCAGCCCTTTTCCTAAGAGAATAACAACTCTATGTCCAATATGATTGCTAGTCGCTAGAAAGTGGATTACAACAGAGAGTTACATGAATGGCTAGTGCTATCTTGCGAGAATGATTCACCAAATTGTCCTCCTCTCTCCCCTTTGACGCTAACCTTTAAATAGCCAGCGAAGTGACGACAGTTGTCCTATGCCGGAAGACGCCTTGACGCTTTGGATGATAATCGCTTGACGAAAGTTACTATCACAGAGACACAAGAGACAGTTCACCGTGAAATGGTTGTTGTCGGAGAGAAATTGTGTGCGGTTAGCCGACTAACGTACGTTCTAACCGTCTTGTTAGATGAACATACAATGTAGTTTATTGTCATAAATAAGACGGTTGGAGATATACTTGTCGTAAGAATTTCTATGACCACAGAGTGGTCACAAAGTAAGACTTACGATTACATGGTCGTAGAAAGATTTACGATCATGATATAGCGCAGTAAGACTTTGACTATGTGATCGTAGAAGGACTATATGGGTAGTTACAGTAGGACTTACGACTATACAGCCATAAAATGTCTTACGATAATATGGTCGTAGAAGTGTTTATGACTATCCTGTCATATTAACTCTTATCGATAAAGGAATATTTAAGAAATATAATGATATAATAATTTGAAGATTATTCTATTCTCATCAATTTTTCTCTTTATAATATCTTTTGTGAATAGTCAGAAATTAAAAGCCAAAAACTAAAAGACACAGCCTATAAGAACATTAAAGCCCTAGCTTTCTCATCCAGTTTAATCTGGTACGTCGGATCCCAATCGGACGGTCACAGGAACCGTCTGTCCGTCCCCACCTCTTTATCCGCCTCCTCTTCGCTTCCACATGCCTCCTCTTCCTCGTCGCCACCTTCCCGAACCCTAGCAGGCGCGCGCCCCCCAAACCCTGGATCCCCATGGCCGCGGCCGCCGCGGCGCCCGGCGTGGGCCACGTCGTGGAGCGGTTCCGCGCGCGTCTGTGCGAGGAGGCCGGGGAGGACGTCGAGCCGGGCGCGGCGGACGTGGTGCGCGTGTACGGGGAGGCCCTCGCCGGGCTCACCTTCAACTGCAAGCCTATCATCACTGAGCTCACCATCATCGCGGGAGACCACGCCGCGCTCGCCGCCAGGGGCATCGCCGACGCCATCTGCGCCCGCATCGCCGAGGTCGCTGCTGCTCCTACTCATCCCTCCCCCTCCCAGGGTTTTGGGGGCGGCGATTGCGTTGTGTTTTGGGGGAAGAGAGAAGCCTGGGGTTTGAGGATTAGGTTTGGGCTGGTCCATTTGCCGGACGGATGCTTGCTTGTGGATTTGTGTGGTTGCTAGGGTTTGGTGCTATACGTGCCTGTGGCGAAAGTTGAGAATTTCTGTGGAATTAATGGAAGCAATGTAAACGTTTGGACTTGATGCGCTTTGTAGACGACCTTTTTGTCCCTAGGGTTTTGTAATCGCTGCATTTGGTGCAAGATTTTTGGAGGATTTGGTGCTCATGTAGTGCTCAATCTCATACTTCCTGTTTGTAGATGCTTTGCTGGTTGTAAATTTGGTTGCTAGAATTTAATAAACAGTGTGAGATTCAAGAGGTTTGAAGTGAACTAATGGAAATGGAGTGTATAAGATTGGTGTTTAGCAGCAGGTGATTTTTGATTGCTCTATTTGTTTTAAATATGGAGTTTCTTAGATTAGGTGTATTGGTAGTAACAAGGTTAAATTAATAAATTCCAATGTGTGTGTAGGCATTGCGGTTGCAGAATTTGGCTGCTAGGATATGATAAATGCTTTTTTCGCTGGGAAGTTGTGAGAAGCTTAACCTGAACTAATTAACTAAATAAACAGTGCAAATAACAATTATGATGATATATTGGTTTCTTTGGGATAATTTATGGATGAGATTTTATTTGTGATGATTTTCAAGTAGTTTCGTTGGTGAAATAGGATTGCAGCTTGAAATGCAATTGCAGTCAAATGGAGTTTAGAAATTTTGGGCTTACTGGATTGGATACTTGGACAGTGTGTAGTGTGTACGAATTAGATGTTTCTTGGTAGATATGATTTTGTTTAGTAATGTTTGACAATATGCTAATAGTTGTGTTTTGCTGTTCTGAAGAGGACACATCGCAATTTTGAATGTCAATTATATGAGAACTAATCCTAAGAGCAAAAGAGTAAATTGAACCAGAATAGCCTGTAGTTTTCTTGTCATGTTCTGTTGATTGAATGGGTCTGTTTAATTCAGATTTTCTCATATGCATGCTTTCTATCAATTATCTTTACCCCTAAGGTTCCTTTGCATGACAAGCATCATTCTGCAATATTTTTGCAGGTGCCAGTTGACCAGAAATTACCATCTTTGTATCTGCTAGATAGTATTGTGAAGAACATAGGACGGGAATATGTAGTGTATTTTGCTGCTAGGTTGCAGAAGGTATTTTGTGATGCATATAGGAAAGTTCATCCCAATCAATATGCTGCAATGCGACACCTCTTTGGTACCTGGTCGCAACTGTTCCCTTCTTCTGTGCTCCAAGGGATTGAGGATGAACTTCAGTTTTCTCCTTCAGACAATAAGCGTCCTGCCACAGTGACTAATTTGCGACAATCAGAGTCGCTATCTCCTAGGCTGTCTCATGGCATTCATGTAAACCCAAAGTATCTAGAAGCTCAACACCAATTGAAGGATGCCACTACGGTAAGACATTCTGCGAATACCAACTCAATAATATCCAATAGATGGGTGTATTTTTCACGATGCAAGCATGATGTATGTTTTTTCATTGTCTACTTTCCTCTGTGGACTGGCAAGTGTCACGCACTTTGTGTTTGAAATCAATTTTAACCTGTTGAAGTTGTGACGCTTTTTTATAAAAAAATTCAGGTGCATCAGCCAGCAACTCGAGGCAGCAGGCAAATGACTGATTTGGAGGAGGTTCAGATAAATGAGTTAACATCAAAAAGTTTGCGAGGATTTCCTGCAACTTCAAAGCTCGAGGTATTGGGTGTTCCATCTTCCTTCTTGCACCTTTTGTCACTCTTTCATTCTGTCTCCTATTCCTAGCCTGGCTTCCAGACCTACAAGTTCTTATTTCTTAATATACCCTTCTAGCACTGATTAATGCTCGCTATGGAGTTCTCTCTCTTTCTGAACCAGAGAGTAACAACCTTTCCTGTTTGTTTTGCGAGTAGTGCTTCAATGCTGTCGTGAAGACTAAACCACAGAAATCCTAAATCGTTATTGTTAGTAGTGGGGCAGTGGGTGGTCGCAAGTCAGACCCTTAACATGCTTTAAAGTTTGTGCTTTTCTCTGTGATGGAGAGCATAAAAGCATTAATATTGTTTTCACATACACTGATTACTGACTCACCAATAGTGGCTCTGATTATGCTCTCTTTATTGGTTAACAAAGGAAAACCTTTCCTTTGCTGATTTTTCTGGGGAATAGCTATATTTATTTATTTGAGATAGCAACAATCATATGCCATGTCTATTTGTAAACTCGCCTTTGTTCCAAGTCTTCTGAGAGCTCCTACCAACTCTTATTTCTGAGTTGATGTTAAATTTCACTCTAATCTTATGTAGATGACTTTTTATATTGCTTGAGAGTTGAGACGATGTGATTCGCTTTAGTTTTCTCCAGGTTAAATGTAATCCATTTATTTATTTCAAAGCAAAACTGCTCCTTTCAGTATTTTTTTTTAATTTTAACTCTAGTATTAAAATGCTGTTGCTACTTGTGGGTTTTTAGTGTTACTTATAATCTGTTTTGGAATCATACGGACAGAAATCTACAATACTGTATGCTGATGATCCGGATAAACAAGACACATTTCAATCACGTACTGGAAGGACAAGGGCAAGTTCACCACACCTTTTGAGCACACATCCCTCCATTCTTAATCCAGAAGGGCCATTAGCCAATTCAAGAAGAAACTTGTCCAAATCGCCACCTCTTGATGTGCTCCCTAGGAATGTGTCTCCCAAGAGACCACTGGAGAGGCCACCACCATCTCATTCTGTATTGGGACATGACCCCAGAAGACTGCCTGGTCGAAATGGTTGGTTTGAATGGAAATGGGTTTTTGATGATGGTGCACAGAGGCCTTCGATGAGCATGCTTGATGAAGAATATAGAAAACAAAGTGCAAGAGAACTTATTGATGCTTATGGAAATTCTCAAGGCAAAGATGGTGATGAAAGGCTTCACAAGATGCAACGCCTCGATTCAAATGGCATGGCAAGCAAATCTAGTGCACAAAAATGGCTCACTTCAGAGGAAGAGGAGTATTCTTGGGAGGATATGAGCCCAACTTTGACTGACCGAAACAGAAGCTGCATGCCTTCTTTACCTCCCGTTGGAACCCTGAGAACTGGATTTCCTGGACCAAACACCGGACTACTGGAATCTGATATTGGGAGGCACAGTTGGCCAGCCCAAGCTCCTCGACCAGTAGTTGATGGACCAGCATTAAATCTTGAAGACATGATTACTGCTACTGGTGTATGTTTGTCTGATCTCTCTGTAATTATGATGAATAGTAATATAACACTTGTGCCATTTTACCACTTTTACTATTCTGTGAAATAATTTCTGTTGATCTTTTACTCCCTGCTTTCACCGAAATGTGTTTTTTTGGGTACTTTCTCACTGTCTCCAATATACAACTTCGATCACTGCCTTTTATTGTAATGTATTTGTAAAATATAATAATATATACTGTTAGGAAAGTATTCTTTGCTGCAAATATACTCATAGATTTCAGGCAGCCAGTCTATTACAATGATATTGTTGGTAAAAGTTTAAAAGATTTGATCACATGCATTCCATGGTGACACTTTGTGACCGAAAAGACTAACTATATTGTGTTTGCCCATACCTTTTTTGTGTGGTGACTCTCATCCTTTAGACAGTTACATATTTGTCCAAAGCTGTCACCGGTAGAAACTCACATTTCATTTCAGTGCAACAGTGTTTTAGTACTGTGTTTCTTTAAATTTCAGAACTTGGATGTTACGGAATGTATGCACTCTTTTACGAAGAGGTTTCAATAATTTTCAAGAGCGCATATACCATGTGTAGGACTAGCACATGATTCCCCAGTAGCCTTCAGAAGATTAACTCTGAAGATTATACACTATACATTCTTTCACCACTTCATCGCCTTGACGTCTAACTGCAACTTTTCAACATTTTATTATTCTTGCACCGAAAGAAATTCATACGAAGTTCAACTTAAAACAACTTGCAATGCTGTATCAATGTGAATGTACATTAATTACTGTTGACATAGCATGGCCTTTTTTGCAGCCTGTTGACATGGCCACTGGTAGGAGATATCCAGGCAATTTTGGTGTTCAGAATGGAGCTTTTCCAGAGTATCAGAGTTCTGAACATACCCTTGATCCTGAGAGAATTCCTACAATGTCAGCTCCACCTTGGCAGCAGACTATTGGTCTGCCATTGCGAGTACAAGCACGCCAACCTGCATCAACACTGAATAGGATACCACTGCCTACTGATAGTGAAATACCAGTGAAGAGGTTGGCCACTGGTGGTACATATGATGCTTTGAATGTAGATATACCCTTGGTGGAGAAGCACAGGTCCTCACCTGCTCCTGCTCCTGCTCCGATAGAATGGCCGCCTCTTTATCATACTCCACCAATTCCACCTGATACAAAGCATGTTAGAAATGCAGCAGATAGTCTAGAAATTAGGCCATTTATTAGCCAAGGAGCCAATTCATCTGTATTTGTTCCACGGCATCAATATGATGCCTTTAACCAGAAAACCATAAGTACTGGTAACTTAGCTCAACTACCATATCAGCACCCAGATTTGTTGTCATTGGGTCAACAAAATCAAGGTACAATTTTGGGAAACCAATCTCAGCCCCATCATCCACCGCAGTTCCATCCCCATCCTCACCTTCAGGAGTCATTTAGAAGCTTTGCGCCCAGCATGTCTGTATCTCCGCCCCAACATTTATTCCAAGGACAAGGAAGTAGTGCAGCAATGCAACCAGTTCCACTTCTGCGGAACTCCTTTTCTGTACCACCAACTGTGCCACCGTATGGCGTGCCGTCGAGGCCCAGTTTTGCTCTGCCACCATTACCCCCTGGACCACCTCCTGCTTCATTGCAGATGGGTCCATCGTCATCACAAGTTGGTGGCCCTACAACATTTTTCTCTGGACTGTTAAGTAACCTTATGCAGCAGGGTTTAATTTCACTGGAACCACCTAGCCAACCTCAGGTACTTCTCATGCATGTGTGCACCTCATTGCCAGTATCTAATATTATTCTGTTAATATGCACGCAGTTAATTCAATGGTTTTCATTATACATGTAAATTTGTTCTTTTAGGACACTGTTGGAGTTGACTTCAGTGTAGACCTCAAAGTACGAAACGAGTCTGTCATTAATGTTTTGTATCAGGATCTCCCGAGGCAATGCAAAACTTGTGGCCTTCGTTTTAAATGTCAAGAAGAGCACAGTGTTCACATGGATTGGCATGTTACGAAAAACAGAAATTCAAAGAACCATAAGCAGTCTTCACGTAAATATTTTGTCACTGTGGGGGAATGGTTAAGAGCAGCAGAAGCAGTAGGAAATGATGGAGTTCCTTCTTTCGAGCCTGCAGAGCCAGTCCCAGACAGTAAGGAAGAGAAAGAAATGGTTGTTCCTGCAGATGAGGACCAAACGGCATGTGCTTTATGTCAAGAGCAATTCGAGGATTTCTACAGTGATGAAACTGAAGAGTGGATGTACAAAGGTGCAGTTTACATGAACGCGCCGGATGGTAATATTGATGGTCTGGAAAGGTCGCAGTTGGGACCTATTGTCCATGCTAAATGTCGTTCCAGGCCCAACAGTACTTAGGTGAGTCTAGCTGGTGAGTATCTGTGCATTTCATTTTCAACAAAAAAAGTGCAAAATTTAAGTTGGAGAAGACATGACGTGTCTCGAGAATCTCACTACAATTGAGTGTGTTCCTAGTATATGGCTAATGGCTGTATGCTGGCCCAACATGTGTTTAGCTTCGGTTATATTTTGTTATGATATTAATATCATCTGACTATATAATAATGCTGGATGTGACGCTAACTTCTTTAAGTTGATTTAGGGAAACATGCAATTTCCATGATCATGGTAATATTAGTTTATGGAGCAGTGTTCTCTATTGGTTGGGAGACACCTCTTTCGTTCTATTATTGTATGTTACTGTTTCTTTGTTAGTATTTTTGGGTATTTCTGTCTCTTCTCTGGTACTCATATTGTTAACATGGTTTGTTACCTATATTCTGGGGGGGCATTCTCTTTGGTGCCTGATTTTAAAGTCTGCCTGGTCTTAAAGTCATACTGAACCATTTCATAAAACCTATAAGTAAAATTTTCAATTCTACTGGTGTACTTGATTCTCGTATTGAGTGGTCAATTATCCATTTAAAAGATTCGTTAGGTCCATTTAGAATGGATATGTGAGCATGTGCTTGTTTTAGTAGTGTGATCTTGTGCATAGTGTAACAAAAATTTAGCATACACCATTTCATGTGACGGTTATTTGCATAGATGGTAATGTGCGCTAAAATGACCACACTTTTAAGATTTCTGATCTTTTTGTATCTAGGGTGGACAGAACATTGCGGCCCCTCCGGAGAAGCGTGTCCCTGTTTCGCGGCAGTTTCCTCCGCCAAGGCGCGTCTCTGTGTGGCAGCGTGTCTCTCCTTTCCCAGTGCTGGCCGGTGCCACCCTCCCGCAACGGTCTTCTCCGGCGGGCTTGGTGTGTGGCGCAGCTGGAGTAGCTGCGGCGGTGCACGACCCTGCCCCTCCGCCAAGGCGCGTCTCTGTGTGGCAGCGCATCTCTCCGATCCCAGTGCCGACCGGCGCCACCCTCCCGCAACGGTCCCTACCGGCGGGCGCGGCGCAGCAAGGGAGTTCTGCGGAGATGGCTAATGATATGGCGGCGCATGGCTCTGGAGGCATTTCGGATGCAAGGGCTGGACGGCGCCGGCGTCGACGGCCGCGTTTCCGCCAGCGTGCTAACCAGGGGCACTCTGGCTCCCCCCCGGAAGCCTTGCCTGAAGTTTCCTCAGAAGCGGTGCCGGTGATTCCCCCAGCCTTTGAGCAGCCGCTCCCTTGCATCATCAACTGGACAGATCGCATCGCTAGGGCTGAGGAGGACCTCGCTCACGTGGTGATCGTGATGGTCATTGGCGACGAGCCCTTTGCTGAAGCAACCGTGGTTGCAGCGGCGATTGCTTCCCGTTTGGACGTCGAGGCGAATAGCTTGGTGCTTCGTCGTGCTTCTGTTTCAAGCTACCTGCTATTCCTTCCTGACCTCGACTCGGTGGAACGTCTAGTTGGTCTCCGACAGCCGCTCCGCATCTCTAATTTCAGCCTCGTGTGCAAAAAATGGAGTAGGTTGGTGGGTGCTTCGGGGAAGGTTCTGCCATGGCTGATCGACGTCGAGCTCCGCGGCATTCCCGCCCATGTGTGGGAGACCTCGACTGTGGAATTTCTGCTGAGCCCTCTTGCCTGGGTTCAGCGCGTGCATCAGGACACTCTCAGCTTGACGGATTTGTCTGTATTTCGCTGTTCGGCTTGGTGCTCGGATCCCTGTTTGATTCCTCGTTCCAGAAAGCTTTGGGTCACTGAGCCGCCGGTCGCAGTTGTGGAAGATCCACCGGTGAAGCGCGTGCTGGAATATGTTATTGACATCCGGTTCTCCGTCCGGATTCGACCGGATGGTCCTGCGGCAAGCCCGCCTCCTCCGCCTGGGGATGACGATGTCTTGGGTTCTTCTGCGCGTCGGCGTCGCCGTTTGCGCTCTCCTTCGCCTCCACGACCCCCAAGTCCGGCTGCTGGTGGCACGTCCAGCGTGCCAGGCGCTGGTGATGCGGAGCGTGGGCCTGACCCGGTGAAGGAAGCCCCAGCTGAGACGATCGTCGATTCCCAGGTGGCCTTTGAAGTCTCGAGTAGGCTCCCCAGCGTCGTGCTCCCCAGCGTTAAGTCTCTTGTTTCCGAGGGCGAGGGGGAGGCCGCCGTTGCCGCCTCTTTCTCTTCGGACGAGGCAGCCCCATCTGTAATCTCCCCCACCCTGGTACGCTTTGATATTGAGAAGGTTTCAGTTCTCCCATGGGCCGGTGGTGGGCTGGGATCGGAAGGCACCCCTGTTGAGGACTTGGGCAAGAAGATTGGGCTCAGTCTCCTGCAAACTTCTGAAGCTGATGACGGGTTGAACCTTGGTGGGGCAACGGTGTCACCGGCCTCACCACGTTCCCCTCTCGTCTTCCCCACTTTTGAGGAAACGGTGGAGCCGGCCTCACCGCAATCCCCTTCCTCCCCATTATCGGCTGTCAACATTCTGGTCACCCCGCCGCTACAGTCCAAGACCCCAGTGAAGCCGCTTCAAGTTTACTCCAGGCGCCGCTTCCGTAGCTGCTCGTGTGGACCAGCTCGGACCTCGCCGATCTCTCCGCCGGCAGGGGAAGTGCCTGCCGCCCCGGTGTTCCCTCTTGCCGCGGAATTGGTAGCTGGTTGCAGGGCTCCGTCCTCGGCTGTTTTGGTGGAAGAGCCTGCTGCTTCCCCGGTGGGGGTGGGACGCTCTTCTGCGACCGAGAGCCCCCCTCCCCTTCCGGACGCCCGGGCGGCCTTCATCAGCAAGCTTGCTCGGCGCGCAGGAGGCCTTCTTCCTGTCCCGGCCATCGACAAGCGCCGAGGCAAGACCCTACCTCCAGGTGACACCCCACGGCGTAGCCGTCGCCTTGCTCGTGCGAAGACTGAATTTGGACTCAACGACCTGGAGAGGAGAACGAAGAAGAGGGCAATGAAGACTCTAGAACTCATTGAGGAGCTTGAAGGTTTGGATCAGCAGGCCCTGGATGATTATGCGAAGTTGTTTGAGCAACCCCTCTCTGATTCTCATCTCCAGGCTCTCGCTGCTCTTTTCAATTGGTCCCTCCCGGAAAATCTGGGTGAGGGAGAGGGTGATTTGCTGTTGTCTTAAGCCACCAGATGGCTTGTCTTGGTCGTTTGTCACGGTTGTGCTTAATGGATCCTTCCAAAATTCTGATTTGGAATGTTAGGGGCTTGAATTCTTCTTCCAGACAAGACTCTCTGCGCTCTCTTGTGGACTCTTCGCGGTCGGATATTGTGTGTGTTCAGGAAACTAAAATTGCAGACATTTCTCGCAGGGTTATTCTCTCAGCTCTTGGGTCTGATTTCTCAGATTACGCTGTTATCCCCTCCGCCGGTGCTAGTGGCGGCATTCTGATTGCCTGGAGACGTCATATTGGTGTTTCAGGAGTCCAGAGGGTTGACAATCACAGTGTAACAATTCAGTTTGCTGCTGAAGATGGGCAAGCATGGTGGCTAACCTGTGTTTATGGGCCGCAAGGTAATGAAGATAAAATCCAATTTCTGCAGGATCTTCGTGATATCCGAGCAGCTTGCCCAGGGCCGTGGATGATTGCAGGGGACTTCAATCTGATTTATAAGGTTGAGGACAAGAATAATGCTAATTTCAATAGGGCCATGATGGGTCGCTTCAGAAGGTTTATCAATGATCTTGCTCTCAAGGAGATTCCTTTGCACGGTCGCAAATTTACTTGGTCAAATCAGCAGGTTTACCCTACTCTGGTGAAATTGGACAGAGTTCTTTGCTCTGTGGACTGGGAGGACAGATTTCCGAATTGTTTGCTGCAGAGTTTGGCCTCGGATGATTCAGATCACTGCCCCCTTTTACTTGGCCTACGGGATAGCTCTCCGGGTCGTCGCAGATTTCATTTTGAGTCCTTCTGGCCCAAACTCGATGGCTTTCAGGAAGCCGTCTCCTCAGCCTGGGCCTCGGTTCCTGCTGGTCTCTGTCCCTTCTTAACCTTGGTAAAGAAACTCAAGGCTACCACCAAAGGTCTACAGAGATGGAGCGACCAAGTGGTCGGTCAGGTGAATTTCCAGCTCGCTTTGGCTAGGGAAATTCTCCACCAGTTTGAGATCGCCCAAGATAGTCGTCAGTTATCCTCGAGGGAATTGTGGCTCAAAAACAGTCTAAAAAAGCATAGCTTGGCTCTAGCATCCCTTCAGCGCACAATTGCTCGGCTGCGCTCAAGGATTAGCTGGCTTCGTGACGGAGATGCAAATTCAAAGCTCTTCCATCTTCATGCTCGTCACCGGAAAAGGAAGAACTTTATTGGAAAAATTGTTGCTGGTGCGCAAATCTGCACTAGGCATGAGGATAAGGCTGCCGCTATTGATGATTTCTATGAAAATCTGCTGGGTAGCTGTGCTGGCAGGGAGTACTCTATCAACCTTTCTGAGTTAGAAATCAATGCTCATGACCTGGCTGATCTCGAGCTCCCTTTTAGTGAGGAAGAAGTGTGGAATACAATTAAATTTTTGCCATCAGACAAAGCTCCCGGGCCAGACGGCTTCACGGGACGTTTTTATAAAGCTTGCTGGCCCATCATAAAGGTCGATATTATGGCGGCTGTTTCAGCAGTTTGGAACAGGAAGTTTGCGAACTTTGGCAACCTCAACTCAGCCTATATCACTCTCCTTCCTAAAAAGGATGGTGCTGATCAGCCTAAAGATTTTCGGCCCATTAGTTTGGTTCATAGCTTCGCCAAGTTAATCACAAAGTTGATGGCTAATCGCCTGGCTGGTCGTCTACATCAAATGGTCTCTCTGATTCAAAGCGCCTTCATAAAAGGGCGATTCATACAGGATAACTTCATGATGGTTCAGCAAACGGCAAGACTCCTTCATCTACAAAAGCAGCCTCGGATTCTTCTCAAGTTAGATATTTCAAAAGCCTTTGATTCTGTGTCGTGGCCTTTCCTCCTGGAAGTTTTGCAGCAGCTTGGTTTTGGGCAAGTTTGGAGAGATATCATTAGTGGGCTACTCTCCTCGTCTTCAACCCAAGTTCTTCTGAATGGGGTACCGGGGGATCATATTCTTCATCGGCGTGGTTTACGGCAAGGTGACCCCCTCTCCCCCATGCTCTTTATCTTGGTAATGGATGTGTTGGGCCATATGATTGCTAAAGCCACCGGTGAAGGTCTGCTACAACCTCTGTCAGCTCGTGGCTTACAGCACCGCATTTCTATTTATGCTGACGATGTGGCTCTCTTTCTCCGCCCGGAGGCTGGGGATATCTCTACAACCATGGATATTCTTAATCTTTTTGGTGAGGCTTCTGGGCTCAAGACAAATCTGCAAAAAAGTAATGTGCTCCCGATCAGGTGTGGTAATTTGGAGTTTGCTACCATTCAAAACCTGCTGCCCTGCCCTCTCTCAGATTTCCCTTGCAAATACTTAGGTGTGCCCCTATCCCTAAGAAAACTTTCTAAAGAACAAGTGCAGCCCATTATTGACCGCATTGCAGATCAACTACCTGGTTGGAAGGCAGATCTATTGTCAAGGGCTGGAAGAAGGGTTCTAGTTCAATCCGTTCTCACTGGGATGCTCATTTACTTGGCTATGGCCTTTGATTTTCCTCCTTGGGCTATCAATGCGGTGGATAAAATTCGGCGGGGGTTTCTTTGGAGAGGTCGTAAAAATGCAAAAGGTGGACATTGTCTTGTGGCCTGGGTCAAAGTTTGTCGACCACTGGAGCTTGGAGGTCTTGGAATTTCGGATCTCAAGTCTCTTGGCTGGTCCCTGCGCATGAGATGGGTTTGGCTGCAGAAAACAGAGCCTCATCGCCCTTGGGCTGCTCTCCCTTTCCATGTGCCTGAGCAAGTGAGAGCCTTCTTCTCAGTAGCAGTGCACTCTGTACTTGGAGATGGTGCAAATACTCTTTTCTGGACAGATCGGTGGCTCCATGGGCAATGCATTGCAGACCTTGCCCCTCGCCTTTTCGCGGCTCTCCCCAAAAGGAGGGTCAAGCGGCGCACTGTCCGGGACGCCCTCTCTAACCGGGCTTGGATTTCGGACATTCAGGGAGCTCTTACAGTTGGTGTGATTGTAGACTACCTTCTTTTATGGGATTTATTGATGGATTTTCAGCTGCAGCCGGAGGTTGAAGATAGACACTTTTGGAGGCTCTCCTCCAATGGGTTATACTCGGCGAAGTCGGCTTATGAAGGTTTCTTTTTAGGTTCTATTCTCTTTGGACCGTGGGAAAGGATCTGGAAATCATGGGCTCTGCCCAAATGTCGCTTCTTTGTGTGGTTGGTCGCGCACAATAAGTGCTGGACGGCTGATCGCCTAGCACGTCGTGGGCTACCTCATCGGGAGTACTGTCCTCTTTGTGACCAAGAAGAGGAGACTATCAATCATCTCCTTGTCCAGTGTGTGTTCGCAAGACAATTTTGGTTCTTTCTGTTCAGACAGGTCGGTCTTCAGATCTTGTCCCCTCAGCCTACAGAGCTATCCTTCCATGCTTGGTGGGAGAAAGCTAGTAGCAGCACCGTTGATGGGTTGATGAGGCAAGGAGTTAATTCGCTCATTATACTCGGAGCTTGGACTATTTGGAAGCATCGCAATGGGTGTGTTTTTGATGGAGCAGCTCCAAACTTAGCTGGTGCTTTGATCTTAGCCGGCGAGGAGCGCCGCTTGTGGTCTTTGGCAGGGGCTCGAGGGCTATCATTCTTGACTGGCCTCCTCCCGACTAGTTAGTGTCTAGCTCAGTAGTGGTCGCCTTGTGTGTGTGTTTGTAATCCTCGTTTCGTTTGGGGCGTGAGTGCGTGTTTGTGTTTTTGTTTGGGCTCTTGCCCTTTTATCTCTTCTTAATATAATGAGGCGCAGCTCTCCTGCGTTTTCGAGAAAAAAAAAAAAAAGAACATTGGGCAGGCTTTGGTCTAGTTTGTATAATTTAGGGGTTAATTCAGTCTACTGCGGTGCGTGTCTATTTGTGATTCACCATACTTGCAATTGTGGCCCCGCTAACCTGTGCAACTGCCATGTCTGCCCATCATAGAAATAATATTTATTTGTTTCACAGAATGCAGCTGCTAATAACACTGTTCCAATGCTTTCTTTCAAAGGGGCATCAAATTAAATAAGTTGTCAATCGTACCACTACATTTCTGTTTTATCATGCCATGATCCTTCCAAATGTTTCCTGGCACAAAATACCTATATCTAGGTCAACCAAATAGAGATTCTGTCCCTGCGTTAAACACATCACACATGGTTATGGATCACTTTGTGCCTCAAGCAAGATTGGACTTGACCATCTACGTTTGCTTGGCTCATTTAGTAGTGTTATGAAAGGCAATTGTTACTTCAGGTTATGTATGGTAGTACTACACTAAATGGATAGCATCGTGTCAGAGCACTGTTTCAAATCGAGGCTACTTAGACCACTCGTGTACCTCGTAAGTATTAGCCGTGGGTCTATCGGTTTGCTATACTGGTCGGTCTCTTATGTGTTGGTCCTGCTGGAAATATAGCACTTTATGTTGCAGAGTGACACTAATACGCGCTATGTTGCTCATTTTTGTTATTTACCGATGTATAGGTAATATTTTAGTGCTCAAGGTATTCTGTTTGTTGTTTTCGTGTTAACATTTGGCATGTATGCCAATATTGTATTTGTAATTGTCTGTTCATGGAATAGGTAAACTACATACAACCACAAATACCATGTAAGCCCTGAGCGGTGGGGCGACTGCTCGCTTACTGCTATATGGAAGATAGGTTGTACTTCTCATGACACTAAAGACTTATATTTCTGCTTGTGTAAATGTTAAAATCCCTAACTGATCTAAACCTCGGATTACTTCTTGCAATCAATAACATCGCCTTTTCCTACTTTTCAAAATTTGCCTCTTTGGATAGTAAAATCCTCGACGACAGTAGTAATTAAAAATCGGAAGATCAGTAACTAATTGGTAATGTTCTTAAATTGAGATCTATTTAGTGCCTATTTGCCATTGCTGTGTCATGGATGGTTGCAGTTATGTTTACCTATCCCAGTAACATTTTGCTGTCATGTCTCCAAAAAGATACTTTCAAGTAGTTATTACATGAAAAAAAATAGAAAACAAAGGTTCTTTTTTAAAAAGCCACCGCAATCCCAAACAAAGCCTTATTGCCCCCCCCCCCACCCCCACGAACAATATGGTATATGATGGACCATCCTATGAAAAATGGGGGCATTGGTTTTTTCTTTTTACCATCATCGTGGTTGTTTAAAAATGTATTTTGGTGCTAATATCAGCAGAATGTGATGATTTCAACTTTAATCACCTTCTTTAACTGATTTCTAGCAATGTCATTGTTATGTGGAAAGTTCTATTACCTTAAAAGTACGATTGTGCTTTTCGGGGGTACTCTTGTATAAGAGGACACTCATGGTCCATATGAGCAATACAGCTATGCATCTTTGTTATATTCCTTCAAGTATTTATTCTAACAGATAGTGCAAAGCTTGCCATCATCGAATGCTTAACAAAATTCCCCTAGAAGTGCATCATTCAAAGAAATAACTACGTTGATTTGTTGCAGGAAATTAACTATTTTCAACTTTAATTGCAGGAACTCTTGCCTCACTTGTTTCAACTTCTTTGGTTGCGGCTCTAGAAAAGACCTGCAAACTACTGGAGATCAGATTTTGGTATGCCTAGCTTTTTCCCTCACCTAACGGCCACAGTTTGCATAGAATGTTAATGTGACAATAGTGTAAAACTTACTTTGTGTAATCTAGTGATCGAGCATGAGTAATTTTCTCTACAGTCACTTCACTGTTGGTGGGTGTTCTATTATTTCGTGATTTCGTCCCTTTCACAGTTGGAGCGTGCTGCTTTTACATTACTATAATCTATATTGAAGCCTCATGTCTAGGATGACAGGCAGCATAGTCATGTCTAGGATGACCGGCAGCATAGTTCAGGACGGACTTATATGTACTATAACTTAATTGAACATGCAAAACAATATCTTTCTTTCTTGTTTCTTTCCTCTCCGTTATCTCTCATGCAGGATAATTTCAGTCTGCTAGTTGGCTGGTAATTTCCAAAAAATCGCAAGGACATGCAAGATGACCAAGAAGGAAGGCATCAGTCAGCAGCTTCCCTTGAGTGATGATGGAGGAGCTAGATGCTGCGGTTATTTTTTCATCAATCTTTTTTTATTGCTTCGGTTGTTTTTTCATCAATCGTTTCTTTCTTTGTAAGGCGTGAGCATTGAAACAGTATTCTGACAATCACTCTTGGTCACTTGTATTAGGCCCTGTTTTAAACGGCTTTTGACTTCTGGCTTTTAGCTTCCAGAAACCAAAAGTCGTTTAGAACATGTTGGCTTCTTAACGTGGTTTTTTCTTTTTTTCCTTTGTATTGTCTGTAGCAAGGATACAAATCTCGGAACCGGGAGAAAACCTACCCTGTGTTCGGTAACCGGAAAAATGGCCAAAAAACCAGTCATACTTCAAAAATTTAAATTTAAATTTTGAGCTATTTTGAAACCGGTAACCGAAAAAATTCGAAAATCAAAATCCACTACAGTGCCGTGTCATCCAAAAATCATCAGAAAAAGGTGAATTGAACGGAGCCTTATTCCACCTCGGTAGATGTATTTGTGCATGCCAAATTCAGATGAGAGCGCTTCTTAATTCCTATTCTTCGTTTTCGAAATTGTGATGTTACAAATTGTTCTTTGAAACTCCAATGTTGTAACATCGTTTAACATTTTTTCCTCCATTTTATCCTGATGCAACCGGGAACTCCCAGTTTATTGCGTTCATGTGTGTTCTGGGAAGTGTAAGCTGGAGTCTTGTTGGGTTGTTCATCGAAGTGTGACGATTAAGATCATTGATTCAGTATATCTCCTCTGCTCTTCAGTGAGCCGGTGATCAGTGGTAAATCTTGCTATCTGCGACTGAGTTATATCCAAGGGCAAGCGTCGAACCTGATATTCTGATGGCAAGCAAAAGTTTCTTTGGGTCCTAATTAACATTGTTCAATGAATGCAATCACGCATTGCTTTTTTTTTTGTCCAATTGACGTTTGTTGAGAGTTGCCCTGTCATGGCTTCCAGGTATTGTAATGTGTTTGAAATGCGGGGCTCGTAACATGAGTGCTTGTTACACATATTGTTTTGAAGAGGAAGTAATGTGGTCTATATCTGCGAGTTTTGCCTAATTTCACTATTATGCCTGATATTGAATGTGTCATTTGCATAGATATGTGTCCAAAGCTATACACTGCAGTAATCTAACAGCATTGCATTCTCTGGCAGGTAGGAATTCATCTTTCATTTAACTAGGGACAACTGGAAACCGAGAAATTAAAACCACACCATTTAAGTAGCAAAAACTACAGGTACAACAGGCACATTCGAGACTGAAACAGTTACGATCGAACACCAAAAGGCTACAAATATTTGTAAATAAAAAAGAGGCACAAATCTCTATCCTCCAACCCCTACTAGCTAGGCAGGCACCTTAAGTCTGAAACAACAGTAGACACACATCACAAAGTACAGATCAAATTGGGGCTTCATACCCCTGGCAGAGAAAAATTAAGGAGCCCTAACAAAGAATTCAGAACAACATGACCACTGCAGCATCCATTCATGATGCGAAATACATTGAAGGTGGAAGTCAATGCCCGAACCATCCCCCCTTGCACAGTGGTGGCGCATTTTTCCGGCGACATTTTTGGGAAGCGCCGAGCTACTCGCGAAATCTTCACTAGTATGATATGAGCACCACATGGCAAGGAGAGTCTGAGGTGCGTTCTTGACTCCCCACTGACGAAAGCTCCAAAATTTTGCTGCTCCTGCAGAAACTTCAAACATACAGGAATTGTCACAGCATGCCAATAAAAGCAGAAGCACATCAAGAAAGTGCTTGAAAAGTCGTGCGGTACTAGCAGTAATCAGCTAGCTAATTTTAACCAGATCTTGATATAAATGCTTATGGAAGATCAAACGAATAAAATACTTTTTGGGAATATATATATATAAAAACAGAAAGGAAATAGAAAACTGGAATATACAAGAAACCGGCATGTTACCTACCATCATGGTTATCAAAATCGGTTTTAAATTTTTACCGGAAGATCCGGTAGGACCGGTATGGCCGATTTTTTTAGAATTTTTGGTGGTTTTAGAGCAAAAAAATTCAAATCAAAATTTCTAAATTGGTCATAAATCGGACTAACTTGGTGTAAAACGAAAATTTTGAAACCGGTTTGTAATCTGACTGGAGGTGACCGGTAGAACCAATTTTCACCGATTTTGATAACCATGCCTACCATCCTGCCAGCCTCCGGTAAAATTTCAAAATCCAATTTTGAAAATCCCTGGTACTAACTGTATGCTGCATATGTGAAGCTCTAGATATATAGACATGCACCTTTGCAAGCATGTGAACGAACATCTCTGACTCTAAAGGGCTACTGCGGATTGCTCTCCCTGCAGACGGCGGCCTTGATGCGCTCCACGGTACAGGCGATGAGGCTGTTCACCGTCGCGACGGAGCCCAGCGAGAGCTTCGCCGTCGGGATGGAGTCGACCAGTATCTGGAACGCCACCGTCAGGAGGGACCCGCCGGTGCCGGCGTTGTCCCCGGCGCACCCTGCTTCTCCCCCTTGCACGGTGCCCGATGGCCCGTCGGGCAGGATGGCGAAGCCCGACGGCAGGAGGGCCACGTAGTCGGGGTCGCCGCCGTTGAGCACCACATTCATCGCCACGACGTCCACCGGCGCGTAGACGACGTAGGAGCCCGACGCGTCGGTGCAGCTCTCTTGCAGGATCAGCATGTTGCTCTGGTTTGAGTTTGTACTCTGCACATATATACCATTAATTTGAGAAGAAATATTAATTATACGATGCATGTCTTACGGAAAAATGATGAACAACCAACGACGTATTATCAGATTCACGAGAAGCAATTACATCGACACGAAGAAGCGAGACGCAGTTGCCATGGTCGCGGCCGTTGGCGATGTGAGCCATTTCTTGGACGACGCCACCGTTGGACAGAATGTCCCACTGCAAAAATTTAAAATTCGTCAAGAAAATACTTCGCCCGGCAATGGCACGTTTTTCCTAAGGAGAAAGTAGCGAAGCGTCGGCAATGTGACGGGCGCACCTCGCTGCGAGAGCTCTCGTCGCGGAGGAAGTCGAAGACCCTCTTGGGTGGGACGGGGAGCCAGAAGGAGGTGGCCGCGTTGAGGACGATGCCCGGCGGCCTGCCGGGGTCGTCGACGCTCTTCCTCGTCATGACGCGCACGTCGTCCGCGCCGCTGCCCGACAGCGTCGTCCACTGGTGCGCCACGGACGCCGTCACGCCACCGCAGAAGCTCGTCACCATCCGCTCCGCCAGCTTCAGCATGCTCTTCCTCCCCTCCACGCTCGTGATCACTGTGCCCAACATCATCGTCCACAGATGCATACAGATACTAATCACATATATGTCGCGACAATCTTAATTGCGTTCCATTGTGTTGTATTGAGTAGCTAGGAGTGATCCGTGTGTACCGCCGAGGTCGCCGTTGGGGATGTTGCTGGCCATGGCGCAGGCGAGGCGCTCGCACTGCCGGTCCAGCGTGCCGACCCACCGTTTCGCGCCGAATGCGAGGCCGGAGTTCACCAGCGGCTTGTAGATGTTGTGCACCGACCTGTCGTCCACCTCTACATGCTCCACCCAGGTCACCTACATGCGCAAGAACTCAAACGTGTAAAACTTCGCCGCGACAGCATGCTGCCATCAACATGAATTTTTGCTGATAGAACACTAACAGTGTCGATTTTGTCGTCGGTAAAACCGGTAGTACAGTAAATTGATCGAGAAATTTCCAATGGAATTCACCTTCGAGTAGCCGTTGGGCATTTCTTGGATAAGGCAGCCGGATGGCCTGCGGCGGCACTTCAAGACAGGGCTAGGGCGGAGGCTGTCCAGCGAGACATCGACGACGGCCCATGTCCCGTCAGAGTTGTGCTTGCAGTACCTCACGAAATAGCTCTCCCGCGTCGGTACCAGCGGCGACGGCACTTGAAACTCCATTGACATCTGCAAGTTCAACAGCATTACAGTGGTGAGGTACACATACTGACACACATGATGTAAAGTTACAGAATGCAGAGTGCATAACAAGCGAGTTCAACTTATGCGTTAGTGCTATGGAAACAATGGAGGCATGAACTAGATAGGATTGAGCCATGCGCACGCACCACTTGCAATGCACCATTGTAGTTCCCTGCCACGCCGGTCGACAACACCTCGTGTGTCGAAGCTCTCGACACGATGCTCGAGAACACCGTCGCGAATTGATTCTACACGCACAGATTCACATGCATAGATCAGCAGATCAATCAAAATTCAACTAATACTGACACCACCATCACTGATGTTATAACTGACCACATCCATGAGGATCTCGACAAGGTTGTCATGCGTCATGATCACGACGGCGCTGTCGCGGGACGCCTCCGACTTGAGCACGTACTGCTTCGGCCCGAGCCCCCTCGGGAACATCCGGCCGTACTCCTCCTCGTTGAGCGCCTCCTTCGGGCCGTCGACGAGCCCGGACGCGCCCCATAGAGGCTCGTCGAGCCGCGCCATCTGGATGAGCTCGTCCATGGCGGCGACGGCCAGCTCGACGATCATGGGCTTGTCGACGTCGAGCTGGCCGCCGGACACGCTCCTCAGGAGGTCCCCGGCGCTGAACATGTCAGCGCCGAGGCTCGGCTGGACGCCGTAGGCGCCGGCAAGGTCCAGCGGGGAGCGGGCGGCGGCGACGGCGAGCGGGCTGGAGAGCACCGGGAAGGACACCATCGGCTTCCCGACGTGCTTCGCTGCTATCCCTGATATCCTGTCGATCTGGAATTGCATCAAGAAGATCAGCATCTACCATGATGCACAATTGCACATGTAATTAATCAGCAAGACTCATGTATGCATGTGATTGTGAGATGTGACTCGCCTCTTCCCGGAGACGGGCGTTCTCGACCCTGAGGTGGTGCTCGTCGAAGGACATCTCGCCGAGGGCGGCAGGGCCGCCGCAGTTGGGGCACGACGCGCTGCTGAGCGCCTCCTTGTAGCGCATGTTCTCGGCGCGCAGCTTGTCGTTCTCCGCGCGAAGCTGAGCGTTCTCCTGCCTCTCGTGCTGGTTCTGCACACCACATCAACATGCATATCACGTTGTTACATGCGTGACCTGTTATGCAAGGTTGGACTAACACATATTATCTCCGCTCTACTCCCTCGAATGCATGCGTGCAGTCAAAATGGAATAATTTTTACCAAAAAAATATCTAAAATGTATACTGTGGATGTTTGAAAATAATTCAAGTGAATTTGTCATAAAAAACTCCCTTCGTTGATTTTTATAAGGTGCGATTTAACTTGGTGTGGTCTCCATAGTTGAACTTTGACCGTTAGTCCCTTTTACAATATTTTTGCTCTGTTTTTTGGCTTTTCAGCAGATTTTTAGCTTCGGTTTCTATCCGTCGTTATTATTCATCAAACCTACCAACTATAACCAAAAGTCATCAGTCATAGCTCAAAAGAACATATCCTTTGTTTATAGATACAAAATCATAATAAAAGAAAGTGCTTTCAAATACGAATCCAACGTTATCACTTGTGTCACAAGGTCAAAGTGTAAGAAGTTTGAATCTTCAAATACATAGGTGCCTCATAAAAATGGTGGTGTCTAGAGGGCACCCTAGTGTTTTTTTTTATAGTTTGGAGCACTCAAGATTTTTTAGAAGGGTGTATACATGTGAGAAAGAGGATTCGAGTGTTTTTTGTGGTTCAGAGCACTTATATTTTTTTGGAATAGGTGCATACATAGGAGAAGGGGGATTTGCGTGTTTTTTGTGGTTCGGAGCACTCATAATTTTTTTTGAAGGGGTGCATACAAAGAAGAAAAATCTGAGTGCTCCGAGTCTAAAAAAAACACTCGAGTGTTGTTTAGCACTTCCCTATAAAAATCAAGGGAGGGAGTACTTAATATTTCACTTTTGTAACTTCTTTTGAATATATGCTAATAAAACTTAGTAGTCAAAATGATCATGTTGACTTCGAAAAGTAAAAAACCATCACTCTTGTGTAACCAGAGGAGTATGTCAGTGTGCATGCATAAAGCTAGTTGCAATTGTTTGTTGAGAAAATATCCGGATGATATTTATCAACACCCTTGTTTGTTTGCAAATAACTAGTTTGTGTGGTCAATAGTCAGATATAGTAGTAGTAACTGACCATGAATGCAGCGTTTTAATTGATGAAGAGGTTGTGACGCAAATTTGGGGAAATTAAGCATTTGAACTGCAATTTAATCAAGTATTGTTTTCAACTTTTCCAAGCATATGAATTTGAGGCTACCAAGAACACTCTATCTAGTGCTATACTAGACTTAGGTGCCACTCGGTTGGACTAAAATAAATTAGTTTATGGCTAAAATAACACTGTAGTTAGCTGAAATTACACTGTAACTAATGTTGGTTTATTTGGCATAACTAGATTTAAAAAAAATTAAAAATAGAAAAACATGTTAGCCTATCACAGACAATGCAAACGAATACGGGAAAAAGAACCGGAAAAAAAGCTTAGAAAAAACTAAAAAAACAAAAAAAGACGAAATTTAGAAATAATAAAAAGTAAGTCCGAAGTGAAAAGTTTAAGCCAAAATGAGCGAGACCTCACCTTCATTTGTGTGCGCTTGTTCTGAAACCAAAACTTGACTTGCAGCGGTTCGAGGCCCAGCTCCCGGCTCAGCTCCTTGCGCTGCTTGTCGTCCGGGTGCGGGCACTCCTTGAAGAAACTGATCAAAATTCACAAACATTTACACACGAATTTACATGAATTTGTCAAAACTTTTTCTGGGAAACAAGAAAAATTTATGGGTTCATGGAAGTCTTACGCTTCCATCTCTTGGATCTGGTGCTGGGTGTGGCGGTGGTACCGCTTCTTGCGCGGCCGCTGGTTGGGGTCCTGGTCGTCGCCGGAGACGCCGTCGGCGTCGACGTTCTCGCTGCACGACTTGCTCTCGAACTCGTCCACCAGCCCATCTGCCCGCCCGTGGATCATGTTGTCGCCGCTGTCTGCTGCCGCCGCCGTCGCCGGGATCTGATCAAAGAGCTGCTGCTGGAGTGCTTGTTGCAGATGCTGGCTGTCTAGCAAGTCAGCCTGCAATTTCAGTTGACATAAGAGTCAGAAATTAAGATCTCATCACGTAAATCACTTAGTCGACATAAGAGTTGCTCAACTCAGATAGGTGTGGCTTAAATCACTTGGTTTTAGGAGTACAAATTTGCACAACAACTAACGAGAAAGCAATTTATATGAGTAAAAGTTCTAGGGACTAAATAGAATGGAAATTTTTTGCTTTTTTTTAAAAAGAGGTTTTGTGAGGAGTGGTTAGTTTGGGAACAAAAGGAGAAGTTGCTTCTGCTCAGTAATAAGGGTGCATAAAAAGGTGAAGTGAACAAATAACCTTTTGTTCTTATCCATTGTTCTGCTGTATATTTGTAGGAGATGCTTGTCAAAAAAGGTAGTAGCCTGCTTTTTAGTAAGATGGTTAAAATAAAGGGCATGGAAAGCACAAACAATCCTCTCTACTTGTGTGTGTATGTGTGTGTAAAATCTTTCTTGAAAAAAAGAGAGAGCTAGCGTGCAAGATCAAGAACTAGAGAAGGCTATGATCCTTGCTTGATTTCTAATGGGCTCTTACATAAGTTTAGGATGTGATCTATAGTTGCTCCTTATCCTTGTATCTCCTGCCAGTACTGCCCATTTTCCATTAAATGTCCAAATCCTCGAATGGCTGGCCCAATTAATACATGCATATATGCACAGCCTACTGTTTCACACCGCAATTAATCAGAAAGAAAAGGATATAGATGAGCAAACAAATCAAGAACAAAAACAAAAGAGCAACAACTTAATAAAACACAGATTAACTTACTCTTTTTTTCTTTCCAAAACTACTCAAAGGTGCTGATTTTGTTCATCTCAAATTTCTTTCTGAACTGTATATACCTGGCATAGGGACAGCGCGGACGGCGATCCATACGCCACGCCGTTCCGGCCGATCATCGACGGCGTGCGCCTGGCCGGCGTCATGGTCGTCGACTCGTCGTACCGGCTCGCTCGCTAGCTAGCGCTTCCCAAACCCTACTTCTTGCCCTCTAGCTCCTCCCATTTTTATGCATCACAAGTACTACAACCAGAGAGGAACGTACTAGCCAGCTGCCAGCCAGCCTATATATACACACAACTGGCCGGCTTGCACGCCACGTAACAACACAAGTAGCAGCAGATCTAGGGCAAGCACATGCAAGGGTTGGTTAGCCAAGAACTTTGCAAGAAACAGCAGAGTAGGTAGTGAGATCTAAAGCAAGTGTACTAACTAGTTCTATGTATGTCCGATCTCTGTGTCGTAGCTAGCTACTTGTTGCTTCCAGGAAGCATGATATTGCATGCAAGAAGTTGCAGGGAGTGTGTAGTATGTGTAGCTACCTAGCGAGCTAGCAAGAAGCGGCGAGATGCAGAGATCTTTGGGAGGAGGAAGAAGAAGCCATGGGAGGAGGAAGAGGGGAAGAAAGGGGAACGGCGGATGGAGAGAATGTGGAGACGGGGAGGAGTTATTGCTGGGGAGTGTTGAGCGGATGCAATCGCATTTATTGAGAGGGGGTGCAGCGTTATTGCTCAGGCAGCAGAGAAGGGGGGGGGGGGGGGGGGGGTTAACATTTCCCACAAGAAACGTATACGGTGAAACTGAAAGTGAAAGGTATACAAGTGCTCCACATCTGTACATGTATGACCTATTTTTTTTTCTCTCGAACTTAACTTTCGTGGCTAAGAGCAACTCCAGCAGAAGCCCTTAAATCAGAGCCCCTACTTTTGATTTGAGGGCCCCCCTACTTTTGAGGGCCCTGTTTTTTGAGTTGAACTCCAGCAGAAGCTCTCAAATCAGGGCCCTCAAATTCATTGCAACTGAGAATGACATGTAGGACCCACTCTCATTCTCAACCCACTCGTCCACCGCGCCTCCTCCTCTCCTCTCAGCCGCTGCGCCTCCTTCTCTCCTCCACCCGCGCCTCCTCCTCTCCTCTCAGCCGCCGCGCTCCTCCTCTCCTCCACCCGCGCCTCCTCCTCTCCTCTCAGCCGCCGCGCCTCCTTCTCTCCTCCACCCGTGCCCACCGCTCGGCGCTGCCACTCTCCACCTTCTCCGGCCGCCATGCCTCCGGATCCTCTTCCGCGCCACCACTTCTCCGCGGACGGCACCACCACAGCGAGGCGGCGGGCGAGCCGAGGCGCCGGGCAGAGGCATCGGGCGCGGCGACGAGCGAGCGCCGGGCGGAGGCGTCGGGCGAGCGGAGGTGCCGGGCGGAGGCGTCGGGCGCGGCGACGGGCGAGGCGGCGGGCGAGCCGAGGCGCCGGGCGGAGGAGGCGAGCCGAGGCGCCGGGCGGAGGAGCCGAGGAAGCGGAGGAGGCGGGGGGCGAGCAGAAGCCGGGAGGCGGGGGATTTTTCACCGAGGCGGGGAAAAACGGAAGAATGAGAGCCAGAGTAGGGGGCCCCTAGGAATGAGGGCTTGAAGGCCTCATTTGAGAGGCCTCCTATTTTTGAGAGCCAAGTAGGGGGTCTGCTGGAGTTCAATTTTTTGCTCTGGCTCTCAAATATGAGGTTTGAGGGCTCAAGTAGGGGGCCTGCTGGAGTTGCTCTAAGTCCTGCGCAAATATGTCAGACAACAGTTTATTGTATCTTTGATTACCAGATGATAATATCCAGACCCCGGTCTGTGGTGGTGCCTATACAGTATAGCTGACCCCGGTTTTAAGCATGATATATAATTTCCATCTTTAATTTTATGGCAGCATTAAGTGCATGCTACAGTATGTACGTGTGGTGAAACACGCAGTGCCAATTTAATTAATGCAAGATCGACCTATTTCATCATCATCATCATCATAGTGCATGGGATGCTCCCAACTCGAAGATCGCGTATGACTATCGGTTTGGTGGGTGAATATTTATGAAGCTAAGAGATTACATAAATAAAAAGGAATGTCTATACAACATTTGACTGTTTTTAAGGATAAAAACAGTCAAATTGATGTGGGGCGTTAGATTTTCATCCAACGGATCCACTCATACAAGCCTCCCTCCAAAAAAAAAATGATCCCCTCCAAAAAAAATGATTTAGGGCGTTGGATCTCCATCTAACGGCTCAAAATCTGACCGTTTTTATCCTCAAAAACAGTCGAATGTTGTATAGACACTCCCTAAAAAAATCCAAATTTTGCAGCTTCTCGTTTTCCCCCTTGTGTGGGATTTTTTTGTTTGTATAGGGCCTGTTTGGTTCATGACTAGAAGTTGCCTAACCACAAGTTAAGCGTACCACAGTTTTTAGGTAGCTGTTTGGTTCACTGACGTAACTGTGGCATGCCACACTTTCTTAGCACCCGGCCCCACACGTCATAGACTCAGTTTCTTGCCAAACTTTGCCACAAGTGTGGCTTCGATTTTGTTAGCCACACTTTCTGTGGCAGCCACATATTGCCTAAGGTTAGGCATGACAAAGTTAGACACCAACCAAACATGCCCTTAAGTTTCCATTTATATTTGAGTGTGATCAGTATTGCACACCCTAAATCCAAGATGTATATATACTCCCTCGTGTCACAAAAGTTAGTTGTTTTAGGTTACCTAAACTTTGGCTATTAATATCTTTTTGAATATTTAGATTAGAGATGAAAATGATATGCACATAAATTTGCCTAAAAAAATACTTTCGTAGTAATATAATTTATTATATTTTATAACTATATATTTTTAAAAATTAAGTGGTCAAAATTACCATTTAGGGATGTATCGATGTGTAAACCAACTTATTTTTGTGACGGGAGAGAGTTCAAAGCATATATACGAGTGTACTGCTACCTAATTTACTTGGACAATGCATGTGACCTGTAGTAACTAACAACCATTACTAGTATTTGTCTGTTGACTCACCATGCAAAGTTGCAGTTAAATTTATATAGCCATTACCGCATGTCAACTTCTGATGCTAATAGGATCTTTGGTGGTTTCTCCCTTCTGAGGGCATCTCTAATAGTTTATCTATTAAGTTATCTCTAAAATTTTTACGTCACCTAAAGACAACACTAAAAACAACCTCTCCAATAACATGTCCACTCAGTTGTCTATAAGAAAGCACATAAGCTTTTAATTGTTGCATATATATTTAAAATATAGTGATCAACACTAGACTATATCTTTGTGGTATTTTGTGTTACACTTTTGGCCTTAACAGAGGTTTGTGCGAAGAAATAACTTGAACAAAAACTAACCATGATGTATATTGAGAAAGCTTAGTCGGAAGCATAGATTGGATGCATGCAAAAAAAAGGGTGACTACCATTTTGTATATTGAGAAAGCATAGTTTGAAGGTTCTAATGTGCTCTATAAATCTTTGATCATAAACACAACCATGATCCTTGTCCTTATCATAAGAAAGTAGGACAAAATGGGCACTTAAACGATCATTGTACATAATCGATATCAACCACCATTAATTAACACGAGTTCTACTATAGGAGAAGCAACTATTACAGAAATAGATGTTGCAAGTGACAACCACCATTACTTAACAATAGTTCTAGCATATATAAAATGGAATTATACCAACACGAAACTATAGCAAGGAGGCCATGGACACCAAGCAGCTGCAGAAGAGCCAAAAGAAGAAACGATATCAGATTGTGTGGTACATATCGACATCTATATCAATAAAAAAGCAGGGAAAATGGAATTATATCAGCACTAAACATAGGAAGATTATTCAAGTTCAGTTTTCTTTTATGTGAAGCATATAACAATAAAACGGACATGGAACTAAATATAACAAGCAGTAAGATGGAATTACAATAGAACCATGCTCAACTTTTTTTAGAAAATGGAAGATAACTTCCCGCCTCTGCATTTCTGCATACAGCGTTTACATTATTACAAAGTTTCAACACTATTGCTGATGAAATAGGGAAACAAAGAATGCAAAAAATTATGCATAACAAAGTCTATTATTAAATTTCCATCCATGGGAAGCAAACAGTTCCAACGCAGTGGTCTCTAGTTTTTTGCTCGCTGACTGAAAAGACTCCTTTGTTTCATCATTACGCTGTAGCAATGCCCAAAACCGCAGCCAGTATGTTCCCCTGAAAATAGCCTGCATAAAAGACATATATTTGCAATTTGCAAAGATTAGATCATTACGACATCTCCAAATTGCCCAACACAAAGCGGCTACCCCAACCAAAATATCTTTCTTGTCTTTTAAATCGAAATTTGATAGCCAACTCCCTAACATGTGGGATACAGAGCTGGGAGGAGTTATCCCAGTAGCTATATAAACCGTCCTCCAGATTGTCTTGGCATAATGACAATCAAAGAAAAGATGTTTAATGGTTTCGTTACAATTACAAAAACAACACTTTTGACTGCCTTTCCAATTTCGCTTAATTAGATTGTCCTTTGTTAAAATTACCCCCCGCTGGAGATACCAAAGGAAAATCTTGATTTTTAGAGGAATTTTTAACTTCCAAATCAACTTATGAGAAAAGGGCGTATTTTGATTTATCATGTGAAGATACATAGAATGGACCGAAAATTGACCATTGTTATGTAAGCTCCAAACAAACAAATCTCTCTCATTAGTTAAAGTGATATGAGTGATTTTGGCAACTAAATCTTCCCAATCATCGAGTTTATCCCCCACTAGAGCTCTCCGAAATGAAATATTTAATGGTGTTGATCTCATAATATTGGCCACTGTATCATGCGGCCGATTAGTAATATTATACAACGTGGGGTAAAGGTCTTTAAAAGGCCGGTTGCCTACGCGTAATTATGGAACTAAATGTAAACATTTAAAATGGAAGTATGGAACTAATTTTATCGCCTTACAAATGATTTGTAAACTACGCGTAATTATGAAGCTAGTTGACAACCCATTGCCAAATGTGCTCATCAACTAAGTCCCTCTTAAGTTGGACATGTGTTGGTCGAGCGCATGAATGGTAATGTTTCTTCTTAGCATGTCGGCAAAGCATGGTTCAGGGCCATTGTTGATTTCTAGAGGTAGAACAATGGATATCCCCGGAGTCTCGTTCAAGTCAAGAGGAGTGTTAACCATTTCCTTCTCATCTTCTACTATCAGGTTAAGATTTGTAGGCACAACAAGAACAGGTCTACATGAGAAATCATAATAAATCATCTTTGTTGTTGAGAACAACAAATCTGTAATGCCCAGGCAGTCATGATCTTTGTTGCATCTGAACTAATCAAATATAACATTTTACAAATAACCATGTCAATGGCCGATCATTTGCTATTTAGCTGATACCAAGACATATACTTTGCAGCTAACCAATTGAATATGTGGCATTAAAAACCAATAACTGAACAGTTGGCAAACACCATGGTATTTCAAGCACCCATTCTTTAGAGGAATTGTTGGCAGCTAAATAGTACAAAAAGAATGACTAGCATCATCAAAGGGGACATCTACTAAATTATAAGCCTTACTGAAAACCGAGAGTAACAAAAGCCCACGCCAACACTGCAAAGTTAAAGAATTGCCAAAATTTGCTGGTCGAAGCCCAACTGCAGTGCTATCAGCAGCAAGCGCCTACTCTGCGTGATCAAGTGAAGATCAAGAATATATATGAAAATCATACAAATTTTCAGCAAGAATTTTGAGTAACATGGAAAGTTATTAAATGTTATTTAGAAAACATACTTGGTGGATAATTTAGCCTTTAGCATGTTATGCAATAAAAGGTACTCTCCAGAAGTAAAGGATAGTGTAACTTTGTTAACTCAGGACTTATTGGCCGGTTAACTTGGCAAGGCAAACTTCAAATATCAATAGTTTTGAGAAGAACCCCTACTGTCCAGCTCATATGGTCTCTTGTTTTTCCAAAAGCAAAGGTAATATCTGACAAAGTGAAGTGCCAAAGCATAGTTATTGATACAAGACTAATTGCAGCCTTTTTTTCCCTTGGCATGAAGAACATTTGTAATTCACCTCCTGTACAGGGTAAAGCTACAAGGATTTGACCTTTTGATGCAACCTTTTATGGTAAGTCACAATTTATACACGTCCATTTCGCCTTCATTTGTATGGCCATCCTTTTTAGCATACTATGCGTGTGACTTATTTCTTGTTTACTCTTGCTAAGTTTCTGTTCTTCTCTGAGGTAACATTCCAAAGCTAACATGAGTACATGACTATACGTAATCAACGTTAGTAAAGTATTGTTGTACATCTTGTAATTAGGGTCTAGGATACCCTGATGTACGATACAGATACGGTGATGCTGCGATACGATATTTTGCAAAAATAATGATACGTCGATACGATAAGTATATATATATATATATATAAATTAAAAAAATATAAAGAGACTATGAGAGAGAGAGAGAGAGCAAGAAACTGAGATAACTTGGCGCCGGAGAAGGGAGAAGGCGGGACCGCGGCTGAACGGTGAATACCTCCACTTGCCAAGATGGCGGGCCGGCGGCTGAATGGCGGGACTGCGACGTGGAGATCCAGGGGATGACGAGATGTGACTGAACGGCAGGACCGCCGCGCGAGAGATCCAGGGACCAGTGGTTGAACGGTGAGATCCAGGAGTGACCGGCAAGGGGCGAGCATGGGCCAGGGAGATCCAGGGGCTAGCGAGGGGCGAGCCAGGGAGAGGGACGGCCGGCGAGGGGCGAGCAAGGGCCAGGGAGAAGGGCGGCCGGAGAAGGGCAAGCCAAGGAGAGGGGCGGCCGGCGAGGGGCAGTGGTAAGAGCGGCAGGGAGAGGAGCAGGGATAGGAGCGGTTGGCGAGTGAGTGGAGAGGGGCGCGCGGCCAGATAGGGTTTTGCTGGGGTTATAATTGTGCCGAGCTAGTAATGGGCTTTTGTTTGAATGGTTTTGGGCTAACAAATATCGGGAAGTACCGACGAAGTATCACGGTTAATTTTATTTATTTCAAAAATTAAATTCTACCGATACTTCCCGATACCATATCATGTCGTATCGTCGTATCGGATATGTATCACATACAGAAACAACGGTTTAGCGGAGTATCAGTGTTTCTTACATTGGGGTAGATATAAATATGTAAATCATGTATTAGCACTTCAACCTTCAAAGCTTCATTATTTTTACCATAATATGTTTGCATAAAGCTATTCTGAGGTTTAGTTTAATCAAGCACATATAGGGCATTGGCAAAGAACAATCGATCATACTTGTGTGGCCCTTGAATCAGTATTTTCCCTTTGTTAATATCATATAAATTCAATGTTACAGAGTATAATGATTACTCATGTCCCACGTACGAAGCCGTTCAACACACTACTATAGAAGGCATAATACTAGACGGCCAATCACAGACAGTTTGATAAAACCGTCTGTGACCAACACTAACGGTTTTAATTTGGACACCGTCTGTGTTGGCGGCGTCAGAGAAAACGAGTATCACAAACGGTTCTCACCGATGAACCGTCTGTGATACTGAAGTATCACAGACGGTCTGTATTAAAAACCGTCTGTGATAATGGTCACTAGGCATTTATTGCGCTGCTCAGACCGCGTCTATCTTCATTTCGATCCAGATCTAGCCGCTGCTGCGCACTCTTTCGCTCAGGAGGTAAGCTAGGCGATTTCAGACCAGTTAATTTGGTGGGAGGAGGCAGAGATTGAGTTTTGAAGATTCATACTTTCCTGGTTTCTCTAGATATGGTTAGTAATGAAATTTATTTTTATTAAAAACCGTCTGTGATAATGGTCACTAGGCATTTTTTGCAGTGTCACCAGCAGTCGCCGGGCAACACATGTAGATTCTACGTTTGCCACCATATGGAACTACTCCTTGATTCCTCGAGGATTACCAATTCCAAGGTTTGTCAATCTTCTCATAATTACTTCATACTTATATATATATATATATATATATATATATATATATATATATATATATATATATATATATATATATATACGCACATTGATATTCCTATCGACAAGCTGCGTTCATCCCGTCAACTGCATTGAAACAACCCGACCTTTCACACATTCGATGAGAGATGGCGTACTTTCTAGTGGCTAACGTCATAAACCCAGCTGGAAAGTTCCACTGCGCATCATGATTTTTTATTGCTCTATCACTCCGGAATCGAGGTCTCGCGAAAGGAACAGTGCATAATCAACGAACTTTGTCAGGCTGCACAAGCAATACTTGAATGGCAATCATGCATCATCCAAGTATTGCTTGTGCAGCCTGACAAAGTTCGTTGATTATGATTCTGTTCTTTTCGCGAGACCTCGATTCCGGAGTGATAGAGCAATAAAAAATACAATGTTACCATCTAAGTGGAAATGCAACGTACATCTTTTGTAATTGTATATTTGTTAATAGATATTTTATTTTATTTCAATTAATTGATTTGCGAAATTGATGTTTTATGTTTGTCAAATGGATGTTTTATGTTTGTCAAATGAAGTGCGATGTGAATTGGATGTTGTATGTTTGTCAGAAATTGTATGTATATCTGCTTGTTTCAGAGGGCATGGCTAGCATTTTCTGAGGCTAGCCAATAAACAGAAATAGATTTAGGGGTTGAAAGGAATATCACAGACGGTTTTTAAGTAAAAACCGTCTATGACATATCAATATCACAGACGGTTTTTAATTAAAATAGATATTTTCTGTAGTAGTGACATATGGTAGACAAAACATGCCAATCTTTTGGAGAAAAACCTCTAATGAGGCCTACCGTCACTGGCTCACTGAATAGCAACGATGGTGACAACTATCCTCTAGGATCAGCCAACTTGATCAAATACGAATTAATTTCTTCCCTCCAAGTATTTTTGTTTCTTCCAAGTATTGGATTCTTGAATGGTGAAGAAGGCCTATATATACTCCTATATAAACTCTAGAGAAGATGAGACATGGCCCCTTTCTCCATCCCTTTGGCACAACAAGGCATCTTGGTTTCCATACACATGGATGTAGCCCATGCCAGGTAGCATCTCCAACTCTAAATTATTGGTATACATCCTTTTCCGTTGTTAATAATAGCGTAGGGCAAAACATGTGGATGTATTCCTCCTCCTGTCATGGCCACAGTGAGCCCCACAAATAGGAATTATCTACTCCAATGATGCATGCATAACCTCTCCCATTAGTACTTTTCTAAAGAAAAAGTAGTCCATGGCTAATATTTAATTTGTATCAAGTATAAACACTAGGTGTTTTCACAAGAATGGATAATAGCAAGCATTGTAAAAACTACCTTGAAAATTGTGTTTTGGTTAAGGCGATTTGCTTGTATAATACAACAACAACAACAATGATAACAACAACAAAGTTTTTTATTAAGTTAGAAATGAAACTTCCTCAAGATCAAAGAAACAAGAGTCTTATAATAAAATCTACAGGGCAAAAAAAACCTAAACTTGCATCCTGTCATCTGAGTAGAGAGCTACACTCATCTTCTGTATATGTTGTTTTTAAGTTGCCCAACATCCCGCTCTATATAGTATTGCAGGTTTGACCGCTGTCTTATAGAACTTACCCTTTAACTCACACAGGATACCTAATGCTTGACGCTATTTCACTCACTCCGCTCTTATCCTGTGGCTCACGTCTTCCTCAATCTCACCGTCCCATAGGGGTGGGGCTCGGCTCGGCTCGTGAAAGCTTGGTGGAATGGAGGCTCGGCTCGGCTCGGTTAGGATATCAAGCTTTTTTGTGGGCTCGGTTCGGCTCGTGATGCGGCTCGAGCCAGCTCGCGAGGGCTCGCGAGCCAGCAACATGTTAGATATATATATATAAATCCAATTAAGCATTAGACTAATAGAGATTTTTGCAATGCAAATACTTTCCCAACAACATGTTAGAATGGAAAGCATGATTTGTGATGTTAAAAATCAACATTTTGCATCACATTAGATGATTATATGACACATAACTTTTACTTTTTAGTTGGCTCGCGAGCCAACCGAGCCGCTCGCGAGCTGACTCGGGCTCGGCTCGTTTAGATCCCAAGCTTTTTTGCTGGCTCGGCTCGGCTCGTTTCATTCACGAGCCGAGCCAAGCCTCCACGAGCCCGAACCGAGCCCGAGCTGGCTCACGAGCCCGAGCTTTTTTGCCAGCCCTACCGTCCCATTATAGCATCGATCCCAAATATTGAAAAGTGTCATTTCTAGGCATTACATGTTTGTCCAGGCTAACATCTTCATCATCTGCCTTGGCACCGCTTGAATCATACCTCATATACTCAATTTTAGTTCTATTAAGTCTAAAGTTACCAACTGCGTGACCTCGTCTATCACTAGAGCAAAAATGTATGAGCTCAACACTGACCTTGGTATAATCCTATTTTAATAGAGAAGTTATTAGTGTCACCATCACATGTCAATATCTTCGTTTGTATCCTTAATTAGAGTAACATATGTTTTGCCTGTATAATACACAACCAAAAAAATCGAGCATCTAAAAACCAAGTTGACGATATCATCTCATCATGGATAAATAATTTGGGTTAGAAAAAGTGCACATGTTGGAGCGCTACATGCATGGGCCACCATTCAAAATCACGCAAGTTAGGATCATCACTAATGCTGCTTTGACATTGACACTGACACGTGGGTCACCATGTCCTTGTGTTGATATGTTTGTTGATGTTGAAATGCCAACTTCAATTCTCTCTCATGCAAGCCTCTTCTCCTCCAAAGCATTTTGATTTTCGAATTTTGGCCGGTTTTTTCCGGGTTTTCCGGTTACTGACCGGTTTTTTCTGTTACCGATTTCAAAACATCTCAAAATTCAAATTTTGGTTTTCAAATTGTGACCGGTTTTTCCGGTAACCGGCCGGTAACCGCCCAGTTACCGTTACCGGCCGCCGATCGGGATTTCTTCCGGTACTGGTATTTGGAACCTTGGTCTCACCCCTAGCCTTCTAGGGGCTCAAACACTTAATTATGCCTCTAAAAATCAAATTACTCAGTTGGTTCATTAACTTATCTTTGTGTATGCATGTTCCTTTGTAGAACAGGAGTAGAATTTATAGGTTGTGATGGCCAATGATACCAATCTTTAAAGAGTATCCAGACAAAAAGTAGTCATGAATCATGATGAGCAATATATATGACTTGAAGTGTTTATAAGGATTAGATCCATAATGCGTGTTCAAGCGGAAACAACAGATTGATTTCCTTTTATGTTATCTTGTTAAGGTTAAATCAATATGACACATAAATGCCAACAAACATTATGGTCATAAACATACTCTAGGCATCATTGTCATAGTTCTTCCACTCGCAAATTATAATTAAGTTGCTCCATAACTCGGAAGGGTAGTATTTCAACTCTCCCAAAAAGGATACACTGCCATTAAATTTGCAGGCTTATCAGCATTAAAAATCGAAATAGTTTCTTCACTACTTTAATACTCCATCCTCAGTTATTGCCCAATGAGATATAAATATTGCAGCATTAACGATGCAAATTGTTCCCTTTGGTACTTCAATACAACATCCTCACTTATTGCCCAGTGATATAAATATTGCATTTATACACACAAGTGAGGTGTATGGTAGTACTGAAAGTTGCAGCAATGAGGTTGGGAAGAAAAACACATGCTCATGTACTAACCTGCTACTTAAATCCTGGGGGTATTTGGATCATTAGCCCTCCGATTTGTTGGTATGTTTATGAGCTGCCTGTGCTTCAATCACTAGTCCAATGTCATTAAGGTTCATGTCCTACAAAAACTAGGAGTACTCATTATGATAGCAAACCGGATATTCTTCCTAAGCTACAAAAAAAGAAAAGAAATGAGTAGTCTAAATGAGACATATATTTACATATAGCAAGAATTGAAGGGGGGAGAAGAAAAATGTATTCTGAACAATATGTTTAGATTCATGTGCTGCAACCAAGTATATATCAACTGAAAGAAGACAAAGTGAAGTGAGATGCAGTAACTAGCTAAGACCACAAGACAGTCTAATCCAAATCAGCTAGCAATATGATAGAGCTTTCAACCCAGCTTCTGGTGGGCCATGTTCTAACCCAAATACTACTACCCAATACCAGCAACAAAAAGTCGTCGTGATAAAAATGATCCGAAGTCAACTTGTCCTGGATCTGGGGAATCAGAATCACTTGCAATAGAAAGATCAACTCCAATCCTTGTCCATTCTGCATGGATTGCAAGCAAGCAAGCAAGCATCCTCCATGGTGGGCAAGGGAGAAGGTAAGAAGTAAATAGCAAGGCAAAATACAGCAAAACAACAGTGTGCATTTATTTGGTATTGGTGCTTGTGTGGGGAGTGGCTTTACACCTTGTCTTGAATAGTGGGTCAGCTCTTTCCAGCTCATGCAGTGGCAGAGGAACACCTCTCATGGTCCCTGAGGACGTAGTAGTATTTCCACTGCATTGGGTGTAGTACAAGAGTTACTCACATGCCAGCAGCCAGCCTACCATACTGCGTGCAACAACGCACACATCAGAAGATTCAGTTAACTCTCTGTCAGCATCTGCTAATCAAGATGTATACTCATCTCAGTAGGTGTTTTAGACGGAGAATACTAAAGTACTTTGGCGTTGCGTTCTCGTTTCAGCATTAAGCACTGAAAACCTAATTGCTATTCCAAAATCAAACCGATTTTCATGGCGCAATAGCTTGCATAATTACAAGATAGGACAACTTTACAATGCGACAAAACTATCTAGTGTATTGGCAGTATATTTTAAGGGAAAAGCTTTGCTACTTACACAAAACAAAGTAATAGCTTATAAAACAGTAAAAGGCAGAGAAATTAAATGTAAATCTGTGGTACAGCAAAGCTATATTTATGGTACAACAAATTATAATGTTTTTCCAGGATGCATGAACAATGGGGCATTGGACCACAAAGTATGCCTTGCACTAATGGAACTACACTATTGAGGCATCATTGCCTCCAGTTATGCAAAATGTGCGTGCCCATCAGCATGATTCAAAAGTTAAGACCGCCAAATATAGCCTTTGATAATAATCTCCAAAGTATCCAAGCAACTAATTTATGGTTCATTAAAAAAAGATCCACAAGATAATTTCTTAATCCATTCACAGTGTTTCAAAAAAGCTCAATACTCTTTATGCTTCTACTTGTATTTTGTTATTCGATTTATCAACTTGGATGACAAATAGATGATGAGAGTTTCAGCTCATCCTGTAGGATTCGTTCTTCATCTTATACAATGCACTGGAGTCTCCCCTTAGCTACCATAAATGCAAAGAGATAAACATAATAGGCAATTACACAGGTGATTTTCATGATGACACTAAACTGTAAATGAAAGGCAACTCAAGCAAAATGAACAATAAGAACAGGTAAACTACTACACATAATGCAGCCTGGTGAGTGTCAGAACGAAGGTGCATCAAACATGGTTACAAACTAACACGATATATCAAAATCATGCAGCTCTTTTCTAAAGAATAATGCTCTTTTCCGTTTCAAAAAAGAAGAATAATAACGCTCTTTCTCTTTTAGAAGAAGATACATGGGTGCTGTGTTGATCATGCTATGGTTTGGTGGGCAGCAATAGATTAAAAGGATGTAACAGTAACATATACATTACTGAATAAAATAGATAGCTCAGCATAAAGACAACTAGTAGGACATAAAAGGTACCTGAAAAGTTGGTGCTCCGGTACGATTGTTTCGACTTTCCACAAATCATCTACCTGACTGGAAAAGATCTCTCCCCAAATCTGTACATCATCTTGCTCCTGGAGCATGACTTCGTGGAGGAGATTGCCTTTTTCTGACCCAAGATAGCTAGCTAAAGCATGATCATGAGTAATAGTTAAGCTTCCTTGTGACTTCAAATTTTATGTAAGGAGAAGTTAAAAAGTCTAGAATTTCCGGTGTACATTATTTGAAAAAGAAAATACTACAAAGTCTTACATCAATTAAAGAAAAAGAGTAAAGCATCTATATATGCATCTGTTCACATAACTCCAATTATAATGGTTTAATTTTTACATGGATCACAAGTTTTAGTAATTCCTATATTAATAGGAGAAAGAACTAAGAAATTTATTCCGGTCAAACCCCGGTAACTAAGGAGCCAGTTTGACCACGACAACCATACTAACCAGACTGCTTGACACATCTTTGATTAGACCACCATCATACAACTGGTTGCACTGCTCTCAAATCCTTCGCGCAACCAAACGAGGACCTCTTTGGAATAAATGTACCGCCAACTATGGCTCGGGGTAACCATTCCTTGGTCAGACCGCAACCCATGACCGGTTCGACCGCTCACCAGTCTAACCGCCAACCATGGCCTCATCAGACTACACCCTGGTCAGGCTACCAACCATAGTTGGTCAGAAACCTGATATTGCAATAGACGTAGAATCAAACTCAAACTTCGACAAAGAAGCACAATAAAACCAAATACTCATCATAAAACATTGGGTGGCCGTGGCCTCCACATAGTCTCACGCAAAGAGATTTTAACAAGGACCAATAGACACGCGCGTCACTTGGTGTTTTGTTTCTTCAGAGTTCAGAAGAAGCTGTCAATGCGCATATATCTCCACCACACGGCCTTGCCGCGTAGTCCAGTAGTAGGCCACCACACGTCAGCACACAATTTCTAGAACTCTTTCCCATAATTCCTCTCAGATGAGGAGAACAACTCTTCAATCCCCTGCACAACTACACTAGGATTAAAGAGTAGGTGGCAAAGGGAGTGTCGCAATTGCAGGGCAATGGCATGCGCGCGCCATCGATGGATGGGGAAGCAGTACGTGGTATACATGGAAGAACAGTCGCAGCAGCGCTACTACGACGATGTGTACGAGCGTTCCTCTCACTGACAGTGACAAGTGGGCCGTGTTGGACGGGAAGTGCAGGCTTGCTCAACGTTCCTCTCACTGACAGTGAGGTCCACAGCCAATTCTGCCGCCACTCGGCTCCTCTTCGTCTTGTTGCTCCTCATCTTCTGCTTCCTCGTCTTTTGGCTCCTTGTCGACGTGGAGGTTGACCTAGCCTTCCACGGGCGCCTCCTTGTTTTCCCTGGTAGCGGCCGTCGCTCTGAAAATGCCTGATCTGCTTTGAAAATGCAGTTCACATCCAGTCTCTCTCTCCCCCTTTGGAAAGGGAGTCACTATTATACAGACGGCTGTTTTTTCGTAATCTTCAGTCACTTTTTTTATATTATAATTTTAGAGGACTATGAGTACAACTTTAAGAAGAGATAAATTAGTACATTGCAAATTTAGGTGACTGAAAGTACAACTTCACGTAACTGAGAGATAAAAAAAAATTTAGCCGATTGTGCAATAGCAAAACCGCTTTGGAAATGCATGAGCTGCTTTGAAAATGCAGTTCACAGAGGCAGCTTCCCTATCAACCATAGAAAAATTGTTCACTACCTTACGTACCGCCTTCGCCCGCGCTTAACTATAAAAGATGTACCATTCCTTCCATCTACGCATCGCTCCGCTCGCTCGTCTTCAGCGATCTTCCCCATCCCAACCATTCTCCGGTTCTTGTTCTCAGTTCCTGCCCTGGGTATGCTCCTGGTTGTGCCTCCATTCCAATTCCAAGCCCTTCTTGCTTTGCCATCTTCTCTCTTAACGGCCGGTGATTTATTTTGTTCCTTGACAGGGAGGCAGCCTTTGCTCTGCACCAACGATCAATGGACACCTCCGTCGCCGGCGTGTGCGTAGCCTCAGCGGCCGTGACCGCCGCCGCCGTCCTCGCGGGGACCCTGGAGGGGCCCTGCAGGACGTGCGTCATACTGGCGTTATGCGCCGCATTTCATGGCGGCATGGCGCTCCTGTTTCACGGCGGAGCTCGGCGGCGGCGTCCTTGACCTCGCCCCTCACCACCGACCAGGTGGCCTAGTCACCACCGCCATCATCTGTGATGAAGCCTAAGTAGGATCAGACTCTTTTACATTTGCTCACAGAATCCGTATGTTTTTATGGGTTTTGTACGTAAATACAAAGGAGCCGGTCCTACTTGGACAGGCGTCACTCCTCTCGTGTGTTGAAATGTATCTAATGCGTGGAATCCTCCTGAATTATTCGTTTAACCGATGTCGATCATACTCAATTTGATACCAGTAAGACAGGTGATTTCAGTAGAATTCCACCCTTTAGATACATTCGCATATCCCTTTCTGTCTTGTCTTTTTTCCCTTCATTTCCTTTGGATATTGTTTTTTCCTCGTATGCTTGATAGGTGAGTCGCTGAGTCATATTGTCCCTTTTTTTTTTCTCTCTTTTCCCCTTGGTTGTTTTCAGATGGCAACAGTCAACATGTGTTGTGAGGACATGAGAAAATATCTGCTTTACTGCTTACAAACAAAAGTGGAATGGTCAACCAGCATTTATTTATTAACAACGCTGGAATTTCACTTCTGTACCGACAAATTTGGCCTGTCAAAATACTAGTCCTTCGCAGCTGCTTTCCCCTGTGCAGTAGAGGCTGTTGTTGTGCTGCTCTGCAGGAATCAATTCATTGGAGAAACGATTCGCAAATGAAACAGGTAAATCATTCATACAAGTACTCCTCATCGGGTTAAAACGGTAAATCATTGGCACTGCACATGCACATCTGCACCAGAGGCCCCCCTAAGCAACGCAGTAGTATAGGGCCTGTTTGGTTGCCTGCATGAGTTGATGCAGGCTGCATGAGCGTGGCCAGGCTGAGGAGGGAAGCTCCTCAGCCGTGTTCCTCCTCAGCTTGGCTCCAGTTATTTTTTTTGCATTCGCTCGTGCAGGCTCTCTCCTCTCCGCAGCCAACCAAACACCATTTCCCTACATGCGCTGGTGCGAGACACCTGCATGCAGGCAACCAAACAGGCCCATAAGTTCTTAGAAACATAGGGCAAGGAGGAAATAGTTAAAGTCGGTGGTTACCAGGAAAACATTTTCCGACTGAATTTCCTGAATTTCAACGAAATTTGGTTTTCTCGGCTCATCCCAAAAAAGCCCAATTCAGCCCAAAATTTTGGCCCGTTTTAAAGTTTCTCGGCTTGCCAGCCCATCCAATGCTCTCTTGCTTATAAACATGACTCGTTTCGGTCACACCAGCCTATCTCTCTCTCACTACGAGTCGCTCGATCCCATCATCTCCCTCATTCTCGATTCCCCATCTCCCCTCTCTGGGCATGTTCTTTTTGGCTACGGTTTATGACTTTTGGTTGAAATTTTTGAATTTTAGTTATTTACGGTACAGATTACGGAGAGACAGATACTCACTTGTGATTTTGGCTGGTACAGATGTTGGGTTTTTAACGTGTAGATCGTTTAACTTGTAGATCCCGTCTTGAGAAAATACTCCGTTTGAAAGTTAGGTACTGTACCAAAAGTCAAAAACCGACCGACTTTTGACTTGCCGAACAGGCCCTCTGACTCTCTCATTCTTTCACGATCGATAATCGACCGGCGGCGGCAAGGGAGGAGGGGGAGGCAGCACCGAGAATGGAGGGGGAGGCGGCGTCGGGAATGGAGGGGCGGGGGAGAGGGCATCAGTAAGCACTAGCGTCACGTTCTTCTTGCGTTTCGATTTCGGCAAATGAAAATGTGACGTTAGCAATGGCATACAATAGTTTGATCTGATTTGATCTGACTGGGGGAATTTCGCGCAAAGAGTGCTCTCTCTGGCGGTACATGGTATCGCCCATGGAGGGGGAGAGGCTGGAGGCGGCGTCGGCAAGGGAGGCGGCCATGAAGCGGATGTGGCCTCCGGTGTTGGCAAGGGATGCATGTTTGAAGTTTATTTGAGTTTCTTGGATTCAGACTGCATTTTTGAATTTTTTGACTGAATTTCTCTGAAAATGAAAATTTTGAATTTCGGATTTCTCCCAAGGGTCTGAAATTTTTTCTTACCTGAAAATGTTTTCCCTGGTGGTTACAGACAGTAATCTCCTTTCTCTTTCCTCGGACAAATCTCTCTGTCCTCAAGACAACCACGGAGTTGTTGCAGACAGTTTGATTTGGTAGGGAATTGGCATAGTATTTGGAAGGTGAAAACAAGGCAAGTCCGTCACCACAGATTCTATGCTTTGGGCTGGAATTGCACCCAATACTATGCCAATTTGGCAATTTCTGCATGCCCAACGGTTCCTACTGATATCTGAGGTCCATATGATGGAGATGCCAGCCCCAAGGGTGGCACAAAATTTTACAGCTAAACCCCTCCCAGCACATTCATAAACCATAATAGTAACTAGTAAGACCATATTCTTTTCAGCTATAGCTGATGGCTTTTGATACTAGTGCTAGCACTTATGCAAACAAACTGAATACCGATAAACCGCTTTGAAAAGCTGTCCCGATAATCCGCTTCGAAATGACGGCCGAGAAGCTGTTCTATTTGTTTGTTCGAAGGAAGATATAAGTCATAAGCCATAAACTGAAAATAACTGGACAAACATCAAATAACTTCCCATGCCATTTACAAAGTATTCATAATCAGGTTAAAGCAGTAAATCATTGGCACTGTACATACACATCTGCACCAGAGCCCTAGGTCCTAACACAAGTAACAACATTGCACGATACACCTGAACACCCAGAAGTACGAGTTCTGTTCTCTATCAGAAGGGCGCATGACTAGTAATATACACATCTGGAGAAAAATAGTAGAGATACTGAGACATACCGGCAGCTGCGAGATGTTCGATACAACAAACCAAATGGGCAATCAATAAGTCTTTACAATATCATCCTACGTTAGAACCATGAGTATGTACTGCATGTAATCTTCTGTTGATAAAAGCATGATCAGTGTTGGTAGTTCACTACGGCATGATACATACCCTGCAAAATTGACGGGAACATTATCCCCAGAGCGACTTAGCATACACAACTCAATGAACTAAGCAGTACTTGAATACAGCAGAATTATTTTATTTTATTATTACTTATCTTTGCGGTCTAGCCAGGGTGTAAACATGTCGACTTACAACAGAATTATGCCTACACATAAGATAAAGCAATTTCAAAATTATTACTAGAGTGCACATCTTTCAGTTTGTAAGTCACTGCTGATCTACTGCTGTTTATTTTTCAGAACCTATCTACTAAGAAAGAATGGATGCTATGATAGTCTAATTGCTACTGGGTCTAGCATTCTAACTGTGCACACATTAAAGGTGGCTGTCAAGTTTTTTCTCAAGAATTAAGATGCAAAAATAAGCTCTGATCCAAGAAGACAAACACATGCTTCTTTTTAGGAACACATATAAGCAACTAGGGAAATAAACAGGACTACCGAAGTGCAGATCTTACAAGTCTATCTAATCCAATCTCGGGTACACACGAGCGCCTCAATTGTCTTGATGTTTAACGTGCTCCATTGCATATGAATTACTGGCCCCTCACTGCTGAATGCTGCCTCGCAATGAACAGCAGATGATGGCATTGCCAAGACATCCTGTGCCATAGTTGAGAGGGTTGGATACTTTGTAGAATGACTCATCCACCAGTTCAGAATATCAAAATCATCCTTCCTTGGAACAAGGCCATCTTCAAGATAGTTGTCAAGCTCTGTCAATAGTTGACTCCTTGTTTGTGCACTAAGATGCTGATCCCAATCTTCCAATGAATCACTGTCAAATCCATCCATTTCAACATCACGAGCTTCACAATTTGAAGTGTGAACACTTGGCTTATCCACAGGGTTGCAATATTCATGAAACAGCTCCCTGATTATTTCACGTACGGCAGATACATACTTCGTTGCATCAGCGCCAAAAGCTCGTTTAAGACGGAACTCAATAAAAGTAATTTTGAATCTGGGATCAAGAACAACAGGTACTGACAACCACAAGTATGAATTTTGCCAATATTCATTGAATGCTTCTTGCATCTCCCTAACCATGCTAGCAACATCAGTGTGATCGGTAGATGCTTCTTCTTGCAAAGTCGTCCTAACTTTCCATAATTCATTGAAGTATATATTTGCTGTGGTGCATACAGGACCAGAAATTACTTCAATGGCATGGTAAAAAGCCCTCAGAATCTTGCAAACAGACTCAATGATCTTAATGTCTTCTGCAGATAACAATTCTTCAGAGGGAAATGCCTTCTTGAAATGCAGAAGAACTTCAAGCCTGAAGTAAATTTTGTGCCACCATTTCGCATCTTCCTGGGGACACTTCAAACCCATATTTGTAACAACTTCAAGGAGTTGCTGCTGAGTCAGCAATGAGGATGCATGTGCTTGCATAAATCTCTCTAGTAGATCACCAACAAGGTGAAGCATCGGCTGCCCTTTTGAAACAATGTTGTTAAGCACATCATCCACACAAGCAACATTGTATAGCTCACCTCTAATAGGAAGACAGTTTCTTCGTATGAGCATGTCCTTGAGCTTTGAGGTACTTTCATGGTTTCTTATTTCACTGACAGATATCAAGCTGAAAAGCTTTGGATCAAGATTCCAATCTCTTATAGCTTCTCCTATGACATTATATGGCCCACTGTCAGAGTCTAATACACAAGACTCCTTAAAATGTATCATCCTTTCCAAATTAGAAGGTGAGGACCAAAACACACCAAACTTGATGATTCTCCTTTGAAGCTTCCAGTCTTCATCGATAAAATGAGCTGTCAAACAGAGGTACTTTACTGTGGGCTCGGCTCCATGAGGAACCCACACGCTTGCTGACAAGGAAACCCGCCGGGATGAAAGTGTAATTTTTTCCTTAAGGTCAGCCTTTTCTTTCTGAAATAAAAGAGTTGAATACTCTTCCATATCAATGCTTGAAGCCATGTTAAAGACAGGGTTGAGGCTCTTTGCAAATCTTCGCATTTCTTCATGTTCCACAATTGATAGGGGATAGCCATGCAGAACTATCATTCTAGTTAGCTCTTGATAAGATGCTTCTTGATCAAATTTCCGGATGCTTATATCTGGAGCAGCATGAGCAGATGAGGTATTTTGTTCCTTTGAGGTCGTGTTGTCTAGTGCCGGTAAAGCTAGAATGTGCTGGTCCTGAGGAGTTCTGTCACCAGAGCTATTACCCTTGAGGAGCTTGCTAGCATATTCTGCAATCTGAACCTTACCATTTGTCAAGGCAGGTGAAAGCTCGTCCTGAACCCTAGATTTCAAACTTGGTACACTGGATGGAAAAAACCCACCCTTCTGATGATTTATGCTAGTATCACCTCGTGCTGGACAAGTCAGAGTATGTCGGTTCAAATGGCTTCTACCTTTCTCTGCACTAAGCCGCTTGTGGCAATGGACACAGTCAGCACCCTGGATTTTCCCCCCAACATAGACAGGCCTAAACTCCTTCCACACCTTTGATCTGAATCTGCTGTTCTCACTATGAGTTACCAAGTTTATGTCGTCAAGTGAATCTGGAAGAATCTGGTCAAGTGAATCTGGAAGAATCTGGTCCAGCGGGTCAATGTCATTCGCTACGACGACGCATAAAGTATGGATAGTTTAGTCAGAATACACATAAAAGATGAAAGACATACAACTTGTCATGAAGAAAATGGTTTGTTACACCCAAATTTACACCAAACTGACAAACAGCAAAATTTCTGACATAAAGCACAACATATGATCCATAACTGATGACAAAAGGTCTAAAAGTTCACATACTAACTGAGAAAAAAAGAGAAAAAAACTAGAAATTTCCACCAAAATTAAATCATCCAAAACTCAATCTGGTGGACCTTAACAAAAATATAATACTCTAACGTGCCGTTATGCAGGGTCTACAATCGTAACTGTTTAGATTAAAATTCGATCCCTGCATGGAGTTATAATGCAAAAGAATCTTATGTGTAATATAATAGCCGCCGACTACCAGAGATCTGGATTCTAGAGTTGGACCAAAATGGGTGTTTGTGGTAGCATTTGAGCAAACTTCATTCATAATTACTAATTGTAACTTGTAAGGTGTGATCGAAGTGTATGAATAATCATATAACATGTTAGGTACCTCAAATGTAACCACCGTGTTTACATTTTTTTTCTCATTTGAGTATAAAAGACAGAGCCATGTAACCGAGAGGGCAAGAGTTGAGGCCAAGGCGATCCATGTGATCGATAGGTAATAGAGAGCGATCGATGTGATTGAGAGAAAGAAATAAAGAAGAAAAGAAAGAGCGGTTTGGCTCTGGGAAACTATCGAGTATCGAGTTCATCGTGTGTTCGCTGACGTGGTCGTAAATGACTTACGACCACAGCGAGTGGAGGATCGCAAACGTGGTCGTAAACGGAGTTACAACCACGGCAACGAGCGGAGGTACCCGCAGGTGACGAAGACGTGGTCGTAAAGGAGTTATGACCACGGTTACACAGCAAGAAGACGTGGTCGTAAATGAGTTACGACTATGGTCGGGAAGCAGCTAACGTGGTCGTAAAGCGTTACGACTAAGCAGTCGACAGAGCCTTCGACGTGGTCGACAGAATCAGTACGTGGTCGTAAGGAACTACGACTATGGTGAGCAACTGTGGTCGAAGGAAGTGCAGCGCAACGGCAGTGAACATGGTCGTAACTTCTGCTGAAGTTTACTACTACATGGTCGAAGCAGCGAGGAGTGAACGGGGAAGTCACAACGTGGTCGTAACGACTGTCAGCGTGGTCGGTGAACTTGCAGAGCGGTCGTAACGACACAGGAGGTGGTCGTAGCCTCTTGAACGAGGTCGTACGGCTGTAGGAGGTGGTCGTAGCGCCAACAGAATGGTCATAGAGATCCTGGGAGCGGTCGTAAAGGCTGTAACAGTTGTCGTAGCTACAGTGGTCAATGGTTGATTGTCGTAGCTACAGTCGACCTCGGTGCTAGAAGACCTGTGTGGTCGGAGATACAGTCGAGGTGTTGTAGTCGTAGCCAGTGGTCGAAGACAGTGGTCGTAGATGATGGTCGTAGCCCATGGTCGTAGCTCGTGGTCATAACCCGCGGTCATAGCCAGTAGTCGTAGTCTATGGTCATTGCTTGTGGTCGAAGACAGTGGTTGTAACCTAGGCTACAACAATGTTTTTTTGTTTCTTAATGCGATTCCCACCGGTCTGTTAGGAAGCAGTACGTCTATTTATACGTTCATATGTGCACACACACAGGAACTGGAGGCTGCTGTGATGATTCTATCAAATCGGAGTACGTTTACAAGGACTGCCTCTCTCTCCATTGGTTTATGTGGGAGGCAATATACTGCTCTCACACATGCATACACATGCATGCATATACACATACACTCAAGTACTCAGAATCTCAGTATTGGCAATGACAGCTTCCTGTTAAGCGAATATTGCTACGTATGATGACGATATGATGTTTATTTGTATCATAATATGCTGAGCACCTCCGGTTCCATCGACTCTTTTGCTGCTGCTGTTGTTGCTATCTATATTTGTTTTGTTTTCTCTGGAGTATGACATGAACTGGCATTTTCAGAGCAATGCATACATGTTAAAAGAGTTAGGATGAACATACTATAGCGATGACTTGCCTCTATCTTCTTTTAATAAAAAAAATTTGGGAGGCTACAACAATGTTTTGTTTGTTTCTTAAAAATTGGTCCATCATAAAATGTTTTTCTTTGTTAATATTCCATGAACTGTCAGACATGTGTTTCCCCTACATATTCATGTCTGTTGAATGTTTTTGTTCCGTTGCAACGCACGGGCATTCAACTAGTAACCAAATAATAATAAACTGCTCAAAAATCACAAACTAGCAAACCAATTAAGATGACTAACATGTGCAAATACAAGGGAAAATCGGCTAATCAGTAACTAAAGCACGATGCCCGAAAGAAAATAAGTAAACGTACCATACGGAGAATCCGTATCCTGTAGCTGGCTCAGATCGAATTCCTCTTTCGCTCGACAAATTTTCTGGTGTCGCCACAAATGGCTCGTTCCATTCGAATGTCCATCAGCACCTTTGCAACTCATTAGATTATGGCAGTAACGGCATTCCGCACTTTGAACCACTCCATTTACGTAGATAGGCTTGTACTCGTCCCACACCTTAGACCTTTTCTTTCTGAATCTGAAGGCAGCATGAGCTCCATCGGATGCTGCCCCTACTGGCATATCATCACTGTCATGCTCATCCATGTGTTCCATAACTACAGACAATGATACAGCATAATCATTTTTTTATAGCATATGGTAAAACTGCAGACTGGATAAATACAGAAAAACAAGCAAAACACCATGCAGAAACAACAAGAATATCTGCAGAAAGTTCAGCACAACAGGCAACCTCACCTAAAGATAGAACATTCAACAAGAAATAATATAAGCATGATTTTGTACAAAGAAACAATACGTGCAAACGTCAACCACAAAGTGGAACAAGAAGGTGGCAAGTGCAAAGCAGATCGCCATAGATTTCGATTCAAGCTTACTAACAATTTCATACCTTAATTTGTTGCAGTTTTACACACAAAAGAAACTAAAACCAACACCTATTTCCTATGCCACTTCAACTCTCCAAGCTCCACAACTCTCTAACCTTTTGCTGTAAACAAATCACATCAGGAAATCAACACAAAGTAGAACCCATCCTTAGCAACAAACAAGAGTGGACAACTACAGAAATTGTTCTCCAAAATTAAGCTGGAAACAACAGCACGAAGCATTTACCGCTCCCAGGAAGCTCAAATCCCCCAAGAAATGCAGGCGCAAGCAAGCTGAGGAACTCCAAGCCAGAGCAAAATCGGGGGAACAGGAGATCGTGGTGGGGGATTCGGAAGAACCGGCAGCAGCAGCAGCAGCAGCGGCGCCGGAGGAGAGATTCGGGTAGGGTTAGGGTGTGAGTCGGATGGATCTGTGGGTCAGCGGGTGGGTGGCGAGCTGTCGGTGAGCCCGACCCAGTTCTTGATCTGGGCTTTGTGGGCTCCGGTTGGGCTACTGGGCGTCCAGAGAGCTTTAATCGGGCCGGCCCATTTGCACTTGTTGTGGGAGTGGGCGGAACTGGCCCACGGGCCTCCTCGTCGCTGAAACCAAGCCACGATACAAATGCTGAAACCTTGAGGGCCTGCTGAAACCTTGAGCGCCTGTTTGGAACAGAGGAATTTCACAGGAATTTTGCAGGAATTTTGCAGGAAACAGTTCAATTTCCACAGGAATCGGAAAAAATTCCCGCATTCCAAACAGGGCCTGAACTGTCTGATCTGACCTTGGAAAGAAATCATACACGGTATTGGAACTTGGAAGCAAAGCAACAATTATCTAAAGCAAAAGGAAATTAGGGAATGATCGTGTAAAGAACATGTTCCTTTTTTTTTGGAGAAGAAACATGTTCCTCATTTGTACACCCCCAAAAGAGCACGATCGTGTAGAAAGAAATAAAAGGCGACGAATAAATATTACGGTACAGTTCCTTTGTACACTGAGCATTCAGGTCTAAGTGAGATCCAAGTTCTCATTCAGTCATTCTTACCATCGATGTTTGCACGCTCACCAGCTTTTGGTTCAGAAATCCAATGCCATCGCAGTGTGGATCCTCTGAGCAAGTGAGTTGCCACCCTTGGAAACAAGAGCCACCAATCACTTTTGCCTCTCTGATCCTGAGATCACGTTTTATTGCCAAGAAACTGTTGCATCCATGGCTTTCTTTCAGCCACCAATCCAGGATTGCAACTGAATCTGCCGATGCAGTGCAGGCTGTGCTGCCGAAGCATTTCTGCCTAGTGCGTGCTGAACCTTTCTGGTGTGAAGATTCCATCGACTCCACTTCCTCTTCCTGCAGCAAGACCAAGCAACCAAACGATCATCACAACAGCGAATTGCAGAACATTGCACCGACTGAATTGAATTGTAGTAGTGCTAAAAAAGGTCTAATTACAGCACATTACTTCTGACTTTTTCCTGCACAAGCAAGGTAGAAGACAGTAAAAGAAACAACAGGGTGAAGCAAACGATGATAGATGCGGAAAATGTTTACGTGTTTCAAGAGACCATACCAAGGTTGGATAGCTGATCAATGGTGGCCCGACCAAGTGACCTACCAAGCTTAAGCAAACATAAAACTCCGGCGGCAATTCTTCCCAAAAAATCAGCTTCGGACCAGCAAAGAGTGGTGAGGTACTCTTGTTCTTCTTTTGTAGCAACTGCATCAATCTGCATGACAGATAAATGTAATGAAAATACTGGTGTGCTACATAGAAGAAGGAATTAAAAATATCTGATTGTTTACAGAAATCATACCGCAGAATCTTTGTAGGATCGAATGGTAACAAAGCGGGGAGTGCATGATGCCTCATAAAATTTTTTCCAAGTGTTCTTAAACTCTTCACTCTAGTAGTTATAAAACAATGAAGATCAAAGTTGAAAGTTAAACCCAAAGCAACAACCTCAAGAACCAAAAAGAGAAAAACTTCAGAGCAAAGCGATCTGACCGGCTACTCAGCAGCGGTCTGACCGGCGGCAAGATAGTGGTCTGACCGGTGAGCGGTATGACCGATTCCCTGTTCCCAGAACAGAAAATCAGTCCGAATTTAAATCACTTTTGGTGCAACTCCAAAATTCATAGTCAAATGAAATAAAACTTTGCATATGCCTTACTTAAGGTCCCATAAACCTATTTCATCTATTGATCGCTTGAATCATTGTTAAAGTTCAGACCTTTCTAAAAATAAGCAAAGTTGCACCAAAACCGAGCAAAAATCGAAAACTCGGGATATGATTTGCTCATGGGTAGAAGATGGCAAAGATGGTTCTAGATATATTTCTACATATCACAGCAAGCAAAATCTTCTAAAAATTCATAGCAAAACACTTGAGATCAAAAAACTTCAAGATGAGGCCAAAATCATACAAAACAGGGCAACTTCAAAATCCTACAAGACTAGGTACCTAGATAGATGGAATATGATCTCTATGGCACATAGCAAAACCGAGAAGGGGAGAGAAGAGATCAAAACAAATAAGAACAAGAGCAAATCAACTAAAACAAGAAGACACTATAAGAGATGAACAAAGTTGATATATTGTTACATGAAGATAAAAGTTTTACAGGTACTCCACCTGTAGGACAAGAGAGCACACCATAACACTCACTCTTCTAACCCTAACCCTAGAACACAAGATTGAAATGAGAGATTGTTGGATGGTTAACTTGCAAGTCTCCATCCAACCCGTTAAATAGATGAGACAACCAGCCCACACCTTCCTAATGTATACTATCCACTAGTACATTTGGGGAAACCGTTTTTACTCATACACTTAATTTATGCACGCTTTTCAAAGCACATGAGCCTGAATCTGCTAAGTCTTTAGACTTCCATCCACTTGATCTTTTCAGTATCTCCTTGATCTAAACCACTTTTTCTACTTGTGCCAGTCAAGCGTTGCGGTTTTGATCTAGCCCAGCTTTCAGTATTTGACAAATTACCAAAATACGCTCACTTTGACTTGGTCTTCATCTTTCATCGCATGTAATTACCATGCTCACCATGTATATATACATCAATGGCTTGCCATGTATTGGCAAGTCTCTCCTGTTCTGGTTCCACTAGACCACCTCTCACTTGGATCGATCAAACCACTTGGTGTAATCCATCGCTTGAACATTCCCTTCAATATTTCTCACCTTCCTTACGCCATGCCTAAGCTCAACCATCTCACTATGTATCCCTGACTGTTCTAGGCCTCAGCTCCTCCATGAGTGTAGCCTCGATCCTCACAGTTAACCATGATTGACTCTAAAGCTTTTTACACATCCAAAGGTAAAAAATCATTTTCGGGCACAAGTTCTTCATAATTTGACCCACACTAGCTAAAATATTCATCATACAACATTAATGCACCGACCAATCATAATTCAAATCACCCCATGACCAAAATCCCAAAAATCCAAAATCAATTTTTCAAGGCCGGTTTGATCGCTAACCAGATGCCGGCCAGATCGGTCACACTCAATGCAAAATAGCCTGCTCTGAAAAATTGCAACCGACAACAACACAATATTCATACTGCTCAACATGGTTTGACCGGCAACAACCCTATGGTCCGACCGGCAATAAGCATGCGGTCAGACCAGCGGTTAGTCAACGATTAGATAGATTTGTCTGACAACAAACTTAACAAAAATGCAAACTTTGCCAAATTCAAATTTTCACTTCACAAATTTGGCAATGGTTCACCACAACATTATCCTTTGCCTAGCTACTTGTTTGTGCTTACCTCCTCCTCCAAGCGACCACGTAGTTTGGCCCCCAGTCGGCTAGGCCCCAACCGCTGCTAGTACTACCCCGGGCCCTGGCACCATCCACACCGGGGCCCCTCGCTTCATGGCGCATGCTATTGGCCAACTGATGTAATTGTCGGTGGCAACCCTAAGCCCCTAACCGCCGTGCACTCGGCCGGTCTCGCTCTGACGCTCATGCCTTAGCAGCTACACACCCACGTGTTGGTCACCACGTGCATGTACCTCACTGTCAGCCCATCACTCCGATTGTAGCCTGCTGACCGCCACCGTCAGCCCGTCACTAATCCCTATAAGGTTAGGAGGTGCAGGAACTGTGAAGCAAGAGGGAATAGGCTCTGCTCTTTCAACTCGCTCAGTCTCAGTGGGGTGGCTGCTCCTGGCTCTTGCCTATTGGCCTTCTAATGGGCCAGTCAGGCTAGACCCAACTCAACAAAGGGACAACTCATAGACCCACAACAAAGAAAATGACAGCAGCAGGCGTCCTGTTCATCTTCTACCTCGGCTCGGTAGTCTCCTCGCCGATGGTTGGTGGGTGCTGGGTCTAGGATGCATAGGAGGAGGGGGTTTGCTGATGGGGTCCGCCTCTAGTCACACCTTGAATCGCTCAATGGAGCCATCAGCCTTCTTCTTGAGTTTAAAAATCCACCTGCTATCAATTATATTGATCTTCCAGGATGGATAAGGAGCTAACTGCCAAATGTTGTTTCTGAGCAACGCATTATTCTTAGTATCCATGGCCCGCTTCCATGTATCATCTTTCATGGCTTCAATGTACATCACCGACTCCTTTTCAACAACAAGAGCATGCCTTCCATTTGCTGGATATGGGATAGTGTCATCGGTTTGTTGTTGGGTTGGCGCAGATTATTATGCAACTGTGTGCTCATCGGATGCACCAGGTACACCTACTATGGTTGCACATCTGGCTCACCAGTATGGCCATGTGTGCTGACTACATGCTCCTGTACACCAGCTGCTTCATGATCTGCTGCATACTCCTGTATACCAGCTGCATGGTCCTGTACATCTTGCTACAACAATTCAACTTCATGTCCTGTACTCACAAGATCATGCTATGGCACAAAGTGATTAGCAGAAACAGGGAAGTATTCATAATTACCCAATTGATCACCCCCAGCTTTCGAACTATAGGTGGGTTGGGAACTAGGTGAAGTAAGCAGAATAGGAGAAGATCTGAAGATGTATGGCTTCTGGACATGGATGAAAGTGTGGAGGAAGGAAAATCGACTCATCAAACACTACATAGTTTGAGATATGAATGCGGCTAGTAGAAACAAATAAGCACTAGTAACCCTTGTGAAGAGGACTGTATCCTAGAAAGATGCAATGTTGTGACCAAAATTCCAACTTGTGTTTATTGTGAGGACGTAGGTTGGTCTAGCACACGCAACTAAATGTTTTGAGGAAGTTGTAGTTTGGTTTAGACACTAGGAGCTGTTCTAAGGGAGTGAAGGAATCAATAACTTTGTTGGGTAGATGATTAATGATAAAGCACAAGGTTTGGAAAGCTTTATCCCAAAATTGATGGGCAATGCGCCAAAAGAGTAAGGCCAACTTCAACTAAATGTTGATGTTTACATTTGGCTGACCCGTTGTTGATGAGCACAGGGAATGTGAGGGTGGATTGAATTAGGATGGTTGTTAAGGCCCCGTTTGGCAGAGCTCTAGCTTCGAGATGTATGTTGGATCTGTAGTTTGTTGACTAAATTAAAGTGATTTAAATATTTTTATTTAATATATAATATAAATGAAACGAGTCATGTAAATGCACTTAACATGCCTGCAACTCTAGATCCAGGATTTCCTAGAGCTATAGATGACCAGCTCTAGGAAATCTACAGATTTCCTAGAGCTAGAGTTTGTGAACTAAGAGAAGGTTCTTGGAAACAGGGCCTAAGTCCTTGACATAGAAAAAATAAGGATTGTATTGAAGGAAAATCATTATCAGAGGGAAGTTTGTGAACTAAGAGAAGGTTCTTGGAGGTTTTAGGAACATGAAGAATATCATTGAGTTTTAGCTTACGATGAGGTGTGTGAAGCTGAGAATGACCAGTGTGAGTAATCAACATGCTTATACCATTTGCTACTTGTACTTGATCTTGCTGTGATACCTTTTGTGATATGGTCAGTAGCTCCCGTGTCCGTGTACCAACTGGAATCAATGGTATATGAGGGAGTGGTGACCGCTGCTACTTTAATCTGATTGTCTTCGGCCTAGTAGGAGTGGTCGAAACAGTGGTAGCACTTAAGTGCCACATGACCTACTTTGCCACAAACTTGACAAGTGGGTAGGTTGCCACCACTGTTCATCACCTGGCCACGTGGTGCACCCTGAGGCATGCTTGGAGACACACTAGTTTTGCCGCCCTTGCCACGATTCTTGCTGCGGCCACCACGATTTTCGTGTGTAGCTGAGTTCCCCATGGCTTGCTGAACTCGAAACACAAGAGTTATTTTGCTCCGTCTGCATATCGTAGCTCATAAGATGTGTGTACATCTCACTAAGTGACACTGGTTCATTCCTAGTAGTGATAGATGTCACCAAAGGATCGTAATCGATGTCAAGCCTAGAGAGGAGGTAGTTCATGATTTCGCCATCAAGAAGAATGACGTCGATGGATCCCAGTGTGTCTACCAACGTCTTCGCCTTGTTGAAGTGCTTTGGAGCCAACATGTCATTCCTCTTGATAACCGACAGTTGTCGTCGAAGTTGCATGATCCTTACCCTTAATTTGGAAGAGAAGGATTGCTCGAGAGCATACCACTCCTCAGCGGCCGTGTCGATTAGCATCACTTGTGCCAAAACATCCTCACTTAGGGAGAAAAGCAACCCACTTAGGATCATCTGGTCTCGCTGGAGCCAGGCGATGTATGCTGGATTTGGCAAAAATGCAGATGCAACACCACCTTCTTTTTCTTGAACAACCATTTTGGTAGGGGCAATGATCAATCCATCTACATAGCCAAGGAGTTGTTGGGCACATAGATACGGGAGGGTTTGAGCCTTCCACAGCAAGCAGTTTCATGGTGCAGCTTCACGTTGATCAAATGACAAACACAAGGAGCTGGGACAAGACCAGCGCTTGTTGATGTAGCGCATACGACCGTAGTAACGAGCGCACCAAAGGTTGTTGAAGTGGTCGACATTACTTGTAGATTGATCGGGCATTGATACCATGTAAAAGTAGAGAAGGAAGAAGATAGATTAGAGAAGGTTTTGGATCTCGCAATTAGGGTTTGCCCTCAGGCTTGGTATTTATACTTTGTCGGATGATACACAATGTTAGTTACATATAACAACATAAGAGATTAAGGGCCTGTTTGGGACTGCTCTGCTCCACCAACTCCACCATGGAGCAGCTCCACTGTGAAGTTCCTGGAGCAGGTGGTCCTGTTTGGCACGCAGTTAGCTCCAGCTCCAGGAATGTGAGGTTTCCCTGAGAAAGGTCCAATGTGCCCCTGAATGATGTTTGGTGTATGTTTTGATGTCTGCGGAGTATATGTAACTGAATTTTTTTTGTTGCCAATTGAAATATGATGTAAAATATTATAATCGCAATTAATTTATTCGAGAAAATCAAAAAACAAATATTTTGGTCAAATAATTCCATCCTTTTGTCCCATAAATTGCAACGTGCATAATAGATAATTAACAAAGTCCATCATTCGAATACAAATAATTTTACATACATCAAAAACTCACTTTAACAAATAACATTGTAACAGAAAATAATTTATGCACATCACTGATACATCCAGGCTATGACTTCAATTTTTCACAAGTTTTTTTTTATTTACACCAAGCACAAATAGCAGACAGGTTATGGTACTTTTTGTCTACATGGTCTTCTCGTGTAACTCAGGATCACCCACAATCTGATATAAAGAACAATGATGATACCGTGGCAACCTTGCATCTTTAATTACAAACAACAGAATACATATGATGCCTAAGTGCAAGATCACAACAGAACCTTTGAAATTTGATGGCTAAGTATAAGATCACAATTTGAATTTAGCAACAACAGACGGTGCCAACCACTTAAATTTAATTTTGTCGAACTTAGGATCTCTGCAATTGACAAAAAAAGAAGATTAGATGGGCATCAACCTACAATGACCAACCAATGGCAATCAACTACTAGGTGGGCACGAAATAAAAATGAAGTTCCGAAAGGATTCAATAAATTTTACAACCACCTCCTACAATCAATTACAGATCCAACTCAGTATGAATGCACATACCTCTGTCTAAAGAGGTATTACAAATCACTCTGAACTACTATCAAGTATGAATACGGGAATAATATATACAATTGCAGTAGTCCTAGAAAAGAAATGGCACCTTACAATGAACCAACCAATGGTTGAGTGGCCAACTGGCAATGCGTATCATTTCCATTAAAACCCATGAGCAATAACTGATATGATCACTTGATCAAATGACAAAACATTCCTATTGTTTACAAAAGATCATTGTATTGACTCTCACTTGAGCAAGAAGGTTAACAGATTATTTAGGGAAAATTATCTCATGTTGTCTGCAATAGCATTCTAACAAAAGGGTTTGGGCCAAGCAATTATACAAGAATTAAGCATGGCAATAAATGCTATATTAGCATATTCTTGATGAACAACCAGGAATATCATTCATTCATTAATCCAACATCAATCAATATGATTCATTCAACAAACAACCCGGAAGGCGTGGATGACGAAGGGAGGCAGCACAACCAAGGGGATGGCCTCGATGGCGAGGGGAGGCGGCACTACCCGGGGGAGATATGGATGGCGCAGATAATGTAGTCTGGGGGAGTCGACGATGGCACGGACGACGAACGAAAGTGGCGCGGCTTAGGGGATGTGCGGACGGCCGCAAAAACCCGTGGCGGCGCGGGGCGGAGAAGGGGGGCGGCGCGGGTGGGGGCGGAGAGGAGGAGGGCGGCGCGGGTGGGGGCGGAGAGGAGGAGGGCCGGCGCGGGTGGGGGGGCGGAGAGGAGGAGGGCCGGCGCGGGTGGGGGGCGCGGAGAGGAGGAGGGCGGCGCGGGTGGGGGAGCGGCGAGGAGGAGGCCGGCGCGTGTGGGGGGCGGAGAGGAGGAGGCTGGCGCGGGTGGGGGCGGAGAGGAGGAGGGCCGGCGCGGGTGGAGGGGCGGCGAGGAGGGCCAGCGCGGGTGGGGGCGGAGAGGAGGAGGCCGGCGCGGGTGGGGGGCGGAGAGGAGGAGGCCGGCGCGGTGGGGGGGGCGGCGAGGAGGAGGCCGGCGCGGGTGGGGGGCAACGAGGAGGAGGGCGGCGCGGGTGGGGGGGCGGCGAGGAGGGCGGCGCGTGTGGGGGCGGAGAGGAGGAGGTCGGCGCGGGTGGGGGGGCGGGGAGGAGGGCGGCGCAGGTGGGGGGCGGGGAGGAAATGGGGCGTCCGGTTCGGGGGGGAGAAGACAAGTCAGAGAAGGAAATCCAATCGGTACTCACCCGGAATTGTGTAATGGCAGTGGTGGGTAATTTTCCTCCAACTCCATGAGGAGATACAAAACTTCAGTTTCTGGAGTACCCCTTGAGGAGCTCCAGAAAAAACGTGGAGTAGGCCTTCAACTCCACCTTTTTCTTGGAGCAGAGTTCTTGGAGTTGGACTCGTTTGGCTAGACCAGTTTGGAGCAGAGTTGAAAAAACTGGAGCGGAGCAGTCCCAAACAGGCCCTAAGTTAACTACGAAAGAATTTCTACAGCTTGCGCTACGCTCAATGCTATCTTATCTACAATAGAGATAGAGACTACGAGGAGTTTAAACAGAAGACTTTCGTTACTTTTTTAACACAAACCATTTTTGAATGGACAACTTAGTGGAAAGGGCGTTGCCGGCGTCCGGATATACGATGGGGAACTTTCCATCATATATTCCGGTGCAACATCCTTAGACAATGTATGCAACAATTTTAATCACTGTATGCAATCAAATATTTGACAAAAATCACGATATTGCACTGGTTATTGCTGATTGTTGCACATAGAAAATCAAAATGTTGCAACAAAAAATAAACTCTTTTGCAACAATTGAAAAGGCCTATAGCAACAGCTCCCTCTTTTCGCCTTTATCAACAAGGGCGGCACCACATGTTGGGGTTGAGGGAGGAGTACTTTGCGTCGAGCCCATGGTCTTCAATGGTGGTGGCATGGCATCGATCTAGTCGAGAATAGTAGGAAACAAGAGAGGTGGTCCCGACAATGTTCGTCGAAGGGGCAACAACAGCTGGATCGGAAGAAGGAAAAAATAGAAAGGGGGAGAAGGCGCCTGGGCAGCTCGACAACATGGCATGAATTGTTAGATAGGCAATGGCGGCTCACTCGGAGCTCATTGGAGAGAGAGGGGGAAGGAAGTAGGGTATGGGGTCTGCTGCTGGTGAGGAGGATAGGCGAAGAGGTGAAGAAGAATAATGTTAATGTGGAATAGTGGTGAGGATAAGAAATGAGTGGCAGTAACTTATGAGAAAATTAGCAGTATTAGTATTCAATAGTGGGAGTAGGTGCCCGATGTGTCTTATGGGCTTGGACGCTCGGCCCATAGCATAATCGTAGTGGAAATCATTTAGCATACACACTATTTAAAAAGGAATAAATTCACTTTTGGTCTCTCAACTTATGCCCCAAGTCCGGTCTACACCCTCAACTATGAAACTATTCACTTTACCCCTTTGACTATCGAAACTAGAGCAAATTAACCCTTCACCCTAAACCACCCTGGTTTTAGATGACGTTGCGTCTATGCATCAATGGTTTTTTGACACATAAGCTCGTTTTTTATGGCATGGCAACCACGCGTATATGCAAAACAAAAAAATATAGGACCCACATGTCATCCTCTCATCCCCTTTCTTCTTCCTCCCCCTTTCACCCATTTCTCTTCTAGACTACTAATGTAATCTTTATCTGAGTACTATTACTTAGCATGTAAGAATGTGAGGTGTTGCAGTTATCCTCTTTAAGTCGGTTTGTTTTGTCTTCACTGTGTCTTCATGATCAAGTTTCTTATCCTGTTGGATAGATATAATGTCAACATGAGGTGTAAGATAAGTACACAAGATGTAAAAATCAGTTTGACTACTTATTCCTTTTAAAAAAATATGCACCAACTGAATTACTTGAGAGAGGAACATATGAAGAGTTGGATTTTGACGGCGGATACACTGAACTATTCTTCAGCCAACAATTATTGCAGGGGAAACTGTATTTCAACTCTGAAATGTTCTGATCCTTACATCTATACTGACAATAGTAACTCTTGTGGGCTGCACAAGAAATGCAAAGAAGCAGAAACCAGTCCCAGAGATAGGAGAATCGAATACCAATGTCTCAACATATCTGCGAACAAGACTGTAGCAAAGAACTATATGATGTGCGTGTAACTGTTATCTACAAATGTGCAAGTCCCTTCTACCAAGCCCAAGAATTTGCCAGTCCAGTAGATGAAGTGAAGGACACCTGATATACAGGAAATATAGACAAGAATCAGCCAGGTAAGAATACCACAGGGCAGATTGACAACTGTGTATATGTAGAAGCCAAACAAGAAGCTGGCTATCAGCATATGAATGAACAGAAACAACACGTGATACCAAAATATCTACTGGCCCAATTTCGATAAAAAAAAATAGGCAAGAGGAAGCAATCAAAGAATCGCAGATGTGGCAGAAACTGCGTAAATACATTAGAAAGAATAACACAAAGGAACCAGAGCAATATTTCCCATCTCTGTTTGCTAGAAAATATTTTTTTTCAGTTAATAGATATTTCAGAACAAAATTTCATGAACTGGAGCAATGTCATACCTTACATGAATTGTACTTCCAGACAATTTAAGATGGAAAGAAGTACAATAATTAAGTACAGTTAACATCTTTAGTAGTTCAAGACTCAGGACAAGATTTCAGGAGCTCAAAATCTCTACCCAACAGAAGGGAGAAGGACATCAAGGATTTTAGCTTTAGATAAGATAAAAAGGTCAGATCCTTGATAGATGCAGTTTGCCAACAATTTTAAACATGCAGATAATATTGGAAGTATGACAAATGCATTCATTCAAAAACACAGTTCTGAACTTTTGATTTCTGAACTTAGACCACAAACTTAAGAAAAACCGTGTATGCCTTTGAAAGCCCGTGTTACCGTTACCTACTTCTAATTCCAATGAGCATAAACGTTTGAAAAAAGCAAGCCAACATACACAATATTCTTGATGTTCACAAGGATTATCACCTCAATTTGAACTGATGCTTATTTGCAAGTCACAAAAATACCCATTAGACAGCCCAGCTAGAAGCTGTTCTGAAACAAAAATGGTGACTAACCAACCAAGTAAACATAAAGCTGTTTTTGTAAAGGTAACATGCTTACATGCATCTAGCACATGCTGATGTCCTATTCCACGCATTGTAGTTTCTACGAGAGCTACAGAGGTTTGGTAACCTATAGTAGTTAATCAAGCAGACAAATAATACAATGATGACATGACAACACCATCCTAAAGGGATGATCCGACACTAGAAATTACCTATAGACACAAAATCATATATGCCCTGTGCACACCACTCCAGTCAACACACAACAGTCATGGAGTGATGGAGAAACATAGATGTGCAAAAGATACAGAGCATAGGCAATCAGTTCATGTCGAGAAATTATTACCTACTCAGTGAGGGTAGCACATACAGCCAGAACTGCAAACTAAGCTGGTGTAGCCGGTATGTTGTAGCGACCGCGCAAGCCATCAATAGCTCTCTCCGCCGACTTAGCCATCTCAGGGACAGTCACTTTGCACACTGACCAATTGATCATCACCAACAAGTTAGAACACAATGCAGTGCCTAAGTGGCTTGAACAACATATGGAATTGAACCAAAATTCAGAGAATATCTCCTCTATAAAGTACCACGAGACGTAGACGACTGCACCTCCGCCACGAACTTCTTGTACGATGTCTGGGATTCACAGGAAGCATCAGAAATTCAGAATCCAACCCAACAAGTGAACAAAGCGACGATGAACAGGAACATCAAACCCTATGAATGGTATTGGGATTGGGGTACCTTCATCGCTTCGGTGCGCTCGGCGACCTTGTCGGACATCTTCTTGTGCTCCTTGTCCGCCTCATCCGCCAGCTGCAGGCAGCTCTGCGTCTGCATCTGAACAGAGCACACGGAAGCAGATCACATCACACGGTGCGCCCGGGGAAGCGACTAACGTAAGGATGGCGATTGGCGAAGAGATCGTCGCGGAGTGGAGATCACCTTGACGCGCTTGGAGATGCGGGAGTGGGAGGCCTCGAGGTCGCGGACGGAGTCGCCGTGGAGCGCGTCGAGGCGGCGCTTGAGGGAGTCGAGGTGGGACGCGGCGAGGCTCCTCAGGTCGCCGACGGTGGACATGGAGGCGGGGACGGAAAAGGGGGAGGCCGCGGCGGCGAGGGGGGACCTGGGCTTGGGCTTCGCCGGCGAGGAGGGCGAGAGGAAGCTGAGGTCGGCGCAGGGAGACGCGCCGCAAGACGGCGAGGAGACTCCGGAGAGGGAGGCGGGGCTGGGCTTCGCCTTGGGCTTGGCCCTGGCCCTTGGCTTGGGCTTGGAAGCGGCTGCAGTTGCTGCTCTCGCCTTCCTCATGGCTGCCTGCCTGCGTCTAGCAGAGGAGGGTTTGAGATTTTTGAATTTTTGCACTGTTGAGCGTCGAAGAGGGAGGGGAGGAGGCTTTATGAGGGGACGTTACGGGGTGGTCTCCCGTTTGATGGTACGGCAACTTGGCTGCGCCAGGTCACTGATTTGTGGGACCTGCATCCATTAGGTCCACGTGCACCCGCCGAGAGATGGCCACGTGGAGGCGGCATGGTTGAGAGAGGAAGAGATTATATATGAGAATAACTTTGTAATTTTTTTACTTAATTTCAATAGCATGCGACAACCCCTTATGTAGATGAACACTTCCTAACATATAGAATCTAATCTTAATTATATTTCTAATAAATAAAAACTAATATCATATTCATAATCATATCCCTAACAAATAGAAATTAATATCTAACTTCCTAATAATGAACCGGTTAGACCCAGGGCCCATGCACATGACATTACACCCATCTTGAATATGCAGCTCGTTCTTGAGCTGCTAGACGGTGGCCATGGTTGCAGTCCTAGGAGATCCTTATTGATGACAGGGATCGCGCCTGACTTATTTTTGCTACGCCAATATGCCTGTACGTGGACCCCACCCTAGATTGCACAAGGAAAGGAGGGCGTGCAGCTGTGGTCTTGGAGGCACTTGATCTAGGGTTCGAAGAAGGAGACGTCGGGGGTAGAGGTGAGGCTGGTGGGGCCGTGGTCCATGTGCTCGGAGATGAGAGCGGAGAAACAGTTTCGTGAGCGGCGGGCTCGACGGAGAGGAGGCAGAAGGCGGTGTCGACCCTGGACTTGAAGGTGTCCTAGAGGTGGCTCTCGTAGGGGTGCTACGGTCAGAACATAGTGGCGTGGCACCAGTAGTTGCCCCCCTCCTCGTCGTCGGCGGCGGACGGGCCTATAAAATCGAGGAGGCCGATTGAGGGGAGTGAATAGGCGGATTAAAAAATCTCTTTCAATTATCAATTATTTGTATTTTGCTAAAATCAACTATATAATGTAGAATCATAACTCAATTTGGTTTAGCAAATAAAGCCTAAATCAATAAGTTGACCGAAGTGTATCAACACTCTAAGTCTATGTCAAGGTTTGCAATCCTAGTATGTCAAGCAATTAATTTAGTTCTATGAATGTAAAATGCTTGAATGTAAATTGAGCACAAGAAAATAAACCACAATTGACACGGTTACTTTTTACTGTGGTGTTTGGAGACTTGCCGGTCTCTCCTAGTCCACGTTGAGGTAAGCCCAAACGAATTGGATCAGCTCCACCAATTAAACCTTCCCCCTCAAATCCACTAATAGTAGCTCTTTTTCACTCCTGGTAGGTGAGCTACAATCTTCACAATTCGTCGGGTCTTCTTACAACCTTCTTTAAGAAGATTACCGCGCACGACGTCTCTAACGCCGTCTAGAAGTCGGTAACCTCCAAGAGTAATAACTCAACCCCTCACTTGATCCTCACCATGTACAACGAATGCACAAGTTCGAGTACATACTCAATCCATCTCTAGGTGCAACACATGCAATCTAGATCCTTCGTCCTTACTCACAAGATGTAACACATACACAATTAAGAGAAGGACCTCACACTGGCTTAAAGGGGTGTCAAAGGATGCAGCAAGCCTTCCTCCAATCGGCCATAAGGGGGTATATGTACCCACACCATAAAAACTAGCCGTTGGAAGCAAAACATCTAAGAAAACAGGAATTTTGGAAGTACTACAGGCTTAAGACCGATACTTCTGCTCCCCTTCGCAACGGTCAAAAAACTAGTCGTCACCAGCGAATCCGGTAATTCCGACGGCTAAATTCCAACACAACCGATCATCAGAAGTACCACTACATTTGTGCAGAACTATCAATCACACTGGGGATGAGAAGATTCCACAAAGGTGTCTCTCTGGAAAAAACGTATTGCTACATAAGTCGGTCGTTCTACAAATCGGAAGTACCACTCACACAGAGTCGGTAGTACCACAAGCCGGTCAGACGCTCACACAGAGTTGGAAGTACCATTCGTCAACTACACTAGTCCACGACCACATTGTCCAGTTTAACCACATAGGTCTCTGACTACGCTGGTCTCCGATCATGGTAGTCTCCGACTACGTTGACTGAATCACGTCAGTTCGACCACGTCGGTTCTGACCACCAACGAATGTGATAGTCCCATAATTACAACGCCAGTAGTTCTGATTATCAGTAGTACCGTGCATAACACCGCGATAGTTCAGATCGTCCTGAAAATTGCAGAAACTTCAACAGATTTTGCAAAATATATTTGCAAACTTCAGTATCATGTACAAAAGAATCAAACATAATTCCCAACAAATTGCAAAACATATTTGCACACTTTTAGAATTATGACATAATGATTAAATATGAGCTTCAACCGTTTGCAAAATACATTTGCAAACATAAGCCTCATATCACAAGGATTGGAAACATGGACTTCAAACACTTGCAAAACACATTCATAATGTATAGTATCTTGTTACACGAATTCAACACATGAGCTTCAACTATTTGCAAAACACATTTACAAATACAAATCTCATATCAAGGAGAGCTAGAAGAGGTGAGGCTGAGATATCAACACATGATGTGACTCAAGCTACTATACTTGACCTCTCTTAATAGTACGGCAATCTATACTCATAATCCGGTCTTCCAACCAAATACCAAGACCGGTAAAAAACTAGAAACACATTCTTAGCCCTAACTAGTCATACATTTGCCTTAGCATCTTCTTGAGGCTTGATGACGTACATCATCACTTCAAGTCTGGGTCATTGTCCCTTGACCTCCATCAACACATGATAGATCTTCTCTTGATTTGATGATCAACACATGATCATCTCCTCTTGGACATGCATCAACTCATGATGCATCCACCACTTGACTTGATGACCTTCAACTCATTAAGCCATCTTCTTCTCACATCTTGACTTGATGATCGTCAACACATGAAGTCTTCCTAAGTCATTCTCATTTATGAAACCTAATATATTCATCCAACTCATGGAAAATATTAGTCCACAAATCAATTATTATCAATTACCAAAACTTCACTATTAGCACATAATGTAGGGACTAGATTCATGACAATCTCAACAAATAATGAGATAAAGATTGGTTTGCGAGTATACAACATGTATACATCACTTGTATACTCTAAGATAAACTTTCAAAGCAAAATTTATTTATCCGGTTGTCATTAATCATCCAACTATTAACACATAATGGAGGACATAGATGACAACCCGATTTTGAGTATATATGAACTACACAAGCTATATATATACATATATATACTAAAGGAATATGTTTCAAGTAAAGATCTTTAATATGTGGAAACATGAATATGGATCAATACTAATGAAACCTCAAAACATAGAATGAACCCCCGTAAATATGTACATACAAGAATGTATAATGAAATCATATGTACATATTCAAGTTAGACTATCTGGTGAAGTTCAATTTATATTTTAGATCCGAGGAATGCAATAAGGTATACGAATATGATATTAAATGCATACATTTTATGGTTTTCGCCTTTTCATCCAAATAAGACTAAGTAATATAATAATCAATAAACAACTTAGTCTTACAATTAGATTTGTCATTATCACCAAAACCAACTTAATAGAGCTTGAATTTACAATCTTCCCCTTTTTGGTGATGAATGACAAATCTATTAGCAATAATAGTATTCTGATGAGGAATTAAACTAACAAACATATGATGAGGAATTAAACTAACAAACATATGATGAGGAATTAAACTAAGGTGAAGGCATAAGCATAAAGAAGTTCCCCCCTTTTATACATTCTCCTCCTTTTCTTCTTTTCAATTGCTATTCTCCCCTTTTCGTATTTTAACAAATTCTTTCCCTTTTGGCATTATACACTTTAATAACAGAGCTATTATACATAATTCTCCCCCCTTTTGGCATTTATCATCAAAAAGCCATGGAAAAGGATTAAGACAAAGTGGAGACTTTCCAACACATGGAGCTTGATGACAATTAATTTAACTTAATTTTAGTCATAAAGAGTATGAAAATAAATACATATAAATAAGAGGGAATATCTAGGAACTTTTAAAGAAAATACTTAAAAACACATTCAAATAATCTTACTTTTGGCAGCTCCTTGAAGGCTTTTGAAGTTTCACATTTAGGTTCTCCCCCTTATGACATTTGATACCAATTGTAGCATTTGAAGCACACTCCAATTTGAACCTTTAGATTTTCAGGATTTCGCATTCCAATTGAGCTTCAAAAACTAGCTGAAAAACTAACATACAAATATCCAATAAATCTGAGAAAATTCATTAGTATAAATCAACAATAGAGGAGCATAATTTTTTAATGAAGCCTTCTTAAGGTTATGAGCACACTTAAATATACAAAAAAAATTGCAAAATTGCTCAAAAACATGCAAAACTCTGAAATTTCAGCATTTTGACAAATTGAGAAAAGGACATAACTTTTAAAATCAATTTGAAATGCTTTCAGATTTTGCAAAAATGAACATTGGACTCTTAAGAATCTTTTTCAACAAGAATTGTCGAAAAAAAGGAGACTTCATTCAAAAGTTATGGCAAAATACACTTTTAAAGCATGAGGAAAGATTGATTTTGCATTGAAGGATAAACATCCGCCGAGAGAATGGCCGGAGGAAGAGACTATAGATAAGAATATCTTTGTTATTTCTTGCTTAATCCCAATAGCATGTGATAGCCTTTTTATATAGATAGGCTCATCCTAACAGATAGAATCTAATCCTAATCATATCTCTAATAAATAGAAATTAATATCATATCCATAACCATATCTCTAACAAATAGATAACTAATATCATATCCATAATCATATCTCTAACAAATAGAAACTAATCTCTAACTTTCTAATAATAATAATAATAATGAACTGATTAGACTCAGGTCTCATGCCCATGACACCCTGTGTCAGCAAGAGCAGTTCGAACGTCCGCAACACAACAGGAGAGCACACAGAAAATGGAATGGCTAAGCGTACAGACACCCACTGGCAGCTGGGACCCCCCAAGATAACACAAGCTGCAAGGGGCCTTCCTGTCAGTCTGCGCCCACATGAACATACAACATGGCAGAGCAGATAAATAAGTCAAAGCAGTAACACTATAGGACAATAATATACACCAGATGGATATCCTGTCATCACAGGGAACGGCAGTTACAGCACAGCAGAATTCTCCTACAAGCTGGGGTTATAGTTACACAGGCTAGCCAAGCTAGCCCTACAACATTACATCTAGCAATCAGAGCATAACAAAATTGGAGCTGCAGCGGGGCGGGGAGAGACACAAGCCCACAGAACCGCGCTCCGGAATATTCGCAACGGTACACAGGTGTCTGTTCTGACTCGGGCGAGTGAGATTACAAGCTAGACACCGTTTTCACGTCGCTAAAATTACCGGCGCTTCGACGGATCTTCCCAATCATATCCTAAACAGATACCTCAGATCTTCTACGGTGAGCCGAGTAGCATGGCCACCGGATTTGTCTTCACCGAAAGCAGAGTTAACCATGGCTCTTTTTTCCTCCTGTGAATGAAAGCAGGAGCATGGCCAGACAGGCAAAACAACAGTGTATCATAAGTAATGCTGATTCCATGACAAGATAATTTCTACATCAGAGCCAAACTTTAATGTAATCCTATCTAAACTGTGCTTGTCTCCAAGAAAAGAAAGTGCTTTGATAAACCTCAGTAGAGTTGTTTGGCTCTGTACACGGCTAGCAATGTTCTCATATAATAATAATTTAGCATTCTCAAAGAGATCGGCTTCACAAGAACATTGCAACTTGCTTTACTCACTTCGTGGCTCATTTCTTAACCACCACATTGCAAATGTGACAAGATAGACATGAGTTTCGAGAACCTATCACACAATTCTCTCACAAGCAAGATTAAAAACCAACCTACCGTCACATGATTAAATAATATAAGTGAAACTCAAGTATTACATACTTGTCATCCCCCAAAATTTTAAAATAGAAACTAATATGGCGCATGTTCTTTAAGTATACAAAAAAACTCATGAATTCACAGCAAAAGTGTAGGACAAATTATTACCTGCAGAGCTAAAATACGATCTTCCACCGTATCTTTAATGGTTAAACGAGACACAGTGACAGCACGAGTCTGCCCAATTCTGTGTGCTCTATCAACTGCCTGGTCCTCAGCATAAGGGTTCCACCAAAGATCAAGGAGAATTACATGGCAAGCAGCAACCATGTTGAGACCAAGATTACCTGCTTTCAGTGACATAATCATAACTCTAACCTGAAGAAAGAAAAAGGTTCTCATCAGAATAGCTATCAGATGAATGTCCAGAAGTAGTAAAAGAAACAAGGTACGGGAAAAACAAACAGAACAAAAGGACCTCTGGGTCAGTGTTAAAATCCTTCACTGCTCTATCTCTTAAATTGAGGGACATTGTTCCATCTAGTCTCCTGTACTGTATAAGGTTGCTATTCAGTGAAAGCTCCAGCAAATCAAGCATGCCAGTCCACTGGGAGAAGACAATGGCTTTCACTGGGGCTACTCGGCTTGGATTTGATTCCATAGTATCACTGTCCGTAAGGGCATGTGTGTTAATGATCGAATTCAGTATATCGATGGCTGCTTGTATCTTTGAGGAGATGTAACTACTTTGACTGATTGAAGATGACTCGTCATCTGCTGATGAACTCGCTGTTGCACAAGTACCGGACTTGCCAGAGATGCAAATCTTTAATGCTCCCGACGAAAATACTGAATCAGTATTTAATGTGTTTCCGCAATTAGGGGAGGGGCACATGTTGTCATCAGTTGTTATCCGCTCGTATATACATGGATAGCAGAAAACATGACCACACATCGCCACAACGGCATCCTCGGGTGGGTCCTGAAAAAAACATAAGTTACAAGACTGCAGCATTAAAATAAGTCCAAAGCACTTTTAAGTGTGACACAGCAAACATTTCTTTAAAAACTTGAATTAAACCAGTGATTACATTGTTCATGCACAAGCACACATAAAAAAGACAAGATCTTGGCAAGATGGGTGCAACCTGGCCCAGGTGGGCAGCAGGGCACAGCATTTTAGCCCTGTATCCAAGACTCCAAAGTTGAGCAAGGCCCAGCTTGGTTTTACGTTATCCATAAAATATGTACAGTTTGGCCAGTTCAGGTCCTCAGCTATCTACCATTCTTATTATTGGTTTACGCCCCTTACCAACTCCATAATATGAGAGGATCTTATCCCAAGAGCATAAAATAAGACAAGGGGCATATCTAGTTCAAACCCGTGCTTGAGTTCAATCATGCAAATTTTCCAGATAGCCTGCTGGATGAGGGTTGGATGGACTAGATTCATAAGGACGTGGGGTTCACATGGATGATAATTTTCTAAATAACCCCCTCACATTTTGGGGTAATTTTTTTATGAGGTTACCCACCTCCCAAGACCCAATGAAGCTAACTCATCTAACTCTCATCCAAATGGTCCACATAAGAGTTTGCACGATTACACCCACGTTAAGAGAAGAGCGAATAGGTGAACTTCAAAATAGTGGCGAGAGATTCGATTGCTTACACTGCATACAGCACAAAGCGCTGAAACTTCCAGCCTTGCAAGCAAATTTATTACCATTTCCATAGGAAGTTGCTTTGCCATTTCTATGGAACCATCACCTTTATATTCTGACTGATGCCCCTTCACAAGAAGAGGATGATCACAGGCCTGCCTAAGGCGCAATAGCATTAAAAGGATGTTGACATAGTTTTGTTTGAGTGTCCCAGCAGCAGCATATGCCTGAAATGGACGGACAACCTATCAGCATTCAGAAATTTCACTTCCAAAATTTCTAGTTTCCAAAAGGGGGTGCAAATGTTTGACTTCTGTTGATCAAATGAGAATCCACCTCTCAAAAACTACTATCCACTTTACATCCTTAGATACAAAAGTACAAAACGATGGTTTGAACACCAATTAAGTATCATAGAAACATGAATTCAAAAGGTAATTATGAGGCAAAGAGGTGGGAAAGCAAGCTGGTAGGAAAAGCAGATTTTGATTAAGCAATGACAACAAGCATCCCCAAATAATGACTCTCTGGATCATGACAACAATATTCTACATACATGTGCTCCAAAATATGAAAATACAAGGAATAGCCAGCTAGATTGGAGATTAAATAGTACAAATTATAATACACCAAGACCATCCACAAAATGTGGACAAGATATAGCAAGTTAAACTTGAAGATTTAACCAACCTTGAACTGTTGCCGAGAGCGTTCTTCCAGCGTCAAATAGAAAGCTCGCTCTTCTTTTGTGAAATCTACTTTATTAAGATTAATTGTCTTTGGTGGTAACTTTATGATTGGTTCTCCATCAATCAGAGTTTCTACATGTAAAATGGGTAACATAAGATCAACGAAAGATGAAAAGATTTTAAACAAATCAACATCCACATGCGCTTAAAATCATCCAACAAAGTCATACAATGCAAAACCTTATGGAAATTCTTTCAACAAAAAGAAGAGAGAAAAAGGAAGCTAGCATACTGGACACAAATAACCAGCAAAGAAAAAAGTCTAGTAAAATGGCAACTGGCAAGCAACGTTAATACAATGTGCTCTAGAATACTGAAAACAAAATACAAGACATAACATAACTTTCCACTATCTTCTCCTCCGTTAAAGGACTCAGAATCTGTTTTTCTAATGGTCACATGATATGTCAATTTATTAGAAAGTCATGGAAATAGCGAATGCTGACTCCCAGATAGTGACGTAACCACATGTAAGTCATATCAAGTCTCTGTAGCAACGAACAATGCTAAGCACTGCGGTTGGAATTGCATTTGTTTGCAATGAGATATCCTTAGTTGGTATATATATAGCTAAAAATGGAACTACAGATAGATATATGCAGTAAAATACATTTTTATCACCTTTTGTGCGACGCAGGAGAACTATCCTCAGCACAGTTTGAAGTTTCTTATACCCATGAACTGCATCTCTAGCAATTGGGTGCTTTATCATTGAACAAAATGAGCTATATGTAGAATAAGGATCGTATTTCAAGAAACGGAAATAGCTGTACAGCTCATCAATTGCATTTTGTATAGGTGTTCCTGATAAGCACCATCTCCTTTTCGCTCTTAGTCCACAACAGGCTCTAGCCACTTGAGTTCGGAAGTTTTTTATTGTCTGAGCTTCGTCAAGCACAACCCTAAACCATCGTACCCTCGCAACTGGGCCACTATCAAGGTCAATGTATGAATCCTTAAGTTTCTTCTTCTTTTTCCTAGACTTGCTCCGTGCATTTGATGGTGGTTTTCTTTTATTACCAGCAGAAGATTCTTCACCATTCTTCTGATCTAAGTCATCATCAGCATTCTGTTTAGGCACTTCATTGGCCACAATTGTGTATGTAGTGAGAACAACATCGTATTTTGCCAGCTCACTTGGATCTTTGGTCCTCGAACCACCATGATAGACTAAAACAGACAATTTAGCACTTTCACTAACCTTGTCAGTCAATTCGTTAGCCCACTGTTTAAGAATACTAGCTGGGCACACTACTAGAGTACCTGCAGCTGGCCTCGTCATGGACCGCATGGTGGATGATGCAGATGATGCAATTGTTTTAGTCTTCTTCTTGCGTTCAACTTTGGTTTCGACCATTCTATCTGGAACAGTATTAAGTTGATTAACACATGGTTCAACACCACTAGTACCAGCTGCTGTTGGCGATGAACTAGCTTGCAGATCTTTCTTGGGTTCATCGTTCTGTTCCCCCTTATCCACAACAGTCACTGCCTCATCGTCCTCATCAAGGTTCAGTGCTTCAGATTTCAAACGATCTGAATCAACAGACATGAACTTAGACTGCTGAATCCTCTGTTTTTGTATAAGGGCAATTGTAGACACTGTCTTCCCAAGACCCTGTTACAAGAAAACTGCTTGACTTTAAGGATGGCAATATGATAAGAAATAAGTATTTGTGAAGAAGACAGGAAATCAGAAATAACCTGATCATCTGCAAGAATTCCACCTGCACAATGTGAGCTATTCTCCTTCGAAACCATCCAAGCTAATGCCATTTTCTTTCAAGCAGAAAAGGTATGCAAGGAACATGATATCCAGCATACAGGAAACCGATAAATAATTAAATTTTATATAAGAAATAATTTACCTGGTGCTTAAGCAGAGATACTGATAGAACACCCTCAGGCAGATCATCTTCCCTTTTATGCTGACTAATATTCTGCATAATAGATTATGAAAAGCAATGTCACTCAATGAGCAGAATCAAATTTAAGGGCAATACCTAAAGCAGGTTTACATTTACCTGGATCACTAAAAGTCTAAAACATATAATTCCTACCAAAAATGTATCTTCGATTTGAGCATGCCAAATTAAGAAAAACTAGATAAAAAACATGCGAATGTATATGCCTCGTTCAAAAGACAAAAGTAGCATGCTTTTACAATGCAATGAAATAATTATCAAAAAGGTTTGAACACTGTGAATGTGATGGTAAAAATATATTTATAAAGTATTCTAAAAAAACAGAAATATGTATCATCATCTTCACAGAACTTTGATCTTCCTTCATCAAAGTATATATAACACGATTTGTTTGAGGACAAAACTGGTTGACAAAACAGAAGCTGGACATTTGTGAAGTGTGGATTGTGAAATAATTTAGGAGCGAAGTGAGAAACTCAGGAGAAAAACAATTAGCCACAATGAATCATTGTATGGACTAACTTTCACCCAACAAAGTGTTAAGCACCAACAAGACCACTGAATCATTGAACCAGTGCCACAACAACAGGAAGTAACCAATAAAGTTAAATGAAAGATAAATACCATCATGTACAATATTATGCAAATTCAAACAGGTCGGAACCTGTGGTTTTTCTTTTAAGAAAGTAATTTAAACAACAAAAACATGTTGACACAAAGTAACTAAGTGTGGTTCTCTGCAGTGCCACCAAATAGCATCTATTTACAGAATATTCTTTTGAGTTTGGGTTTTCACAAATTGGGAGAGTATATAGAGTAAATAAATCATAGAGATTGCCAACAGTATACTAATCCATCAAGCCAAGTCAGCAATGCAATTCACAGGACATAGAGAATTGTTAATTACTCTATTATACATAATTGCCTATGGATGAAGTGTCAGATTATTAGCTCGGCAGGAAGCTGCATGTATGTCTCAATGGACCAAAGATGCATACCTGCAGGGCTTCTTGATATACTGCTTTCTCATTAGTATCCAAAAGCCTATTTTCTAGGTTAGGACGACCTTGCATATCAATGCCGTTAACAAGTTCACTGTTATTAGCAGAATTATTGCCTCCAAAAGATGGGGGCAGTACCCTATGTGAGCTGGGGCCTCCATATACATGGACATCATCTGGCAATTTTGAACAGGGGAAAACATTAGCCTCCCTACATAAAACCTGACCAGTTTCCAGTATTTACATGATTGAATTAGAATCATTCGAGACTAGCTATACAAACCATTGTTGTTCTCTGTGATAACCTTCTGGGTGTTACCCATAAATGAATTTCGGCTCGGCAGCCTTGAAGATGAAGGTTGCCCAATTTCATTGGCAATATTTTTTCCCATCCTGCTGTCACTCAGTCTTTGTGAATTTCCATTGGCAAAAGGTGGTGGGAATTTGCGGGTCTCACTTCCAACATTTGGATGTGTAGATTTTGCTGTGCTGCCATTTGAAAAAGATGATGGAAGAATCCTCTTGTCATTGTCATTTGCATCTGCTGCAGAACTGTTGTGCTTCTTCGCTACACTATCAATTTTGTTTGAAGCAGAAGTGGCCCTCGCAGAATCGTGTGGTGACCCCATGTAAGAACTTGAATGCGGATAAGTCCTGTCCCCTGAACCTAATGTATAGCGAGCATTCTCAATATGTCTACCGTTTGTAAAGGAAGGTGGCAGAGTCCTGTATTGATCATTACTATTTTCAACAGCTCTAGAAGTGGATGAAGCAGGAGTGCTCCTTGACCAATCATCATCCTGAAACCTGATTGGCTGCCCTCCACCATTCTGGGAAGATGTTGCATTCGTAAAAGCTGGCTGCTGGTCAAAACCACCAACTGAATCGTCAGATTCAAAGTCGAAATCATCATCACTGTCCGAAATCAAGTCAATAAAATTATCGCTATTCATATCGCCCACAAGCATGTGCACGTCTGTGTTGTCAGGACTCTGTTGTGCTTAGCATTACAAGCCGTGCATAAACAAGGTCAGATCACAATGTGTCAACCAATGGTTTGAACTCCCATCTTGTCAAAGCAAACCCATTTCCTAATTTCTGCAGATGATTGGAAGACAAACAGATAAAGCACACCACACAGCTCGCGGTAGTACTTGCAGTTATTTGAGTTATCCTCGCTTAACCTGCAAGTGGATCAAATAATGTTGCAGCTGAGTACATATCAAGTTGTGAGAAAATAGCAGAGGAATAACAGCACGCAAGCTTTTGAGGAATTATTTTGGCTGAAGCCGTCCTAAAAGTCATATAAAATTCCTTTTCATTTCGCGAGGGTACTCATAGAATTTTTAAGCATTAACTATAAGAACCAAAAAAAAACTAAAATAGATACCAACCTTTTCTTTTTCTGAAAAATGACAACAAATCAATTAGAAAGTATAATAATGTAACAGCTCAGAGTCAGAAGACGGTGTTCACTGGAGAGACTTCACTTGCCCAATCAGCTCAACTCCAAAGAAGCTAACACATATGGATCAATCAAAGGCTATGCCTATGCTAATGATTCGTAGGGAGTTAACTCTACTCTAAGAACTGGATTGAATTAAACAGACCATTTCGACATCAGAAGAGACTATCCACAAATGCGCAACCAGACCAAATATTGCACCAGGAGACCCCTGTTCGACGGGATCAACCAATCTACCGTCTCAGGCGCACCAAAACCCGTCAAAAAACACCCCCACTTCCCACCGCAGTTCGATCCAAGACCGCCAAATTTGGCCGAAAGCTCCCGCCTCTCCCACACAGGAACAAGCAACGGCCACACCAAACCCAAACAAACAACCCCCCCCCCCCCCCCCCCGGGAAAGAAACCACTGCACAAGCACCGGAGTACCTCGCAACAACCGGCGAATCCGCGAGATCAGCCTGCTGCCGCGGGGCGCGATTCGGCGGAGGGGGATCGGAGGCGGCGGAGGGGGAATCCGCGCGTCCGGAAGGATCGTTGCGGATTGGGCGCGCGGGGGGCCGGGGGGGTGGCGGGTTGGGGTGGGGGGGGGGGGTCGCCGCGGAGTTTCCTGGGAGGGGAGGAGAGAGGTGGAGGAGCGCCTCGAAGCGAGCGCTCGAGGAGGAGGGCTGGGCTGCCTCTTGGGTAGGGTTAGTGCCCGATTTTTCTTCTCCCCCGACGCCATGCGACGCCTGCGCTCGTGTTTCACTGGGCGTGTGGGGGCACCGTGTCAGCGGGAGAGGCAGGGGTGGGGTCCACGGCTAGGCTACATTCGTCCGAAGTCAGAACTCCCGAAGGATTTGCGGAAGGTATGAACATCAGAACATGCTGTGGAGCTAATGTGTGTCCTAGTGCTGTGTCGACATGTGAATCGTTATGTGGACATACAGGGGCGGATCTAGCGGTGGGGCGGGGGGCTCGAGCCCCCCCTACTGTTACCGGACCCTTGGAGCCCCTCCATAAATTTTTAGCATGGATGTATAATACAGCAGGGGCTGAGGTCGAGCTGAAAGTATTTCAGCCCTTCCAAAAAATTTTCCTGGATTCGCCACTGTCGACATATGAATCGATATGCTGTGGAATATCAAAACATTTGATATGGTAACCAACAACTTGTTAGAGGCTACGATATGTGAATCGATGCTAGACGAATGTTGGGGTGGTTGCTTTTGGTCATTGCCAATGACAAAAACACCTCTTTGATATGGTAACCAACAACTTGTTAGATGCTAGACGTATGTTTATATGGAAATTGATACTACTAAAAAAGGATGAATTTGTAGTCTTTGAAGAATTTAGATTGATAATGTATGCATTGCTGGCCATTTAGGCGGTTACAAAATGAGACAGGATTTTCTGTCTAAGGGATAGCTACCCACCTCGCATTAGCCGTTGGATTTTGCATCAAGATTTGTGTCATTTCTTCTCCCTATCAACTTTGAAGGCTTTTAACTCACGATTCGAAGACTTTTAACTCAAATTTTCTCGTTTCCATCTTTAAAAAATTCAAGTTTTGACTAAAAAATTATGAAAACTGTCAATATTGTAGTTGAAAACTGTCAACTTGAAATTGGTAACTTTCCGCTAAAATTCAATGGCTTCAAACTCAAAATTTCCCGCTTTTAGCTTAAAATTTTTAAATTTCAACTACAAATTCCAGCTGGGTAGCTACCTCTGGGCAGCCACATATTTCCTGTTGCAAAATATATGAATGAGTGACATATATGTATAAGCTACTAAACAACAAAAGGAGTCATACCAAAATACAACTTAACCATGGGAGTTTTTTTTAGATCACTTAACCAAGGAGTTAGTCACTACAATGAACCATGGAATTAGTCACTACAAATCGACTCTTCGATTCTTTAGGTTCTTAAATTCCACAATAATATTATCGTGGCTGCGATTCTCTACAATTTCACCTCCAGGGAGAGCAAAAATTACCAGGACATCGACTCCAAGACCCCACGTAGCCGCTGAACGAGCGAGGCGACGACCACAGACAGGCAACAACAAGTAAAGGTTGCCCAAATTGGTGAAGAACAAACAGCAAAACGAGCCACCAAACACAAGACCTCTCTGTCGGTCTCAGCTCGTGCAATAATTCCTGCTGCAATTAGGTGGTTTTTTTAATTATAGCTAATGGATTATGGTTACTATTAATAGTTTTTTTTGTTTTAGTATGAATGTTTGTATAAACGTATCAAATGTAGATAAGTCATGTTCGTGCTGATAAAACACTTCTAAACGGTGACAAAGAAACCGTTTCTTTTATTTATTTGAAAGATGTCATGAAATTATAAGGCAATGTGCCATCATTCGGACCTCTTGCCACAGCTGCGGCCGTGCAATCACTCGAGCTCTATTTTACATCTCACAACTCACAGCTCCACTCTGCAGTGATTCATACTAGTTCTATATACACCGATAGATACGCGTAGCAGATAGCAGTGCGCGTGCGTGCATGGCGAGCAAGCGGTTCACGCCGGCGTCGCTGGCCGGCCTCGAGGAGGAGGCGCGGCGCGGCGGTGACGGTCACCGTCTCCGACGAGATGCCAGTGGGCGACGCGCTGGCCGTCCGCGACCGCGCCCGCGAGCTCGGGTGGGCGGCATCGAACCCGGCGGTTTTGCAGGACAAGATATCCCGGGCTGAGATGCTCAGGGGGGAGATCCTGGGGCTCCGCCGCCTGGGCAACGAGATGCTGCGCCGCGGCGGGGTGGCCGGCGGCAAGCTGAACGTGCCGTGACGAACGCGACGTCGTGCTCGGCGCAGGCGCCGGCGGCCGGCCGTCGAGCTACCGTGGTGCACGTCGCCGTCGCCGTTGCAATTGTTTCTTCGTCCAAGTGTTTGTGCCCATTGAACTGCAGTGAGATTAAAAAATTAAGCCACTTCGTTGCTTTTAATTGTTTGCTTTGTAGCGTACTAGTACTTTTCTCTTAGCTCAGCTCCTGTATCGTGTGTGTGTCATCTTTCAATTTAGGACTTCGTTGTTCTTAATTTACCCTGTCTGAACGAAAGGAAGCTGTGTACGATTTGTGTGGACTTAAATCAGTATGCAGAGCAAAGTGTGTCTTCTTACAAGATCACAAAGAGCCCATGCAAATCCAAGCATCAACGGTCACGTTTTAGCGCCTTTAATCGCTAATGTGGCAATAAAATTACCTGAGTACACGACACCTTAAGCATCAGAGATTCTCAGCCTGCCCCTTGGAGCAGCACTCACACCAAGGTTCCAAAACCCGGTACCAGCCTAAATCTCAAAGGGGAACCGGTACCGACCAGTAACTAGAAAAACCGAAAAAAATCTGATCAAATTTGAAGTTTTAAATTTTGATTTTGAAATCAGTAACCGGAAAAATCGACCGGTTACCGCTCAAATAAACTGGAAAAACCGTTAAAAACAGGAAAACATAAGAAAAGGTTGAATTTGGGATATTTCGAAGCATATTTAACTCATACAATAAATAATCTAGTATAAAAAAGGTTTAAACTAACCTAAAAGATACATTACACAGTCACAAAAGACTCACAAATATAAATACACTTCAAAAAAAACCCGACCACTTTTTTATTTTCCGGCACCCACCGGAAAATCCGGTTAACCGCCGGTATTCAAAACCCTGACTTACACTATATTATTAGTCCACACTCCACACCACTTCACTTCCGAGTAACACCATGCAGAATTCTAAAAAAAAAACACCCATCTTGCAGGGGTGAACGGTGACACGTGAAGGATCGGCTACCAGCAGATACTACGATTACACATCAATACATTATCAACCAAGAAAAAGAAGAATAAACATCATTGTTATTCACGCATTGGAACAGTCATTAACATTATAAACCAATTTTATTGGCGACAAGTCTTACAATATGGTCTCTTCTGCCCTACTAGAACAAGCTCAAGAAAAGGAGACACATCCAGTCAAAATCCGAACTCCTAGTTCCTGAACCTCTTCATAGGTGAAGCAGAACAACCCAACTGTGCCACAGAAATGCAACACTGCCTACAATCTATAACACATCACTGAATTTAAGATTGCGACTGTTTTGCATTTACACATAAGTATCCATATTCCACGAGGGAGGGCAGCGATCCTATGTGACGGGAAAAGGCGCTACGTTAAATCAATGATGGATCTATCAGTTATTAATCGAATACATCTCTACAAGGAAGGTAGGGGTGACTGTACAAATGGGGAAGGTGAGACTGTTACCCTGCCATCTAAAATCTAACTCCCCATGACTAGGTAGGACAGGTGTGAGTAGAAAAAAAAAAGAATGTCGTCGACTAAAATTTCCAAAGCGAAAAACCAATGACCTCTGCCTACAATCCTTACTAGCCTAGGAAAAGGTTCGATCTTGTCTTGAGCCAATGCACCATCTCCTTATCAAGGGGGGAATTATTCAAGACGGCATCCATCATCGGAGTACCAAAGAATCTTGGGTCGCTCTTGAACACCCATATCCGGTCCTTGGGCCAAGGTCTCTGTGCCTGTTTCTCCTGTAATTAACCATCAACAGTTTCATCAAGACAGATGGAACCAAGAAAGCTGAATCCTATAGACAAATTGAGCCCACAAGATAATAACAGAATTCAAGGAAGAAGATAAATACTCAGATCCAGCAGAAGATGATTTAAGAAGAAAGAAATAAAGCCAGCCTTTTAATTAACATATGAACTTAACAATCAATGGCTTAATTCTAATAGCAAAGTACCTATCTCTACACATGCAACAACAGGCGACAAACAATACAATACAACATCAAACAAATATATTAACCTGGCCAAGACGCCAGTTTTACAAACAAATTATCAATGAAACTATTACTAATCCCCACTCTGAAGATGCCAATCTTATGTCCAAATATTATTCCAATTTTCAAAGGAAACGTGATCACTAGATTAAGGGTTGCGGGAAATAATAGGTGCATACTAGATCGATGCAATAATTTAGTAGCCAATGAACACAAATAAATGTACACAAGGGGAAATATATAGTACAAAGTACCCTAACTGTGGAAAGTTATGTTAAGGAACATAAAACAATTCAGAATAGTATTAATGTGCTCTACAATTTGACCAAATTTCTTAATAAAAATCTCTATAATAGTTTCTACTTTCTACAATGGTGGGGAAAAAAGACATGACTAGCAAAATAATTAACTTTATCTGAGGAAAGTATCCTATGCAAGGCACCTTTACCTTGTAAAATAGTGGAAAGTACCATAAAATAATTCAGAAAAAATAATGAAGGTAGTGTCTGATATATATGAGGTCTACAACCTCACCAAATTTCTTGATATAACATTCTCTAGAATGGATAAACAAAGATCTGCAAAATAGTTAACTTTTATAATTTTATATTTTTCAGACTTCTTTCTTTTTTGTGTCCCATACTAGAATTAAGTTAAGCACAAAACTTGGAATCTAGTAACCACAGATACTGGAGAAGTAGCACTTACCATGCGCGATAACATGAATCTCACAGTTCTGGTGCCATAGACTCGCTCTTGTGTTGGCTTTACAGACGTTACATAGAAGGAGGAGACGTCTGGTAATGACATGCAACCCTTTCTAGCTCTTGTCAATCTAGATTCAGGTTCTGCATTCTGGCTATACCAATAGATAAGCTGGGCTAAGCAATAATTCTCCGGATATGTCTTGCAGTACTCCTGGAAACCCGGTCCCAGTTTATCAGCATATTTGGGACCTAGATCAAGAGGACTGATATGAACTGGTGGAGATTTTACTGTCTTGTAATCCTGTATGTTGTGATTGTCAGCTCTGGAGTATAGATGATAGAGAAAATCACAATCATTTGTTTCACCATCAAGAGGAAGCTTTCACTTACTCGGACTCTGAAGAAACACTTCATGTAAGCATACATATGAATCAAATCAGCAGCAGCATCATGACGGCACTTTTCTGTGCATGGAAGAGTTCGCAACTCATCGCGCAACCTGTAGGAAAGGAGAGGAGTGTCGGATTCCACATGAGGGTTATTCGAGGGGAGAGTTGGATTCCAAATACATGTAATACCAAACATGAATAAGTTGGAAACCTACCATAACAGAGATTTTCGGATGTCTCCCTCGATGTCTTCAGAATCAGATGGATCATGAGCACGAATTTTGGCCTTGAGGTCAGTAAGTACATCGTCCTCAACATGAGGTTCCATTGACTGAAGGAGTTCATCAACCAATGAACCTTCCCCTTTCCAGATGGCAGACACTAGACTTCTCCCAGTCAGCCTCACCAAAGGAGGAGGAGCATTATTGGGTTCCCCGAATATGCGTCTCATAACATATCTTACCTGAAGATAACATTTAGTCCAGAAGTCAATAAAAGATACATTTAGTCCTCAAGACAATGTATGAAATTTGGTCGTTACTGAACAAGCTCAAGCTATAAAACATAAAAACTTTCACCTTGTCAAGTGTATGAGCCAAATTCTGTAATCTTGAATTTAATACACCCTCGGCCTGAGAGCAGCGACAGAATTAGGTCAAACTCATGCAAATCAAAGAAAAAATAGTAGTAAACAAGCCATGTGCAGATCTAGCTGAGTTGGTCAAACTCATGCAAATCAAAGAAAAAATAGTAGTAAACAAGCCATGTGCAGATCTACCTGAACCTCAGCGTCGTTCTTCTCAGAATCCATGTTTATATCTGTGAAAAACTGGCGCTTCTCTTCCACGTTGTGCTTAAAGATCTCATTAGGAAGTTTCTGTCTCTCGAAGAATATAAACCGTACCTTTGTTTACAAGAAAAGTTACCATGAGGGCTCATGAAACTGATTACCGTATCAGAATAGAAACTGAACAAAAAATGGCAATTACAATTACCAGATGAGCCGTGTAAGCAACAAGCCATCCAGGCAAACCAGCAAGCAAACAGGTACCAAGACCAGCTCTACCCAAGTCAATTAAGTCTTGTTGAGAAACAGAGTTTGCTTCACAAGCCTGTAACAACAGACTATGCCGGTGGAGCACACCATGGAATTCCATTAACACCTGATTCATGATGAAATTAGTAGATGTGAGAATGTTGAAATGACGCAAAAAAAAAATCAGTGTTTGACAATTAGATGAACAACACACATTCTTTCCTAAACAACTATTAAACCAAAATGGTTCTAAAAGTTTACCTTCTCAAAAGCTCCTTCCCCAGAAAAATTTAAATAGCTGCCCCGGCATATTTGACTCCCACAGAGGCAGACCGATGCTTCATGCTCTTCTTTACTCTAGCAGAATAAGAATGTAAACATAAGATTTGTGCAATTTAAATTGTAACTTCAAAACTATGGCACGACCAGAAATGGTGCTAACCTCAGTTACAGAGTTGTAATCAAAAGTGATTTCCTCATCTTCTGCAATTGGTCGAAGAGTGTAAATCCCAATCTGGTATTGACCATCCACAGCTGTCACTCTGGAAATTTTTTCAAGAAATATTAGTTAGTACCAGAAGGCCAAGGGAGAAAAAAAAGCTGTAAATGCTTCAGACAAATAAACATGGGAGCACATATATGTGGTTAATTATCAAATTGATTAGCATGGAGAAACACTGCAAATGCTTCAGACAAGTAAACATGGGAGCACATATATGTGGTTAATTATCATTTGATTAGCATGGAGAAACATGACCAGGCCACAGTATCCTGAACTTGTCAGGACAAATTCATAACAGCACTATGGTGGATCAAATAGAATGAAGTTGAAATGCATGAACAGTGAAATCATATTGTTTGTTCACTACTATAGTTCCAAAGCCCATGCATGAACCCACCACAGAATACAACAATGATGAATTCACAAAGGTCTTTCAAAGAATGAAGGATCTCTTATGATGAATGATGGCAACAGAAAGCAGCTGCATATACGGATAGGAGAAGAATATCTTATGTGCAAATTTTGAAACAAAGCAAAGTTGGAATGCAGCTTTTATCAATGTTGTCCACTTAAAAGTATATGCTTGCGTAGCTTTCCATCAGTCAACCTCTTTCATAAATACATACAAAAGGAATTCAGCTCAACACTCAAAAAGAATATCATAGAATCATAGTAGTGAAAGAGGAAATCATCAAAAGGAACAAATCTGAAGCTTAAAAGAAGCTTACTTTGCTTCACAGTTAGGGTTGCAGGAGTGACAGATTCTGCTCGCATAGTTGGCCTTGTGCATTGCATCAACAAAAACCAAGTCATATCCATCACGGTCTCCCTTTCATCAAAACAAAGGCAAAAGATCAGTAATCTGTAACAATCAGGGCTTGGGATGACATAAGTTACAGCTTAGACAACATTCAAAATTTGAGATTGAACAATACCTTTGGCCTTTCTAACATAATGTTGTAAAACTCGGGAGCTTGATCTTGGCTGTTGTTTTGTATATGCTTTATACCATCTTGCTTTTCGTACCATCTCCAAGAAGGGTAAACCTGCAAAGATTGCAAATTTCCAAATTCATGATCATTTATACACTTGTGCATTTCATTCTAGGAATATTGGATGAATATAGAAAGTAAAGCACACCTCGCCAAAGAACTCAACAACAAAGTCATCTACACCAAATCCGCCCTTTTTGTTACAAACAACTCCAAGACCCTGAAAGAACATACAGTGTAAGTTAAAAGGACTGGAGCGTTTAGTTACGATGGTAGGCAGGAAAACAATACTCCATTTATGGACTAGTTATTGTTGAATGCATGCCTTTCTATAAGCGACGTAATTATATTCAGGATGGCTCCTCATGGCCTTCAGCATTCCAAGGCACATCTTCGCAATTCGTCTGTCACCACTCTCCTCTGCAGACTTTTGGGTTTCTTCAATGACAGGTTTAAGGGGGTATACCATAGGAGTATTTCCAGAGCCAGTGAAATGCCTTACTTGCTTATTCAAGGTATTCAGAACCACCTGCAGTGACAATATTTGGGTATGAGTTCAAAGCATGAGCCTAGCATGTGAACTAAAAATGACCAAAAAAAATGTTGTTATCTAGCACAATACCTCCTCAATAAAGGCATGCTTGTCATCAATTGACCAATCAAGATCAGCAGGCATAATCTCTTTCAGGAGATTATGTGTGTATGGATCTATGCCATATACCTCTTGCTCAAGAATTTCTTCCCCAGGTACCTTTCTAGGTTGATAATCCTTAACCTCTGGAATCTCCAAATTTTCAGTGCCATTCTTCTGCGAGAGCAGCTTCTCAGAATAGTCATCAGGTAAAGCAACCCGCATTTTCCGTTGTACTTCTTCCTCGTCTGTTACAATAAGGTACTTCTTGATAACTTCATACTTCCTAGTAACTGGAGGAACAAGGCTTGCTTTGGTCATGCGAGCACCCCATCCACGATCATCCGTCACAGAATCAGATTCAAATAACTTCATACCGTTTCCCTTTAAATCCCATGCTGCAGAATTTACGTCGAGGTCACTCTCTGCATCAGAAACAGTAGTTTCACTCTCAGTTCCATCACCTTCAGAGTAGCCATCATCATCATCAGATGTTTCACTACCAGAATCAATATCCCTTTTCTTTAATTTAGAGAGGCTTCTTTTGATTTCACGGTCAAATGCACAAGATGAAGTATCTGCTCCAGTGGCAGTAGTCCAATTTGTTCCCCTTCTTTCCCCTGTAGTTTTATTTTGTTTCTTTTTTATTTTGGTGTCTGAAGAATATTGACTCATGTCGGAACTGTCCTTCTGGGCTGCTGCTCCATCTCTCTCAGAAATCAACCTTGGATTCCCCAGCCTCTTTGCAAGCTGGATGAAGGACACAACAATTTGCTTCATATCTCCCAAATCACCCCGGCCTTTATATCTGTAGTGGCAATTCAAATGTTAGAAAAGCGCAATATCGCATAACCTTCTACTGTTCTGCAAACTCAGACTGAACCACTTTACCTCAATGCATCTCGGCACAGAGAACGGATGTCATTCTTGAGAGAACTAAAGCCATGGCGAGCATAATATCCATTTTTCAACCTATCTTCAATTTTTGCAACCTGTAAAAGAAAATAAAGATATGGTTATGAACTATTATTAAGCCTTACCAGAACGTCAAGAAGATTTGGCCAATAAAATTAAAGAATTGTGACACTACCTTCGGAATGAAAAAATCAAATCTGCTGCTCTTCATGATTTCTCTCAGTCTGTTCATGACAAACTCTTCCATCTTCCGGTAGCTATTCTCTGCCTTCCTCTGCATCAAACACCTCATCTGTGCATCCCTCGACAAAACTGCAGAGGACTTTCTAGCATCAAGCCACTTGGACCGTTTATAGAACCCTTGTCCAAAGGAAAGATTGGCATTCTCTCTATTTGAGATATCAGCAAAATAGCCAGCAAGCTCATCAGAACCACCCAGCTGACTTGTCAAGTTCCTTCCAACTTTGGAAGGGTAGTTGTTCCCATCATGTATATGCTTCAGGCTTTTAATTTTCTGGTATGACTCCTCAGAATTCGAAGGGCTCCTAATCCATTTTACATGCTGAAATCTGTTTTTCAGATCCCCTAGCTGACTGCAACCTTGAATATGCACATAAGATATGTGTGGAAGCAGCTCAAGGAGTTCCCCAAGGGCAAGAGAGCTAAGATTTGAACACCCAGCCAAAACAAGTGTTTTTATATTATCCTTCTCATAACCAGCCTGAAAGGAAGATAAATTGTTTGAGTCAGAAGTTAATAGATGAGAAAATAACATCTCAAAGTTTAAACAGACAAGGGAGACATACCATAATACCATGAAACACAGAATCAGTGCATTGAGGGCCAAGAGAAGACAAATCAACGAATCTACACATGTTCCTGTAATAATTAGCTGCAGTGTTCCAGCGCCTACAGGTAGCTGCAGAAGAAATAAGTGATTTCACATCTGCCCTCAGAAAATGGAAGATTCTTGCTAAGACATGACTATTTAGTAAACCCCAGCTTTCATTTTCTGCTCTGGAATTCACAGAGTTTTCTTCAACAAGAGCAGGCCCATCACACAAGTCTTCAAAACAGCAGTCTTCCTTCTGACTGACAAGAATGTCCTCAGACATATCAATATCTTCATCACTTTCATCAGGCAACAACCTTGACCTTTTTGCAGACACACCATCTTCTGCATGAATACCAGAAAAAAAAAGGAATATGTTGCAAAGGTCCACAAAATAAATGCAGGCCATATGAAATAACAGACGCAATAGTAACAATAGCATTCCCATAAAAAATAATAATAACAATAGCATAAAGGGTATGCATTGTGCAACTGGAAGGAGAAATCAATATAGGGAGAGGGGACAACTTGCTGGTTGAAATGCATCATGATAAGCTGAGAAGCAATAAGAGGTGAAAGTAGGGATATAGTGTATGTTTGGACAAGACAAGACACAGTACCTGGCAGGAGATTCCTTGAAGCTGAATTGTGAGAAAAGTATGTTTCTATTTCTTTTTTGGGCTGCTTTGCTGCGATCCATGGATCCAAGACCTCGTTTATAGCTAAAGGAAGTTCCCTGCTCTTGAAATATTTCATTACTAGCTCATGCAGCTTACCACGCGTATAACCCACAAACTGGGGGTGCAACTCATGGAAGGTACCAGATCCATGGTTCACACCAACATTGGACTCGTCTGAGTGCATAGGAGCAGAGGTAGAATTTGAACTTCCTGCCGCTCTATTCCGAACAGCACAGTTGGATTTTAAATCCTTAACAACTGGAAGCCATGTGTTATCAATCTTTCGGAACACACTGCTCCATTCAAGGATAGTGCCCTTTTTAACTAATTCTTGCAATTCTGAATAAGAAAATGGACCATGCTCATGACCAGTGCCATCCAGGTAGTACCAGTCACCCAGTTTGACTGACAATTCTTCAACAGTGCATACATGGTCCTTTGGAATGTTTGGAACAGACTTGGACTTGTGCAAACTTTGTGAATCGTGTTCATGATACTTCTTGGAATGAGACAAACCTTCATGGACAGAACTCCTATCAGTTCCAATTGAATGAGAGCATGAAGATCTAGAGACTGGCCGATCAGCTCCTTTGGGCTTTATGCGGGGTTCAACAGAGGATTGGTCCGTAACAACACGAGCATTTATCCTAACAACTGGAAGCGTTGTCCCCTTCACTCCCCTAGGAGGTTGTCTAGTTTGACCTGATTTCCCAGGCATAACACCACTTTTACTGGCGTCATTAATTGTGTCAGTGTTCTCTTCTGCTGATGAGAACGCCCACATAGGCAGATCAAGCTTTTTAGCAGGTAAAGGGTAGTAGAGGTCATCCTTGCAGTGCCAGCGAGGATCCTCATGGCTGCCTTTTGGCATTTGACAAAGAGGATAGCCTTCATTCAGGACAAGCTTCTTTCTGTAAGGCTTGTCTTGGCTGAATTCATCATTTCTCTTCCAGTCACCACCTTTGCAAGACCATCTCCCAGAAAACCATTCACTAGATTCAACATAATGGTAAAAGTTGTCCCTCTCAACAGCACCAACACCACAAATGTCTGTGGCCCTGTTGTCTACAAATTGAGTGCCTATGTTGATTCCATCATCTCTTTCAGGTTGCACTTGAAACCTTGAAAAATCTGGCATAAGAATACAAAAATCTCAAGATGTTAGAAAACAGAATGAAGGGTGACCAAAGAACTAAATGGTGCTACCATGACATCACATACTAGATGACAAAAAGATGTAAACTTTTTTGGGGGAAAATTTTCCTCATACTTGTTAAGGAAATATTGTGCTCAATAGTAAATTATTAACATTGAGAAAAACAGAATAAGGTGTCTGCATCTAAACGACGCGTAACATCAGGCTAACTGAAAGAAAAATACACCAGCTTTGAGAAATGGGATGTGAAAGAGTACAAATCCTAAAGGGCAAATGAAGACAGAACTGATCCAGTACCTTCAGGGTGACTCCACTTTTCCCAGTGAGCAGGCTCAAAACGGGCATTCAAAAGCTCTGCAATTTCCAAATGACAAAACGCATCAACATTAGTATAACCATGAGGTGTGACTGCTGGGATGCATGGCTTCCAGTTGTGAAAATCAAAAGCAAACAGCAAAAAACATTCAAAAAAGAGTGCAAATACATCTGATACGAAAGATAGTTATTTTCAATTAAAATAAATGTACATAAACAACTTCAAATACAGAACTTTCGAAGGACAGTTGTGGAAATTGTCACTTTCTGATGGCGGTCAGATTAAAAACAGAAATTCATGGGGGTGCATATGCAAAACAAAAGATGCAACAAAAAATCCAAGAAAACTCAAGGTCAGGGCCATTAGATTGTGCAACGGAAAAAATTGTATCCGAAAGAAGACCAAGAATACAATCTTGTAAGGCCCGGGCCCAACCCAGGCCCAGCCACGTGGCCATCATAAAACTTCCGGAGGTTAGGTGCAACCGTGCAAACCGCAAAACCACAACGGCGAAGCTTTACTGCCCCATACTAAAAGTTCAAGGCCCTGGAATACGCAACCCCAAAGGATATAACCAAACTGAAAAAACCCAAGCTCAGCTCAGCCCAGCCCAGCCCAGCCCACTGACTTAAAAAAAAAAGGAGCATTTGAATCTTAGGTTCAAACAGCAAAGAAAGCATTTTTTTACCTCCAAGAATCTCAAGCTCCTGACCATCCACCATAATAGATCCATCCATCAGTGCCTCAACCCTCTCATCAATGTAGAGATCTTCCTTGTGTTCTGCAGAAGCTTCCTCCATATGTTCATCCTCAGCACCTGATGCCAAAACAGATGCCTCCTCTCGAGCTTCATCAAGCAAATTTCCTGGGGCTTCTGGCGAACTAACCGGCTGTGTTGAAACATCCGAATACACTGAGGGGATATCAGATGGAACCAGTGGTGAAGCTGCATTCTCAACAGTCACCCACCGATTGCTGTCAGCGTGCTTTATTAGATGATCAGAAAGAAGATATCCGTCTTCCACCAGCTTCTTCAAGTCAGCAAGCTTGGAAGGCCCTTGCTCAATACCTAATTGGTCAATGTAAAACCACTTCCCCATATCGATAGTGAGCTCAATACTGGGTTCAAGTGCTGCACTCGTGTGAGGTGGGGTGTCGCAGATATCCATGTCTTCTTCCATTGAGGCAATCTCTGCAACAAGCCCATTCAGCTGCTCGGATTCTGGTGGTGGGGGCAGGGGAGGAGGCATGTTAGGTGGTAAAGGCGGAGGTGGAGGAGGAGGTGGCGGTGGCGGTAGTGGGGGCGGCGGTGGCAGCTCGCTGTACTGAGTGTTATCAGTTGCCTTTTCCTTGGAGATCCTCTCCTCACTCTTTCCATTGCTACCACTCTTAGTCTTAGTTGATTGCTTCATTGATTTACTTTTGTGCTTTGCCTTTTCTAGGTTGTTGTTTTCAAGCTTAGCACCTCTGCTCTTCCTGCCTGCTTCATGGCTGTCAGTAGTCCGACCACGTTCAGACGGTGATCTATCATGACGAACTGGGCTCCGGTCTCTAAAGTCCTCATGCTGAGCCCTCCCACGAGGGGAATTATCAATGCGGCTTGGTGTGTTATCCCTGTAATGGGACTGGCGTGCTCTATGTCGTGGTGAAATGTATGGGCTGCGGTCTCTGTTATCATAGTTGCGACCACGGTCTCGTGGGGAGCGCTCCAAGCGGCTTGGGCTCCTCTCATGCCTGTCATGGCGAATGCGATCATGAGGAAAGCGCCCCAAGATTCCTGGGCTCCTCTCGTGCCTATCATGCCGGTCCCGTATTGGAGGGGAGATCTCATGATTTCTTCCAGACAAATGTCTGCCAGCAGATGAACTCTTTGAATCTCCCTTCTTGCGACTTTTTGACCCTGATTGATCACATGTCTCAGCTTGGTGCTTGTGGTTGTTGCTCTCAGGCTCTGCTGCCCGGCTCTTCCTAACGCTGCCACTGCTGCTGCTCTCTGGCCTAATCTCACCCGGCTCCTCATCGGAATCCCGCGAAGAGCCTTTCTTCCCATCCTCGCGTATCTGAGCAGACGAATTCAGCTTCCTGCTATGATCCCGGTCCCGCTTTTTTTCCAGTGGAGCAACCTCCCCTGGCCCCACCTCACTCTTATTCGACTTCTTCCCACTCTTCTCAGACTTGTCCTTCCTCTGCCTCTCGGGCACAATCTCCCCCTTCTCAAGCTCCCCGTTCCTCCTTGCCTTCCTGGACGGCGCCACATGCACGCCCACAATCTCCCCTGGCTCCACCTCTACAGCCGGCGAGGCAGCCAGCACCTTCCGCCACTTCTTGGGAGGCATGGTCCTCTCCACGTCCCCGTTGTTCTCCGCCTCCCCATTGAGCAGCTCCCCTTCCTCCAGCTCGGCGGCCGACGCCGACTGATGCTGGTGCTTGCGGTGGTGGTGCTGGTGGCCGTGCCCCTTCTCTCCCTTGTCCGGCATCGCTTCTCCCCCTCCTCTCCTCACGAGGGCGTCGGCGCGGAAGCCCTCCACTGCACGCTGCGGCGGGACGGCGCACGCGACTCCCCCATCTCCCATGGAAAACCTAGGAGCGAGTCGGGGGCGTCCCGGTGAGCCACCGCGCGCGCGCGAAACCCTAGCTCCCCTCGGCTCCACCAGGGCTCTCCACGCTCATCTCCGGCGCCGGCGTGCGCAAAACCCTAATTCCAAGCACAGAGGAGCAGGCCTTGAGCACCCAAATCGAACGCAATGGGAAGGAATCCGAATTGGCAGGGGCAAACCCAATCGGATCGAAGCGGCCCCGGATCGGGGCACGTACCTGCGTGGAATTGACGGGCGGCTCCTCAGATCGGGAGATCCGCGGCGGCGAGGCTCCCCGGCGGCGGCGCGCGAGCTCCCCGGAAGCTCCGGGGCGTTGAGGCGGCGAGAGGCTTCCCTCGCGCCCGCGTCCCTCCCGTCTCCTTCGCGGGCGCTCGCTCGGTATCGCCTGGGTCTGTGCTCGTGTGTGTGTGTGTGTGTGTGTGTTGGCTTTCCTTGGCTTTGGGGGGGCTAATGGTCTGTCTGTGTTGGTAAAGCCTCCGCCTCGGCCTCGCCCTCGCCCTTCTTATGGGAGAAGACGGACGGAGTAGTCCCTATCTGTTTTCCAGCCCCAGGGGGTGGACGGGCTGTTTTTATTGGCCCCTTTTTCCCTTTTGGTCCTCGGGTTGGCGCCGTATTTCTGGACGAGTCCTTTGTCTACTCGTCTTCTTGTGTGAGATGGGTGTGTTTCCCCGAGGACCGGATCAAAATGTGGAGTACAGAGTTGGACTAAATTGTGAGTTTTTCCTAGGTAGATTTGGCAGCTTTGCGGAAGAGACCTGGTGAGATTAGCAATTTAGCATGCGTGCCAATTTATCATGGCACTATCTGGCTTGCTAAAGAATGTTTTTGCCAGGTAACTTTTGATCTGGTAGATTAATTCGACAATTTTGCAAGAGAGAACCCATGAGATCGGAAGGTATACAAATTTATTGCGGTATCATCTGGCTGCTAAAGAATGTGTTTCCTGAGCTCATTTGCCAGATAATTCCATGTCAGTGAACCTTTTTTTTTTTGGAAAATGTAAATTAAAATGCATTAGATATAGTTTCTACCGGTGGGTGCTGTCGTATTTCCAAAAGAGTCATTTATTTCCTCTTACAGTATTTCATGTGCATTTCCTCTTTTGATATGGGTGTGTTTTTTGAAAGATCGAATCAAAGTTTCACATAAAGAATTAGGGCATGTTCTTTTTCTCCGAAACTAATGGCTTTTAGTTTTTGTTACAGTACCTAACTTTCAAATGGAGTATTTTCTTAAGATGGGGTCTACAAGTTAAACGTGTACACGTTAAAAGCCCAACATCTGTACCATCCAAAATCGCAAGTGAGCATCTCTCTCCATAATCTGTACCGTAAACAACCGAAATTTAAAAATTTCAGCCAAAAGTTATAAGTCGCAGCCATTATCAAATAGGCCCACTGATTGGTGAGTTTTGTGCAGGTAGATTCAGCAGTTTTGCGGAAGAGACCTGATGAGATTGGAGGGTATGTAAATTTATCATAGAATTATCTAGCTTGCTAAAGAGTGTGTTTCCTGAGCTCATTTGCCAGATAAGTTTTGATCTGGTAGATTTGACAGCTTTGCAGAAGAAACCTATTTAGGCTGCAAAGGTATGCAAATTTATTGCGGTATTACCTGGCTACTAAAGAATGTGTTTGCTTAGCCTATATGCCAGATAATTTCCATGTCAGTGATTTGTTTAGAAAATGTAAATTAGAATGCCTCATGTTTTGTTTCCTTACGTGAGATGAGTGTGTTTTCCGAAGGATCAAATCAAAGTTTTGTGTAAAGAACTGTACCGATAGGTCAGCTTTGATCCAATAGATTTGGCAGCTTTGCAAAAGGGACCTGATGAGATTGGGAGGCATGTATGCAAATTTATTGCGCTATTAGCCGGGTGCTGAGAGTGCATCTTTTGAGCTTGTTTGCCAGAAAGTGTCTCATGTCATTGAATTGTTTTCCAAAATATATAAATTGTAATGCGTTAAATAATTCTATCATTGGATGTATTGTATTTCTAAAGAAGTCCTTTGTTTCCTTGTACTATATTTCATGTTTGTTTTATTTTGTGAGATGATTGTGTTTTTTAAAGGACCAAATTGAAGTTTCGTGTAAATAATTGGACCAATTGGTGAGTTTTGCTTGGTGGATTTTACAACTTTGCGACAGTTACAACTTTGCGAGAGAGACCTGATAAAATTAAAAGGTATGAAATTTATTGTTGTATTATATAGTTGTTAAAGAGTGTGGCTAAGTTCATTTGCCAGATAACTTTTGATTCGGTAGATTTGACAGCTTTTGCAAATGAGACCTGATGAGATTGGAAGGTATGCAAATTTATTGTGGTATTATCTTGCTGCTAAAGAGTGCATCTGGTGAGTTCATTTGCCAGATAATTTCTATAGGATCGAGTATAGTGAGTCAAAGGAGGTGAATGATTTCTCAAAATCTTTCCGTAAGTATTAGCGACAGAGTGCAGCATAAAACTCAAGCATACAAATTATCCCAAAGCCAAGAACCAAAGATCATAAAGATCACCCAAGACAACTGTCTCTCACTGGTTTGACTGCAGGACAGGGCGGTCGGACCGCTCGGGTGGTAGTGCCGTAGGTGTGACATTGCTAGTACCAGTCAAGGCGATCATACCACTCGGGTTAGGGCGGTACTATCGCTCGCCAAACAGAGGCTAAAAATCAACACGACACAAGACCAAGAAAAATGCTAACTCTTAAACCAATGATCCAAATAGGACGAAACTTGACAGAAGTCCTCTCTAGGATGTTAGGAACATATTACAATCATGAATCAATAAAGATAATGCCAAAATTTTGGCCTTTATCCAAAATAAGTAAGGTTGCTGTTTGACGAGATTTTTGTGCAAATATGTCAAGCCAAGGCAAATAGAGAGATACATGTTTAGTAAGAGAACTTTGGTATAATCGAGTCATGAAACGACACGAGAAGCAAAACCACAAAGTGGTCAACGTGTCGCGCCTTGTGTGGCTGTGCGCTGCCAACCGATCAATAAGCATATGTGTTAAGATCAGCTCATGAGTTCGTGGGTCTTCGACCACGTTGGGGTCAACCATGGTCATTTCGACCACATAGTGTCGACCACGGTCATTTCAACCACATTATCATGGATTCTTGACCACGGTGCTATAGCTTGCGAGTACTGACCGGATCACTGTAGCTGCGAATGGTTCACTGTAGCTACGACCTGTTCACTACGTTTGACTCATGATTGTGACTGAGTCTTCTGAGTCATCGACTACCTACTGACTCCAAGGCTTCGACTCCTGCACGGCACTCGGGCACACCGAGTACTTGATGCACGACTATATACATGAGAACTATCAATAACAAAATTAATCCCAACAGTCAATGTGTGCGTAGTACCATGTGTGGCCAAACAATGGCAGCCCATGCACCAAGAAGGAAAGAAAAGATTGATTCTGAGTGAACCATACTAGCAATGGAAAGACGATTGCACCGAATCTTCATTTATGGAAGTATTTCTCGATAAATATTTTCTGATATGGAAAGCATAGGTTTAGAATGAAAGAATCAGCAATCGAATTAGGATCTTCATCCCAGAAATCAAAAGTTGATTCGCACCTTGTAGGGGCCGTGTATGTCGCCCGTGGCCCTTGCTCGTGCCTATAAAAGAAGAGACCCCGCAGACAAGAGGGGGGACACGGAAAGACACAGGAAGAGACGTACAGAGAAAGAAAAAGGCATACACACCAACACACGTCGACTGTCAGGACTCTGATGAACTTAGGCAGGAGGAGAAGGTGGAGGAACCCAAGGAAGCAGTCTACACGAGTCGAGGCCATGGCGTGCTATGCTCTGGATGGTAAAGAACTTTCCCTTTTCTCTTTCTCCTCTATTTAGCCATCTTGCATGTCGATGGACGGTGGCGTGTCAGCAAGATTGCCAAACGCCACGGTCACGACCAGCAATATCGTTGTTTAGGTACCTTGGAGCTCGCCGTCGCCCATGGCCACAACGAAGGAGATGTCAAGATTGCTGATCGCTCTTTGATCCCATGAGCTTAAAGCATGAAATCCCCTTGCCCTCACGTGTTATACCAAAATGCCCTCAAGATTAAAACCCCAAATCACCCCTCTCTTGATCAAAATCGGGCAACATAAGAACTTTTCATAGAAAGTGGCTAAATAGATAGGGTCAAATCTCCAACAGATATGTTCACCTCTTACATATCCTTGGCACCAAGGGAGATCAAAAGTAGATAAAATTCAACCAAGAAAATCAAGCAAATCAAAAGCACATGGAGGAATCCATCGTACAACTCACTAGGACAAAGCTTAGATATTCATTTCACTTGAAAAGGAATGCTTTATAGCCACTTCCTCATGGAGGGCAGAGCTCTAATCCTAGAGCACACACATACAAAATTTTCAACACAAGGAAACCCTAATTTTTCTCTCCTCTTTCATCCATCTCTCAACACACACAGTGGTTTATATAGTGGAGGCTCCTCACATCTCACCAAACCCTAACCAGCATACCCTTAATGGATATAACCACTTACAAATGGAGAAACTCGGTAACACTTACACTTAAAATGCTTTTCAAAACATAACTTCCACATGACTCCAATAGCCCGATAAGACACTCCATCCTCCATGACATGACCTAAACCATCTTAGACCATTGTCACGGTTTTGCAAACTGACTCTTCACCCGGTATTAGATAATTTCTTAAATTGTCACCCACTAGCCTTCACGATCATTCTCCTTGAAGCAACCTCCACACAAAGTCCATGATGCCCAATGATTCACCGTCAAGATTGTACACCTGCTCCGAGGACCGTCACCAATTGAAATGTTTAAGTCCAATGGCACACCACATGCATATACTTGCCTCTTCAGGATTCTTATTTTTCTATAGTACTTATTTGCTTGAGATGATGCTCCATAGCCTATCCGGACTTACACGACACACCATAGCCTCAAAACATCTTCCCTAGCCTCGGTCTTGCCGTTGACCACAACAATCATCATGCATCCTGCACATCAAAGAACAAACAACCATTCCAAGTACAAGTGACATACACTTGACTCTCATCAACACAACACAACATGCATGGACTCCTGCCATGATTAACACTTGCATAGGCTTCACCATGACTGATACCTTGCACGGACTCCCACTATGACTAACATAATTGAAACCAACTCAACTCAGTCAACTCAATGCAGGCTAGTCTGATAGCCAACCAACAACCAATCGAACCGCCACAAACCAACTTAACTCTTTCCCGGTAACAGGGGTGTGTTATGACCACTTGCAAAGGCCGGTACTACTGCCTTGGTAATATCGCCATACAGAGTCTGGTCATACCATTCTCTAGTAGCATCATGCTTTTGACTCTGGCACTACTAGATCTGGTCACAACCGAAATCCTCCAAAATGACCTTATCTAGGAAATAATTACCGCCATCTAGAGATCGGTCATATCGCACTTACGGTAGTACCACTACTCACCTCTGGTACTACTGCTAATTCCAGGGCAGAACTATCGCTTGAACCTGATAGCAACACTACAAGTTACAAACACTCAAAATCAAACTCAAATTTCGACGACAAAGCACAAGCATAGCAAATACTCATCACACATATGGTGTGTGAAACAAAACCAAATTTCAAAAGTAATTTGAATTCTTGTTTGATTTTGATTTCTCTTAAATCCTTGGCTTAAACTCGCACCTATCCTAGCCATCCATGCCTTGATCTCCCTACCGCCTCGCCCCTTTAGCCGTTTTTCACACGAGCACTATTCACCATCTAAAAATATCACTGCCATCCTGATTCTTTTGCTCCAGCGCCTTTCTGTTTCTTCCTGTCGCTGGCACACCGCTGCAATCGGTCAGAGATCATACCACCTTGCCCTCCCGCTGACATCTCTTAAATGCCCTGCCGTGCGTAAGAGTTATCGACAAAGCTCACCATCGCCTCTGCCTTCCCGCTCTCCCTGCCCTGCTTCATGGCCGACAACATCGCGCCGCAAATTCGCACACCTTAGAGCTCTTTGCCACTAGTACAAGCCGCCGTACACCCTCCCATTAGTGCCACGACCTTCACCAGGCCAAGTGTTGTACCCATCTCACCCTTACCACCTCGCCGTCCTCTCTGCCTTCTTTCTACTCCTAGCTCTCTCATAGCCGACCTAACACACCACATCACCTTTCGACCACCGCAATGTCGTGCTTGAGGCAACCTATACCTTCCCCTTGCCAGCTGCGTCATGCCCTCCTGCACCTTCCTGACCCCTGCCACACGCCGCCGCAGCCTTAGCCCAACCCCTGTGCCAAACTGCCATACTCACCCTATTTAAACCCCTGAGCCCCTCCATTTGGAACCACCAATGCCCAAGGTGAGCCACACACCCCTAATTGAGCCCTCGACCGGAGCATCGCCAACGATCGTTGGAAGACCCCCAAAGTAAGCCAATCTTCAATTCTTATTATTCAGTCCATTTCATTTCAATTGCTTTTGCCAGCAACTTCTTCATACCCTTAGTAACACTCCTGAAGCAAGACCCCAGCTTCCCAATCCCCTTACTGTGCTGACGACTAGCACCGCCGCTCGGCCACAGGAGGTCACCATGATAGCTTAGCTCAGCCATCCCCAACCCAAACCACCACACCCCTAAACTTCCCCTACTCCTGGAGATGCTCTACTACAAATGTTGTTGTCCTCATAACCCGCCGTTAATCCCTGTGCCTTTCAAAAGCCCCGAGAATAGGAGAACTCACCATCGACGCTCGTCTGACTTCCAGCTGCTCTCAAGCCCAAAATTGGAATCCTCGTGGCCCAGGAACCCACTCATGGTCATCAATTGTTGTTTCAACAATGGATTCTCTGACCGCTCCACCGCTTGAAATCTCCGAGCTCCAACGCTTGAAACCTCTGACCTCCTTGTAATTGAGAGAAACTTCGGCCACACTACTTCAAGTCCTGAGCAACACCACTTCTACGCCGTCCGATGCTCCTAAGCCATTTATACGCCATCCGATGTTCCTAAGCCACTCGTACGCCATCCGATGCTCCTAAGCCACTCATACATCATCCAATGCTCCTAAGCCACTCTTACGTCATCTGCTGCTCTTAAGCTACTCAAACGCCGTCTAATCCAGTTAAGCCACTTGAATGTCGTTCGATCCCTTAAGCCACTTGAACGCCATCCAACCTTCGCAGCTACTCGGACATCGTCCGGCCTCCGTAGCAACTCGTACATTATCCGATCTCTGTCGGCTTCACACTTGAAGTCGAACCTCGACCGTCCACCTGACTTTGTAGTCGTACCCAAAACCACCCGAGTACTCGAGACTCCTCTATTCTCCGAGTACGGATACGACAACCCGATGAGGACTAAACCCGCTGTGAACATTACCTAAACCCGTTACTGTTCACAAAACCCTAACACACACACATATCTATTTTGGTCATCTTGAGCCCATCCACACCATTCTCAACCCTATTTTGCCAATTTAGACTCCAATAAAACTCCAAACCACCCAAATGATTTTCCGACTCCAAACCCAATACCGTCCATAACCACAGCCATCCTAGAAATCCATATAACCCCTATATAGCCATTTTGACCGTGTTGGACCCATTAACCCAATTCCAACAACGATCAACCAAAGCACCCAAGCCACATGCACACATAAACCCTAACCACCCAACCTATTTTATTTCTATATTTTTTGTTTTTTATTTGTATTTTGTTCTCAGCTTGCATTCCGCAAAGCAGGAACTCCTTTCATATTTGTGCTAGCACAATAAGGCTCAATAGTTAGCTCAGTGAGATTAGCATGATTGAGATGTCATGCATGCAAGATAGATACTTGATGAGGAAGTAATCCATATTAAATGACTTGTTGTCCACAATAACAGTTGGAACAAGACTTAGTCAAACATCCATGAGTAGCCCCTAGTCGGGAATAATATGCTCATATTGTCCTGAGCATCGACCACCTCCCAGTTGAAGATATCTATGATCAGGCACGTGAGTGTGTCCTTACGCCATTGACATAACCACACATCTTTCTCTTTTGCCTCTGACAATAACGACATAGCAACTACACTAGGAGAATATCTCACCAACAAGTACCACTCCTCGTATGCGGTTGCTCGGTACCGATGTGGCGTGTCTTCTTACACATCAACTGCTACCTCTTGGATGCTATTTAAGGGGTGTATCAGATGACAAAAAGGAAGAGGATTGCAAGGCATTGCACACTTGTAATCTTAGACTTCTCGTCGTGACTAAATACAAAAATACATGAGTAGGATTATTAGGCCCTATTCTTTTCAGTTTATGACTTCCCTTAAATAAACAAATAGGATTACTTCTTGATCGTCGTTTTGAAGCAGCTTATTAGGACAATCTTTTCGAAGCGGCTTATCGGTATTTTGTTCATTCATACAAACGTTCGCACTAGAGCCAAAAACCACCAGCCGCAGCTAAAAAGAACGCACCCTTATTTTCTTAGAAGAAGGTCCGAACCTACCTAAATCCTTGACTCCTCTGCTTGATCCATAGTGTTGAGTTCCCCGCATTTAGTTCATAATATCGACGGTCGGCAATACTCTTTTACCCCACTTGTGCTCATAGGACTATTGTAGGGAACCCACATCCAGTGATAGTGGATGTTTCTTGTCCCACAAAATTCTCAAGTTCCAAATGAAGCCTACATGTTGGCTCTTCGGGTTGCTAGTCTATTTTGGAAGAAGTCCTTAGTTTGTCCATTGACATTGTTTTTAGCTATGAGAAAGAATTTTGCTATAAACATATAGGACCAATGGTAATACTTACTCGAGTATTTTTTTCAAAAAATATTTGAGGTGCAGACCTATTAAAAACGAAAGATATTTGAAACCATTGAGGTACAAACCCATTTAATATAGAGGTACTATTCACGTTCATTTTTTTCCTTCTAAAGTGTGTCCCTGGATGAAGTAAACAAATGGTCCTGAGCTTTGTAATTGTGTAATGTCAGAAGAGATGAATGCACAACTTCTCTACACAGAAGCACTTTATGAGTCTCGAGAATTAATTTTGTATAGCAGCAATATACGTAGGCAACATTTTTATTTGCAACATTTACAAATATGCGTCTACTTTGCTCTCCTGACCAAACTTCTACATTTAAAGCTGTTCATATAATCTTTTTTTAGCTTTATATTTTGACTTTGCCTTATGAATAGTAACATGTCATTTTCGCCACCTTGACATGTAAAGTTATGCAGGTACACTATCACAGGATGAGTGGGAGGTAGCCTATCTTTACCTCGCTGTTGTTTTGCGGTAGGTATTTACGCAACTCAAAATCATCTCTCATTCTGTCAACGACAGAACCACATATCTGATTTCTAAAATGTTCTCTCTTCGCAGCAGCGAGGCAAACAGAGGAAACACGTTCCTCAGCGAGGGCGGCATCGAGTTCCTTGGGGGATCTAAAGGTCGTGTTATTTTTCAGCTTTTGACTTCAGTTTTTAGTTTTTTTAGTAACTAGCTTTTAAGCGGAGTATCTTTTTAAGATAAGGTCTACTAGTTAATTATAGTACATAATGTACCGACTTCATTTATATCGGCAAAACCACACATGGTTTTCAATTACTCTGTATCTCTCACACGAATAACTCAAAATCCACAACAAAAAAGAACAGACTCAAAGAGCAGAATTTGCCCTCCTAGAGCTTACTAACAACTTACACGATTCTATGCTTCACATTGCATAAAAGAAAGCTGCACCTTCAGTGGCTCACCTGCCATTTCTCCAAGCTGTATCTGTTGTATGACTCCACTGAATTAAATGTATAAACCAAAAGGACCCATGGTTCCATTTTTGCAGGAATGAATGGATAATAGGTGTCATAAACTCATGTAAGCTTCGAAGCTCAGAAGATTTTTGTTTTTGCATTTTCTGGTGATGTACTTGCATTTCGTAGATGTAGTTGGAAGGCCCGGGGGGTCCTGCCTGTAAGCTTCAGTATGCACTCAGGAGGAGTAAAAATGTTGAGCTGCAGCATCGTTCGAACAACCGTAGTGAATGAATGGTTGATGATGGTTGACTGCGTAGGCCATGAAACATATATGCGTGTATGTATTAAACTCTGCTCCAAAGAACTCACAGTTCATTCAACAAAAAAAAGAAACGATACGAGGCAATTATTTTCTCAGATGGGCCGGGCTTTATTCTGTGTCGAGCTCTGGGCCAGAGCGTGATTAATGGCTTGGATGCTTCCGGTTCGGAGATATCCGATCTCTGTAAGGATCGTTCCTGCCTGCCTTAGGCCGGTAGGGTAGCCTAGAGGTTGTCTGACCGACCCAAAATCTTTTGCACATCTCTCCCTTTTTTTCTCAGAATCTCTGCTTAAATCACATATAAACATCGGAAATTATCATGCTTCAATATAGGACATGTTCTAAGCGGTTTTTACTACAGTATCTAACTTTCAAATGGAGTATTTTCTTAAAACGAGATCTACAAGTTAATTATAGTACATGTTAAAAAACTAACATCTGTAGAGGATACTCCTGCTTGGCTCAAGCCGGCCCAGGGTGCCCCAGAGGTTGTCTGACAAACACCCAAAATCTTGTGCACATTTTCCCCATTTTTCAGAATCTCTACTTAAATCACATATAAACATCAGAAAATTATCATGCTTCAATATAGGGCTTGTTCTAAACGGCTTTTGCTATAATACCTAACTTTTAAATAGAGTATTTTCTTAAGATGAATTTTACAAATTAATTATAGCACACGTTAAAAGTCTAATATCTATAGAGGGTGGCCCAGAGGTTGTCTGAAAGACACCTAAAATCTTTTGCACATTTCCCCCTTTTTTCAGAATCTCTGCTTAAATCACATATAAACATTAGAAAATGGATAAATCACATATAAACATTAGAAAATTATCCATGCTTCAATATAGGGCTAGTTCTACGAGGCTTTTCCTACGGCACCTACTTAAGACGAAATCTACAAGTTAATCGTAGTACACATTAAAAACCTAGCATCTGTATCAATCAAAATCGCAAGCAAGTATTTCTTTTTATAATCTCTGTCACGAACAGCTCAAAATTCAAAAATTTCAAACAAAATCCATAAGCCATAGCCATAATCTAAAAAAACGAACAGGCACATAGTGTAACATCGCCAATAGCCATTAATACATCTTCATTGTACTGGTCTAGAGACAAACTCGACAGACGCAGGAGAGAGAAGCCGTACAATACATTTGTAGTTCTTAGCCATACGATAAAACCAAGTCATTTTCGACAGATTTAAAGCACAATCAGTCCCAAGAGGGTTGAGCTATATAGTATCTCATGCCCTCTTGAACAGAACAACTAGGATGACTGCTATGGCCAGCGCCACGAAGGTTCCACCAGCAGCCTTCTCGGCGAAAGAATGGGAGCTGCCCTTATCTGATGAGTTCTCTCCGGCCTCAGCTTCTGCCGGGTTGCGGAACATGTCTTGGAAGAAGTGGGTTATGTTGTCGACTATCTCCATCACTGTCTTCTTCGCGTTATCCACAAAGTCTGAGAAAGGGGATGCATTCTCAGGGGAGGCGTCTTCAAATTTCTCTGGAAACTCTACCGTGGAGGTGTCCTCGGGGAAAGTATGAACCAGAGCTGTATCACAGGAGAAGATCAATAATGGGCACAGTTCGTGCAGTTTCAGTTTGCTAGCAACAATGTATAGAAGATATAAATAAGTTTAGGCGAAGAATTAGGCGGTACACACTTTGCTGATGGGTCTTGTAAAATTCCATAACCTTCTCGTTTTTCAGTACTGCATCCCAGACATTTTTATCTGATGCAAGGGAGGCAACAACACTCTGGAGATCAAGACAAACAAGATCAGTGAAGCACGAGCTATCAGAATGAATCAGGCTGAATTAAATGTTATACCACACATATGATAAATCACATAACATAAATTACGCAATGACAAGGTGCCGTGCTTCTGGAAACCATTAACTGAAAAATAAAAATACTATCCACACAGAATTCACTAACACTACAGTGCACTCATAAACAAACTCGAAATATACATGCTACTAAAAATATCAAGGGATAGCATAAAAGCAATATAAACAAGCTATAAATTGATTGATGACTGTAGCACATAGAGCAACATAACACATCTTCAGTGATTGTTTGCGTTCAGTTTGCCTGAGGAATCTCTTTCCAAAAAGCTTATTTACAGAAAATATTATGAGGTATCCAAAGTCGGCAACATATAACAGTCTGAGTAAGTGATCATGACAACAACTTAAGGAGATCAACCATAACATAATAATATAGTTGAGTAGTGCTTCCATGACTTCTCATCTAACAAGAATGACACTAATCTCAAAGCACACGAAGAGTTAAGTAATCACTATCCACTATTCAGTTCTAATTTAAAAGTTATGTAAATCACTTTTAGAAAAAAACATAGAAGCACCTTCCAATATAGTTACAGACCTGAGCCTCTGGGCTTGATTTCAACAATGTAAAAGCTTGTGCTACATGTCCTGGCATAGCAGGAATTATCGCATCGGCTCCCAGCTTGTTAAGCTCTTTATCCTGTTCCTTAACAACTTCTACTGGAGCCTCGGAAAAATAAACCCTGTAAACCGATCATTTTGTAAGAACTGATCTCCAATCAAATGTGAAGTAAAAGCCATCCTGTGCAAATGCAACATATTCTAAAATATCACGGAAGTATATACCTGAGTACCAAAAACAAAACATTAATACGAAATGCCCAAAAGGTTTTCTCCTGCCATATGCAAGGGAATGGAAGGGGTGGGGAACTGGGGATGTATCATAGCGCATTCCAGGATTACCTTGCTGAATTAACCAACTGGAGTTTTTTTTGGGGGGGGGGGGGGGGTAGCACTCGATTCACCTTTTCAATTTAATCTATTGAGGTACTGATGTCTATTGTTCTTTGCAACAATTGCTGAACGAAACCATAGTTTTTGAAGATAATTGTTTAGAACACACAACATCCTTTGAACTTAGTAGCAATAGAACTTTGGTAAAATCCATTTTTAAGGGAACCCGTGAGCTTTCATTAATTACCAGAGTTCAACCAATAACAATGAACACCGCCTTGCACCGTAATTGGCCATCACATATCGCACATAAATTCCACAATTTGACACTCTAACCAAAGATGAGATTCTTTTCTTGATCCTTAAATAGATAACGTAAGCCTTCCAATTCCACTGAAAGTCCCAAATTAAGCAGCCCGAACTTCGAAATCCATATTCTAATCCCTCGAAAACCAACTAGATACCATCAAATCAGGACGAACAGATCGCCAAGAAAGCATCCACCTTCTTGACAATCGAGACCATCGCACAAAACAATCAGAAAAATCCCAATTCATACCCCCCCCCCCCCCCCCAAAAAACCGACCTCCTATTCGACATTCACAGAAGAAACGCATCCAAGCTGAGATCTTTCACCTCTCTATGGCGTCCCTGAGCTCGGTGGTGGCCTCCTCGGCCTCCTCCCGTGACGGCGGCGCGAAGACCAGCCTCGGCTTCCCGACCGCCGTCTCGTCCGCCTCTGCCACCGCGGCGTCCCTCCAGTCCGCGAACTCCCAGTCGTCCACCTCCCAGGACGTCCACTGCGCCCCGGCCGCCGCTGCTGCGGGGACCTCGCCGGCCGCGGAGACCAGCGGCGCCGCCGCGGCAGCCTCGGCGGCGGGGGCCGTGGCGAACGCCGGAGCGGCGTGCCGGAAGCGGCTGCCGGCCGCCGCCGCGGCGCCACCTGCGATGCCGACCTTCGCGGCGGTGCGCATGACGCCTCCTCCCATGGCGCGTCCTCCTCCTCCTCTCTCTCTCTCTCTCTCTCTCTCTCTCTCCGAGTCTCGGTGGCGTCTCGCCTCACCTCTCTCGAATGTCTCGTCCTATAGTGTGGAGAAATTACAGAAGAGACCTTATAATGCTGTGATAATGCAGATAAGGTTTTTTATTGCGGTGAAAAATGTTGGGAGGGGTTCGTTTGTAAAACACTTTTTGCGAAGGTGTTTTGTTTGAGTGTATAGTGGGGAAAAGGAAGGGAGGCGAGGGGATGGGCCGGCGGGGGATAAGAGTGGAGTTCACTTTGAGGCGAAGTTATCCAAACGCTGACAGATCATGGTGGATGACACGTGGGGTCCATGCGTATGTGGGAGGACTGTTGCCATGGAGTTTCGGTCTGCCATATTCTCCCACGCGTATTTGCTGAATACCGATGGTTTTTGTTTTATGTTCTATTTATAGTACATATCTGATTGAAATTTATCTAGATTTGTTTGAATATTGGATTGTTTTGAGATTCATCATTCATGTAACCGCAATACATATTTGCTCTTTCTCTCCTTTCTTAACCCGTAGCTACTATTGTGGGCTACATGCGCCTCTCAAAACTTGCATCTTTTGACATAGTGAGAGAATTAACTGTTGTTAGATCGAGGAGGTCAACTAGAGAGGGTAAATAGACGATCTAAATTTTTTTCTAATTAATTATTAATTTTTATTTGGCTAAACTAAACAATAATGTGGAAACTTAACTTAAAAAGGTTTAGCATAAATAACACTTAAAACAACCGAGTTCACCTAAGTGCATCAACAAGATAAACCTATGTCAAGATTTGTAATCCTAGGATGACAAGCAATTAATTTAATTATATGATTGTAAATTGAGCACAAGAAAACAAACCACAATTGATACGGTTGCTTTACCGTGGTGTTTGAAGACTTGTCGGTCTCCCTAGTCCATGTTAAGATTAGTCTAAACGAATTGAACTGACTTCATGAATTAAGTTGAAACACCTCAATCCACTAGTAGTATCTCTTTCCCGCTCCGGATAGTTGAGCTCCAATCTTTACAAATTTGTTGGGTCTTCTCACAATTTTCTTTGAGAAGATCACTGCGCACAAACGTTGTCTAGGAGTCGGCAAACTCTAAGAGTAATATGTCAAGCCTCTCGCTTGACTCTCACCACGTGCAACGAATACACAAGCTTGAGTTGATACACAATCCATCTCTAGATGCAACACATGCAATCTAGAGTATTCCTCCTTGCTCAGAAGGTGTAACACATGCACAATTAAGAGGATAACCTCGCATTAGCTCAAGAGAGTAAAATGGAGTGCCAAAAGTTATTCTCCAACCGGCCACAAGGGGGTATATATACCCCACACCTCGAAACTAGCTGTTGGGACAGAAAAACAGGATTTTCGAAAGTATCATAGGCAAACGACCAGTACTTTTGCTCCCCTCAACAATGGTAAAAAAACTAGCCGTTGCAAGCAAAATCCAGTAGTTCGATCGTGCAAAGTTGGTACTACCAATCATCGAAAGTACCACAGCACTTTTGCAGAATACCGATTTGCTCAGGGACGAGAATACTCTACATAGGTGTCTCTTTGAAAAAAAACATACCGCTACACAAGTCGGACATTCTACAAATCAGAAGTACCGCTCATACAGAACCGGTAATACCGCTCACTGATCAAACCGCTCACACAGAGTTGATCGGACCGCTCACATAGAGCTGGTCGAAAGTACCGACCGTCAACTTCACTTGTCCTTGACCACATCAGATGGTTCGATCACTCAGATCTCTGGCTACGTTGATCTCTGATCATGTTGTCTGGTTCGACCACACATGACTCCGATTACGCTGATCTCTGAGCATGTTGGTCTTCGACTACATTATTCGGATCGACCATACAGATCTCCGACTTCGCTGGTCTCCGATCACATTGGTTTCGACCAATCATGTCTCGACCACGTTGACCATGTTGATTTTCGACCATGTCAATCTTCGATCGCACAGATCTTCAACCACCTCATCGATCTTTGATCACGTTGAATAAATCATGTTAGTTTGAAATTCTTTTAGGTCCTAAGTATGAAAAAACTTGTTATATTTCAACCATTCAGTTGGTATTCACATGCTGCTTACAAGGCCAAAGTCAGTTGCAAGAATTTTTCTTGTTGAGCTCCTGAATCCTGATACTACTCCAGAGTTTTTTTAGTTGGTTTGTTATGAATTTCAGAATTGTTGCTTCATGAAGTGAGTGCTTAGTATTTCTCCCTGGAGAAATTATGAATGGCAGAGATGAGAGTTGTTGTTTCTCATGTGAAGTGAGTGCTTGATGAATTCCAGAAGTTATTTTGCTATGGTAGAGATGAGAACATTTTTAGAACTATGGTTTGTAGTAAGATGTACTGTTACATGTAATTTTTAACCATTAATTCCTTATATTACAATTAGCGCACACATAGTTCAGTTACAAGCTTTTGCAACAACTATTTGTAACAACAGAAAAGAAAGCAACAATACTCAACATATCCTTCAAACTAACAAAATTCACTCTTAATTTCCTGGTTCTTCTTGACCACCTGGGAGCTGGAGGAGATGAACTGATGAAGCACATGACAAGGCATGAGTTTGTAGCGTTTTTGTTTTAGTTGTACACTGGACTGGACAACTAGCATCAAGGATCTTCCTAAGTTACATGTGTGCAAAACTAAGGCCTTCCTGAATCCTGAATCTTCACTTTATTGATTAATTAAACTCCCCTTTGTGTAATCCTAATATGATCTGAGAACTATTGGGAGCAGCTGATGGCATCAATTACTATGATCTTGTTGAAGGGTCCATCTGCTGAAAAGGGCTCAACTATGCTGGTAAACCACTCCCATCAACACACTGCCCTTCCTTCTTAACTGAAACTAACGGCAAATTTGCAGTACCTCATCATTTCAAATGTTGCAACAAACTTCTGAAGGTTCACTTTGACTGCATATACCGTAGCATCACTGCAGTGTCTAGCCGTGTATCTAAGCTTCTAGCGGCGAACCGAAGTATTGCACAAGTTATCTGGCAAACTACTATCGATCTTTGTATGCTGGTACTACTGATCTAGGACAATGAGAACTAAGATGTTTGTCTTCCTCTAGTAGCCTTACGAGTTCACTGTCGGCTTGCTGCCTGGCAAAGAGCGAAAGCAGGAATTGTAGACAATGCCAATGGGTTATACTCCGCACAGGCTGCACCAAAGCCTCCACCGGCGATGTACACGATAACTGAGGGGATGAGATGAAAGTAGGGGAAAAGGTATGGAGAAGGAGAACTAGCACAAGTTGGTATATATTACATAAGGTAGTTCAGAAATGCCTTTGCACAAAATGCAGAGGCTAGCAGAAATGCAAATGATTAACTGTAATTTTTGAAATTTATCTTAAGATATGTAAATAAAAAAAATAGTGGCAATACTCTCTCAAGTTTAGCTGGGGTCAAAAATTGCTAATCTAAAATATGAAAATATCTGACTGGGAATTGCCCTTTGTAGCTTTAGATTGCAACTAAAGTTGCTCAGTAGTTACTAAGGGGATAGAGTACATGAAAATTCCAATAAAATATGCACATGTAAAAAAAATGAAATTATCAATGACAAAAAATGGTCTAGATGCAAAATCATGTAATACCGTGTTGGCTTGAAATTGCCTATTTCATAGTAGATTGTATTGCCAAAATGCTAGTACATTTAATTGGTTATATTAGCTTTTTCGAAGCATCTACATAGTAAGGACCTGTACTGAGGATATGTAACTTTCTCCTGTTTGATACAGGAGCAGTACCTAATACTGTATAATTCTAAAGAAACTAGAAGTTACAAAGGAACATATGGAGCTGGCTGCTAGCGTCCCTCTAGTGCTGTAAGGCTAATTTTATTCTCAGAGTACTCAATATTTTCTCCACCTCCATCAATTCTATAATTCCTCTGTGCAAAATATAGAGGTTGTTTTGGGGGTGGAAGTGCTATATCTCCATTCTCCAAAATAGACACAACTGATGACATGAGTGGCCGTGCATTTGGGTTGTCTTGAACACACAAGAGTCCTATATGGATACATCGTAAAGCTTCATCAAGTATACAATTTTCCACTGTTGATGAGTCAACTAAATGCTTTGTGTTTCCATCATTCCATAAGTTCCATGCCTGCATCAATCATGTCATGCTCCCATCAAGCTGTATATTTTCTATGAGTCGCAGAAATTTGAACATTTCACAATACTTACAAAAGCTATAAGGTTGAGAAAGTCCGCGCCCGTAGAGCTGATCCTTGAGCCACTCACAATCTCTAAAAGTAAAACCCCAAAGCTGTAAACATCAGACTTGACAGAGAAGGCACCTTCCAATGCATATTCAGGCGACATGTACCCGCTGTTTGAAATTCCCAATCAAGTATGCATAATTAATTTCTGTTCAAGCACAACAATACCGTATTTTAAGTTTCTTCATGTATGAAATTACTCACTATGTTCCAACAACTCGGTTCGTGTTTGCCTGTTCCTGGTTGCTGCCAAAGATCCTTGCCATTCCAAAATCAGATATCTTAGGGTTCATCTCAGCATCCAATAATATGTTACTTGCTTTGAGATCCCTATGAATTATTGTCAATCTTGAATCTTGGTGAAGATAAAGAAGTCCTCTAGCCACCCCTTGAATTATCTTGAATCTCGTTGGCCAATCAAGCACTGATTTTCTGGTAGCATCTGCCATGCATAGCATCAAATGAAGTACAACGTGAGTCATGCATGTTCCTTTGATTAGTTCTTGAATTATTGTGTAATGTTATTAGTACATACTGAAAAGGAATGCATCCAAGCTTTTGTTAGGTAAGTATTCATAAACCAACAGTTTCTCATCTCCGTGAATGCAGCAACCGAGAAGTCTAACTAGGTTTCTGTGTTGCAACTTAGCAATGAGAACTACTTCATTTCTGAACTCTACTCCACCCTGGCCAGAACCCTTACTAAGTCTTTTCACAGCAATTTCATTGCCATCTTCTAGTGTCCCCTGCATAATGACATGTTTTTCAGATCAAGCAAGACTGAAATGCCACCATTTCTATAAGGAAAGACTTCTTATTACCTTATAGACATTGCCAAAACCCCCGTGGCCAAGCATGTTGGAGTTAGCGAAATTGCTTGTTGCAGCAGTAATTTCTCGGAAGTTTATAAATGAATATTTAAGTTTCCCATCCCCAAGTTCATCAGAAGTGCTCAAAACTCCTAGCATCAGTTTCTTCCATATTTTCTTGTTTCGCCATTTCCCTGACAGGAATATCAATATATTCTTAATAATACTATAGAAACACATAATTAATAGCAGTGAATTGGCATATGCAAAAATGCTTGAGGAAAATACATAAAGAAAAAAAATATGAAACTTGTATTCTACCTCTGCAGCTGCTGATCCAAACAAGCCACACGCATATCATTATCAGCAAACTTGCCGCAACTGGTAGTACAATTTTTACTATGTTGCCCTTTCTCATGTTGCCTGCAATATTTAATCCATCAAGAGAATCATGCTTTAAGAATTTGTGCTAATTTAAAATTAATATATCAAAAAATTTCTTACAAGTATGAATTTATGTGAACATGTACTACGACCAACTTATTTCTTACCATGGGAAATCGAATTATCAGCATAAAGGCCGGTGAAATGGATTTTAAGCCAAGATGTTTTTTCTTTTGTAAATCTTGCACTTTCAGTTTGGGTGAGCTTGCTGTTAACATTCGTAGGTCCTAATACATCAAATTGATGAATGAAATGTGGCATGAAGTTTGAATCTTCTATGAGAAATTCTAGACATTTGGGCCTGCAAAAAAGATAATCTTATCTACTTAAGGCCCCGTCTAAAACGGATTTTGTTAATGGCTTTTGGCTGCAGCTGTTGAATTTTGACTGAAATGTTTACTGTAGTGGCCGTTAGTTTTGGTTGAGACATTCAATTAAAGGAAAATGAAGACAACAGAGGAAAAATGAAAAAAAAAACCATTATATCTCTGTAGACAATGCAAAGAAAAAAAAGACACATTAATAAGCCAATGTATTTAAAACGGCTTTTGGTTTATGTAAACTGGAAACCAGAAGCTAAAAACTATTTTGAACGGGCCAAGTCAGTGAGAGAAAGAGAGGCAAGAATTGTACCGCTTAATCTGTTGATCCTGATATAAAGGTTCTCCCCTACCTCCCCTTCATCGGTAAGCTTCTCTGTGTCTATCAAATCCCCAAACCATAATAGGCACCTTGTTTCATCACCATCTATTGCCTTGGTGCTCATATTGGAATGAGCATATGCCGTGCAGGAGCAGTTGCTAGTGCATTCTGCCATGCATCCTTCAAAGTTTCTATTCTTCACAACGAAAAACTTGTCGGGAACCTTCATGGTGGTGAAAGTTAAGAAACCATCTCCTCGTCCGCATCTCAGTGTCTCCTTCCGGCGGCATCCATCCGAAAACCTGCCATTGCTCCAGTCTTCATTGTTGTTTGGCTCGAAACCATCGAGACACTTGCATGTCACGGTATGCTCTGTATTGTCACAGTAACCAAATGGACCACAATATCCATATGTATTGCACTCATGGTTAGGCTCTGTCTTGAGGACACTCCATTCCGACATGTTGCTGTTCCAGGCTAGGACCTTGAACTTGCCTGAGTAGTCCATCTTGATCTTCACCGTTGAGGAGCCACCTGGCATGGTGAAGGAAATGTAGATCTCGTCGTCAATACGGCGTACTGTCATGTCGATAGTGGACTTGATGCTCTCAACGTATGGCCCAGTTACCAAGTAGTCACTCCATACTGGACTTCGCCGGTATGGTCGTGAGCCATTCCAGTAGAAACGCTGCAGATAATTATCAGGATCTGCAGCATAGGAGAAGTTGCCTGGGGACGGGTCTTGGGGGTCCTTCCAAGAAACCAGCCGTTGCAGTGGGTGTGTCTTGTGGGTGACCCTGAAATTCATGCCGGGGAGGAGGGTGTCGGTCGGGTACTCGAAGCTCTGCCATAAGATGATGCCCTGTGATGACCGAAGGATAAAATTTCCATTGTTGTCAAGCATGGCTTCTCCGCCGGTGCTCTCTGATGATGAATTGCCTGCGGTGCTGTTTGTCGTCCAAAGGATCTGGCCGTTGGTATCAGACACAACAAGATTGGATCTGCTGGTCAAGGCAAGTGCTGCAGAAGAAGGATCAGTGATCGGTGCAGCACGGTTGGCAACCCATACGACGTTGTCCTTGGGAATGTCGTTGTACCAGATACCAACATAGTAGTGTTTCGTGGTGGAGTTAGACGGGGAGAAGAAGCCCAGGGCAAAAGTGCCGTCGTCGGAGATGAGGGTGTCGCCAGCGGAAAGTCGCTTGTTGGGAAGAAGGCGGCTGTCTGATGCACAGAAAGGCACTAAACCAAATGACCAACAGACCAGCAAGAAGATCGTGTGTATGGGAAGGAAATCCATTGGTGTCCTTGCCCTACTATGCAACAAAACAAGAATGCAACCATGGAAGTGGGATATATAAGCAAAAACGTGGATGAGGTTGCCTTGGACGGCTGGACTCCATGGAGTTGAAGACTTCGGCCCCGTTTGTTTGAGCTTGAGTTTCTGATTTTCGGCTTATTTTTTATTATTTATAAATTTTATCTTTTTCTGACTTTTCAGGTTTTTTTGAGCTTTTTATCGGTTCTTTTTTCCTATATTCGTTTGTATTTACGTGCTAGGCTAACCCATTTTTCTATTTTTAATTTTTTAAATTTAATTATATCAATAAGGTATTATTATTAGTTACAGTATAATTTTAGTTAACTATAGTGAAAAATTAACCATAAACCATAAAAAATCAATCCAACCGAGCACCACTTTAGTCAGTCATTTTGATTGTGTAGCACTTTCCACCTTTGCCTGCAGGAATCATCTGGGAACTCTCTAGGAAGGAGTAGTTTGTTAGAATCACCATCTGGGAACCTTCTTGTTTGAAGGTGATGGTTGGTACAACTTTAGTTGGGGTGCACATGTCTGAACAGAAATCCCCAGTTTCCGTTTTGGCATGTTGTTCTTGATGTTCACAATGACTTTCTTTACTCATACGTGTAGATCACCACGCGAAAACGATGTGCTTATGCAGCATTCCAGTGTCTTCCTTTCAGGATTACATCAGCTATTGTTCCGAAGTAAAAAAGATTTTCTTCAAAAAAAAGAGTCAATGACATTGACAAGCCACCTTCCTCACGATCACGAAGCTGCTGTGTGGCGGTATTGCTGCAGCCTGCAGGGGTGCAGATCACCTGATTTTGGATCCAGAAGTAGTCTTGCAGCGGCAGTTGAGCACTGTTCATGCTATGAGAGTTCATAAAGAACACTAGATCTGACCTGTTGCACAGAGGGAGAAACAGGAGGGGATGTGCTACGAAGCAGCAGCTTCTGCTGCATTTTGTTCGAACCAGCTGGGATGTCCCCTGTTTCCATTTGTCATGGAAAGTGATCCATCGATATCGGTGGATGTTCTTGTGCCACATCCTGGCAGGGTACCTTTTTAGCTTTCGCAGTGGCTTTGGATGGGGACAAGGCAACCAAGGCAAAGGTCAATCATAAACATGGCACATCGCCATCAGTGATTTACTTGCCTGGGACGGCTCGATTATTTACAGGGTCCATGCGAATCGCCGACTTTGAATGGCAAAACGAAGCAAGCATAGATACGTGAAGAGGATGGCTTCATATTGAAGTCCATGCCATTTGAGCTGTTCAGAAATCCGTCTAAATTGGCGGAGGATATTCAGACTTTACTTTGGACTAATTTGATCGCATCCTGTCACTGTCTTCCGCCAGATGTACTAGTGACATACTGAATCATATTTTTGTTATGTGTTCTTGTCGAAACACCTCGTGCTTGTGGGCATGAAGTTACATTTACAGTTTTACTCTTACACAGGGGTAGAAAAAAATAATACTTGGGACAAAACTTCCATACTCTAATGTTATTGTGCAAGCGACATTCAAATGCTGTTATTTAGCAATTGTCGAAATCTGTACGTAATAGATCTGAAGGGACTGGAAAAATCATAGCCGTGTAGCTGTTGGCACGGCCACAGCGCTGGGCGCCTGGGCTCAGATGTCAGCAGGTGGGATGTGTGTGTGCCGTCATCTACGTAAACAAAAATGGCGAAAAATTGTCTTCAGTTTTAGGCGTTATGCTTGAACTGTTTCAGGAGCTTGGCAGCCGAGTGTGCATTGCGGCAGAAGAGCGGGCACAGGCGCTGCCGAGCTGCGGCTGCTCAACAGCACTTGCCGAGCCTCCCCTGCTCAGTAAGGCGTTGCCGAGTTGCAGCGGCTCGGTAGATGGCTGGGCAAGCGGGTGGGAGAGTGCGGGCAGGAGCGCTCGGTTGCAGCACCGGCTTAGCAGTTCCATGCGATAAATTTAGTTTTTTTTAACTAGGTGAATTGCAATACAGTTCCGAAGAAATTCCATTTAAGACTACTACAACAGGTTCCAATCTGACCCTTGCCCGTGCTCACCTACCCACCTGCCAAGTCGCTGTAGCTCGGCAACACCTTACCGAGTAGGGGCGGCTCGGCAAGTGTTGACGAGCAGCTGTAGCTCAGCAGCGCCGCGGGGCTCGCCGTGCTACCATGATGCATGCTCGGCTGCTATGCCTGCTCCACCTGCCACGCCGGTCCGTGCCTACTGAGCTCCCTAGGCGCGACAGGTGATAGGCGTCGCTTGTCGCGTCTTTCGAGTTTAGGGATAATGCTACTTTTGCAAAATGAGTGTTTGAGGGCTAATTTTTTAAAAAAAGTTGGCTACAGTGCCACTTACGTAAACAGTTCACATATTTTGATTGGGAATAGGTTGACTCACTGATCGACAAATGTCAACTTCAAAGGTATTATACAATCATGGAAACAAAAAAAAGTTGGATTTCTAGCGTCCCTCCAGAGCTGTAAGGCTCATGCCATTCACAGAGTGCTCAATGTTCTCCCCGACTTTTTCACTGTCATGATTCCTCTGCGCATAATATATAGGTTGTTTTGGGGCTGGAAGCGCCGTGGCTCCGTTCTCCAAAATGAACACAATCGATGACATGAGTGGCCGATCATTCGGGTCGTCCTGGACACTCAAAAGTCCTACATGGATACATAGCAGAACTTCATCAAGTGAACAGCTCTCCAGAATTAATGGGTCAACTAAATGCTTTGTGTTTCCATCATTCCATAAGCTCCATGCCTGAGTCACAAAGTCGGATCATTGATTAGTTGTGTATTTCGTATGATCTGAAGAAATGTTGCACTTGATGATACTTACATAAGCTTTAAGGTTGGGAAAGTCTGCAAGCAGCTGGTGTGTAGTGCTGATCTTTATGCCACTTACAATTTCCAAAAGCAACACGCCAAAGCTATAGACATCAGACTTGACAGAAAAGGCGCCTTCCAGTGCATATTCAGGTGACATGTAACCACTATTTGTACCATTTCCCAAACAAACAACACATGATTGAAATTAGTTTAACTACATAAATATCACACTGAAGTATCTTTATGTATGAATTACTCACTATGTTCCGACAACTCGATTGGTATTCGCATGTTGTTGGTCATTTCCAAAAATCCTTGCCATACCAAAATCAGATATTTTGGGGTTCATGTTAGCATCCAACAATATGTTGCTTGCTTTGAGATCCCTGTGAATTATTCTCAATCTTGAGTCTTGGTGGAGATAAAGTAGTCCTCTAGCTACCCCTTTTATTATCTTGAACCTTGTTGGCCAATCAAGCACTGATTTCCTTGCATCATCTGCCAAGGATAGCATCAAATGGAACACAATGTTAGTCAAGCATGCTTCTCAATTAATACTTCATTGGAAGAGCTTTTATACTCTCCAAAAAGAAATCTGCATAAAATTTAGAGAAACTAAATTACAACTAAGCAGATAAGTTATTTAGACTATTATGTTCAACTTTCTTTGTAGATGACTATAGTCTGTAAAAGTGTTCTCTAAAAAAACTACAGTATGCGAAAACACTGCTCCAATAAAACATATTGCAGGACTTCAACGGAATTCAGAACATACTGAAAAGGAAGGCATCCAAACTTTTGTTAGGCAAATACTCATAAACCAATAGCTTTTCATCTCCATGAATGCAGCAACCAAGAAGTTTCACAAGGCTTCTGTGTTGCAACTTAGCAATTAGAATTACTTCATTCCTGAACTCCACTATTCCTTGACCAGAACTCTTACTAAGCCTTTTAACAGCAATTTCAGTACCACCTTCTAACATTCCCTGCAGAATTGCATAATCATTCAATCAGATAAGATAGACCTGCCATAAGTTACTTGAGGAAAAGAAATGACACGAGTTTCTACTACTGAAAATATTAAAATAAGACGCTTATTACCTTATAAACATTACCAAAACCTCCTTGCCCAAGCATGTTGGAGTCAGCAAAATTGTTTGTTGCAACAGCAATTTCTCTAAATCTAAGAAATGGAAATTCTAGTTCTCCATCCCCAAGTTCATCAGAAACGCTCAAATCCCCTTGCATCTCTCTTTTCCAAAATTTCATGCGTCTTTGTTTGGCTGACAAGAATATCAGTACAGTGTCTTAACAATACTAAAAATAATCACGCTTGGCATCCAAGGAGGATAATAAAATATATGAAACAACAGAAACAGAAAAAAAAAGGAAAGAAAAAAAAAACCTCTTGTTCGACATCTGCATGTGCAAATCCAAACAAGCCATAGGCATACGAGTGTCAGCAAGCTTGCCGGAACAAGCAGTGCAATTTCTAGTACATTGCTCTTTCTCTTGCTTCCTGCACAAAACAAATTCATGAAGAGAATCATGCTTCCAAAATATGTACTATACTAAATTTATACATTAAACATTTTTTTAACATAAACATCAATCATTTCTTATATGATAGACATTTAGCATGCCAAATCTACTATTCTAACACGCCCACCATTGCTGCCAAACTTATGCAAATTTAAGGTTACTACTTGGCTGTTTTTGCTGTTTATGCAGTGTGAAGTGAAGTCAAATGATACAGATCCTAAGTAAGCATCATGGTGGGTTCTTTTCCACTTTGGCTTTTGCTTTAGCTTCAGTTGCTACAGTAACTAGCTTTTAAATTGTGCGTAGAGGTAGATTGTAGTATACATTGTACCGAATTCAGCTGTACTGATCAAAATCGCATACAACTTTTTTTCTCTTCATATTGTCTCTCGTGAACAGACATAATTAAAAAACCATATATAAGACAAAAGCCAAAACCACAGCTCAAAAAAACCTACCCATCAGAGTTAGTTTGGTAAAAAAAACTCTAGTGGTAGGGTAGAAAACACTAGAGCCTACATACAATCTTTCCTCCAAAAATAAGAGGAAAGGGAAGGAAAGGGGAAGACCTGTTGGTCAGAGCCCAGATGGTGGCTAAAGATTCAAGCGTGTGTCGAATCGAAGACTCGCATATTAGTATTCACTTTTTCTACCTTCTTAGAGAGAGAGCACCTGCAAAATTTGGCCTTTAACCTAACGAAAATTTTGGCCTGCCTAAGAATACAAGAGATTCCATTAATGTGCGCATGCTAATCTAGATTTAAGTTTTGAAATGGTCAACCATATCGACAAAGTCCGAAAATTGGCGAGAATTCATAGATCTACCTACTCAGGGAAATAGAAAACGAAAGTAAGAAATTGTACCGCTTAATCCATTAAGCCGAACATATAGGTCCTGGCCGTTCTGAGTGAGTCTCTCTGTGTCGATCAACTCCCCCATCCATATCAGGCACATTGAGTCATCCCCATTTATAGCCCTGGTGCTTGTGTTGGCGTAAGCATATGCCACACAGGAGCAGTTGCTGCTACACTCTGCTACACATTCATCAAAGCTTCTATTCCTGACATATAAGAACTTGTCGGGAAGCTTCATGCCTGTCAAGGTCAAGAAACCATCTCTATGGCCACAGCTTATCGGCTCCATTCGAACGCATCCCTTCGAAAACTTGCCACTGGTCCACTCTTCCTTGTTATTTGGCTCAAACCCACTGAGGCACTTGCATGTTGGGATATGCTCCGTGTTGTCACAATAACCAGATGGTCCACAGTAGCCATATGTGTTGCACTGAACTTCTGGCTCTGTCGCCAGGGTCATCCATTTTGAATTGCTGCTGACCCAGACAAGCAATTTTAACGCTCCCGAGTAGTCCATTTTGAGTAGTACAGGCATGGAGCCACCAGACACAAGCGACATGTAGATCTCATCGTCCTGGCGGCGATGAACCCTAATATAAAGGTCAGACACGATGTTCATGTAGCTAGGCCATATTGGGATTCGCCGGTATGGCCTTGAGCCATTCCAGACAAAGCGCTGGAGAAAGCTATTCGGGTCTGCACCGTAGGAGAAGCTGCCAGGGGACGGGTCTTGGGGGCCCTTCCAAGGAGTGAGGTGTTGCAGCGCATGTTTCTCGTGGCTGATCCTGAAATTCATGCCAGGGAGGAGAGTGTCTGTCGGGTAATCGAAGCTCTGCCATAAGACCGTGTCATCTATTGATGATTTGAGGATAAAGTTTCCGGTGTTGTCAAGAATGGCATTTGCTCCGGTGGTAGGCAAGGAGTTCCTACTGATGTTTGTCGTCCAAAGGACGTGGCCGTCAGTATTTGACAGGACAAGATCGGAGTCACTGGTCAAGGTGAGCTTTGCGGTTGTAGTATCCATGACCGGGATCCCGCGGTTGGCAACCCACACAACGGGGAGCTCTGGGATGTTTCTGTACCATATGCCAACGTAATAATGTTTTGTGGTGGAGTTGGACCGGGAGAAGAAGCCCAAAGCAAAGACACCGTTGTGAGTGTGGTTAGCGTAGAGTGGCTTGCCTGGGACGAGGAGGTTCTGAGATGCACAGGACACCGAGTTGAATGACGAACCAACCAGCAAGAGGATGCTGTAGATGGGAAGAAAATCCATGAGCCTTCTACTCTTCTTGTTATGCTTGTGAAGAACACGGAATGGAATGGAATGGAATGGAATGGAGAAGTGGGATATATTAAGCCTGGATGAGGTTGCCTCTTGATTACAAGGAGTGGAACAGCCAGGTCGTCGCTGCGTCTTTGCCAGTCTATTCGAAGGGTTTAATGCTTGGAAGTCGTCCTCACGGGCGGAAGGAGTCTTTGACGATCTATTTGAAGGGTTAATGCTTGGAAGTCGTCCTCACGGGCGGAAGGAGTCTTTGCCAGTCTATGACGATCTATTTGAAGGGTTAATGCCGGATTGAGGCGGGAGTGGTCCTCACGGGCGAAAGACAGCGACTCCTCACCGGCGGAAGATGGCGACTCCCATCAAGGCGGTGCCGGGTGGTTAGGGATGGCAATCAGGCGCGGTTCGTCTATACTCGTACCGTGACCTCGATTTACGTCCACAGGTGAAGAACCTCGTCAATACCTGTCACCTGCGGGTACCTGTCGCCCGTGGGTATGCCCGTTTACCCATGAACTAAGAGTCATCATCTGAGAGTTGAGCTGTTGCTAGGAAATATAATAGCTATCAAAAAGTTTATAACAATCAATAGTAATTAGAGATATACAAAAATTTATAACTATCAATAGCAATTAGAGATATTGCTATGGCTGCGCCACCTGTCAATCTATATCGTGGGTAAACAGGCAGGACGGGTACGGGTGGAGCTTACTCATACCCGTGCCCGTTTACCCGACGGGTAGAGTGTTTCCCCCATTTTCATACCCATGGGTAAAGAAAATATCCCATACTCGGCTTCATTAGGGTATTTACCCACGGGTATACGGGTAAACGGGTACAATTGCCATCCCTACAGGTGGTGATGGACAGAAGAGGGCAACTCTGTATCGAGGCAGTGATGGGTGGTGATAAACGGAAGAACGCGACTCTGGATCGAGGCGGCCATTGGCGGGAGGTGGCCTCAGGCGGAAGACAGCGGCCTCAATCCGGAGTGGATCGAGGCAGCGGGTGAGAGGCGGCATCAGGCGGTGACTGGTCCTAGAGGCGGCGGTGGAATAAACCAAGCGGCGGCGGCTGGAGAAGAACCAGTAGCGGCGGCAGCTTGACGATGGCGAGTGCGATGGAGACGGCAAAGCTAGGTGGCGGCTGGAGTGGATGAACCAACGACACAAAAATTCTAGGTTTACTTTGATATCATACTATAAATAGCACTTGTATTCATTATAAGTCCAAGAGGTCAATATATACAAGTACATTAAATACTATTTCCTTAGAGACTATATAGAGAAGGGTGATATTGTGCATCACTTTGTAGAGTCAGTGTAGCAAATTGCAGACATTTTCGCCAAAATTCTTCATTCTTTTTGTTTTGATTCTTTGCAAGGAGAGTTAGGGCTATTAGCCATTTTGGCTTGTTTTGATGGAAAGTTTGACTTCTTTTTGCATCCACGGTCTTACGTTGTCGACCACTGTGCATCTTGATTTGATTATCATTGCACTTGTAGGACCGGATGAGGCAACAAAGGGGGGGGGGGGGGTGAATGGTGCCAAAAGATTTTTCCTCTAAATATTCACATATTTCTTTTTCTCCAATAACTACAAAGTTATGAAGATTAGGATATGAGATCTACTAGAAAACAGAGGAACACAAACCACCGTACGACCAGATCAGAGCACTGTGTGGTCGAATTACGACCACTCGACGGAAGCACAACGTGGTCGAATACGACCACTCAGCACAGATACAACATGGTTGTAACAGATAACGTAGTCGGGACAGACAACGTGGTCAAAACTGACATCGTGGTAGAAACCGATTATGTGGTCGATACCGACAACGTGGTCGAAACAGACAACGCGGCCGAAACCGACAACGTGGTCGAAACTGACAATGTGGTTGAACCACCGTGGTCGAAGCCAACGTGGTCGAAGCCAATATGGTCGAAGCCAACATGGTCAAAACCAGCGTGGTCGAACCCAACGTGGTCGAACCCAACGTGGTCGAACCAACGTGGTCGAAACCAACGTGGTCGAAGCCAACGTGGTCGAAGCCAATATGGTCGAACCAACGTGGTCGAAGATTGACATGCTCTCAGACTACGTGGTCGAAGATCATTGTGTGGTTGACACCACGGTAGTTGATGTCCTAAGTAGGCAGAAAAGTCGAGCGACCACACGACTTGGAATCATTGAGCAATAGAAGGTAAGTTTGGTCGAAAGCGACTAGAAGTACCAGAGGAAGCGCACGACTACCAAAACTGAAAACAAGAACGATGCATGATCTTTGCTCGTGGGAAGAGAGTAACGAAAATGACTTTGAGCATTATTCCACATGTCACAACAAGCAGTAGCATCGAGAAATCAAATCAAGATCGACAATGTGATCGAAGCTTACACCGTGGTCGTAAGCTTGACAACGTGGTCGATGGCTTGCACAGTGGTTGTAAATTCGACCACTCGACCAAAACACAACTTGGTCGGAAATCGACTACCAAGTAGACACTGTAGTCGATAACTACCAATATCAAGACAAACGAGATCGAAAGATGAGTGCGGTTGGAACTGACATGGTCATAAGCCAATGGCATGGTTGTACGATCAACGTGGTCGAAGACCATCGAGCACTCGTAGCCGACTACGGTCGCAGATAACTCGTGAGGCAGTGGGGGCACACGACCATGAGATCTACGACCATCAAGCACTTGGAAATCAGTGCAAATGAAAATAAGCGATCTAAGTCTTGACTGGTCGAAAGAGAAGCGGACGAATAGAACGTGGTCGTAAGCTTCTCGGCAGAACAGAGGAGGCCAACAAAGTGCATGACCACAAGAACCAGACTTCAAATAACTTTCGATTAAGAGTTCACCGCCCATGAAACTTTACAAATAACATGGTTAGGGCCTCAGGAGGTTGCTCTGATCTTTAATTGAAAACTTAGCAACCAAAATAAGAGTTTGACTAGATTTCACTGAGAACACCCAAAACCAAATCTGAGAGAGTAACAGAACCGTTCGTGGGTCTAGGGTAGCCAAGATGGATTGGAGTACAACCCACATGTCACTGCGGTCCAGAAATAGCCAAGAACACAGAGAGAAGGAAGAACAGAGAAGAATCAAATCAAGCCAAGCAAACTCAAATAGACGAAATACACAAGGCACATAGACTAAGATAGATGTATTGCTCAGATGAATGGTTTCACAGACACTCCCCTCGGGAGGACCAGTCTCTAATCCCTAGAGCCAACACACACTCTCAATAGCCACTCCCCTCGGGAGGACAAGCTCTAACCCTAGAGTTAACGCACACACAGATAGACTCCCATGGGAGGAAGAGGCGCCAGCCGCCAGGGCTTGGCCAACCGTCTCAACCCTAACTCTTGCCTCCCCTCCTCTTTTTATAGGCTCACAAGCGAGACCAGACCTAATGGATCCACCCATTAGTCCACATTGGGGATAACCCGTAAACTCCACCTAACACCAGGTTTTACACACGCGCACACTCGCCACAACCCGTTAACACCGACAAGACACAGCTGCTTTAACAGTCTAGCTCCCCTTTTGCAGGCCTTGAGTCAATTCACTGAATTGCCCCTCAAGCACCTTCCCGAAAGCTTCCTGTTCTCACACGACCGCACCTGGCTTCCGACCGACTGGACCTCGACTTCTCCTTGAGCCTAGTCCCGGTCCACTCGTTGCATACGACCGCACCTGACATCCTGACCGTCTGGACCTCAACTCCTCCCTGAGCCTAGACCCGGTCCACCTCGCTGTTGCCCGTCATGTTCACCTCCGGCAGCTCCAGCTCCGGTTCCTCGTCGTCCCGGCTTGCAACCACCTCACCAGCCTCGATTATCTTTGGTGTCTCCTAACCATTCTGGACCTCAACACCTCCTGTGCCTAGTCCCGGTCCTCCTATGCCTTACCATGACCTAGCTCCGAAGTTTTGCAACCAACATCAACAAGCAAACCATCACATAGCACCGCACAATACACCAGATCATCCATTAGCACACTCAAAAGGTATTCCAGTGAATAACCACAGCCAATCAACTGGTCGTAAGCCACCTACGACCACTCTGTTGCACAAAACAGAGAAGTACTCGAGCCTACGAGAACCTTCCAGTAGCCTACGACCACACACAAGGCTGCTACGACCATCGAGACACAAGCTATGACTATCGATCACTCAGACATAGCGCTGCGACCACTACATATATCGCTACGATTACCAAGCCTGGTCGCTACGACTTACGACTATCAAGTCGTAAGACCTCAGCCGACCACCAAGTCGAAAGCCACATACAACTACCAAGTCGTAGTGCTGACCACCAAGTCGTAAGCCCTCAGTCGACCACCAAGTCGTAAGGGCTTTTACAACCACCAATTCGTAAAAGGCTTCTGCGAACACCAGTCGATCACCTACGACTACCAAGTCGTGGGGGCTTCTACGACCACCAAGTCGATCCCCTTTGACCACAAAGTCGTAGACCCTAAGAACGACATCCTCAAGTCGAAGGATCACCTATGACCATCAAGTTGTAGCACTGGCTACAACTACCAAGTCGTAGACCACGAGATCGACTGCCGACTATTCAACCGAAGAGGCACTACCGACCATACACAGCAGCGGTCGAACACAGTGGTCGTAGATGCCACTTCCGAGCAAGTCGCTGAGGCTTAAGACCTTACAGAGAGAACCATTCTCTTCTCAAACCTCGAAAACCAAACTCAATCTCACTAGATCAAGAGTCAATTACTCATCACAACCATGGAGTGACCTCCACATGGTCTCACAATTGCACTAGCAATTAATTCAGGGGGAGTTTTGGATGTCCAAAATCACTCTTTTAAGCTTCTTGGTTAGGGTGATCATTGTAAGGATTGAGATCTAGCATATGCCTAAGAGAGTATATGTGAAAAATAGTTGAAACTTAGGAGACAGTTGTGGATGGTTTCTAGTCTAGAACTTACTTTATTAAGACAAGACCATAATGTGTTTCAAAAAATTGCCAATTGTGCTAATAATGTTCAATTTCAAGTGTTTGAATAAAATGATTCAACATTGAATTTGTAGTGCTCTAATTTGACTCAATTGTAGCTTCTTGGTTCATTTAGTTTATTGACATGACTTAGTTTATTTTTTGGATATCTTTAGCTAAACAATGATCTCGAACAACTTGACATGCTAAAAATCCATTTAATTTTATATTATTGCTTATTCAACTTTACTTTTGTTATATATGATTTGCCATAATTTATATAGCTTCTTCACATAATTTGGCTTGGTGTAATATTTATAAAGTCGCTTTGGATAATTTTCATGACTTCTTATGCTAAAAATGAATAAAATACAATCACTTTATTTCTTTCATGCTCTATCTTTTTCTATGCCTCTTGAATATTTCATTGTTAAAGGGGGAGAATAATTGATAAAAATACTTATTTAGAACATGTTTTGGAGTTATTGTGCAATTTCTTGCTAAGTTGGAGCCTTTTTGTCTTAATGTGATTTGTTGATCTTTTGATCTGTTAGACCATATAGATAGGTCGTGAGTATTGTGATGATGAATAATTGACATGAGTTGAATTGGAATTTGCATTTATGAAAGTTTTGGTCGATGCACTTTGTGCGAAAACTGAAGTGCTGAAGTATTTAAGTATTGCGGTCTGATCGCTATGTTAAGGTTGGTCTGACCGGTCTGTGGTCTGGTTGAATTGGTTTGTGTTTATGGGTGAATCATGTTGTGTTATGTATGTGTGGATTGATGTTGGTCAAGTTGGAGAGAACTTGTGCCAGAAAAATGTTCTTCGGTCTTTGCACATGTAGATTGAGCATGGAGGTGATCATGGTCAATGACGAGGAGTACCGAGACTAGGATGGGAGATCTGAGATTCAGACGGTCGAGGATGTCACGAGATAGTCGGACTCATGCTTAGGCACATGGAAAACAAAGGTGGATGATGCGTGAAGGAGCTATGGGAGGTGCAGTTCTAGAGGCTTCGACATGTGAGATGTTGAGAAGTTGGAATTTCAGAAAACACATGTTTGGTAGGGTTTCAAGTCCCTTGGCTGTAGGACTTGGTTTAGGACTTAAATTCATGATCCATTCAGATTAAGATTCAAATTCGTGATGTGTTCGGGGAGGACTCTTAAGGAGTCAAAGGATATAAATAGAGTCGGAGGGGCATAGTAGATGTATGGCTTTTGGAGAAGATTGAGGAGGCTTTAGTTTTGGCTAGACTTTTAGGGATGCTTTTGATGGCACTTTATAGATCCACGAAAATTCAGCAATAAACATCATTTTGAATCAATTTTGTTCTTGATTTGCTCGAAAAGTGCTGATGATTGCAATTGGATCGAAGCTTACGACTATGTGCAAAGGTGTCGAATCATTGCTAGGAAAATAGAGTAAATACGAGTACTCGAAGACGCTGAATTCTCGAAGGCATAGGTGATTGAGAGGTTCTTCTCCCGATGCCGAAGATCTTGTGTACATACAAACCAGTCGACATCTCAAGTACGTATGAATCAGTTGAAGTTACGACCTTGTGCAAAGCAGTCAAAGTTCGAGTACGTGCAAATTGATCGAAGTTTGAACATGCGGAGAGTGATCAAAGCTTATAAGTGCTAACTGGTCGAAGATCAGAGTATGAAGCAGTCGTAGTTTATGTGCATAGTAGTGGTCAAAGGTTATGACTGCACTACTAAAGAGTTTATGACAACTGAGCGATTGAGCGCCGAGGAATCAAAACCTACAACTGGTAAGAGTTTACGATAGTTGAGCGGTTGAGCACTGAGCGGTCGAACCCATTATCAAGCACTAAGAGAATCCAAAAAGCGGAGGCAATCATTTACCTCTCTCTGATTGTGGTATTTGATTCTAAAGTTTTATCAAAGCAAGGTCGCTATGGTATTAGAGAGGTATGTGAATCGTCCTCCCATAGTAGATGGTACTGATTTTGATTTTTAGAAGTACCATATGCAAGCTTACATAGAGGCTCAAAGTAGTGATGTTTGAAAAAAAGTTTCTACATCTTATGATGTTCTTTCTACTGTTACTAATTTAAATAAAAACATATGTTGATTTAAATGCTCAATGTCGTAACTTGTTATTTTAAGGGATTTCTCAAAACAAAATTCATTGTATCGATATATTTGCTATATATGATTTGTTATAATTTATATAGCTTATTCACCTAATTTGGCTTGGTGAAATATTTGTAGAGTCATTTTGGATAATTTTTATGGCTCCTTATGCTAAAAATGAATAAATACTGCAACTTTATTTCATTCATGCTCTATCTTCTTCCATACATTTTGATGATTTCATTGTTAAAGAGGAAAATGTTTGATAAAAATGCTTATTTAGAATATATTTTGGAGTTATTGTGCAATTTCTTGCTAAGTTGGAGGTTTTTTTCTTGATCTGATTCTGTTGATTTTTTTTATCTTTTCTCACTATGACTAAGGTCAAATGAAAAAAATATATTTCGTATAAACCTAGGGTAAGATTTCCTTATTTATTTAGTGGATTTAAAGTTTTTTTAATGGAAAACGTATTATTTTTAGTAGTTTCACTTTATTTATGGCTCAATTAGTCAAATTTCAGTTTTTGCAAGTGTTGTATGACTTTTTTTAGCTTTTATTTGTAAAATTCTCTCTCTAAATTAATAATGTTTTTGTACCATATGCCAACATAATAATGTTTTGTGGTGGAGTTGGACGGGGAGAAGAAGCCCAAAGCAAAGACTCCTAGCATCAGTTTCTTCCATATTTTCTTGTTTCGCCATTTCCCTGACAGGAATATCAATAAATTCTTAATAATACTATAGAAACACATAATTAATAGGAGTGAATTGACATATGCAAAAATGCTTGAGGAAAATACATAAAGAAAAAAAAATGAAACTTGTATTCTACCTCTGCAGCTGCTGATCCAAACAAGCCACACGCATATCATTATCAGCAAACTTGCCGCAACTGGTAGTACAATTTTTACTATGTTGCCCTTTCTCATGTTGCCTGCAATATTTAATCCATCAAGAGAATCATGCTTTAAGAATTTGTGCTAATTTAAATTTGATATATCAAAAAAATTTCTTACAAGTATGAATTTATGTGAACATGTACTACGACCAACTTATTTCTTACCATGGGAAATCGAATTATCAGCATAAAGGCCGGTGAAATGGATTTTAAGCCAAGATGTTTTTTTCTTTTGTAAATCTTGCACTTTCAGTTTGGGTGAGCTTGCTGTTAACATTCGTAGGTCCTAATACATCAAATTGATGAATGAAATGTGGCATGAAGTTTGAATCTTCTATGAGAAATTCTAGACATTTGGGCCTGCAAAAAAGATAATCTTATCTACTTAAGGCCCCGTCTAAAACGGATTTTGTTAATGGCTTTTGGCTGCAGCTGTTGAATTTTGACTGAAATGTTTACTGTAGTGGCCGTTAATTTTGGTTGAGACATTCAATTAAAGGAAAATGAAGACAACAGAGGAAAAATGAAAAAAAAACCATTATATCTCTGTAGACAATGCAAAGAAAAAAGAAAAAAAAGACACATTAATAAGCCAATGTATTTAAAACGGCTTTTGGTTTAGAGCAGTTTTCCTATCCTTGAGGAGGTACCAAGAGGTACCAAATTTTGAGCCGTTGATCACACTGATTGAACGGCTGGATCTAATTTGATACCTCTTGGTACCTCACGTCCGGTACCACTAGGTACTGCCAAATCTCAGCCGTTCGATCAGTGTGATCAACGGCTCAAATTTGGTACCTCTTCCCCCTCAAGGATGGTAAAATTTCCCTTTGGTTTATGTAAACTGGAAACCAGAAGCTAAAAACTATTTTGAACGGGCCAAGTCAGTGAGAGAAAGAGAGGCAAGAATTGTACCGCTTAATCTGTTGATCCTGATATAAAGGTTCTCCCCTACCTCCCCTTCATCGGTAAGCTTCTCTGTGTCTATCAAATCCCCAAACCATAATAGGCACCTTGTTTCATCACCATCTATTGCCTTGGTGCTCATATTGGAATGAGCATATGCCGTGCAGGAGCAGTTGCTAGTGCATTCTGCCATGCATCCTTCAAAGTTTCTATTCTTCACAATGAAAAACTTGTCGGGAACCTTCATGGTGGTGAAAGTTGAGAAACCATCTTCTCGTCCACATCTCAGTGTCTCCTTCCGGCGGCATCCATCCGAAAACCTGCCATTGCTCCAGTCTTCATTGTTGTTTGGCTCGAAACCATCGAGACACTTGCATGTCACGGTATGCTCTGTATTGTCACAGTAACCAAATGGACCACAATATCCATATGTATTGCACTCATGGTTAGGCTCTGTCTTGAGGACACTCCATTCCGACATGTTGCTGTTCCAGGCTAGGACCTTGAACTTGCCTGAGTAGTCCATCTTGATCTTCACCGTTGAGGAGCCACCTGGCATGGTGAAGGAAATGTAGATCTCGTCGTCAATACGGCGTACTGTCATGTCGATAGTGGACTTGATGCTCTCAACGTATGGCCCAGTTACCAAGTAGTCACTCCATACTGGACTTCGCCGGTATGGTCGTGAGCCATTCCAGTAGAAACGCTGCAGAAAATTATCAGGATCTGCAGCATAGGAGAAGTTGCCTGGGGACGGGTCTTGGGGGTCCTTCCAAGAAACCAGCCGTTGCAGTGGGTGTGTCTTGTGGGTGACTCTGAAGTTCATGCCGGGGAGGAGGGTGTCGGTCGGGTACTCGAAGCTCTGCCATAAGACGATGCCCTGTGATGACCGAAGGATAAAATTTCCATTGTTGTCAAGCATGGCTTCTCCGCCGGTGCTCTCTGATGATGAATTGCCTGCGGTGCCGTTTGTCGTCCAAAGGAGCTGGCCGTTGGTATCAGACACAACGAGATTGGATCTGCTGGTCAAGGCAAGTGCTGCAGAAGAAGGATCAGTGATCGGTGCAGCACGGTTGGCAACCCATACGACGTTGTCCTTGGGAATGCTCTTGTACCAGATACCAACATAGTAGTGTTTCGTGGTGGAGTTAGACGGGGAGAAGAAGCCCAGGGCAAAAGTGCCGTCGTCGGAGACGAGGGTGTCGCCAGCGGAAAGTGGCTTGTTGGGAAGAAGGCGGCTGTCTGATGCACAGAAAGGCACTAAACCAAATGACCAACAGACCAGCAAGAAGATCGTGTGTATGGGAAGGAAATCCATTGGTGCCCTTGCCCTACTAGGCAACAAAACAAGAATGCAACCATGGAAGTGGGATATATAAGCAAAAACGTGGATGAGGTTGCCTTGGACGGCTGGACTCCATGGAGTTGAAGACTTCGGCCCGTTTGTTTGGGCTTGAGTTTCTGATTTTCGGCTTATTTTTTATTGTTTATAAATTTTGTTTTTTCTGATTTTTTAGGTTTTTTTGAGCTTTTTTATCGGTTCTTTTTTCCCTTATTCGTTTGTATTTACGTGCTGAGCTAACCCATTTTTCTATTTTTAATTTTTTAAATTTAATTATACCTAATAAGGTATTATTAGTTACAGTATAATTTTAGTTAATTATAGTGAAAATTCAACCATAAACCATAAAAAATCAACCCAACCAAGCACCACTTTAGTCAGTCATTTTGATTGTGTAGCACTTTCTACCTTTGCCTGCAGGAATCATCTGGGAACTCTCTAGGAAGGAGTAGTTTTGTCTTGTTCTATCAAGGCAGTGTAACACCGTATGGTGGTGTGTGATTGAATGGATCTGTTTTGGTACTGATCGGTTGTAGTCATTCAATGGAATGATCAAGGCCGGAATATGGTTATATTCCGTTTTCTAAAAAGGAAGGAGTAGTTTGTTAGAATCACCATCTGGGAACCTTCTTGTTTGAAGGTGCTGGTTGGTACAACTTTAGTTGGGGTGCACATGTCTGAACAGAAATCCCCAGTTTCCGTTTTGGCATGTTATTCTTGATGTTCACAATGACTTTCTTTACTCATACGTGTAGATCACCACGCGAAAACGATGTGCTTATGCAGCATTCCAGTGTCTTCCTTTCAGGATTACATCAGCTATTGTTCCGAAGTAAAAAAGATTTTCTTCAAAAAAAAGAGTCAATGACATTGACAAGCCACCTTCCTCACGATCACGAAGCTGCTGTGTGGCGGGTATTGCTGCAGCCTGCAGGGGTGCAGATCACCTGATTTGGCCACCAGTTAATTAATTTTGGATCCAGAAGTAGTCTTTCAGCGGCAGTTGAGCACTGTTCATGCTATGAGAGTTCATAAAGAACACTAGATCTGACCTGTTGCACAGAGGGAGAAACAGGAGGGGATGTGCTACGAAGCAGCAGCTTCTGCTGCATTTTGTTCGAACCAGGGATGTCCCCTGTTTCCATTTGTCATGGAAAGTGATCCATCCATATCGGTGGATGTTCTTGTGCCACATCCTGGCAGGGTACCTTTTTAGCTTTCGCAGTGGCTTTGGATGGGGAGAAGGCAGCCAGCCAACCAAGGCAAAGGTCAATCATAAACATGGCACATCGCCATCAGTGATTTACTTGCCTGGGACGGCTCGATTATTTACAGGGTCCATGCGAACAGCCGACTTTGACTGGCAAAACGAAGCAAGCATAGATTCGTGAAGAGGATGGCTTCATATTGAAGTCCATGCCATTTGAGCTGTTCAGAAATCCGTCTAAATTGGCAGAGGATATTCAGACTTTACTTTGGACTAATTTGATCGCATCCTGTCACTGTCTTCCCGCCAGATGTACTAGTGACATACTGAATCATATTTTTGTTATGTGTTCTTGTCGAAACACCTCGTGCTTGTGGGCATGAAGTTACATTTACAGTTTTACTCTTACACAGGGGTAGAAAAAATAATACTTGGGACAAAACTTCCATACTCTAATGTTATTGTGCAAGCGACATTCAAATGCTATTATTTAGCAATTGTCGAAATCTGTACATAATAGATCTGAAGGGACTGGAAAAATCATAGCCGTGTAGCTGTTGGCACGGCCAAAGCGCTGGGCGCCTGGGCTCAGATGTCAGCAGGTGGGATGTGTGCGTGCCGTCATCTACGAAAACAAAAATGGCGAAAAATTGTCTTCAGTTTTAGGCGTTATGCTTGTTTTTTTGCTATGAAAAGATTGCCAAAGAAGCCTTAAGATCTGTAAAAGTTCATCCTGATTTACCGTATGCACAGCTACTTACAAGCCTCAAAACCTTCGATTGATCAATGGCAAAACTGACCTAGCAGTAAAACTGTCGAGCACATAATTTGAACTGTTCATGCATCTCCCAAACACATGTTTTTGCAAAAGTGGCCCTGTCCCTGAGCTCGAAAGGCGTAGTAGGCGATAGGTCTCAGGAGCTCGACAACCGAGCGCGCATTGCGGCAGCAGGGTGGGCGCACAGCGCTGCCAAGCTTCCCCTGCTCAGTAGCACTTGCAACATCCCCTGCTCAGTAAGGCGTTGTCAAGCTGCAGTGGCTCAGTAGATGGCTAGGCAAGCGGGCGGGAGAGTGCGGGCAGGAGCACTCGGTTGCAGGCTTAGTAGCGCCACACGATAAATTTTAGTTTTTTTTGTAACTAGGTGAATTGCAATACAGTTTCAAAGGAATTCTATTTAAGACTACTACAACAGGTACAAAGCATTAACAAGTATATAATTAAGTTCAATCTGCTCGGACTGAAGAATTGGCATCGAATGTAATACCAGGTCAAGGGTTGCCTGCTGCCCGCTCTCTTTGGCGGCGAAGTTGGTCTTGAGGGAAGGTCGGCCTATCCGGGGAGTGTCATACGCACACAAGTCATATGCGGTGGTGGCCATGTGGTAACCGGTGCACCAGACAATTGACTGGGCCCAATCTCTTGAGCATTGAACATCTACTGCACCTAGTCCTCCGTTTAATTAGTGGTGTTCTATGGAGAGAAGCACATTTTGTTAGGTTGACATTAGGTAGAACTGCAATGAAACCCATAATTGTAAGCATCGGTGTCATGTATTGTGCGGACGATGAACCTCTTGGGTACTCCGGTCCACGATAGCCAGCTGCAATGAAGCCTGATGTCGTGTAGCCCACACCGTATTGGTGGACCGTGTAGCTTTCATATGTTCAATCGTACCACTCATCATGCTACCAAAGATGTAGGTAGTCCACGGATGCGTATGTGTTGTACTGCACCTCGCAATCTCGGACATAGGAGCCAATGCCCCTACCTGCGTGTCATGTGTGTCGGGTTGTCTTCATGATGAGTACGGAAGTAGAGCGGTCCCTCGTCCCCCTCCCGTGGTGAGGGTAGTTTGGGGTCGGGCTGTCTCCACGACAAAGACAGAAGTAGAGTAGTGTCGACGCGAACGTCTTACACGAAGACGACATGTATGAAGAACAATGGAAAAATGTATCTTGCGGATTATAACAAAATATTAAATTGTCAAACCTAAGCAGTCCGCTACGTGGATTAGAAATGACCGAGGATAGGAGGTACGCCGATGACCTAGGATGTATGGACGAAGCTACCGATGGATGATGCTGCGGCTCGTTATAGCAAACAAGATAGCAGGTCGTTATGGGAGAAGACGAGATAGCAGGTCGTTAGCACTATTCCCTGTCCTTCTCATACCACTCTGATAATCCAAAAGGCGTTGTCTCGGAGGTGAACTTTGCAGTCCACACCATCCACATGACGTTACCCTCGTTCAAGGTTTCAAACACGTTATGAAAATCTGGTTACGCTTATTGTGGCCTCTCTCTGGACCATCCTAACTCGCTGGTAGTCCAATGAGTATCCATGGTGGGTCCATCCACCGGGTCGTCGCCATTGTCGTCATCGTATGGGTGCACCTACACCCGAAAAGTACAGTCGACCAACAGGGAAGTGCTTTCACAACCACAAGTGTAACTAGATATAGCAACCAACGAGGTTTGGCTCACTAGTGCACACTGCAAGCTATCACACAAAACCCTGTAGGTCACGTACAGAACAACTGAGCCCCAGTTGTACATCAGGACCTCATCAGGCTCAGTGCCGATTAGGGACTTAGCGATGTGAATGTAGTTAAGGTACACCTAGTCTCTCTAAATTATAGGAAACATAACTCACTCGAGCATGAAAAGCAAGTAAGCTACTAGGTGAGACCTCACAACCTGTGCAGACGCGTCTACTAGGCATAGCCTATACCATCGTAGCCACGAATTTGGCACTTCATGGAACTTATCCAGAATGGGATGACTAAATTGGTGCAGCATATTTTCCGTCCAGTCAGGTGATCTAGGGGATGGAAGCACGGGATGACCCCGTAGTGACAGACCGGTGAGGTACATAACATCCTGCAAGGTGATGGTCATCTCTCTTACTGAAAGTGAAACACATGGGTCTCTGACCTCCACCTGTCAATGAGTGCCGACAAAAGCGGTGAGTCTAGTGCGAATGACCACCTAATGTGCACCATCCTTGCTATGGGCATCAACTCAGCCCGTCACAGAACTGGAACGTACCAACCGTCGAGAGACTAGTCCTCCCGAGCCCCCCCCGGAGAACAAGGAGGGTGGTCTGTCACCGCTCGATCACGCTTGACAACGATGCTGCCCATCCCAAGATGGGTCCAGCAATGTGCCATGCTCGTGACCGCCACCAGCAATCATTCTATGTAGTATAGAATATAATATGTCAATGTCCAATGGTGCTAAATACAATTAACCATAACCGAGAATAATCACACTGCATACTTATGTACATATTTCCTAAATTACATACGTATCGGGAACACTACAAATAACGGTGTGCATTTCTTCAACTATTTACAAAAGGGGAACTAACTCTGAAAAATGTCACTATAGCCGCTCTTTTTTCAACTATAGCCCTTGAATTCCCTTTTTGCAAATCGTATTTAATTACTACTAATAGCATTTTCTTGCACAACCTTTTGGACCAAAGGACAAAAGAGTGTCCTTTTCTTGGACCAAAGGATAAAAGAGTTTCTCTTTCCTAGACCGATGGATAAAAGACAAAAGAGTTTCTTTTGCTTAGACCAATAGATAGAAGAGGGCTTCCTTTTCTCTCTCTCCTAATGAAAGAGAACGATGTGGTCTCTGAAAGGAAAAGCGCTGATGTGATTAAATGCATACTAATTAAATAAAATATGATAGATTTAATGTTTTAATTGGCACTAATCAAAGCATAAATTAAATGCGACTAGTACTAATTAATTACTATTAGTACTAATTAAATACGATTAACGCTAATTAAAATGTTAATTATGGATGCATAGTGCATACAAAACCATCATTTTCTACAACTTTCTGTAATCGCACGAGAGCAATAAATATATACGTGTGGACCTACATAAAAATTATTTTAACTATTTTTTGGCCCATATTTTTGCAGCTATTTACAACAAATAATCACTCTCACCACTAGTATGTCCTAAACATGGCTAATTACAGAAACACATTCATGAACTAAAAATGGCTACGTAGCACATTCCACGTTACAAAATCACAGCTACGCTAATAAAACACTAATGGTATATTAAGCGCGTTGCTCGTATGCGAATGAAGCATACCTTTTTATGAAGGTCTTCACCCACTCAACAATGCTTCCAACTGCGTTCGATCATAAATCACAGCTAAATCACCTTGAAATTATATTACAAACTCGTGTTTCAATCTCTCTTTACTTCCCCTCCCACGTTGCTCTCTCGCTTGACAGGAAACAAACTGAGCGCATTTCGGTTGAGAGGGCAGGCCAAAGCCTCCTATTTTATGCGCGTGGGAATGCATTCGCGACGACATTCCTATGTGAGTGCACGCGGACATGAACGACAGCGCAATTAACGGATGAATAAAATGAGAATCTAACGTCATGTCGCCTCGCCGCCTGCGCGACATGATTCCCTCCACGCTAGCAATCAAAATGCCCATCAAATCCGGCCCTTGCTCGCGCTCACCTGCCCACCTACCAAGTCGTTGCAGCTCGGCAATGCCTTACCGAGCAGGGGCGGCTCGGCAAGTGTTGCCGAGCAGCTGCAGCTCAGCAGCGCCGTGGGGCTCGCCATGCTACCATGATGCGCGCTCAATGGCCTGTGCCTGCCGAGCTCCCCAGGCGTGACAGGTGACAAGCATCGCCTGTCGCGTCTTTCGAGTTCATGGACAGGGCTATTTTTGCAAAACAGGCATTTGAGGGCTAATTTTTTTAAAAAAAAAGTTGGCTACAGTGCCAATTAGGTAAACAGTTCACATATTTTGGGTTGACTCATTGGTCGACAAATGTCAACTCCAAAGTTATTATACAGTCATGGAAACAAAAAAAGTTGGGTTTCTAGCGTCCCTCCAGAGCTGTAAGGCTCATGCCATTCACAGAGTGTTCAATGTTCTCCCCGACATTTTCACTGTCATGATTCCTCTGCGCATAATATATAGGTTGTTTTGGGGCTGGAAGCGCCGTGGCTCCGTTCTCCAAAATGAACACAATCGATGACATGAGTGGCCGATCATTCGGGTCGTCCTGGACACTCAAAAGTCCTACATGGATACATAGCAGAACTTCATCAAGTGAACAGCTCTCCAGAATTAATGGGTCAACTAAATGCTTTGTACTTCCATCATTCCATAAGCTCCATGCCTGAGTCACAAAGTCGGATCATTGATTAGTTGTGTATTTCGTATGATCTGAAGAAATGTTGCACTTGATGATACTTACATAAGCTTTAAGGTTGGGAAAGTCTGCAAGCAGCTGGTGTGTAGTGCTGATCTTTATGCCACTTACAATTTCCAAAAGCAACACGCCAAAGCTATAGACATCAGACTTGACAGAAAAGGCGCCTTCCAGTGCATATTCAGGTGACATGTAACCACTATTTGTACCATTTCCCAAGCAAACAACACATGATTGAAATTAGTTTAACTACATAAATATCACACTGAAGTATCTTTATGTATGAATTACTCACTATGTTCCGACAACTCGATTGGTATTCGCATGTTGTTGGTCATTTCCAAAAATCCTTGCCATACCAAAATCAGATATTTTGGGGCTCATGTCAGCATCCAACAATATGTTGCTTGCTTTGAGATCCCTGTGAATTATTCTCAATCTTGAGTCTTGGTGGAGATAAAGAAGTCCTCTAGCTACCCCTTTTATTATCTTGAACCTTGTTGGCCAATCAAGCACTGATTTCCTTGCATCATCTGCCAAGGATAGCATCAAATGGAACACATTGTTAGTCAAGCATGCTTCTCAATTAATACTTCATTGGAAGAGCTTTTATACTCTCCAAAAAGAAATCTGCATAAAATTTAGAGAAACTAAATTACAACTAAGCAGATAAGTTATTTAGACTATTATGTTCAACTTTCTTTGTAGATGACTATAGTCTGTAAAAGTGTTCTCTAAAAAAACTACAGTATGTGAAAAGACTGCTCCAATAAAACATGCAGGACTTCAACGGAATTCAGAACATACTGAAAAGGAAGGCATCCAAACTTTTGTTAGGCAAATACTCATAAACCAATAGCTTTTCATCTCCATGAATGCAGCAACCAAGAAGTTTCACAAGGCTTCTGTGTTGCAACTTAGCAATTAGAATTACTTCATTCCTGAACTCCACTATTCCTTGACCAGAACTCTTACTAAGCCTTTTAACAGCAATTTCAGTACCACCTTCTAACATTCCCTGCAGAATTGCATAATCATTCAATCAGATAAGATAGACCTGCCATAAGTCACTTGAGGAAAGAAATGACATGAGTTTCTACTACTGAAAATATTAAAATAAGACGCTTATTACCTTATAAACATTACCAAAACCTCCTTGCCCAAGCATGTTGGAGTCAGCAAAATTGTTTGTTGCAACAGCAATTTCTCTAAATCTAAGAAATGGAAATTCTTGTTCTCCATCCCCAAGTTCATCAGAAACGCTCAAATCCCCTTGCATCTCTCTTTTCCAAAATTTCATGCGTCTTTGTTTGGCTGACAAGAATATCAGTACAGTGTCAATACTAAAAATAATCACGCTTGGCATCCAAGGAGGATGATAAAATATATGAAACAACAGAAACAGAAAAAAAAAGGAAAGAAAAAAACCTCTTGTTCGACATCTGCATGTGCGAATCCAAACAAGCCATAGGCATACGAGTGTCAGCAAGCTTGCCGGAACAAGCAGTGCAATTTCTAGTACATTGCTCTTTCTCTTGCTTCCTGCACAAAACAAATTCATGAAGAGAATCATGCTTCAAAAATATGTGCTATACTAAATTTATACATTAAACATTTTTTAACATAAACATCAATCATTTCTTATATGATAGAAATTTAGCATGACAAATCTACTATTCTAACACGCCCACCATTGCTGCCAAACTTATGCAAATTTAAGGTTACTACTTGGCTGTTTTTGCTGTTTATGCAGTGTGAAGTGAAGTCAAATGATACAGATCCTAAGTAAGCGTCATGGTGGGTTCTTTTCCACTTTAGCTTCCGTTGCTACAGTAACTAGCTTTTAAACGGTGCGTAGAGGTAGATTGTAGTATACACTGTACCGAACTCAGCTGTACTGGTCAAAATCGCATGCAACTTTTTTTTTACTATCTCTCGTGAACAGACATAATTCAAAAACCATAAGGCAAAAGCTAAACCACAACCCAAAAATCCCACCCATCAGAGTTAGTTTGGTTAAAAGACTCTAGTGGTAGGGTAGAAAACACTAGAGCCTATATACAATCTTTCCTCCAAAAATAAGAGGAAAGGGAAGGAAAGGGGAAGACCTGTTGGCCAGAGCCCAGATGGTGGCTCAAGATACAAGCGTGTCGTATCGAAGACTCGCATGTTAGTGTTCACTTTTTCTACCTTCTTAGAGAGAGAGAGAGAGCACCTGAAAATTTTGGCCTTACTAAACCTTATTTAAATTTGGCCTTTAACCTAACGAAATTTTTGGCGTGCCTAAGAATACAAGAGAAACCATGAATGTGCGCATGCTAATCTAAATTTAAGTTTTGAAATGGTCAACCATATCAACAAAGTCCGAAAATTGGCGAGAATTCATTGATCTACCTACTCAGGGAAATACAAAACGAAAGTAAGAAATTGTACCGCTTAATCCATTAAGCCGAACATATAGGTCCTGGCCGTTCTCAGTGAGTCTCTCTGTGTCGATCAACTCCCCCATCCATATCAGGCATACTGAGTCATCCCCATTTAGAGCCCTGGTGCTTATGTTGGCGTAAGCATATGCCACACAGGAGCAGTTGCTGCTACACTCTGCTACACATTCATCAAAGCTTCTATTCCTGACATATAAGAACTTGTCGGGAAGCTTCATGCCTGTCAAGGTCAAGAAACCATCTCTATGGCCACAGCTTATCGGCTCCATTCGAACGCATCCCTTCGAAAACTTGCCACTGGTCCACTCTTCCTTGTTATTTGGCTCAAACCCACTGAGGCACTTGCATGTTGGGATATGCTCCGTGTTGTCACAATAACCAGATGGTCCACAGTAGCCATATGTGTTGCACTGAACTTCTGGCTCTGTCGCCAGGGTCATCCATTTTGAATTGCTGCTGACCCAGACAAGCAATTTTAACGCTCCCGAGTAGTCCATTTTGAGTAGTACAGGCATGGAGCCACCAGACACAAGCGACATGTAGATCTCATCGTCCTGGCGGCGATGAACCCTAATATAAAGGTCAGACACGATGTTCATGTAGCTAGGCCATATTGGGATTCGCCGGTATGGCCTTGAGCCATTCCAGACAAAGCGCTGGAGAAAGCTATTCGGGTCTGCACCGTAGGAGAAGCTGCCAGGGGACGGGTCTTGGGGGCCCTTCCAAGGAGTGAGGTGTTGCAGCGCATGTTTCTCGTGGCTGATCCTGAAATTCATGCCAGGGAGGAGAGTGTCTGTCGGGTAATCGAAGCTCTGCCATAAGACCGTGTCATCTATTGATGATTTGAGGATAAAGTTTCCGGTGTTGTCAAGAATGGCATTTGCTCCGGTGGTAGGCAAGGAGTTCCTACTGATGTTTGTCGTCCAAAGGACGTGGCCGTCAGTATTTGACAGGACAAGATCGGAGTCACTGGTCAAGGTGAGCTTTGCGGTTGTAGTATCCATGACCGGGATCCCGCGGTTGGCAACCCACACAACGGGGAGCTCTGGGATGTTTCTGTACCATATGCCAACGTAATAATGTTTTGTGGTGGAGTTGGACCGGGAGAAGAAGCCCAAAGCAAAGACACCGTTGTGAGTGTGGTTAGCGTAGAGTGGCTTGCCTGGGACGAGGAGGTTCTGAGATGCACAGGACACCGAGTTGAATGACGAACCAACCAGCAAGAGGATGCTGTAGATGGGAAGAAAATCCATGAGCCTTCTACTCTTCTTGTTATGCTTGTGAAGAACACGGAATGGAATGGAATGGAATGGAATGGAATGGAGAAGTGGGATATATTAAGCCTGGATGAGGTTGCCTCTTGATTACAAGGAGTGGAACAGCCAGGTCGTCGCTGCGTCTTTGCCAGTCTATTCGAAGGGTTTAATGCTTGGAAGTCGTCCTCACGGGCGGAAGGAGTCTTTGACGATCTATTTGAAGGGTTAATGCTTGGAAGTCGTCCTCACGGGCGGAAGGAGTCTTTGCCAGTCTATGACGATCTATTTGAAGGGTTAATGCCGGATTGAGGCGGGAGTGGTCCTCACGGGCGAAAGACAGCGACTCCTCACCGGCGGAAGATGGCGACTCCCATCAAGGCGGTGCCGGGTGGTTAGGGATGGCAATCAGGCGCGGTTCGTCTATACTCGTACCGTGACCTCGATTTACGTCCACAGGTGAAGAACCTCGTCAATACCTGTCACCTGCGGGTACCTGTCGCCCGTGGGTATGCCCGTTTACCCATGAACTAAGAGTCATCATCTGAGAGTTGAGCTGTTGCTAGGAAATATAATAGCTATCAAAAAGTTTATAACAATCAATAGTAATTAGAGATATACAAAAATTTATAACTATCAATAGCAATTAGAGATATTGCTATGGCTGCGCCACCTGTCAATCTATATCGTGGGTAAACAGGCAGGACGGGTACGGGTGGAGCTTACTCATACCCGTGCCCGTTTACCCGACGGGTAGAGTGTTTCCCCCATTTTCATACCCATGGGTAAAGAAAATATCCCATACTCGGCTTCATTAGGGTATTTACCCACGGGTATACGGGTAAACGGGTACAATTGCCATCCCTACAGGTGGTGATGGACAGAAGAGGGCAACTCTGTATCGAGGCAGTGATGGGTGGTGATAAACGGAAGAACGCGACTCTGGATCGAGGCGGCCATTGGCGGGAGGTGGCCTCAGGCGGAAGACAGCGGCCTCAATCCGGAGTGGATCGAGGCAGCGGGTGAGAGGCGGCATCAGGCGGTGACTGGTCCTAGAGGCGGCGGTGGAATAAACCAAGCGGCGGCGGCTGGAGAAGAACCAGTAGCGGCGGCAGCTTGACGATGGCGAGTGCGATGGAGACGGCAAAGCTAGGTGGCGGCTGGAGTGGATGAACCAACGACACAAAAATTCTAGGTTTACTTTGATATCATACTATAAATAGCACTTGTATTCATTATAAGTCCAAGAGGTCAATATATACAAGTACATTAAATACTATTTCCTTAGAGACTATATAGAGAAGGGTGATATTGTGCATCACTTTGTAGAGTCAGTGTAGCAAATTGCAGACATTTTCGCCAAAATTCTTCATTCTTTTTGTTTTGATTCTTTGCAAGGAGAGTTAGGGCTATTAGCCATTTTGGCTTGTTTTGATGGAAAGTTTGACTTCTTTTTGCATCCACGGTCTTACGTTGTCGACCACTGTGCATCTTGATTTGATTATCATTGCACTTGTAGGACCGGATGAGGCAACAAAGGGGGGGGGGGGGGTGAATGGTGCCAAAAGATTTTTCCTCTAAATATTCACATATTTCTTTTTCTCCAATAACTACAAAGTTATGAAGATTAGGATATGAGATCTACTAGAAAACAGAGGAACACAAACCACCGTACGACCAGATCAGAGCACTGTGTGGTCGAATTACGACCACTCGACGGAAGCACAACGTGGTCGAATACGACCACTCAGCACAGATACAACATGGTTGTAACAGATAACGTAGTCGGGACAGACAACGTGGTCAAAACTGACATCGTGGTAGAAACCGATTATGTGGTCGATACCGACAACGTGGTCGAAACAGACAACGCGGCCGAAACCGACAACGTGGTCGAAACTGACAATGTGGTTGAACCACCGTGGTCGAAGCCAACGTGGTCGAAGCCAATATGGTCGAAGCCAACATGGTCAAAACCAGCGTGGTCGAACCCAACGTGGTCGAACCCAACGTGGTCGAACCAACGTGGTCGAAACCAACGTGGTCGAAGCCAACGTGGTCGAAGCCAATATGGTCGAACCAACGTGGTCGAAGATTGACATGCTCTCAGACTACGTGGTCGAAGATCATTGTGTGGTTGACACCACGGTAGTTGATGTCCTAAGTAGGCAGAAAAGTCGAGCGACCACACGACTTGGAATCATTGAGCAATAGAAGGTAAGTTTGGTCGAAAGCGACTAGAAGTACCAGAGGAAGCGCACGACTACCAAAACTGAAAACAAGAACGATGCATGATCTTTGCTCGTGGGAAGAGAGTAACGAAAATGACTTTGAGCATTATTCCACATGTCACAACAAGCAGTAGCATCGAGAAATCAAATCAAGATCGACAATGTGATCGAAGCTTACACCGTGGTCGTAAGCTTGACAACGTGGTCGATGGCTTGCACAGTGGTTGTAAATTCGACCACTCGACCAAAACACAACTTGGTCGGAAATCGACTACCAAGTAGACACTGTAGTCGATAACTACCAATATCAAGACAAACGAGATCGAAAGATGAGTGCGGTTGGAACTGACATGGTCATAAGCCAATGGCATGGTTGTACGATCAACGTGGTCGAAGACCATCGAGCACTCGTAGCCGACTACGGTCGCAGATAACTCGTGAGGCAGTGGGGGCACACGACCATGAGATCTACGACCATCAAGCACTTGGAAATCAGTGCAAATGAAAATAAGCGATCTAAGTCTTGACTGGTCGAAAGAGAAGCGGACGAATAGAACGTGGTCGTAAGCTTCTCGGCAGAACAGAGGAGGCCAACAAAGTGCATGACCACAAGAACCAGACTTCAAATAACTTTCGATTAAGAGTTCACCGCCCATGAAACTTTACAAATAACATGGTTAGGGCCTCAGGAGGTTGCTCTGATCTTTAATTGAAAACTTAGCAACCAAAATAAGAGTTTGACTAGATTTCACTGAGAACACCCAAAACCAAATCTGAGAGAGTAACAGAACCGTTCGTGGGTCTAGGGTAGCCAAGATGGATTGGAGTACAACCCACATGTCACTGCGGTCCAGAAATAGCCAAGAACACAGAGAGAAGGAAGAACAGAGAAGAATCAAATCAAGCCAAGCAAACTCAAATAGACGAAATACACAAGGCACATAGACTAAGATAGATGTATTGCTCAGATGAATGGTTTCACAGACACTCCCCTCGGGAGGACCAGTCTCTAATCCCTAGAGCCAACACACACTCTCAATAGCCACTCCCCTCGGGAGGACAAGCTCTAACCCTAGAGTTAACGCACACACAGATAGACTCCCATGGGAGGAAGAGGCGCCAGCCGCCAGGGCTTGGCCAACCGTCTCAACCCTAACTCTTGCCTCCCCTCCTCTTTTTATAGGCTCACAAGCGAGACCAGACCTAATGGATCCACCCATTAGTCCACATTGGGGATAACCCGTAAACTCCACCTAACACCAGGTTTTACACACGCGCACACTCGCCACAACCCGTTAACACCGACAAGACACAGCTGCTTTAACAGTCTAGCTCCCCTTTTGCAGGCCTTGAGTCAATTCACTGAATTGCCCCTCAAGCACCTTCCCGAAAGCTTCCTGTTCTCACACGACCGCACCTGGCTTCCGACCGACTGGACCTCGACTTCTCCTTGAGCCTAGTCCCGGTCCACTCGTTGCATACGACCGCACCTGACATCCTGACCGTCTGGACCTCAACTCCTCCCTGAGCCTAGACCCGGTCCACCTCGCTGTTGCCCGTCATGTTCACCTCCGGCAGCTCCAGCTCCGGTTCCTCGTCGTCCCGGCTTGCAACCACCTCACCAGCCTCGATTATCTTTGGTGTCTCCTAACCATTCTGGACCTCAACACCTCCTGTGCCTAGTCCCGGTCCTCCTATGCCTTACCATGACCTAGCTCCGAAGTTTTGCAACCAACATCAACAAGCAAACCATCACATAGCACCGCACAATACACCAGATCATCCATTAGCACACTCAAAAGGTATTCCAGTGAATAACCACAGCCAATCAACTGGTCGTAAGCCACCTACGACCACTCTGTTGCACAAAACAGAGAAGTACTCGAGCCTACGAGAACCTTCCAGTAGCCTACGACCACACACAAGGCTGCTACGACCATCGAGACACAAGCTATGACTATCGATCACTCAGACATAGCGCTGCGACCACTACATATATCGCTACGATTACCAAGCCTGGTCGCTACGACTTACGACTATCAAGTCGTAAGACCTCAGCCGACCACCAAGTCGAAAGCCACATACAACTACCAAGTCGTAGTGCTGACCACCAAGTCGTAAGCCCTCAGTCGACCACCAAGTCGTAAGGGCTTTTACAACCACCAATTCGTAAAAGGCTTCTGCGAACACCAGTCGATCACCTACGACTACCAAGTCGTGGGGGCTTCTACGACCACCAAGTCGATCCCCTTTGACCACAAAGTCGTAGACCCTAAGAACGACATCCTCAAGTCGAAGGATCACCTATGACCATCAAGTTGTAGCACTGGCTACAACTACCAAGTCGTAGACCACGAGATCGACTGCCGACTATTCAACCGAAGAGGCACTACCGACCATACACAGCAGCGGTCGAACACAGTGGTCGTAGATGCCACTTCCGAGCAAGTCGCTGAGGCTTAAGACCTTACAGAGAGAACCATTCTCTTCTCAAACCTCGAAAACCAAACTCAATCTCACTAGATCAAGAGTCAATTACTCATCACAACCATGGAGTGACCTCCACATGGTCTCACAATTGCACTAGCAATTAATTCAGGGGGAGTTTTGGATGTCCAAAATCACTCTTTTAAGCTTCTTGGTTAGGGTGATCATTGTAAGGATTGAGATCTAGCATATGCCTAAGAGAGTATATGTGAAAAATAGTTGAAACTTAGGAGACAGTTGTGGATGGTTTCTAGTCTAGAACTTACTTTATTAAGACAAGACCATAATGTGTTTCAAAAAATTGCCAATTGTGCTAATAATGTTCAATTTCAAGTGTTTGAATAAAATGATTCAACATTGAATTTGTAGTGCTCTAATTTGACTCAATTGTAGCTTCTTGGTTCATTTAGTTTATTGACATGACTTAGTTTATTTTTTGGATATCTTTAGCTAAACAATGATCTCGAACAACTTGACATGCTAAAAATCCATTTAATTTTATATTATTGCTTATTCAACTTTACTTTTGTTATATATGATTTGCCATAATTTATATAGCTTCTTCACATAATTTGGCTTGGTGTAATATTTATAAAGTCGCTTTGGATAATTTTCATGACTTCTTATGCTAAAAATGAATAAAATACAATCACTTTATTTCTTTCATGCTCTATCTTTTTCTATGCCTCTTGAATATTTCATTGTTAAAGGGGGAGAATAATTGATAAAAATACTTATTTAGAACATGTTTTGGAGTTATTGTGCAATTTCTTGCTAAGTTGGAGCCTTTTTGTCTTAATGTGATTTGTTGATCTTTTGATCTGTTAGACCATATAGATAGGTCGTGAGTATTGTGATGATGAATAATTGACATGAGTTGAATTGGAATTTGCATTTATGAAAGTTTTGGTCGATGCACTTTGTGCGAAAACTGAAGTGCTGAAGTATTTAAGTATTGCGGTCTGATCGCTATGTTAAGGTTGGTCTGACCGGTCTGTGGTCTGGTTGAATTGGTTTGTGTTTATGGGTGAATCATGTTGTGTTATGTATGTGTGGATTGATGTTGGTCAAGTTGGAGAGAACTTGTGCCAGAAAAATGTTCTTCGGTCTTTGCACATGTAGATTGAGCATGGAGGTGATCATGGTCAATGACGAGGAGTACCGAGACTAGGATGGGAGATCTGAGATTCAGACGGTCGAGGATGTCACGAGATAGTCGGACTCATGCTTAGGCACATGGAAAACAAAGGTGGATGATGCGTGAAGGAGCTATGGGAGGTGCAGTTCTAGAGGCTTCGACATGTGAGATGTTGAGAAGTTGGAATTTCAGAAAACACATGTTTGGTAGGGTTTCAAGTCCCTTGGCTGTAGGACTTGGTTTAGGACTTAAATTCATGATCCATTCAGATTAAGATTCAAATTCGTGATGTGTTCGGGGAGGACTCTTAAGGAGTCAAAGGATATAAATAGAGTCGGAGGGGCATAGTAGATGTATGGCTTTTGGAGAAGATTGAGGAGGCTTTAGTTTTGGCTAGACTTTTAGGGATGCTTTTGATGGCACTTTATAGATCCACGAAAATTCAGCAATAAACATCATTTTGAATCAATTTTGTTCTTGATTTGCTCGAAAAGTGCTGATGATTGCAATTGGATCGAAGCTTACGACTATGTGCAAAGGTGTCGAATCATTGCTAGGAAAATAGAGTAAATACGAGTACTCGAAGACGCTGAATTCTCGAAGGCATAGGTGATTGAGAGGTTCTTCTCCCGATGCCGAAGATCTTGTGTACATACAAACCAGTCGACATCTCAAGTACGTATGAATCAGTTGAAGTTACGACCTTGTGCAAAGCAGTCAAAGTTCGAGTACGTGCAAATTGATCGAAGTTTGAACATGCGGAGAGTGATCAAAGCTTATAAGTGCTAACTGGTCGAAGATCAGAGTATGAAGCAGTCGTAGTTTATGTGCATAGTAGTGGTCAAAGGTTATGACTGCACTACTAAAGAGTTTATGACAACTGAGCGATTGAGCGCCGAGGAATCAAAACCTACAACTGGTAAGAGTTTACGATAGTTGAGCGGTTGAGCACTGAGCGGTCGAACCCATTATCAAGCACTAAGAGAATCCAAAAAGCGGAGGCAATCATTTACCTCTCTCTGATTGTGGTATTTGATTCTAAAGTTTTATCAAAGCAAGGTCGCTATGGTATTAGAGAGGTATGTGAATCGTCCTCCCATAGTAGATGGTACTGATTTTGATTTTTAGAAGTACCATATGCAAGCTTACATAGAGGCTCAAAGTAGTGATGTTTGAAAAAAAGTTTCTACATCTTATGATGTTCTTTCTACTGTTACTAATTTAAATAAAAACATATGTTGATTTAAATGCTCAATGTCGTAACTTGTTATTTTAAGGGATTTCTCAAAACAAAATTCATTGTATCGATATATTTGCTATATATGATTTGTTATAATTTATATAGCTTATTCACCTAATTTGGCTTGGTGAAATATTTGTAGAGTCATTTTGGATAATTTTTATGGCTCCTTATGCTAAAAATGAATAAATACTGCAACTTTATTTCATTCATGCTCTATCTTCTTCCATACATTTTGATGATTTCATTGTTAAAGAGGAAAATGTTTGATAAAAATGCTTATTTAGAATATATTTTGGAGTTATTGTGCAATTTCTTGCTAAGTTGGAGGTTTTTTTCTTGATCTGATTCTGTTGATTTTTTTTATCTTTTCTCACTATGACTAAGGTCAAATGAAAAAAATATATTTCGTATAAACCTAGGGTAAGATTTCCTTATTTATTTAGTGGATTTAAAGTTTTTTAATGGAAAACGTATTATTTTTAGTAGTTTCACTTTATTTATGGCTCAATTAGTCAAATTTCAGTTTTTGCAAGTGTTGTATGACTTTTTTTAGCTTTTATTTGTAAAATTCTCTCTCTAAATTAATAATGTTTTTGTACCATATGCCAACATAATAATGTTTTGTGGTGGAGTTGGACGGGGAGAAGAAGCCCAAAGCAAAGACTCCTAGCATCAGTTTCTTCCATATTTTCTTGTTTCGCCATTTCCCTGACAGGAATATCAATAAATTCTTAATAATACTATAGAAACACATAATTAATAGGAGTGAATTGACATATGCAAAAATGCTTGAGGAAAATACATAAAGAAAAAAAAATGAAACTTGTATTCTACCTCTGCAGCTGCTGATCCAAACAAGCCACACGCATATCATTATCAGCAAACTTGCCGCAACTGGTAGTACAATTTTTACTATGTTGCCCTTTCTCATGTTGCCTGCAATATTTAATCCATCAAGAGAATCATGCTTTAAGAATTTGTGCTAATTTAAATTTGATATATCAAAAAAATTTCTTACAAGTATGAATTTATGTGAACATGTACTACGACCAACTTATTTCTTACCATGGGAAATCGAATTATCAGCATAAAGGCCGGTGAAATGGATTTTAAGCCAAGATGTTTTTTTCTTTTGTAAATCTTGCACTTTCAGTTTGGGTGAGCTTGCTGTTAACATTCGTAGGTCCTAATACATCAAATTGATGAATGAAATGTGGCATGAAGTTTGAATCTTCTATGAGAAATTCTAGACATTTGGGCCTGCAAAAAAGATAATCTTATCTACTTAAGGCCCCGTCTAAAACGGATTTTGTTAATGGCTTTTGGCTGCAGCTGTTGAATTTTGACTGAAATGTTTACTGTAGTGGCCGTTAATTTTGGTTGAGACATTCAATTAAAGGAAAATGAAGACAACAGAGGAAAAATGAAAAAAAACCATTATATCTCTGTAGACAATGCAAAGAAAAAAGAAAAAAAAGACACATTAATAAGCCAATGTATTTAAAACGGCTTTTGGTTTAGAGCAGTTTTCCTATCCTTGAGGAGGTACCAAGAGGTACCAAATTTTGAGCCGTTGATCACACTGATTGAACGGCTGGATCTAATTTGATACCTCTTGGTACCTCACGTCCGGTACCACTAGGTACTGCCAAATCTCAGCCGTTCGATCAGTGTGATCAACGGCTCAAATTTGGTACCTCTTCCCCCTCAAGGATGGTAAAATTTCCCTTTGGTTTATGTAAACTGGAAACCAGAAGCTAAAAACTATTTTGAACGGGCCAAGTCAGTGAGAGAAAGAGAGGCAAGAATTGTACCGCTTAATCTGTTGATCCTGATATAAAGGTTCTCCCCTACCTCCCCTTCATCGGTAAGCTTCTCTGTGTCTATCAAATCCCCAAACCATAATAGGCACCTTGTTTCATCACCATCTATTGCCTTGGTGCTCATATTGGAATGAGCATATGCCGTGCAGGAGCAGTTGCTAGTGCATTCTGCCATGCATCCTTCAAAGTTTCTATTCTTCACAATGAAAAACTTGTCGGGAACCTTCATGGTGGTGAAAGTTGAGAAACCATCTTCTCGTCCACATCTCAGTGTCTCCTTCCGGCGGCATCCATCCGAAAACCTGCCATTGCTCCAGTCTTCATTGTTGTTTGGCTCGAAACCATCGAGACACTTGCATGTCACGGTATGCTCTGTATTGTCACAGTAACCAAATGGACCACAATATCCATATGTATTGCACTCATGGTTAGGCTCTGTCTTGAGGACACTCCATTCCGACATGTTGCTGTTCCAGGCTAGGACCTTGAACTTGCCTGAGTAGTCCATCTTGATCTTCACCGTTGAGGAGCCACCTGGCATGGTGAAGGAAATGTAGATCTCGTCGTCAATACGGCGTACTGTCATGTCGATAGTGGACTTGATGCTCTCAACGTATGGCCCAGTTACCAAGTAGTCACTCCATACTGGACTTCGCCGGTATGGTCGTGAGCCATTCCAGTAGAAACGCTGCAGAAAATTATCAGGATCTGCAGCATAGGAGAAGTTGCCTGGGGACGGGTCTTGGGGGTCCTTCCAAGAAACCAGCCGTTGCAGTGGGTGTGTCTTGTGGGTGACTCTGAAGTTCATGCCGGGGAGGAGGGTGTCGGTCGGGTACTCGAAGCTCTGCCATAAGACGATGCCCTGTGATGACCGAAGGATAAAATTTCCATTGTTGTCAAGCATGGCTTCTCCGCCGGTGCTCTCTGATGATGAATTGCCTGCGGTGCCGTTTGTCGTCCAAAGGAGCTGGCCGTTGGTATCAGACACAACGAGATTGGATCTGCTGGTCAAGGCAAGTGCTGCAGAAGAAGGATCAGTGATCGGTGCAGCACGGTTGGCAACCCATACGACGTTGTCCTTGGGAATGCTCTTGTACCAGATACCAACATAGTAGTGTTTCGTGGTGGAGTTAGACGGGGAGAAGAAGCCCAGGGCAAAAGTGCCGTCGTCGGAGACGAGGGTGTCGCCAGCGGAAAGTGGCTTGTTGGGAAGAAGGCGGCTGTCTGATGCACAGAAAGGCACTAAACCAAATGACCAACAGACCAGCAAGAAGATCGTGTGTATGGGAAGGAAATCCATTGGTGCCCTTGCCCTACTAGGCAACAAAACAAGAATGCAACCATGGAAGTGGGATATATAAGCAAAAACGTGGATGAGGTTGCCTTGGACGGCTGGACTCCATGGAGTTGAAGACTTCGGCCCGTTTGTTTGGGCTTGAGTTTCTGATTTTCGGCTTATTTTTTATTGTTTATAAATTTTGTTTTTTCTGATTTTTTAGGTTTTTTTGAGCTTTTTTATCGGTTCTTTTTTCCCTTATTCGTTTGTATTTACGTGCTGAGCTAACCCATTTTTCTATTTTTAATTTTTTAAATTTAATTATACCTAATAAGGTATTATTAGTTACAGTATAATTTTAGTTAATTATAGTGAAAATTCAACCATAAACCATAAAAAATCAACCCAACCAAGCACCACTTTAGTCAGTCATTTTGATTGTGTAGCACTTTCTACCTTTGCCTGCAGGAATCATCTGGGAACTCTCTAGGAAGGAGTAGTTTGTTAGAATCACCATCTGGGAACCTTCTTGTTTGAAGGTGATGGTTGGTACAACTTTAGTTGGGGTGCACATGTCTGAACAGAAATCCCCAGTTTCCGTTTTGGCATGTTGTTCTTGATGTTCACAATGACTTTCTTTACTCATACGTGTAGATCACCACGCGAAAACGATGTGCTTATGCAGCATTCCAGTGTCTTCCTTTCAGGATTACATCAGCTATTGTTCCGAAGTAAAAAAGATTTTCTTCAAAAAAAAGAGTCAATGACATTGACAAGCCACCTTCCTCACGATCACGAAGCTGCTGTGTGGCGGGTATTGCTGCAGCCTGCAGGGGTGCAGATCACCTGATTTGGCCACCAGTTAATTAATTTTGGATCCAGAAGTAGTCTTTCAGCGGCAGTTGAGCACTGTTCATGCTATGAGAGTTCATAAAGAACACTAGATCTGACCTGTTGCACAGAGGGAGAAACAGGAGGGGATGTGCTACGAAGCAGCAGCTTCTGCTGCATTTTGTTCGAACCAGGGATGTCCCCTGTTTCCATTTGTCATGGAAAGTGATCCATCCATATCGGTGGATGTTCTTGTGCCACATCCTGGCAGGGTACCTTTTTAGCTTTCGCAGTGGCTTTGGATGGGGAGAAGGCAGCCAGCCAACCAAGGCAAAGGTCAATCATAAACATGGCACATCGCCATCAGTGATTTACTTGCCTGGGACGGCTCGATTATTTACAGGGTCCATGCGAACAGCCGACTTTGACTGGCAAAACGAAGCAAGCATAGATTCGTGAAGAGGATGGCTTCATATTGAAGTCCATGCCATTTGAGCTGTTCAGAAATCCGTCTAAATTGGCAGAGGATATTCAGACTTTACTTTGGACTAATTTGATCGCATCCTGTCACTGTCTTCCCGCCAGATGTACTAGTGACATACTGAATCATATTTTTGTTATGTGTTCTTGTCGAAACACCTCGTGCTTGTGGGCATGAAGTTACATTTACAGTTTTACTCTTACACAGGGGTAGAAAAAATAATACTTGGGACAAAACTTCCATACTCTAATGTTATTGTGCAAGCGACATTCAAATGCTATTATTTAGCAATTGTCGAAATCTGTACATAATAGATCTGAAGGGACTGGAAAAATCATAGCCGTGTAGCTGTTGGCACGGCCAAAGCGCTGGGCGCCTGGGCTCAGATGTCAGCAGGTGGGATGTGTGCGTGCCGTCATCTACGAAAACAAAAATGGCGAAAAATTGTCTTCAGTTTTAGGCGTTATGCTTGTTTTTTTGCTATGAAAAGATTGCCAAAGAAGCCTTAAGATCTGTAAAAGTTCATCCTGATTTACCGTATGCACAGCTACTTACAAGCCTCAAAACCTTCGATTGATCAATGGCAAAACTGACCTAGCAGTAAAACTGTCGAGCACATAATTTGAACTGTTGGCAAAATTGTTCTATCAAGGCAGTGTAACACCGTATGGTGGTGTGTGATTGAATGGATCTGTTTTGGTACTGATCGGTTGTAGTCATTCAATGGAATGATCAAGGCCGGAATATGGTTATATTCCGTTTTCTAAAAAGGAAGGAGTAGTTTGTTAGAATCACCATCTGGGAACCTTCTTGTTTGAAGGTGCTGGTTGGTACAACTTTAGTTGGGGTGCACATGTCTGAACAGAAATCCCCAGTTTCCGTTTTGGCATGTTATTCTTGATGTTCACAATGACTTTCTTTACTCATACGTGTAGATCACCACGCGAAAACGATGTGCTTATGCAGCATTCCAGTGTCTTCCTTTCAGGATTACATCAGCTATTGTTCCGAAGTAAAAAAGATTTTCTTCAAAAAAAAGAGTCAATGACATTGACAAGCCACCTTCCTCACGATCACGAAGCTGCTGTGTGGCGGGTATTGCTGCAGCCTGCAGGGGTGCAGATCACCTGATTTGGCCACCAGTTAATTAATTTTGGATCCAGAAGTAGTCTTTCAGCGGCAGTTGAGCACTGTTCATGCTATGAGAGTTCATAAAGAACACTAGATCTGACCTGTTGCACAGAGGGAGAAACAGGAGGGGATGTGCTACGAAGCAGCAGCTTCTGCTGCATTTTGTTCGAACCAGGGATGTCCCCTGTTTCCATTTGTCATGGAAAGTGATCCATCCATATCGGTGGATGTTCTTGTGCCACATCCTGGCAGGGTACCTTTTTAGTTTTCGCAGTGGCTTTGGATGGGGAGAAGGCAGCCAGCCAACCAAGGCAAAGGTCAATCATAAACATGGCACATCGCCATCAGTGATTTACTTGCCTGGGACGGCTCGATTATTTACAGGGTCCATGCGAACAGCCGACTTTGACTGGCAAAACGAAGCAAGCATAGATTCGTGAAGAGGATGGCTTCATATTGAAGTCCATGCCATTTGAGCTGTTCAGAAATCCGTCTAAATTGGCAGAGGATATTCAGACTTTACTTTGGACTAATTTGATCGCATCCTGTCACTGTCTTCCCGCCAGATGTACTAGTGACATACTGAATCATATTTTTGTTATGTGTTCTTGTCGAAACACCTCGTGCTTGTGGGCATGAAGTTACATTTACAGTTTTACTCTTACACAGGGGTAGAAAAAATAATACTTGGGACAAAACTTCCATACTCTAATGTTATTGTGCAAGCGACATTCAAATGCTATTATTTAGCAATTGTCGAAATCTGTACATAATAGATCTGAAGGGACTGGAAAAATCATAGCCGTGTAGCTGTTGGCACGGCCAAAGCGCTGGGCGCCTGGGCTCAGATGTCAGCAGGTGGGATGTGTGCGTGCCGTCATCTACGAAAACAAAAATGGCGAAAAATTGTCTTCAGTTTTAGGCGTTATGCTTGTTTTTTTGCTATGAAAAGATTGCCAAAGAAGCCTTAAGATCTGTAAAAGTTCATCCTGATTTACCGTATGCACAGCTACTTACAAGCCTCAAAACCTTCGATTGATCAATGGCAAAACTGACCTAGCAGTAAAACTGTCGAGCACATAATTTGAACTGTTCATGCATCTCCCAAACACATGTTTTTGCAAAAGTGGCCCTGTCCCTGAGCTCGAAAGGCGTAGTAGGCGATAGGTCTCAGGAGCTCGACAACCGAGCGCGCATTGCGGCAGCAGGGTGGGCGCACAGCGCTGCCAAGCTTCCCCTGCTCAGTAGCACTTGCAACATCCCCTGCTCAGTAAGGCGTTGTCAAGCTGCAGTGGCTCAGTAGATGGCTAGGCAAGCGGGCGGGAGAGTGCGGGCAGGAGCACTCGGTTGCAGGCTTAGTAGCGCCACACGATAAATTTTAGTTTTTTTTGTAACTAGGTGAATTGCAATACAGTTTCAAAGGAATTCTATTTAAGACTACTACAACAGGTACAAAGCATTAACAAGTATATAATTAAGTTCAATCTGCTCGGACTGAAGAATTGGCATCGAATGTAATACCAGGTCAAGGGTTGCCTGCTGCCCGCTCTCTTTGGCGGCGAAGTTGGTCTTGAGGGAAGGTCGGCCTATCCGGGGAGTGTCATACGCACACAAGTCATATGCGGTGGTGGCCATGTGGTAACCGGTGCACCAGACAATTGACTGGGCCCAATCTCTTGAGCATTGAACATCTACTGCACCTAGTCCTCCGTTTAATTAGTGGTGTTCTATGGAGAGAAGCACATTTTGTTAGGTTGACATTAGGTAGAACTGCAATGAAACCCATAATTGTAAGCATCGGTGTCATGTATTGTGCGGACGATGAACCTCTTGGGTACTCCGGTCCACGATAGCCAGCTGCAATGAAGCCTGATGTCGTGTAGCCCACACCGTATTGGTGGACCGTGTAGCTTTCATATGTTCAATCGTACCACTCATCATGCTACCAAAGATGTAGGTAGTCCACGGATGCGTATGTGTTGTACTGCACCTCGCAATCTCGGACATAGGAGCCAATGCCCCTACCTGCGTGTCATGTGTGTCGGGTTGTCTTCATGATGAGTACGGAAGTAGAGCGGTCCCTCGTCCCCCTCCCGTGGTGAGGGTAGTTTGGGGTCGGGCTGTCTCCACGACAAAGACAGAAGTAGAGTAGTGTCGACGCGAACGTCTTACACGAAGACGACATGTATGAAGAACAATGGAAAAATGTATCTTGCGGATTATAACAAAATATTAAATTGTCAAACCTAAGCAGTCCGCTACGTGGATTAGAAATGACCGAGGATAGGAGGTACGCCGATGACCTAGGATGTATGGACGAAGCTACCGATGGATGATGCTGCGGCTCGTTATAGCAAACAAGATAGCAGGTCGTTATGGGAGAAGACGAGATAGCAGGTCGTTAGCACTATTCCCTGTCCTTCTCATACCACTCTGATAATCCAAAAGGCGTTGTCTCGGAGGTGAACTTTGCAGTCCACACCATCCACATGACGTTACCCTCGTTCAAGGTTTCAAACACGTTATGAAAATCTGGTTACGCTTATTGTGGCCTCTCTCTGGACCATCCTAACTCGCTGGTAGTCCAATGAGTATCCATGGTGGGTCCATCCACCGGGTCGTCGCCATTGTCGTCATCGTATGGGTGCACCTACACCCGAAAAGTACAGTCGACCAACAGGGAAGTGCTTTCACAACCACAAGTGTAACTAGATATAGCAACCAACGAGGTTTGGCTCACTAGTGCACACTGCAAGCTATCACACAAAACCCTGTAGGTCACGTACAGAACAACTGAGCCCCAGTTGTACATCAGGACCTCATCAGGCTCAGTGCCGATTAGGGACTTAGCGATGTGAATGTAGTTAAGGTACACCTAGTCTCTCTAAATTATAGGAAACATAACTCACTCGAGCATGAAAAGCAAGTAAGCTACTAGGTGAGACCTCACAACCTGTGCAGACGCGTCTACTAGGCATAGCCTATACCATCGTAGCCACGAATTTGGCACTTCATGGAACTTATCCAGAATGGGATGACTAAATTGGTGCAGCATATTTTCCGTCCAGTCAGGTGATCTAGGGGATGGAAGCACGGGATGACCCCGTAGTGACAGACCGGTGAGGTACATAACATCCTGCAAGGTGATGGTCATCTCTCTTACTGAAAGTGAAACACATGGGTCTCTGACCTCCACCTGTCAATGAGTGCCGACAAAAGCGGTGAGTCTAGTGCGAATGACCACCTAATGTGCACCATCCTTGCTATGGGCATCAACTCAGCCCGTCACAGAACTGGAACGTACCAACCGTCGAGAGACTAGTCCTCCCGAGCCCCCCCCCGGAGAACAAGGAGGGTGGTCTGTCACCGCTCGATCACGCTTGACAACGATGCTGCCCATCCCAAGATGGGTCCAGCAATGTGCCATGCTCGTGACCGCCACCAGCAATCATTCTATGTAGTATAGAATATAATATGTCAATGTCCAATGGTGCTAAATACAATTAACCATAACCGAGAATAATCACACTGCATACTTATGTACATATTTCCTAAATTACATACGTATCGGGAACACTACAAATAACGGTGTGCATTTCTTCAACTATTTACAAAAGGGGAACTAACTCTGAAAAATGTCACTATAGCCGCTCTTTTTTCAACTATAGCCCTTGAATTCCCTTTTTGCAAATCGTATTTAATTACTACTAATAGCATTTTCTTGCACAACCTTTTGGACCAAAGGACAAAAGAGTGTCCTTTTCTTGGACCAAAGGATAAAAGAGTTTCTCTTTCCTAGACCGATGGATAAAAGACAAAAGAGTTTCTTTTGCTTAGACCAATAGATAGAAGAGGGCTTCCTTTTCTCTCTCTCCTAATGAAAGAGAACGATGTGGTCTCTGAAAGGAAAAGCGCTGATGTGATTAAATGCATACTAATTAAATAAAATATGATAGATTTAATGTTTTAATTGGCACTAATCAAAGCATAAATTAAATGCGACTAGTACTAATTAATTACTATTAGTACTAATTAAATACGATTAACGCTAATTAAAATGTTAATTATGGATGCATAGTGCATACAAAACCATCATTTTCTACAACTTTCTGTAATCGCACGAGAGCAATAAATATATACGTGTGGACCTACATAAAAATTATTTTAACTATTTTTTGGCCCATATTTTTGCAGCTATTTACAACAAATAATCACTCTCACCACTAGTATGTCCTAAACATGGCTAATTACAGAAACACATTCATGAACTAAAAATGGCTACGTAGCACATTCCACGTTACAAAATCACAGCTACGCTAATAAAACACTAATGGTATATTAAGCGCGTTGCTCGTATGCGAATGAAGCATACCTTTTTATGAAGGTCTTCACCCACTCAACAATGCTTCCAACTGCGTTCGATCATAAATCACAGCTAAATCACCTTGAAATTATATTACAAACTCGTGTTTCAATCTCTCTTTACTTCCCCTCCCACGTTGCTCTCTCGCTTGACAGGAAACAAACTGAGCGCATTTCGGTTGAGAGGGCAGGCCAAAGCCTCCTATTTTATGCGCGTGGGAATGCATTCGCGACGACATTCCTATGTGAGTGCACGCGGACATGAACGACAGCGCAATTAACGGATGAATAAAATGAGAATCTAACGTCATGTCGCCTCGCCGCCTGCGCGACATGATTCCCTCCACGCTAGCAATCAAAATGCCCATCAAATCCGGCCCTTGCTCGCGCTCACCTGCCCACCTACCAAGTCGTTGCAGCTCGGCAATGCCTTACCGAGCAGGGGCGGCTCGGCAAGTGTTGCCGAGCAGCTGCAGCTCAGCAGCGCCGTGGGGCTCGCCATGCTACCATGATGCGCGCTCAATGGCCTGTGCCTGCCGAGCTCCCCAGGCGTGACAGGTGACAAGCATCGCCTGTCGCGTCTTTCGAGTTCATGGACAGGGCTATTTTTGCAAAACAGGCATTTGAGGGCTAATTTTTTTAAAAAAAAAGTTGGCTACAGTGCCAATTAGGTAAACAGTTCACATATTTTGGGTTGACTCATTGGTCGACAAATGTCAACTCCAAAGTTATTATACAGTCATGGAAACAAAAAAAGTTGGGTTTCTAGCGTCCCTCCAGAGCTGTAAGGCTCATGCCATTCACAGAGTGTTCAATGTTCTCCCCGACATTTTCACTGTCATGATTCCTCTGCGCATAATATATAGGTTGTTTTGGGGCTGGAAGCGCCGTGGCTCCGTTCTCCAAAATGAACACAATCGATGACATGAGTGGCCGATCATTCGGGTCGTCCTGGACACTCAAAAGTCCTACATGGATACATAGCAGAACTTCATCAAGTGAACAGCTCTCCAGAATTAATGGGTCAACTAAATGCTTTGTACTTCCATCATTCCATAAGCTCCATGCCTGAGTCACAAAGTCGGATCATTGATTAGTTGTGTATTTCGTATGATCTGAAGAAATGTTGCACTTGATGATACTTACATAAGCTTTAAGGTTGGGAAAGTCTGCAAGCAGCTGGTGTGTAGTGCTGATCTTTATGCCACTTACAATTTCCAAAAGCAACACGCCAAAGCTATAGACATCAGACTTGACAGAAAAGGCGCCTTCCAGTGCATATTCAGGTGACATGTAACCACTATTTGTACCATTTCCCAAGCAAACAACACATGATTGAAATTAGTTTAACTACATAAATATCACACTGAAGTATCTTTATGTATGAATTACTCACTATGTTCCGACAACTCGATTGGTATTCGCATGTTGTTGGTCATTTCCAAAAATCCTTGCCATACCAAAATCAGATATTTTGGGGCTCATGTCAGCATCCAACAATATGTTGCTTGCTTTGAGATCCCTGTGAATTATTCTCAATCTTGAGTCTTGGTGGAGATAAAGAAGTCCTCTAGCTACCCCTTTTATTATCTTGAACCTTGTTGGCCAATCAAGCACTGATTTCCTTGCATCATCTGCCAAGGATAGCATCAAATGGAACACATTGTTAGTCAAGCATGCTTCTCAATTAATACTTCATTGGAAGAGCTTTTATACTCTCCAAAAAGAAATCTGCATAAAATTTAGAGAAACTAAATTACAACTAAGCAGATAAGTTATTTAGACTATTATGTTCAACTTTCTTTGTAGATGACTATAGTCTGTAAAAGTGTTCTCTAAAAAAACTACAGTATGTGAAAAGACTGCTCCAATAAAACATGCAGGACTTCAACGGAATTCAGAACATACTGAAAAGGAAGGCATCCAAACTTTTGTTAGGCAAATACTCATAAACCAATAGCTTTTCATCTCCATGAATGCAGCAACCAAGAAGTTTCACAAGGCTTCTGTGTTGCAACTTAGCAATTAGAATTACTTCATTCCTGAACTCCACTATTCCTTGACCAGAACTCTTACTAAGCCTTTTAACAGCAATTTCAGTACCACCTTCTAACATTCCCTGCAGAATTGCATAATCATTCAATCAGATAAGATAGACCTGCCATAAGTCACTTGAGGAAAGAAATGACATGAGTTTCTACTACTGAAAATATTAAAATAAGACGCTTATTACCTTATAAACATTACCAAAACCTCCTTGCCCAAGCATGTTGGAGTCAGCAAAATTGTTTGTTGCAACAGCAATTTCTCTAAATCTAAGAAATGGAAATTCTTGTTCTCCATCCCCAAGTTCATCAGAAACGCTCAAATCCCCTTGCATCTCTCTTTTCCAAAATTTCATGCGTCTTTGTTTGGCTGACAAGAATATCAGTACAGTGTCAATACTAAAAATAATCACGCTTGGCATCCAAGGAGGATGATAAAATATATGAAACAACAGAAACAGAAAAAAAAAGGAAAGAAAAAAACCTCTTGTTCGACATCTGCATGTGCGAATCCAAACAAGCCATAGGCATACGAGTGTCAGCAAGCTTGCCGGAACAAGCAGTGCAATTTCTAGTACATTGCTCTTTCTCTTGCTTCCTGCACAAAACAAATTCATGAAGAGAATCATGCTTCAAAAATATGTGCTATACTAAATTTATACATTAAACATTTTTTAACATAAACATCAATCATTTCTTATATGATAGAAATTTAGCATGACAAATCTACTATTCTAACACGCCCACCATTGCTGCCAAACTTATGCAAATTTAAGGTTACTACTTGGCTGTTTTTGCTGTTTATGCAGTGTGAAGTGAAGTCAAATGATACAGATCCTAAGTAAGCGTCATGGTGGGTTCTTTTCCACTTTAGCTTCCGTTGCTACAGTAACTAGCTTTTAAACGGTGCGTAGAGGTAGATTGTAGTATACACTGTACCGAACTCAGCTGTACTGGTCAAAATCGCATGCAACTTTTTTTTTACTATCTCTCGTGAACAGACATAATTCAAAAACCATAAGGCAAAAGCTAAACCACAACCCAAAAATCCCACCCATCAGAGTTAGTTTGGTTAAAAGACTCTAGTGGTAGGGTAGAAAACACTAGAGCCTATATACAATCTTTCCTCCAAAAATAAGAGGAAAGGGAAGGAAAGGGGAAGACCTGTTGGCCAGAGCCCAGATGGTGGCTCAAGATACAAGCGTGTCGTATCGAAGACTCGCATGTTAGTGTTCACTTTTTCTACCTTCTTAGAGAGAGAGAGAGAGCACCTGAAAATTTTGGCCTTACTAAACCTTATTTAAATTTGGCCTTTAACCTAACGAAATTTTTGGCGTGCCTAAGAATACAAGAGAAACCATGAATGTGCGCATGCTAATCTAAATTTAAGTTTTGAAATGGTCAACCATATCGACAAAGTCCGAAAATTGGCGAGAATTCATTGATCTACCTACTCAGGGAAATACAAAACGAAAGTAAGAAATTGTACCGCTTAATCCATTAAGCCGAACATATAGGTCCTGGCCGTTCTCAGTGAGTCTCTCTGTGTCGATCAACTCCCCCATCCATATCAGGCATACTGAGTCATCCCCATTTAGAGCCCTGGTGCTTATGTTGGCGTAAGCATATGCCACACAGGAGCAGTTGCTGCTACACTCTGCTACACATTCATCAAAGCTTCTATTCCTGACATATAAGAACTTGTCGGGAAGCTTCATGCCTGTCAAGGTCAAGAAACCATCTCTATGGCCACAGCTTATCGGCTCCATTCGAACGCATCCCTGCGAAAACTTGCCACTGGCCCACTCTTCCTTGTTATTTGGCTCAAACCCACTGAGGCACATGCATGTTGGGATATGCTCCGTGTTGTCACAATAACCAGATGGTCCACAGTAGCCATATGTGTTGCACTGAACTTCTGGCTCTGGTGGCTCTGTCACCAGGGCTATCCATTTTGAATTGCTGCTGACCCAGACAAGAAATTTTAACGCTCCCGAGTAGTCCATTTTGAGTAGTACAGGCGTGGAGCCACCAGACCCAACTGACATGTAGATCTCATCGTCCTGGCGATGAAACCTCAGATAAATGTCAGACCCAGGCACGATGTTCATGTCGCTAGGCAACATTGGGATTCGCCGGTATGGCCTTGAGCCATTCCAGATAAAGCGCTGGAAAAAGCTATTCGGGTCTGCACCGTAGGTGAAGTTGCCAGGGGACGGATCTTGGGGGCCCTTCCAAGGAATGAGGTGTTGCAGCGCATGTTTCTCGTCGTGGCTGATCCTGAAATTCATGCCAGGGAGGAGAGTGTCTGTCGGGTAATCGAAGCTCTGCCATAAGACCGTGCCATCTATTGATGACTTGAGGATAAAGTTTCCGGTGTTGTCAAGGATGGCATTTGCTCCGGTGGTAGGCAAGGAGTTCCTACTGATGTTTGTCGTCCAAAGGACGTGGCCGTCAGTATTTGACAGGACAAGATCGGAGTCACTGGTCAAGGTGAGCTTTGCGGCTGTAGTATCCATGACCGGGATCCCGCGGTTGGCAACCCACACAACGGGGAGATCTGGGATGTTTTTGTACCATATGCCAACGTAATAATGTTTTGGGGTGGAGTTGGACTTGGAGAAGAAGCCCAAAGCAAAGACACCGTTGTCAGAGATGAGAGTGCGGTTAGCATAGAGTGGCTTGCTTGGGACGAGGTGGTTCTGAGATACACAAAACACTGAGTTGAAAGACCAACTAACCAGCAAGAGGATGCTGTAGATGGGAAGAAAATCCATGAGTCTTCTACTCTTCTTGTTATGCTTGTGAAGAACACGGGAATGGAATGGAATGGAGAAGTGGGATATATGTTGCCTCTTGATTACAAGGAGTGGAACAGCCAGGTCGTCGCTGCGTCTTTGCCAGTCTATTCGAAGGGTTTAATGCTTCGGACGGAGTGGAACAACCAGGTCGTTGCGTCTTTGACAATCTATTCGAAGGGTTAATGCCTGATTGAGGCGCCAACTCCTCACCGACAGAAGATGGCGACTCCCATCAAGGCGGTGCCGGGTGGTTAGGGCTTGTATTCATTATAAGACCAATAGATCAATATATACAAATACATTAAATATTATTTCTTTAGAGACTATATAGAGAATGGTGATATTGTGCTTCACTTTGTAGAGTCAGTGTAGCAAATTGCAGACATTTTTGCTAAGACTCTTAATTCTTTTCATTTTGCTTTTTCGCAAAAAGAGTTGGGGCTATTAGTCATTTTGGCCTGTTTTGATAGAAAGTTTAACTTCTTTTTGCATCCATTAATCGTAGTGCATATTTAATTTCAGTAACTTGTATTGTAAAATAATTGCATTGAGCTTTAACTATTATCATTATGTGACATGATATCTTGATTTGTATCTTGCCATATCTTGTGTTAGTTTGCTAGATTTATTATATCTTTCTATGTATAGTTTAGCTTTTCCATGCTAGTTTTCTTAAATATGAGGAACTTGAACTAAAATTATGTCTATCTTGTGACTAATTTTGTTCTAGTGATTCTATTATTATTCATGTCATATCAAATAGGCTAAGTTGGGTCTAGAATCTAAATTGAGTTTTCGATTGAGCTATGCTACTTCTTTATTGAAGTTTGAGTTTACTTGTCCTAGGTTTTTGCAGCTCTAGTCGGGTATAACTTAAGGACTCAAGAGTAGCTCATTATTACTTAAATAAAAAATGATATCTTTTTGTGCGAAAATTGATCTCACTGATTCTTTCTCGTAAGATGGATTATCATTGCACTAGCCATGAATTCAGGGGAGTTTTGGATGACCAAGACCATTCTTGTAAGCTTCTTGGTTGGGGTGATCGTTGTACAGATTGAAATCTACCATATGGCTAAGAGAGCATATATGAAAAATGGTTGAAACTTAGGAGACAGTTGTGGATGGTTTCTAGTCTAAAACTTACTTTACTAAGACAAGACCAGAATATGTTTCAAAAAATTGCCAATTGTGCTAATAATGTTTAATTTCAAGTGTTTGAATAAAATGATTCAACATTGAATTTGTAGCACTCTACTTTGACTCAATTGTAGCTTCTTGATTTATTTAGTTTATTGATATGGCTTAGTTTATTTTTGGATATCTTTAGCTAAAAAATGATCTTGAGCAACTTGACATGCTAAAAATCTATTTAATTTTATATTATTGCTTATTCATCTTTATCTTTGTTACATATGATTTGCCATAATTTAGATAGCTTCTTTACATAATTTGGCTTGGTGTAATATTTGTAGAGTCGCTTTGGATAATTTTTGTGACTTCTTATGCTAAAAATGAATAAAATACAATCACTTTATTTCTTTCATGCTCTATCTTTTTCTATGCATCTTGATTATTTCATTGTTAAAGGGGGAGAAGAATTGATAAAAAATGCTTATTTAGAACATGTTTTGGAGTTATTGTGCAATTTCTTGCTATGTTGGAGGCTTTTTGTGTTAATGTGATTCTGTTGATCTTTTGATCTGTTAGACCATGTGGATAGGTCATGAGTATTGTGATGATGAATAATTGACATGTGTTGAATTGGAATTTGCAGTTGTGAGTTTTGGTCGATGCACTTGTGCGAAAACTGAAGTGATGAAGTATTCAGGTATCGCGATTTGATAGCTATGTTAAGGTTGGTCTGACCGTTATGTGGTATGGTCGAATTGGTTGTGTTTATGAGTGAACCATGTTGTGTTATGCATGTGTGGATTGATGTTGGTCAAGTTGAAGAGAACTTGTGCCAATAAAATGTTCTTTGGTCTTTGCATATACAGGTTGAGCATGGAGGCGATCATGGTCGATGACGAGAAGTACCGAGACTAGGATGGGAGATCCGAGGTTCAAACGGTCGAGGGTGTCACGAGATAGTTGGGCTCATGCTTAGGCACATGGAGAATAAAGGTGGATGATGCGTGAAGGAGTTACGGGAGGTGCGGCCCTGGAGACTTCGACACATGAGATGTTGAAACTTAAAAAGTTAGAATTTCATAAAACACGTGTTTGGAAGGGTTTTAGGTCCCTTGGCTATAGGACTTGGTTATGACTCAAATTTGTGATCCGTTTGGATTAGGATTCGAATTTGTGATCTGTTCGGAGAGGACTCTTAACGAGTCAGAGGATATAAATAGAGTCGGAGGGGCATAGTAGATGTATGGCTTTTGAAGAAGATTGAGGAGGCTTTAGTTTGGCTAGGTTTTTAGGGGTGCCTTTGATGGCATTTTGTCACGAAAATCCAGCAATAAACATCATTTTGAATCAATTTTGATCTTGATTTGCTAAAAAAGTTTTGGTGATTGCAATTGGGTCAAAGCTTACAACTACGTGCAAAAGTGTCAAATCGTTGCTATGAAAATAGAGTAAATACGAGTACTCGAAGGCGCTGAATTCTCGAAGACACAGGTGATCGAGAGGTTCTACTCCCAGTGCTGAAGATCTTGTGTACATGCAAACCAGTTGACATCTTGAGTACATACGAAGCAGTCGAAGTTACGACCTTGTGCAAAGTAGCCAAAGTTCGAGTACGTGCAAATTGGTCGAAGTTTGAACATGCGGAAAGTGATCGAAGCTTACGAGTGCTAACCAGTCGAAGATCAGAGTACGAAGCGGTTGTAGTTTACGTGCGCAGAAGTGGTCAAAGGTTATGACTGCCGGTAAAGGTCGAAGTTTACGACTGGTAAAGAGTTTATGACAGCTGAGCGATCGAGCGCTGAGCAGTCAAAACCTATAACTGGTAAGAGTTTATGACAGTTGAGCGATTGAGTACCGAGCGGTCGAAACCATCATCGAGCACTAAAAGATTCCAAAAGTGGAGGCAATCATTCACCTCTCTGATTGCGGCATTCGATTTTACAAGTGTTATCAAAGCAAGATCGCTATGGCATCAGAGAAGTATGTGAATCATCCTCCCATACTAGATGGTACTGATTTTGATTTTTAGAAGTACCATATGCAAGCTTACATTGAGGCTTAAGGTAGTGATATTTGGAAAAAGCTTCCACATCTTATGATGTTCTTGCTACTGTTACTAATTTAAATAAAAACAGATGTTGATGTAAATGCTCAATGTCGTAACTTGCTATTTCAAAGGATTTCTCATAAAGAATTTAATTGTATCGATAGCTTTGCTATATATGATTTGTCATGATTTATATAGCTTCTTCACCTAATTTGGCTTGGTGTAATATTTGTAGAGTTATTTTAGATAATTTTTATGACTTCTTATGCTAAAAATGAATAAAATATAACCACTTTATTTCATTCATGTTCTATCTTCTTTCATACATCTTAATGATCTCATTGTTAAAGGGAAAAATGATTCATAAAAATGCTTATTTAGAATATGTTTTGGAGTTATTGTGCGATTTCTCACTAAGTCGGAGGTTTTTTTCTTAATGTGATTCTGTTGATTTTTTTATCTTTTCTCACCATGATCAAGGTTAAATGGAAAAATTATTTTTTCGTATAAGCCTAGGATGAGATTCAACTAGTGCAAGGGTCAGCACCGAAGATTTCTCAACATTAGGGGGAGGAAATCAACCCCTTGATGAAGAATGTCGGGAAATTACGTGGCAAGCCATGGGAATCCATGCAGATGACCCGCGTACTAGAGAAGTCCAGAAGACATTACATGGCAGCCACGGGAATCCATGCAGATGACCCGCGCATTAGTGAAGCAAATAGTGAAGTCCATAAGACAATAGAAATCCAGAAGACAAGAGAAGTCCAGAAGACAATCGATTTGCAAGAACTAGCAAATCAACTGTCTGATCACTTTAGTAATTTGAAGGGCGTGACTAAGTCGCATGTGCCTGCACGCACTGCACCGGAGAGGGTTGAAATACCAAAGAAAGTAGAAGGTATCCCTAATCTCGTCCAGATGCCTCAGAAAAAAAAGAGGATGAGAAATCCGATTTCTCGAATCCTTAGTAACCGGGGACGCTTGGTGAAGAAGGATAAGAAGGACTTTTCACAGCCGATCATTGAAGTCCCCAAGAATGAGAAGGGGAGCTAGTTGAGACCTGGCACAAGTATGACACCTTCAGAAAAGGGCATACCGGATATGAATATCCCTATCGGCATGGATGTGCGCGCACACATCGGAGCCAAAAAACTAAAGGGACTTGCCACCGCAATTGAAAGAAGCGATGCGCAAGGTGAAGCTCTAGAAGAAGCAATCGCTCTAGAAGAAGCAACTCATGAAGAAATAACTATAAATTATGTGCACATAGGAGAGTTCCTGAATAGGACAACAGCTAACATCGATATCTAATTCGCAAAAAAAATTGCCTCCATCATTGATCTTGATCCCGAGCCTGCATCGCTCGCTGAATGTAAGAAAAGATCAGATTGAGAAGATTGGAAGAAGGCAATAACAACTGAATTGCTATCTCTGAACAAAAGAGAAGTGTTTAGGCCCGTATGCCGCACACCTCGCCATGTGCACCCCGTTGGGCATAAGTGGGTATTTGTTCGAAAGATAAATGAAAGAAATGAAGTAGTGAGATACAAAGCAAGTCTAGTAGTCCAAGGTTTCACCCAACGTCCTGGAGTTGATTATGAAGAAACCTACTCCCCAGTCATGAGTGGAATTACCTTTAGATATTTGATCTCAATGGCAGTGAACTTGAGCTTAGAAATGAAATTGATGGATGTTATGACTGCATACCTTTACGATAACTTGGGTTTGGAGATTTATATGAAAGTCCCTGAAGGAATACCTCTCCCGAACCAAGACAGAGCAAATAGAAATCTGTACAGTGTGAAACTCAGAAAGTCACTGTATGGATTGAAACAATCTGGAAGAATGTGGTATAATCGCTTGAGCGACTTTCTCTGCAAGAAAGGCTACACAAACAATGAAGACTGTCCTTGTGTATTTATACGGCGATCCCAGAATGGATTCTGTATTATCTCTGTGTATGTAGATGATCTGAACATCATTGGGACAGCCGAAGATATTAAAGAAGCAAGCTCCTACTTGGAGTCAGAATTCGAAATGAAAGATTTGAGCAAGACCAACTTTTGCTTAGGCCTGCAGCTCGAGCATGTCCCTGAAGGAATCTTGGTACATCAGTCAACCTACACCCAGAAGGTGCTCGAAAGGTTTGGCTTCGAGAAGGCATTTCCCTCGAAAGTACCGATAATCGGTAGGTCTTTACAGCAAGAAAACGATCCTTTCCGACCTAGGGAAGAGGGGGAGGAAGTCCTGGGACCGGAATTCCCATACTTGAGTGCAGTGGGAGCACTCATGTACTTAGCAAACTGCACTAGACCGGACATTACATTTGCCGTGAAGCTGTTAGTAAGGTACAGTGCAAAGCCCACCAAAAGGCATTGGTACGGCATAAAGGACATCTTTCGATACCTCCAAGGAAGCAAGGACCTTACATAAAGAATCAGGATCTGAACTTGATTGGCTATGCAGATGTTGGGTACCTATCTAACCCGCATACCGCTAAGTCGCAAACAGGCTATGTATTTCTGTTTGGTGGAACTGCAATTTCCTGGAGATCGTCTAAGCAAAGCTTTGTAGCTGCTTCGACGAACCACTCAGAAATTATAACATTGTATGAAGCCGCACGAGAGTGCGCTTGGCTCCGCCGAATGGTTCACCACATCAGCAGTCATGTGGAATGAACATCGTGCAAACCCCCACAATTATCCATGAAGATAATACAGCTTGCATTGCACAAGTGCAGACGGGCTATGTAAGCATATCAACCCCAAGTCCCTCTATGCTCATGAATTACAAAAGATGAACAAGATTAAAGTACTGCACACTAAGTCATGTAGATTTGTTCACTAAGTCACTCCTCGCATCTAGTCTTGAAGGGTGCGTGTGAGGGATTGGAATGATGAGACTTAGAGAAGTGCAGAATTCAGGGGGAGAATTCTCTCAAGCCTGTTAGTGAATCTTGATCATGAAGATTAAGTACCCAAAGGAATAAAGTCTTGAAGACTAAATGAAATTGGGTGAATTGTACTGTTTTTCCCTTGACGAGTTTTCCTGAAGTTTCTCGACCAAGGTTTTTAATGAGGCAATTCGTGCATCGCAGCATAACATGTATCATGTACTCTTTCTCCAAATTTTTCCCACTGGGTTTTTATGGAGTTTTAACGAGGCATGAACGTGTCGGATGAGTGCCCAAGGGGGAGTGTTAAGAAACCTGGGCCTGGGCCAGCAGCCTACGGCCCATGGTGGGCACCTCATTGTAGTCTATAAATAGGGAGCCATACCAACTCATTATGTACACATGAACGAAAAGCAATAAAGAAAGACCAGGAGTTCTCTCTATCTCTCTGTGTGTTCAATCTATTCTTCTGTGATTCTGTGATTGATTCGTTCTTGTTCTAAACAGAGGAATCGCTCGGACTGGTTGCCAGCGACGGTTCCTCAACATTATGCTTGTGATTTGTGAAGAACACAGGAATGGAATGGAGAAGTGGGATATATTAAAGCCTGGATGAGGTTGCCTCTTGATTATAAGGAGTGGAACAGCCGAACAACCAGGTTGTTGCGTCTTTGCCGATCTATTCAAAGGGTTAATGCAGCCTACTATTCTCTGATTTTACGCTGAAGGCAAAGCTGGTTTTCAGCGTTGAAACAGCATACAAGAGCGATGGCAGTAGTTGAGGAAAGGGAACTAAAGTACAGTTGACAACTCAACGTTCCTAAAAGCTGCATTATATCAATACATGAGATGAATAATTTATTTGTTACTATCAATATTTAATATATAGTTGCATATTAGATTCAGTTATTTATCAATTTAAAATATTAAAAGAATTCAGTGCTATGTTTAAATAGGAGAGGTCACAAATAATTATTAGAATCTAAAAAAATATTCGAATCTGATCCGATTTTTAGTATAACTATCGTGGTGTACACCTGCGCAGGCATCATTCTTAAAGCATATTTAAGCATCAATTACTTTAATATATTGTCCATACAAAGATAACTTATTCCTCAAACTTTTCTTAATACATTTATTTGCTTTGTCCATTACCTCATATAACTCGTTTATTAATTTAGGGAAGTGTTCTATGATCTTCATTTATTAGATGCGGAGTAATGTTGATCTGATGATGTCAACACTCAACACGTCTTAGTTCACATTATGAATATAATTCCCTCCTGTATTTTTGAGGAGGAATATTTTATGCGAATTTATTCTTTCGGCGTGATTATTATTTATCACTACACATGAACTTGACAATGAATAATATATAATTATCAAGTGAGGCATGGCGTATGCATACACTACTAACTTGATCTCTACATGCATGCATGCATGTAGGCAGGCATGGTCGATATTGTACTTGACGTCCTCCTGCGCGGCGGTGGCCGACGAGCGGCAGCAGTTGCCCATGGCCGTGAGTACTTGAAGGTGGAGCTGTCAATCACCCTCAGCCACTAAGGCAATACTAAGGAAGAAGATAAAGATGATGTTTTAGATCATTATTATTGGATGTGGTGCAGAAGTGCTACTCTCATTCCTTGCATGTCACCATCACAGTCATCTAAAACATCAATAAAGCAAATGTGAGTCCAATACTCAACAAGTACATAGTAAAATAGTGACATCAACACAACAATTTAATAAATCTCATATCAATGAACTGTAAATTATGATCTCTGTAACTATATCACTGTCTCATTTCTTTTTTCTTTCATGCAATGCAATATGATGCATATGTAATTGTAATTTATACCGGTATAGCGAAGTGTTTACTCGTGATGAACCACTCTTACCCTGCCCTCTTTCATATAGGGTCTCAACATTCACTCCCGTGGAGTGCCTACCGAAGTAGGTGTTTATCTTCCCACTCCCGTTGGATACCTAACCGAGGTAAGTCTTGTGTATGAGTGCAATGTATGATACAACATTCTTCCAATATTAACATTCAACCATAATCATCGCTCATCATGGTATAATCAATATGTAATCGGGGGAATCATCTCATAAAATGGTGTAAACAAAATGGCATGGAATATCAAGTATCAAGTACCCAACACAATCCATTATTCTACTATGTACTTGCCTTTTAACCACAAGGATGATGTGTACACAACACCAACCCTAAACCTCCACCTGGACAATCATTACCAAACTCAAAACATGCTACCACAGTATAAACATGAGAAATAAGCTGACGACGCTCCTATACGCGTAAATCAGAACTAAGTTAATCTAGTTTACCGGCCATTCACCCTGTTGTCCCGGTGTACAAATGGCCATATCTACTAAACTAGGAACTCAAACTATGCAAACAATACATTTTCTAAAATCTATACAAACTCTTCCACATTTTTCCTAAATATCTAATTTTTCATGATTAAGCCATCTAGGCCATCATTTTTAGCCCCAAAGTTACTGTTGTTAACTTACTGGACAACAACCTTCAAAATTTTATAACTATTTTTTCTACAACACCAACCATAGCAAATAATAACATTTCTAGAGACTAGAAGAAATTATCTACCATTTTTGGTTGTCACCACAATTTAATTAAGTCCTTTTCTGCATTGAACATGCAAAATAACACCACAGGTACATTTGCTAACCCAATTCTAGATAGTAGAGTTCGTAGGGCCATAACTTCCAACCTACTTGACCAAATTCAATGACTTAACACTCTACAGAAAGCTTAGGTAGTGCTCTAGAACTCCCATAAGAACTCATAACTCTAATTTGGTCATCTACTAACTTCAATAAGTAAATTACAACAGCATAATCACAACGATTCACTGGATAGCAAGCTTACAAATACCTTAACTATTAACCTATCCAACACCTTAACTTTTAACCTATCCAACCAAACTAAGTATTAAGTACCCTATGGAAAGGTAACCAAATTATCTACAACTATCTAGTAACTCAAATTCTTATATTAACAATGTAAAGTGTCCAAAGAGGCTCTACAAGTCACTATCACAAAAAAATCTATTAACAACGATTACAACATTTCTACCCACGATATCACACATCTAACACCACCAAACTAATCTCTAAATCAATCTACGACATTAGCAAATGAGTGAGGATTTGGTCATTACCCTAGACATGAGCATCGAGGATGAGGAGATTGGCGAGAACGCGAAGCCCTTCTCCTACCTCCTTACAGCAGCAGCTCCACACAGCTCGGCCTCCTCTCCTCTTCCTCCTACTTCTCTCCTTCCTCCTCCTCTTGGCTAGATCTGGCATCAGCTTGGCTCTCCTCTCTCCTTCTCTTCTCCCGACCGGTCTCCTTCCTCCTCTCTCCTTCTTGGCCAGGCTCTTGCCCTACGGTGGTGTGGACGAGAGCGTGGTGGCGGCGTGGCACAAGCGGCGATTTGTAGAAACACCTCCATGCGTGGCACGAGCGGCAGCTTGTAGAAACACCTTCATGGTAATCGCCTAGAGTAGTCCAAATTTTATTTGTAGACTTAAGATGAGCAATTCTAAGAAACTCATTTCTACTTAAACCTTGCAATAAAATATTTCTAGTCTTAGCATTCGCTTCTACATTAGCAGTACTTTCAATGGTAATGACAGAAGGCACTTCATACGAATTTTTAATTTTTTGCCAAATAGTATTATCTTGTGCTTGTAGAAACACCTCCATGCATGTTTTCCAATAAAGATAATTTGATCCATCAAAAATGGTGGCTTACCTGAAAACCAACCCTGATCTGATGCCATTGCAACTTGGCTCTGATACCACTTGTAGGATCGTATGACGCAATCAGAGGGGGTGAATGATTGCCTCCACTTCTTGAAATCTTTATGTAGTCGATGGAAAACCCAACCGCTCGAACGAACACTTCATGCTCAGCTTTGCTCGTAATTGTACGCATCGCCCAAACAGCAATCGCTGGAAATCACGAACCAGATTGATTCAAGAAGTTCTTTATTGCTGAATTTCCGTGAATTTACAAAGTGTCCTGACAATCACCCCAAAAAACCCTAGCACAAAAGGCTACCTCTAAAAATCGCGACTAAAACACTTAGCCTCTACCTATTTTTATATGCTAAAGCCCTAAACCGTGTTCGATGCAAACACGAACACAGAATCTTATTTTCACCTCAAATCAAGGGATCCGAAACCCTTCCTAACACAGGTTTTATCCAAACACTCAACATTCTCAATTATGGATTCCATCCACAACTCCTAACTCACCACGTGACGAAGCCTCCAGGACACACCTCCCGTAGTCTCATCAACTTCTGTGTCAAAGCCTTCAAGACCACACCGCCCATAGCTTCTCCACACATCACTACCTTTGATCTCCACGTGCTCCAGCGTTAGCCCAACCACCTCGCGTGACATCCTCAACCTCTGGACCTCTGATCTCCCCATCCTAGTTGCAGTGCTCCTCATCACCGACCGTGATTATCTCCACGCTCACCTGCATATGCAAATACCAAAAAAAAAATTCCCGGCACAAGTTCTTCATAACTTGACCATCATTAGCACACACACTTGAAATACAACTTTAACCATATACTAGCATCACACATGTCGTCCGCGACCACGAATCCCATCGCTATCCAGAAAACAGCCTCAGATAACTCATTATGACCGCTAGCTTAGCGAGGACTCAAAAACAATAAGTACTCAAGGATTACCATCGCTCCGCTCAAAACACTCAGGAAAAATAAGCATCGCTATCGACCACATATGCATCGAGTACCGAGTACTGATCGCTACGACTATCAATTAGATATCACAAGTCTCTAACAACCGATCGCAACACTTCTGACTGCAAAAACCACAACTATCAAGATGAAGTCCTTCTGACAACCGAGTACCAAACACTACCCATGACTACCGTTCACCGAGTATTGACCTTATCCACCAAACACTAACAGCCATGCACCAGCCAGTCATACCACTGGTCTAATACGAGTACTCGAAGTACTCGAAGATCACAAGGATGAAGCACTCGTATCAACTAATAAGTTTACGAGTACCAATCATGAAGCCAACGGCAACCAATCACAAAGTCTTCGACTACCAATCGTATGGTCTACGACAACCAGCCAAAAACCTGAAGACAACGACAACAGACCGCAAAGTCTACGACTATGACAACAATCCTCGAAGTCTATGACCATCGATCACAAAGTCTACGACTATCGAGTATCGACCAGTTACTCTAGCTATGACCATGGAAAGTGTTACGTCACACGCCTGAAGGATCAAGCGAAACGCAAAATGGCAGCTCCTCAACACCAAAGCCAAGCCTCTCTTTTCTTCACGTGAAAGAACACATGTACACGCAGGACAACAATGCAGTCTTGGCTTTTTCCTTTCAATGCAGTCTTGGCTTTTTCCTCTCAACGCCTCCCCTCTCGTTCCTTTTATTTCTCACGCCACAACTTCTTACACTTTGCCTTGCTTCCTGATGTTACAAGCCTTGCATGGTTTTATACAGCCCATGCATACCGACTCCTACTCAAGAACAGACTCCAATTCTCACGCGGAAACGGCAACAAAACTCCGACTCGGACAACTACTCCACACACGGACACCAAAACCACTTGTATACGTATTCGTATTCACGGCAAGAACGCGTACGCGTATACGAACTCAGATACGGAAACAAGATTACTATAACAATCACCTCCTTAATCTTGTTTCTCTATCTTGATCATGTCGATCTTCTCTCTTGCTTCTACTTCTTCCTCGCATGCCTGCTTGGGCTAAAGCACCTGCTCCCGCTTCCTCCACGAGCACCTCCTCTCACTTTCGTGTGTCATTGCTTTACCTTTGTCCTCCACGCTGTGCTTCCTCTCGCCACCTCGGGACCCATCTCCGACTTCCTTCTGCTGCTCGCGTGAGAGCTCCTCCCAAGCCCTTGCTCGCCACGACTATACCTGCTGCATGTGGTCGGTGCCGACCACTCGAACCGTTGCTCTGCTTCTCTCCACCTGTATGCGCTCGTTTGGAGTTGGCTGCATGCCTGTGCGCACCTCCTGAGCCGCTTGCTACGACCACTGCGTCTTCTGCCTCGTCTTGCTTCTTTGCCAACTCGGTCTCCTTCCTTGTTACGTCTTTTTGTACGCTAGGCTTGCCTCCTGCTGCCTCTGCACCTCGTCCATCTGTGCCTTTCTCCACCCAAACCTATTTACAAGTGTTCAAAGAAATCTTATACAACCGATTTGGAGATCTCTTCGCCTTCATCAACAAATTTCTGTTCTTGTCATACACTCGCAAGAACTCATCCTCCAACACCACCTTGCATCCTCTCTCCGTCATTTGCCCGAAACTTAGTATGTTGTTGCATAGACTTGGTATATAATAGATTCCTGTCAACAACTTCTTATCTCCGTTCTTGCATTGCAGCATCATCGTCCCTTTGCCCTTTATCTCCACCTTGGAGCCGTCGCCAAATTTGACCTTGCCCCAAACCTTCTCGTCGAGCTTGTGGAACATGGAGCGGTCTCCCGTCATGTGGTTGCTTGCTCCATTATCCAAGTACCATTGATCCGTGTGATCATGGTTTCTTTCCTTCGTGCGTAGTTTTGGAACTACGTTATCCTCATTCAGTTCCACCATGATCGACTCCTTTTCAACATATGAGGAGAGAAGTACTAGCTCTCCGTCATCTTCTTCTTCGTCTTTGGTAAGGTTCACCTCCTCGTCCTTCTTCTTGCTCTTGCAATCCAAAGCAAAGTGCTCAAACTCGTTACAGTTGAAGCACTTTTTATTGCTGCGGTATCTTATCGCGTAGTGCTCGTATTCGCCACATTCATAGCACTTGACATGTGACAAATCATAGGATCTCTCACCACCTCCTTGCCCAGCATTGTCTCCACGACCACCCCTGCCGCCTCGACCACTCTGGCCACCACGACCACGCCACCTCCCACGGTTGTATGAAGAGCCACGACTATCTCTCTGATCTCCCTTTACTAGCAACGCCTGCTCGTTGTGAGATGCTTGCTCCTTGCGTGATTGAAACCCCTTTAGTAGCTCCTCATGCGCCTTGAGAGATCCGGTGATCTCCTCTATCTTCTTCTTGTCTAGATCGGGGGAGTACATAAGTGTTATAACAAACAGGTATGTACTTCTCCGGAAGCACGCGCAAGTACTTCTTCACCGCCACAGATTCCTCCATCTTGTCGCCAAGAGAGTTCATCTGATTGTACAACGAACTCAGCTTGCCGGCGAACTCGTCCACCGACTGGTTTTCTTCCATCTTCAAATTCTCGAACTCGCTCCGCAAATTCTGGAGCCGCACCTCCTTGACACGATCAACTCCTTCGTGCATCGTCTGAAGCGCCTCCCACGCTTCTCGTGCCGTCTCCTTGCCGATAAGTTGATGCATCATCGCGTCTGGCACCGCCTGGTAGATTAGGGCCAAGGCCGCCTGATCTACCTTGTCGTCCATCTCCTTGTCCTTCCCCTTCGGATCGACTGCGCACCAGACTCCCTGGGCGCGCATATTCGCCTTCATCTTCATTGCCCACACCGGGTAGTTGTCGATCGTCAGGAGAGGGTACTGAAGAGAGATTAGTCCCCCCTGAGCCTTCGCCTTGTCACCCATGCTCTGATACCACTTGTTACGTCACACGCCTGAAGGATCAAGCGAAACGCAAAACGGCAGCTCCTCATCAGCAAAGCCAAGCCTCTCTTTTCTTCACGTGAAAGAACACATGTACGCGCAGGACAACAATGCAGTCTTGGCTTTTTCCTCTCAACGCCTCCCCTGTCTCTCCTTTTATTTCTCACGCCACAACTTCTTACACTTTGCCTTGCTTCCTGATGTTACAAGCCTTGCATGGTTTTATACAGCCCATGCATACCGACTCCTACTCAAGAATGGACTCCAATTCTCACGCGGAAACGGCAACAAAACTCCGACTCGGACAACTACTCCACACAGGACACGAAAACCACTTGTATACGTATTCGTATTCACGGCAAGAACGCGTACGCGTATACGAACTCGGATACGGAAACAAGATTACTATAACAGAAAGCACTATAACTACGATCATGAAAAATACTGTAGCTACGACCATGAAAAATACTGTAGCTACGACCATGAAAAAGTATTGTGGCTACGATTACCTTCAGTGGTCATCGTCCTATCGTGGTCAAAGTCAAAAGTGGTCGATGCCAGATGTGGTTGAAGTCGGGTGTAATCGAAGACTGGCGTAGTCGAAATGCTGTGGTTGAAGTCTAAAGTGATCGATTTAGCGTGGTCGTAAAGCCGTTCGGACCTCCGATGGCACTCGAACACCATTCGATCCTCCTGGGGCAACTCAGTTGTGAGATGCACCTGGATAGCTTCGAAGCTGAATGTCAAATGAAGCAAGGAGAAGAAGACTGAATTGCAACGGGTGAGCAAAAGGCGTTGCACCTTTGATTACCTACAGGCTAGAGCTGCATAGTACAGTGCACTGTCTGTACGTGGGTGCAATCAAGTGCCTTGCATAGTTGCACCCCAATTGGGCGTACTGGCCATGGATCCCTGCAATTCAAGTAAGACAGGTTGCTGAAGAGGACTAAGGACGGCTGCATAATAAAATCCTATCCGTTCTGCACCTGTGCACCTGTACCATCTGCAGGAGATGCCATTTTAGCTACTCTGAAGCTCCATCTAAGCAATGGGCTAGCTCATGGCTGCCTTGAGAGGTGTGGTGCTGGAATGAGTGTCTGTGTGTTGCAGCTGCACAAGCATTTTCACGGTCATGCATACACCAGTAGAGGCGGCTACACCGAGAGAAGCAAAGTGTTGTACATTCTGATGCTGTTCTACAAACATTGAGGCTTGCCCAGGGTAGATGACACTGACCAAAAGAACAGAAAAGGCCCAGCAAATTGCCACGGCCGTCTACATCTGCTGAAGACCGTTACGTTCGCATGGGCTGGGCTGACACAAGAGAGGGCAACGGAGTACCAAACCGGCAAACAATCTTTCTGTGTTGCAGGTAGCTGCTGATTTATCTAATGCAGTGCAATTATGCAAGTGAAGAGGATAGTTGCTTATGCGATGCACTGTGCAAGTGGATACAAATTGAAGCAACCTGAAGTTGCCTGCCGTTGCCGATGGATGGATGGTATCAGTGCGTGTCAATTCAGCTCTAGATCCAGTGTCGCTGTCGTCCGCAAGAATCTACCCAGCCTCTGAACGCTTGGAACATGCATGTTTTGCTAGCTGCTCTAAGATCATATTTAGACCCCATGCATCGGCTCGTAAGATCAGATTTGGACCAGCAGCATGCACACCTGATGATGCGATCTTGCCGAGTATGCTTGCACGCATTAGTGGATCGACCAACTCTGCAACGGCTAACCTTTGACCTGCCTGTGGCTGGTTCGACCCGGCTTATAGGTGGCTTATACTCGTACTATCTACGGTAACTAACTTTTAAATGGTGTATTTTTAGATAGAATTAATAGAAAGATTATAGTAATAAGTGTACTGAGTTCAGTTGTACTGACCAAAATCACATGTTATTATTTTTCTATGTATACTATCTCTAGTAAACAATCAAAATTTAAATATTTAAAACATAAATCATCGGCAAAAAAACACTCGGACCCTTATATGCTTACTTTTCTCCTCTTCTTAATTAATTAGAGCAGCGCACCTGCGGCTTTTCAAAAAAAAAAACGCCACCTCCCTTCCACCATGTCCATCACGTTGTAGCCTAGTATGTTTGCGTGGAATAAGAGGTGGTTTTCCTTTATTCATGACACACAGACCCAGATCTTCTTGACCTACGGCCCGGCTTGAAATTCGAATATGAATTTTGCAGAAATCAGCAGATCTCCTCCAAAGAAAAAAAAAAGGGTGAAATCTCATGTTCCAAATAGGAACATTTGCATGTCTACAGTGGCGGCAGCTGCCCGGGCTCGTCGGCGAACGGACGTTAAGAGCAGTGGAGCTTCTCACCAAGAGTTGTACATATCTCGAAGCATGTAAGTAGATACTCCAAGTTGTAACTCCACCGCAGGAATGGATAGGATCAAAATTGAGGGCGAAACAAAGGACAAGGAGTGCAAAGCCCAGCAAAACGTATGTGATGTTCATATTGGCTACATCCATAGATTTTAGTTACGACTAATAGTTTTTGACTAAAAATAAATAGTAATACCTAAAAAATTACTTTTAGAAGGAGAGGTGAGCAATGGAGAACATAAGAGAGATATGTGCGTGAAACAAGGCTTGAGGAGTGAGATACGTAATGCGTCTATGACCTTTTTCTTTATCTTTGGAGCGAGACATGAGTGACAAGAGTCAGAAAACCGCTTTGAAAACTTGGCTATCTATTTATTACTAAAAGTTGGTGATATAACTTTTAGAATTGCTAAGAAAAAAGGAATATATTAAAAAGTCTCACAAAAAGCAAAATATCTAACTCCTAATTTACTTGAACTCAAGTTACAATGACTCAAATTAAAACAAAAAATTCATATCAAATATAATTCAAACTCAACGGCAAGCACCACTCTACGCAACTCCAAACACTGCCCGACTCCTCGCCGTGCCTCTTCTGTGCGCTGCCCATTTGTTTAGTTAAAGCGTTTTCCATTATGTTGCGATATGTCTGATATTGTTACAGCGACATACTCCGTATATTAAAGATGGGAGATTCTCCGGCTGGGGAGGTGTGCCACGTCAGCGTTTATGCGAAAACCCCCCTGCGATTTGTAAAATCGCGTACAGGTCCTCCATTCTCGCAAACAAGTCCCTGCCAGGTTTTTTTTCGGAAAGCACCCTCCACTTCACCGATAGCACCCTGTGGTTTCCAAAATTACGTATAGGTCCTTGTTTAGTTACATATAGATCCTTGCAGGTCCTCGATTTTTTGCAAAAAACCCCTTTGGTTTTTTCAAAATTACGCATGCGTCCTTGATTTTTTTTAAGAAACTCCCCACGAATTATCATCTCTTTTACTTTGGTCCGCACGGTAGCTAGCGCGGCGTGACGCCGCGCTTACGTAGCTAGTTACTTTTACGTGCCGCAGTCCTCCGCGTTTTGTAGGAGGAAAACTAAGACCATGAGATTTCACAGCTCAATACCTGAATATACTACTTCTGTGCCACTGCCACAAAGTGTTTTTTCAATAATTAATTCTATACCACTTAATAGCGTCCGTTTTTATAAAATACCATTGAAAAATACTTTCTCTATTATATGTCACTGAATTGCACCAAAATTCAATTATATATCACTATCACTAGTTGACCGTTAGGGGAGACCGTTATCTCCTGGAAAAGACCAAAATGCTACTACAAAAACCGAAGACCATAGTTGTCAATTCTGTTCTGGAGGCCATTCTAGTTTTCCTCCTGGAATGGAATGCGTCTGTATCGATCCATTCCAGTGTATCGTTTCGGATTTTAAAAGTTTAATATAATAATATATATTTATTCATAAGTATTCATATATATGTAATTATATGCGTATATAATTTATCTTAAAATCACATTTTAAATACATAACCATATTATGAAAATGAGGGGCAACTTCAATTATGCCTAGTACTAGAATAGATGAAACGACAAATCCTATAAATTCCCAAAATTAAATACAAAATCACAGCCGGTAACAGAATGGCTGGAACAGAATGGACCAGTATTGATTGGTATCAAGGCCGGTACGGGATGGAGAGTCAGCTGCGTCGTATTGCTTGCCGGTACGGAATGTGCCGACCGAACCAGAATGGTATTTACAACTTTGCCAAAGATCCAATTTATTTCAAATAGCAAACAACCTCCTAAAATTATGAAAATTCATAGGAGTGTTGTTCAATATGTCAATGATCTAGAAAATTTTTTCAAGGCACTGTTCAAAGAAAAATTTTAGATTTTAAATTTAAATGCTAATAAAGGCTACTATTTAAGAACAGAGACTAAATGAAGTCTAAAAATTGTGGAAAAATTCTCACATGCTCCATCGAATTTGAGCAGGTACTAAACCAGGTTTGATGATCAACGCTTGTGATTGAGCGATCACTATGTTCTTTACTTGACATAAAGTTCTAGTTCTTATATTTTCACCGAGGAAACTTTCATCCATAATTAAAGAAATGTAGGTTCAACATGATCAAAAACATATGACTTGCCCCTTTGTCCATAGTTCATATTTTTCTGTAGTCTTCAGATTGGACACTGACTTCTTGAATTGCTCTTGTGGCTCTTTTGTTGACCAACTTGTGTGGTCAGAATACTAGCGCAGAAAATAAATGCAATTAAGTTCCCGCTTTGCAAAATACAAGCTGGGAATAAAATACAGATAAATAACCAAAAAGATGTAAAGAAAATAGGTTTGAGGTCAGGGTTTAGGTGGTGTATGGTTTGGCTAATTCGGTTGATCATTGTTGGGACTGGCTAATGGGGCCAAGACAGTCGAAATGGTTATATAGGTGGCACATGGATTTCTGTGAATGGCTGCGGACAAGAACAGTATTGGGTTTGGGTCAGAATATTATCTGGGTGGTTTTGAGTTTTATCAGAGTTTAGAATGGCATAACGGATATGGGAATGGTGTAGACAGGTTCAAGATGATAAAAGTATGTGCATATATATTTTTAGGGTTTTAGTGAATAGTAATGGTTAAAACGGTACTAGACATGGCATTTGAGCTAACTAAAGTTTTGTCAGAGTATACTTAGGCTAAATATAGTTGGGAATGGATTTATGGCTCAAGATGGTTACAACGAGTATATGTATAGGTTTTGACAGATAGTAAAGGTCTGGATCATGTCGGGTTTAGAGTTGGAAGTAGTGTTTTAGTGATTTTGGGTTTTATCGGTTTCTGATATGGGAATACGGAGCTGGACAATGGGTAGACGGGCTCAAAATGATCAAAATAGATGTATATATGTGCTTTTAGGGTTTTGTGAACAGTAACGGGTAGGATTACTATTCATCGCGGGTTTCTACTATTTAAACCGGGTTGGCACTGTTTGAAACGGGTTGAGCAAGCTACAGCGGTGAACAGTAAAAGTGGTAGCCTGGTCTGCTAATTGATTTAGCCTGCTACTGTGTCGCCCAGGTAGAAATAGTGTCATCTTCCTTCTTCTCATGCACACTGTAGCAGCCAATGTAGAGCAAAAAGGCGATAGTGATTGACGCAGCTATGGTGATCGGTGACAAAATCTGATGACATGGTTGGGTTCCTGGAGCTAAGGGGATTCCATTTTGGGGTTCAGCAGTGGCTGGAAAGCAGGCAATCGCCGGCGGCAAGGTGAGATGCTCTTGGGACATTTGAATGGCGCAGGAGGTATGGCTAAGCTAATAGGACGATAGTATTAGTGTTTGGGCATTACTAGCAATAGGGGAGGCTTACGGAAGTGGTGGTTTAAGTCAGGGTTCATCGTGTTGGGTCGCCCATGGTGAGACTCCATGGTCGGGCGGCGGCGCTAGTTGCCAGCGTGGTAGAGAGCTCGGAAGTTAGGTTCATGCTTCGGTGGTGTTCCTGGGAGCATAAGGGTGCTACAGGCAAATGCAATTGAAAAGTAATCGGTTAAATAATAGGAATTGAAAATTGGCTTACTTTGGGGTCTTCCGGTGATCACCGATGGTGTGGGGGTCGTTAGGGCAACTGAGAGTGTGGCAGGGTTTACTGGGCACCGATGTGTCTCAACGGAAGGGCCCATGGTATTAAATAGGGAGAGATGGGTAGTTTGGCTTAGCGCTCTGGTTAAGGCGGCAATGGTGTGTGTTGGAGTCAGGAAGGCATGGGAAGGTGCGGTGCAACTGGCTGAGGGGATTGTTTTTGTGTTTCCTTGGGCTTGACATTGCAGCAGTCAAGGCGTAGGGTGGGTTGTCAGGTCGGCAAGATGGTTACGAAAAGGGGCTGTGAGGCGGTGAGGCGAAGTGGCCATGGCGGAAAGGCCAAATGGTGACTGCGGCAATTAAGAAGGGGTCGGGTGTTAGGGAGTCGTATGCTAGTCTAGCAGAGACGGATGAGGCTAGCATGGTGGTTGGCAGAGAAATCTGGTGGCGGTGAGATGAACCAGGGGAGGCGGCAGCCAATTCCAATTTGAAAACTTCGCCAGCTGTTAAAAGCGGGACTGGCGAAGTGTATGGGCTTTGACAGGGCGGCAAGGGTGTGGCAGCGGCGGGCGAAGTCACGGCAGCGGCGAATAGGCGGCATCCAAGTGGGCGGTGACATTTGCCGGTGTGTGAACCATGTTGTCTCACCATGATGTGCTCAAATGGGTGGTGTGGATGCTGTGGCGGGCAGAAGAGGAGGTTTGAATGGTGGGGATAAATGATGAATTAGGTGGAAAACCAAATGAAACCAAAACTCAAAATAATTCAAATGTGTTTTGAAATTTTGAGATGTTCACTGGTCACCTTGGCCGCGGGCTCCCTCGCGCCCCCAGCCACGAGTCCCCCAGAGCCCTCGTGCCGCCGTCCGATCGTGATCCGACGGCGCAACAGCGCCCGTTGCTCCTTTGCGCCACGATGTGATCGCCCCCGCCAACGTGTGGCCACCAGCGAGCGCGAATGTTCCTTCCTAGTAGCGAACCAAGCCAGCTGCAAAGAATTGAATTGAATTGAACGTACCAACTGGGACTAAGATTAACTAGAAGCAAAGCGTCCCCATTTTTCCCCTACAGTCAACTTCTTAGTTTTGAAATATATTTTCAACATGTAGAAAATGAAATATGTAGATTGGCTGCATGAGTTTCTGGCATTACTAAATTCATTATGAATATATTTTTATAATATAATTTTTTTCATAACAATATATCGTAATGAAAATTAACGGTCAAAACAACACTTTGGAGGCCGTAGAAATGTTCAAAACGACCTATGTTTCAGTGACGGGGTGTAGCAAACTACTACTATTGTTTTAGTACCATAATGTTGACGTGGCAATTGCACGCAAGTTAGGTCCACTTATTCCCTTCGTGTTACGGCTCACTAGTCACTAGTCACTGCTAAGTGATGATGGTTGATGAGTAGTAGTGTGGTTGGTAGCATGTAAGGGTGGCTTTGATGTGTCTAGCTCCTTTTCCTTTCTCATTTGATGAGGGTATGTGTGTGTGTGTTGTAATTGCTTGTAGAGTGCTCAAAAGTTCCTTCTTTTTCTCTTGCTCAAGTCCATAGCCCAAAGGATTCGATCATTCAGCTTTGCAGTTCAAATAATATGTTGTTTTCAGATGATTGGATCATCCATTTGAAAATCGGCACGATAGACCAGGGGTGCAGATATCCTATGTATGCACCGCAACCCGTTCGTGTAAATAATGACGGAGTCAAGATTTCTCTTAGTCTCGGACTTAAAACCAAGGGAGCTATAAGTTTATAACTAACATCAAATACTATCAGCACTGAGATGTAACAAAAGTACAACACAAATATATAATCGAAATAAAATTTAAATTTCATGTTAAACAATATGATAAAATAGATAAAATATAGCAAAAAAATATAACATACCACTAACACGAGGATTCCATCATTCAGCTTTGCAGTTCAAATGATGTGTTGTTTTCAGATGATTGGAACATCCAGTTGAAAATCGACACGATAGACCAGGGGTGCAGATATCCTATTATGCACCGCAACCCGTTCGTGTAAATAGTGACGGAGTCAGGATTTCTCTGAGTCTCGGACCTAAAACTCAGGGGGCTATAAATTTATAACTAACATCAAATACTATCAGCACTGAGATGTAACAAAAGTACAACACAAATATATAATCGAAATAAAATTTAAATTTCATGTTAAACGATATGATAAAATAGATAAAATATAGCAAAAAAATATAACATACCACTAACACGAGGATTCCATCATTCAGCTTTGCAGTTCAAATGATGTGTCGTTTTTAGATGATTGGAACATCCAGTTGAAAATCGACACGATAGACCAGGGGTGCAGATATCCTATGTATGCACCGCAACCCGTTCGTGTAAATAGTGACGGAGTCAGGATTTCTCTGAGTCTCGAACCTAAAACTAAGGGGGCTATAAATTTATAACTAACATCAAATACTATCATCACTGAGATGTAACAAAAGTACAATACAAATATATAATTGAAATAAAATTTAAATTTCATGTTAAACGATATGATAAAATAGATAAAATATAGTAAAAAAATATAACATATCACTAACACGAGGATTCCATCATTCAGCTTTGCAGTTCAAATGATGTGTTGTTTTCAGATGATTGGAACATCCAGTTGAAAATCGACACGATAGACCAGGGGATGCAGATATTCTATGTATGCACCGCAACCCGTCCGTGTAAACTATCGGATTTTCAGGTAAAATGGTCAATGTATTGAGAATGACATGTTTATAGAATCCACATCAAAATCGAATGACCTGAAAGATAGTTAGCTGGCGATGAGAATATTTAGCTTGCTAGTGCACTCGCGAGTGGCTTGGGAGTCCCCATCCAAAACCCTCTATTTTGCACGTCGCTTGAAAGAGGATTACCTCTCATTTCAGTTTTAACTTCTGATTTTTAATTTACTATTACTTTATTTTATCTTTTTCTAGATTTTTGGTTTTGAGGCTTTTTGTTTATTTTTTTTGTATTTCTTCGCACTATCCGTGATAGGCTAATCAGTTTTTTTTATTGTTAAATTTTTAAAATTTAATTGCACCAAATAAATTACTATCAATTATAGTAAAAAATAAACCAACTACAGTAAAAAAAGAAATAAGTTATTACCAAACTAAGCATCATCTAAACTTCTTGCAGGATCATGTACATATAGCTTTATTTTAAAATGGGCTACATATTCTATCATCCTTTATGGCGCACTTATGTGATCGCTCTCCCCGTTTGGGAACAAATCAACATGAAAAATACATGGAAAAAATCTAGATGTGCTTTTAATTTACTCTGACTATATAGCAAATTTTATATTCAAATTCATTCAATGTTAAGGGTGACTAGAATAAGAAAAATCTGGCAAGTGATAAGTCAAAAGAAAAAGGTAAAAAAAAGACTGACAAATGCTTCTATTCACATGGAACCTATATTTCGTTTTCTTCAAACACATTTTGAATTTAAAGTTCAAACTTTAAAGTGTGTTAGAATACTCTATAGACTATATTGTCAATTTTGTTTCGGAATGACACGTCAGTACGATCTAAAAGATAGTTCCTCAATAAAACCGTTTTTCGAGAGGCCAGCGGAGAAAATATTTTGTTTCAAAAGACAGTACCCTCTATTTTGTTTGGCGCTTGAAAGAGGATTAACCTGTTGTACATGTAGCTTTCAAATGCACATTTCGTGTATAGATTAGCGGCGCAGGAATACGGTTCCTACCGTAAAAGCTTCCACACCTACCGTCCCGCTCGTTTAGGCTTCTGTTTTTATCTTTTAACTCTTATTTCTAGTTTTTTATTTCCATTTTTGCTGGTGTTTTATCTTTTATTTTTTTGTATTCCTTTGCATTGTGTGTGATAGGACAATATGTTTTTCTATTTTTAATTTTTAAAATTAAAAAAGCTACCGGAATCTACAATGTAAAAAAGCCTCAAATAGTAAAAAAATCTAAAAGTCACAACTTTAAACCCAAATGAACAAACCCTTAAGGCCTTATTTATAATGGTTTTTGTTTTTAGTTTCTACTTAGAAAAGCCAAAAAGAACACTCCTTCTCGAAGCAACTTCTCCATTTCTCTCGCTTCGGGGATAAGACAGAGGTCATGGGTGTATCATGCACTCTACTCCTCTCGCTCCTATCACGTGCACGTATCTTTTTCTCACTTTTTTTCACCGTTTACCCATCTTTTAAAAGCCAATTTTTTGGCTATTACTATTTATTTTCAATAAAAAATCATCAATAAAAGTAAATACAAATGGCCCTTATTCTCGTATCATACAAAATACTACTAATGAACATACGACCGCAGAGAAAGCATGGCGAAAATTTTTATTTGCATGCACGTACGTCCCCCATAATAAAGATGAAAACCGCAGAAGCTTCCGTGCCGGTGCCCACAACTTCCAGCAAATCCAGATCAAGTATTTGGTTTTTTAACTTGCTGTTACAGCAATTAGGTTTCAAATAATTCTCTTTTAAGATAAATATCCAGATATATTATATCTATAGTAATTAGTTTTTAAATGATATGTCTTTTAAAATAGGTCTATAGGTAGATTACAATGATACTGTATCAAGTTCAATTATACCAACCAAAATCATATATAACTTTTGTCTACATATTGTCTGTTATAAACAGCCAAAATTTAAATATTATAAGCTAAAAGATAAAACTACAGACTAAAAAAACTATTTCATGGATCAAACACCTCGCAGAAAAAGATTGCATTTATAATTTGGCACGGAAGCGGACGGGACACGGATGCTGCTAATAAATTGACTAGAACTATAAAATAATATCAGAAATGCTATGTGCACCAAAAGCAAGTTCGCTCAAAAAAAACATCACAAGTAGTATCGTCACAATTCCGTTCCAAAATCGAAATTATCAGATTTTCGGTACCTATTTTCACCTAATATTCTCCCCTCAACCGTTGTAGGGCCAGTAAGAGGTTTAGTTCATGTCACACTTACGGCAAAATATAGCACACCATACATTTAACTTGAGACGGGAAAATCGGTTGTTATTACAAAGTATCTACAAAATTAAATGGGAATAGCTTTTGTTTACTACAAATTCACATAAGGGAAAAAAATAATATTCCGGTATTTCGATTAATTCAGTTTTCGAGACTTAAAAACCGCACCGAAACCAAATAGCATAAAAATATAATCTGCACCGAATACCATACACAAATAAACCATAATTCTTGATTTCTTTGGTTCAGTTTGTTCCATATTTCAATTTCGATATAAAAATACCCACCTAGGAGTAACAAAGATTAGCATGGCGTCGTCAAGGACTTCTAGCCTCGTAGGAGCGCTATACGAAAAATTAGCAATATAAAAAAAATAGCTAGTGGATGTGGATCGGAGAGGGAGGTGAGGTGGACAGGGAGGTGGTATTGGGATTCGAAGAAGGGGAGAGAGATGGAAATATCTGGGGGGAGGTGACGCAGAAGCAGGGGGGCGTGGGTGGCTGGTGAGGTGGAGCCGTGTGGGGCAGCGAGGAAGAATACGAGGTGGCAGGACGGGTCGGGCGCTTTCACGTGGTCCGCTTCCGCCTCAGCTTCTCCCGCTTGTGGCCCTCGTCGCTCGCTTCCCGGCCACTCCCCCTTCCCAGCCTCACGTTCCCCTCCTCACTCCCCTTGTTTATTCCCCACCACTTGATGTTCCTAGTTTCTTTCACTTCAGTTACTTTTCTTTCTTTCAAAACTATGAACGATATTTTCATGTGGTCTAGGACTGTTTAGATTTTTGTAAAAAAATCGTTTTCCTTTTTTTCTCTCCTACGAAATTCATGTGTTTCATCACGTCTTAAGGTATCGTTCTAAACAGCTTCTATTTTTAGAAGTCAAAAGCTATCTGAAACACGTTAACTTCTTAACGTGGTTTCCCCCCCCCTTTTTCCTCCTTTTCTTTTTCTTTTGCATTATCCACAGAGATATAACAATACTTTTTATATTTTTTTAATTTATTTTTAATTGAATATTCTAGAAAAAATAACAGTCGCTATAGTGTTGTTTTAGTCAAAAGTGATGACACTCTTGAACACGGCCTGAGTTTTTCCATGAATTTTATATATGTTGTGCTGTAAATTTTGTACGCATATAGTCTTTATAACGAAAAAGAAAAAGAGAAGACAGGCAATGTTGTATCTCAAGGTTATTATTGGAGCATGTCCTATGATCAACAATAATACCTCAATTTTGTAGCCTACTTGTTTTGCTCTTGCCTAAAGTACTAGCCGGCTCACACTAGAAGCATGTACAGAGCCCCATGAGCTCGCACATGGGCACCATGAACTACACCGCATCGACCTATGTTCACGGTAGAGGTCCGTATACCTCCGTAGGTGCTTCTGCCGTGCATCGAGATAGCTGAGCAGCACCACCAGCATGTGCCCCTCGTCGGAGGTGTCAAACAGTGAGGTGGAGTCCGACAGGAACGGAACCCACTGGATGAAGGGCTCAGAGTCGTCCCGTGACAGCTCTCTCTCGAGCATATCCTCGCGCCGCTGCGGTAGCTTCGCCATGGTGCTTAAATAGATGCAGAGAAAAATTTAAGTTTAGTAAGCAATGGATGTGTTCGAAATACAAGGCTGCTAAGTCATATGACTTTTTAAGCAAATCAATTTAGATTTTTGGAGCTGAGGTTGAATATGATCCAAAGGGAGATTAGGGTTGGGAAAAAGAAAGCCAAGAAAAGGATAGTTAATAAACCACGGAATGTCCACGTGGAGGCTTGAGCGCCAGTAGCGGGAATGAAGCGCATCCGCAGAGGATCCTCCGTTGGAGGCTCATAAGAATTAGTACAAATCCAAACAACACCAGCCTCACATATGCTCACCATACACAACACAAGAAAAGAACCTCTCCCCTCTCTCTCTCTCTCTCTCTCTCTCTCTACAATCTCTAGTCTCTCTACATATCGAACGAAGAAAAAGAAAAGAAAAAACAAACAAAAAACAATCGAAAAAGAGAGGAGAAAATCTTGTGACGACGAGGCGAGAGATAGCCAAGAAGGAGCCAGGGAGGAGGAGGAGGAGAGCGATCATGGCGGCGGCGGCGGCGGGGGAGGGGAAGAAGAAGGGCGCCGGCGCGTGCGAGCTCTGCGGCGCGGCGGCGCGGGTGTACTGCGGCGCCGACGAGGCCACGCTCTGCTGGGGCTGCGATGCGCAGGTGCACGGCGCCAACTTCCTCGTCGCGCGCCACGCGCGCGCGCTGCTCTGCCGCGGGTGCGCGCAGCCCACGCCTTGGCGCGCCGCGGGGCCGCGACTGGGCCCCACGGCGTCCCTCTGCGAGCGCTGCGTCAGGCGTGGCGGCGGGCACGGCCGCGGCGGCGTGGGCGCCGGAGGTGATGACGAGATGGCCGGCGAGGGCGACGGCCGCGAGGACGAGGACGACGAGGATGTGGTCGTGGAGGACGACGACGAGGAGGAGGGGGAGGGGGAGAACCAGGTCGTGCCGTGGGCGGAGGAAGCGGAGGCCACCCCGCCGCCCGTCGCGAGCTCCACGTCGAGTAGCAGCCGCGAGGTCACCGCCAACGGTGCGAATGACGCCGAGTGCGCAAAGGTGCCGCCTTTACCTCGCTCCCTGTTTCTTGATTTGGTTTCTACGCCATTCTCTGTTCCTAATATCGGAAAGTCGCATCCTTCTCGTCAAATTGGGACGCCTCCCTCACAATTACGGCAGAAAAAATCGATCCTTTCTTGCAATTTCGAAGGAAAAGGTGTTGTTCTTGTTAAAAGTTTGATGCGAACGTTGCGTCTGATGCATATGCCGATGTGCGTCTTTCAGGAGGACGTGCCGTGCTCGACGTCCCAGCCGAGCTTTTGCCGCTACGCGTCGTCAGCACACCATGGAGGCCGGAGCGACGAGGCCACCTCCTCTCGGAACGGCGGTCGCTTCCTCGCCTCCCGACACAGGAAGAGATCGCCTTCGGATTTCCTCAGCTCGGAATCGCGCAGTTCGGGAGCGGCACGCCGGGTAGGAATTGCTCCAATGCGGCCATTGGTCGAAATGAGTAAGTTTGGAAATCCGTTGTTCCGAATCATTCTCTTACATGTTCTATGAACACTTCAGAACTGCGAGTGCCATTGTACAAAAGTGAAAATTTTCTACTTTGAGCAATGGTGCAATAATACATCTTCGCAAGCATGTCGTGAAAGCATCAAATAACAAAAATTGTTAGATTAATATGTGAATAACTAAGTAGCAACGCAAGGGAAGAAGAACTGAATGGGAGGTGAGTGAACTGATGTAGAAGTTTTGAGTGAAAGGTTGATTACAACTTCTAGGTTTACTGTCATGAAGTTTCTACTGGTGAAAAGCGATGGCTACATCATAACGGGATAGCTTTGCTTGTCTTGTCGAGCACTATCATATGATGCTTGGAGTGCTCTGCAACCCCACTAGTGTTGTAGTTGATGGATAGCAAACTAGCTTTTCGATTCTAAAAGCATTACATTTCTACTTTTTCTTCATCTAGTTCGAGTCTAGTGACATGTAGATGGTGGATGAGCCTGTGAGGTGCCAAGTGGCAGCTTTTGTGGAACGACATAAATCCATAGTAGTTTTTGTGTGTGGTTTTTTAACCTTGAAAAGCTTTAGTGTGTAGTTTTTGAACCTTGAACGACATATTTTGTAGTTTTTAAAGGTTGGAAGATTTTTATGCTACCTTTTGGTGAAAAAAAGATTGAGCAACCTAAATCAATGCTCTTTCATTAACAAAGTAGCTGATGATACCCTTTTTGTTATGCAGCTTTTCCTGAGGCAACTTGAAACCATGATGTAGATGCGGATGCTAACTACATTATAAGGTCATTTAGTTTGTATCCAAGCATTGGGGAGATGTGGATCACTAGCAAGATCAAACTTCCACTGAAGCATACATCCTTTCGGTCATCAACGTGCAAACTTGATTTATCGGGCAGCCGTCCCAGAACATGATAGTATTCATAATTGCGACGGCTTGCTGGAGCTTGTATATGTCCCCCAGTACTTTCTTGTGTTTAATTCCTTTCTACTTTTTGTTTGTGGATGAGGCGTATTGGCTAAGAAATGATATAGGTTTTCATTTGCAGTGAGTCTTCCATGGTATCACTGTTTGAATGCTTCCTTTGTGCCTTATGCTTAGTATCTAGCTTGTTCACAGTGTTGGATGAGATTTGGTGAATTATGTGAATGCGTTGGCTGTTCACTGTTGAATATATATAGTACTACTCTCATAGTTAAGGGAACTGGACTAAGAATACTGTATAAATTGGTTGCCAACCTTGCAGAGACTGCGATTTGGACAAATTGCCCTCTGTTACATGGATCTTGAATTCTTCGTAGGCTTTGTGGGCTTAGGATGTGATTCTTGTATGGATGCTTATGCAAGTCAGTGTACTTAAATGGAAAATCCAACTTAATAGGAAAAATGGAGAAGTAACCTCATTTGAAAACTTGCAAAGTTTGAGCTCATCTGATCAGTGAAAGCAACGCACATTTGTGCTAGTTCTCTTTTTCCTCATTGATGGCATCAAATTCTTCAGCCTGATCTTTTGATCCCCAGGTCATTATCAACACCACTCTACCACAACACAGGAAAGGAAAGATGCGTGCGTGATTGCTTTATGCTGTGAAAGTAGCAGAGAACTGAAGCGTCCCATTGGCGTTTAGTACGGGAAACATCATGCATGCCACATGCTGGTGATCTGCCGTTTGCCTGGAGATGATACACTTGCAGGAAGAGTTAATCAGGTTTGGGTCATTAAGATGGATCATGCGAAGGGGAGAGAGCAAAGCCCCTCCTTTGACTCATTTTCATTTTAAAAGACCGTTGTTAAGTTAGTGCAGAAGACACTTCATCATAGCAGCAAGTTGTACCATCCTAAAGATATGTCCAAAGGTGATCCTGATGCCCATCTCTTAAGTGAGTGACAGAATTCCTGGCCATGTTTCAGAAACAACAGTGATGCCTACGAATTCTACCTATATTTCTTTGTTCCGAGAGACTTCATGCGAGCTCTTCGGGGGCATTTGATAAAAATAAGGATTCACTTTCAAACCGTCTAAGCAGGACGGTTTGCTTGATCATGTGGTGGTTAGAATGAGCAGTCCTCGCGTAAGGACGGTACTCGCGAAAATGGGTTTCCTTTTCATGTGCCCTGTTCATCAGTTGTCATGGCATAGTTGCCAACCGTTGGGAGGACGCATTGAAGGGGTTGGGAAGAAGAGAGCTGGATGCACCATGGCCATGGAATGGAGAGGAGGGAATCATTGTCACAAACACCTTGCTGGTAGGAAGGATAGTAGTTCTGGCTAGGGGAAGTGGTCCATGATAAGCGACAGCATCACTCACCGATCTGAAAAGATCCTTGCAGAAGGAAACAAGCGAAGATAGGCCACTAGATATACACGACACACTTTGTTCCTCTCTGAAATAAAGGTACCTGCATGACAGAGTTGCTTCCCCCCTCCAACCTAGGAGGCCACAAAAGAACTCTGCTTTGTTGTTCAAGTAAGGGGGAAAAAGAGGCATGCTTATTATTGTAGGTGTTGCTTGCTTGTTTCCTTTCGTGCCGGGCCCTGCTCTGAAGGATGGAAAGCCCTGTCTTTCGGCCTTTTTTTGTGTTATTTTTACTATAGCGACAGTTAGTTTTTTATAAGTAAAAAAATAGTAAAAATTTCATAAAATTGAAAAACACTGCTAATTTTGAAGACAATATAAAGAAAAAGAAAAAAAAGAAAACAATCGAATTTTAAAAACCAAAAGGTTGAACCGGTTTCTCCTTTGTTTGAAGGCTTGAAGCTATGCCTAGGTGCGACCATGAAAACTTCCTGGTGGCCGGTCCAATAATCGGTGGACAGGGCAGAGCCAGAGGAAAAAAAAAAGGCCTAGGCAAGTGACAGTCCATTGCCCCAGCCACCACGCCTCTTAACTGTAGTACGACAGCCCAGCAGAAGACACGACTTCCATCGTGTCTAGCGACGGCAGGGTTTCACTAGAGCTCCACGTCTCGACGCCGACAATGGTGCCAACGCAGCAACGCTGCCAGAGGGCTAGCTCCGCCCTTGTAGGTGGATGTAGATTTTGGACCTCTTAGACTCTGCTCGTTTCGGTTTCAACTTTTAACTTCTGATTTATTTTTTACTATTTATAAATTTTGTCTTTTTTTTTCTGAACTTTTGGTTTTTTTTAGTTTTTTTGCGAGTAATTTTTCCCGTATTCGTTTGTGTTGTTCGTGATGAACTAGTATATTTTTTCTATTTTTAATTTTTCTTAAATTTAATTATGACAAATAAGTCACCTTCAGCTACAGTAAAATTTCAGCCGCTACAGTGCAATTTCAGCCATAAATCACAACTTTTCAGTCTACCCGAGCGGGGCCTAATAAGGTGGTGGGAGCCCTCTAAATAAGGCTATATCTTATTCTACCCTACTCTATAATACACCAAAATTTTCTTTACTAAATCCACCCCCTCAATTACCCCCACAGTCATGCCTAATCTAAGTCCACCCAGATTTGTGTACCAAGTAATCCAACTTCATACAAATGAATGGCCTAGATCTCTTCTCAAAACTTATTCTCTTACTCATTGAAGATCCTAAGGCCAAAATCATTTGGATCATGCACATCATTCAACCTCTCCTCACCCTGATACCCTTCTCCGCCCGAGACGCTGCTTCGCCCCCCCCCCCCCGCGGCACCGCGCCCCATCTCGCAGTCCTCCCGCTCCGCCCTCGCTCCTCCTCCGCGCCGCCGCCGCCTCCTCTTCCTCCCCACCGCCGCCTCCCCCGCTCCTCTCCGCCGCCGCCGCCTCCTCCCCCCACCCCCTGCGCCACCGCCGCCTCCTCCTCCCCACCCCACCCCGCGCCGCCGTCTTCTCCTCCCCACACCACCCCGCGCCGCCTCCTCCTCTACCCCCCACCCCTCCGCTCCGCCGCCGCCGCCTCCTCCCCCCACCCCGCGCCGCCGCCGCCTCCTCCTCCTCCCCACCCCACCCACCGCCGCCTCCCCCGCTCCTCTCCGCCGCGGCCGCCTCCTCCCCCCACCCCCTGCGCCACCGCCGCCTCCTCCTCCCCACCCCACCCCGCGCCGCCGTCTTCTCCTCCCCACACCACCCCGCGCCGCCGCCTCCTCCTCCCCCCACCCCTCCGCTCCGCCGCCGCCTCCTCCTCCCCCCACCCCGCGCCGCCGCCGCCTCTTCCTCCTCCCCACCCCACCCCACGCCGCCGTCTCCCCCCCCCCCCCCCGCGCTCCCGTCGCCTCCTCCTCCCCCCACTCCGCCGCTCCGCCTCCTCCTTCCCCCACTCCTCTGCTCCGCCGCCTCCTCCCCGCGCCCACGCACACGCCCCCGACTCTGCCTCCACCCCGCGATACCCGTCTCTGTGGCGCATACAGCATACTCGCACCGTCAACCCTAGCCGCCCCACCGCCCGATTCCGCCGGTCCAGCCGCCAGCTCTGCGGCCACGCACCCACGCCCTCCGCCCTCTGCCAGTCCGCGGCTTGAAGCAGGAAGAGGCTGGAATTGAAGCCGGCCTGAGGCAAGCGGGGCGCAGCCTTGCTGGCCGCGAGGTGGTGGGTCGGCTGGCCCAACGTGGTGGCGCAACGCGGGGCAGCCGGGGAAGGCGGTGGACCAAGGCGGCGTGAGCATGCAAGGATGGAGGCAGCAGTGGAAAGGACGGGGAGGGCAGAAGCGGTGGCGGCGGCGGCGGGGAAACCCTAGCCTGATACAGCTTGATCTGAGCATCTTTCCTTAATTTTGCAGGTTTACTACTATTATCCATTGTCTGCTCTTTCTGATCCAGCCAAACTCTTCAACGATCTCAGATGGAATATCAGTAGACCCCAGGGATTTGAGGCTGTCATGCGTGTCAGGTGCAGTCAGGTGAGCATATGTCCAATCCTTTCCCCCCTTCATACCATAATCTGATAGTAACTTAAATTTTCTTCTTTTTTGAATGCGTGTTAGGGGCTTCAAATTCAAGACTATTCTGGCAACTTCTGCAAGCGTGTTCCTACTGATATTGGGTGCCCTGCGGTCAGTAACTATGATTACTGCCCAATCTAATTTGGTTTCAGACTTCCTATGTTGCTTGCGTATTTCTAATTGTGAACACATGTGATGCACGTGTACATGAACAATAGATAACTTTGTTATGTTGCATTCAATGTTGCTCTCTGTTAGTGGTAGAAAATGCACCTTGGCCTCAAACAATCGGCTGGTAATATTATAGAGTAATGCTGAATCCATGCATATCATGGTACGGTCTTGGCACATGCAAGATGTCAATGCTTGTGTTTACGGGAATCATGTCTAGAATTGGTCAGTGCTGGTTTTTAATGGACAAGTAGTTTATAAGTCTGAAGACGGGAATGTTATCCTAGAATGTTGCCTGTGGAAAGGGCTTATTTTGAAGTAAGTGCTGTTTGGCGCTGCTGTAGCCGTAATTAGTTTGACCGTAATAGTCAGTTTTGGATGAGGCCGGTATATCTCGCTAACAACTGTAGGGATGGAAACACTGGTAGGTTTTTGGTGTGCAGGCCAAGTGATTAGTGAATTACCATTGAGAGTATGGGACCAGGGTTTGGATTTTAAAAAATTGCTATTACAATGTGGTTTTGAACTTTTGATAGAGGGTGTGTAGGTGGGAGATTTAGCATTTGATATCCTGCCACAGGGCATAGAAGACTATTTACTTTTACTTGCTGTTTGACCCCATGAACAATGGAAAGTATAATTTAGCTGTGATTACAAGTTTAAATAGGAGCTTAGCTAACCTTCCGGTTGTTTCCGGTAACTTTTTATCCTTTTTACTCCAGCAAGGATTTTTTTTTCGAACACGCAGGATATTCCAGCAAGGATTATGAGATATATCCTCTTTTACCTGTTCATAGGACATGATGTGTAAACATTGGAGTTTCACTTGGAATTTTCTTTCTAATATATGTCAATATATTGATTCATGTATTAACTGAGAGAGTTGAAGACTCTTTTTTTTTGCCTATTCTATCGTTCTTTGGCCATGGAGGTTATTACATCAGTATGGTCTTTAGTACAAATTTGGGAGTGTAGTTTGAATATTTAAGAAGGATAACTTTAGCCCTTTTGATTGCTGGGGGCATGGAGTTATGGGGGTTACTTGGTTGGACTATACTTGTGAGCTTTAGTTTGTTATTTTTGTTAAGTGGTTGAGATATTATGAATTTATGATAACATGAATTGAAGGGTCCAACTCATCTCTTTTTGTTCTGTTTTCTAATTTTGTTCATAAGGCTGCAATGCCGAACTGCTTCTTAGTTAAAATTAGGAGCGTAAATGGTCTTATCATGGAAAATTGTCACCTATGCAAGTATTATTTTGTTCTGCACATTTTATGAATCACTGCAATGATCAGCATGGTCAGTGGGCCTCCTTGTTTGAGTATCCTTTCATAAATAATAAAACAAACTGGTTGGCAATACAGAGGCAGCTGTCACTCTTGGAGAGACAACAAACCAGTCTCATGAACATGCTGCAAGTTAGTTCTGTTCATGTTTATTCCTGTGAAAAGAATGTTCTCAAGTTTGATTTGCTATTGTATTGCTAAGAAAAGAATCATAAAATATGACACTTGTTGACTTCCAGATTGACTTCCTTTCTGTGGATTTGGGTACTCTGAAGGAAGTAGTTTTTTAGTGTCCACATTCCTAATTCAAATGTGCAATTAGTTTACTAGGTTTCGGAGTTACTTAGTTTCATCTTGAGTGTTTGGATCCCTTTTGTGGAGTTTGATAATTTAAGTGGTAGCGCAGAGTTATCCTCCTAACAGTCTATGCCGAACAATGTAGTACATACATTTCTTAAAGTCAGCTTATTTAGGATAAAATCACATTGGTTCATCACTTATTTGCTTCCAGATGGACGGGCAGTAAATTACGCTTTCACTGTTACATGTGAAATCGGACCAAAACAAAGCCAGTGTGTTTCAGGATTTGTTTACATTCAGATTTCTATATTCAATTGCTGTCTGGAAACACTATATTGCGATTATGCTGACACCTGGGTTCATGCCATGTTATATCCAGTAAATCTGTTGTGCTTAATTTGCTTATCTGGTGGTCTTGTAAAATTATCCTTAATTCGCCTCTGTAAAAAGACATAGCTCCGGTTGTCATTTATATTTCAATTCATTGTACTTGCTGAAGGTCAGCTAAGGGATTCTCATTTTATTTCTGATTTATTAAACAGAACCAAATGCTGGTAACGGTCTTGATTTGGAGAAGTATTCCTGGACACAGCAGTTGCCAGAGGTTACCATCACTGTTCCTGTTCCTCAGGGAACAAAATCAAGGTTTGTTGTCTGCGAGATTAAGAAGGACCGTCTGAAGGTTGGATTGAAGGGGCAGCCTCCCATCATTGATGTAAGTAGCAACAACTGTAAAGCGATTCATTACCTCCTTTTGCATGATTCAGAATCTGTTTATATGATTTCTGAACTGTTGATTTTGATATGTTGTTATTTTACAACCGTAGCCGCAAAATCCATCCTACGTGGCCAATAGAACAGATTAGCTATTGTTATTGATGCAGTTTTCATAAGAACAAGCAGTTTTTACTACTGCGGTGCGATGCGATACCATCAATGTTAAAACTGTTAAGGCGTAAATATATTGTATTGCCTAATATCTTATGTAGTTTTGATATCAACCGAAGTAAGTCTCACTTAAAAGAATTTTCTCCCTGTTGCAGTGTGGCCTTTCCATTAAGGAATATTTTTCTAAGTTGCCAACACCAAGGATCATGCTTCCTAATCTATGCATGCAAGAGATATTTCTTAAATCTTTTTTATTTTCCATTCAAGACCTTCCTTTCCTTTGCAGCAACCTTTGAGGAATTTTACCACCGGTACACATTTTTCTGGCAGAAATATGTAAACGATTTAGTGTTAGTCGATTTAGCATGCTTTTACATGTTTGAACAGGTACCATTTAACGGCACAACACATGTGGAGTTCTAAAACTCTTTTCATGACTGCTAATAGCCTAATAATCTTATTGTGATGATGCCACCTCCTAGAGTTCTGAAATTATGCCTACTTCTATATGTAAAAAAAGGGTAAACATGGTACTTTTTATGAGTCTTCTCTCACAATTTGATTTGCTTTCCTGCTTTGCCATTATAGTTTTATGTTGGCTAAATTGAAATGATTAACTGCAAATACTTGAGGATTTTGGTAATGTCGTTCAAACTTCTATCCTTGTTTGATTTGCTAGGGTAGCATTTTTTTCAAGGATCAGTTGTGGAACCCCACTTCATGAACCTAAGCTGAAATATGATGTGCTACATATGTATTTGCACAAATTAACATGAATTATGAATTAACATGAACCCATTTTTCCTCAATGATTGCCTGGATGAGTGACCTAAGCCACATGAAGACAAGGCTGAAAAAAAAGATGTAGAATTGACCCATTCGGTTATATAATTGGGAGAGGAATCCCCTGTTTTCTGTGCTTGAGTAATACATATCTGCATGAATTTTCACATGTGTTCATACATTGTGGCCGTCACGGTGGTTGGCTGACGTTACTATTGTTGTTTTTTCTTGGCTGACGTTACTATTGTTGATTAATTTTTAATATGTTATGTGTTTTTATCAAATGAATGAATCGATGCCATTTTGAAACAGAATTACCTGTTTCTTATTATGATAGCAATTGTGGATTGATGCGGTCTCAATCTCTGTTTAAGATGGAACTCTGGGCATCCATCTTAGTAGCATTTCACAGTATCATCTTGGCACTTGGCAATGGGGATATTTAAACCGGTACAGTTCCAAACATGTGGTTAATACATAGTTAAAAAGTGAATATGCTGGTCCATATTATTCATAGGTTGAGAGTATCAGTTGAACTATAGCCCTACTGTTCAACGGGAGCGTTTAGTCGTCGCTTCAAGCTCTCATTTGTTCATCTGCATGACTGTGAGGTAAGTGTGGTCCAGTGAACTGTGCATTTTTCTTGCCCATTTGCTTTTCCGGTATTGGGCAGTTTGTCCCGAGTATAAGGTCACTATTCATGAATTATGCAATTGGCATCATTATTGATCTGATACGAAGTAAATAATGCATCCAATTCCAAATTTTCCAACAGAGATGAGGGGTCCTATGTGGTTCTAGCAAAATGGGCTTCAGGACAAGTATTGTGAGTATTGTATTGCCTTCTGTTTGTTTCCTGTGTTTGCCATGTTGCCATGCTAAAGATGGTAAATCTATACCTTTTAGTGGCCAAAAATACTGAAACTCTACTAGGTACTAAGATCATATTTGGCTGTTGAGACAATACTCTAAAATCGTTATGATGATTGACAAAGCCTTGTCGATTTGAATGTATGGTGTTAAATGATTACATCCTGAGCTGTAAATTCATTTCAAATGTAAAAGTAAAGTTGTTTCAATCATCCAATGGATAGTTCATTACTGTGTTTCATATTTCTTTTATGTGACAAAAATATTTGGTTATACAATATATGAGACGTGAATCTTAATGAATCTGATTGTTCGTTTTATTTTTTACAAATTTTATCTTGTTTTGTATTTTATCGTAGCGTTAGCACGGGCACACTACTAGTTATATAGAAAGTTATCTATCATCTGACCCTCGAGCCCCCTGAAATACGATTCATCTATCCAAAATCATTCGATGGTCGACGTCGATGATGGTTTGCACGATACTAAGGGCCTGTTTGGGACTGTTCCGCTCCAAGTTTTTCAACTCCGCTCCTAACTTCGCTAATCAAACAGGTCTAACTTCAAAAACTCCGCTCCAAGAAAAAGATGGAGTTAGAGGCCAACTCCACGTTTTTATGGAGCTCCTCAAGGGGTACTCCACAAACAAAGGTTTCCAAACATCATTCAGGGGCACATTGGACCTTTCTCAGGGAAACATCACATTCCTAGAGCTGGAGCTAGCTGCGTGCCAAACAGGACCACCTGCTCCAAGAACTCCACAGTGGAGCTGCTCCATGGTGGAGTTGGTGGAGCAGAGCTGGAAAAATTGGAGCAGAGCAGTCTCAAACAGGCTCTAAACACGAGTTATTTTCTGTGAGGAATAAACATGAGTTTGAGAGATGTGGTGTCCATCGTAGAGGCATCCATAGTGGTTCACTTGTGATGTTAGTTCTTAGACAGCAACGAAGGCGGCTTACCCCCAACTTGTAAATAAGGCACAATTAATGGGGGATGAAAGAATGGATTTTTTACTTCGCGATGAAGGAACACAAACGGCGTGACACTAACCTGTTCATATTAGTTTTTAGTTTTAATTTATAAATAGTAATAATCTATAGAGAAATTTACAGACAGACACCTGTGTGTGATTTTAGCCGATATAAATGAAGTACTATAGTGTATACTACAATCGACTAGTAGATCTTGTCTTAAAAAGATACTCAATTTGAAAACTAAATACTATAAAAAAAATTATTTAATGTAGAAAGTTAGCTTAGCAGACGAGGGGAAAAGGCCCAATTACATAGTGCTTAGGCTATCTAGGCACGTATTCGAATATGTTCGAATATTTAGCTCGACCCTAGTTTGGCCTGACCAGATCAATACAAATATGTTAGGGAATTAGCCCTAGGGCCGAGTTAGGTCTAACTGATTGGGCCATGCCAACCAGACCTGCTCTTCCTCCGGCTAACTCTAAATTTAGTACATGTTGCGTTATATGCTTCCTTAAAAAAAACTATGGATGAATTTTTTTAGACTGATGATTTATAACTTATGGCTTAAATATTTAAATTTTAGCTGCTCGTGAGGGGTAGTACCCATAGAAAATAGTCGCATGTGAATTTGGTCGGTATAGTTGAACTCAGTACACTTTTTACTATAATCTTCCTATTGACACTGTTTTAAAAAATACACCGTTTAAAAGATAGTTATTGTAGATAGTAGAAGCATAAGCTAACAAAAAGCCATTTTGATCCCACCCTATATGTATGTATCCTTCTATGTCCTGTTCTTCTTGTGCTTTCACTTTTTGTCTTTTGATTTGTTTGAAAGTTGAAATAAATGATACGGTTTTTTTGAAACGGATTTTCAAATAGCTTTTTGAGTTTAAAATCATATATGCTATTTAAAAAAAATATAGGCAAAAGATATCAATCATAACCAAAAGCTATCAATGATAACCTAAAAGAACATACCCTATTCTATACTACTTACTCGGAGAAAAAAAAGATAAAATTTATACTACTACCGGTGGTAAACGCGCACACGCACATTAAAAAAAATGAGCGAAAGATACGATCCTATGAGCCATGAGTTGTAAACCACCTTTAGATTAAAAAAACACAGAGAAGATGTCAACTCCTACCTAGGATGATCGGTTAGGCTTTAGCTTTTAGCTTCCGACTTATTTTTTACTATTCATAAATTTCGTCTTTTTCTGAACTTTTGGCTTTTTGTTGAGCTTTTTTGCCGGTTCTTTTTTCCCGTATTTGTTTGTATTATATGTAATGGGCTAACATTTTTTTATATTTTTTAATTTTTTAAATTTAATTATGCGAAATAAGACTCTGTTAGCTACAGTGCTTTGCAGCCATAAGCCACCAAAAATAAGCTCAAATGATCACCACCTAACTGGCGATGCACCGGATACGCCCTCATGTAATCCTTTAAAATTACTAAATTAACTAAGATGTTCTACACTACTATCCCTTAAAATAGGTAAATTTATCCCTCAACCGTCGAGTCTACTTCACTTAAAATGGAAGAAAAGGCCCCTTAACACAAAAATGCGGCAAGCTAACACAAAAGAGGCTACCATGTGTTTTTAAAAAATGTTGAAATGCACCGATAATTTGCTAAAAAATCATTAGACGAGACAGCTAACCATATATGATCATGATAATTTGCTAAAAAAATCATTAGACGAGACAGCTAACCATATATGATCATTCAGCCATTTTGGAGTAACACGTAGTTATTTGCGTGATTGCGTGAAAATATGATCCACAACGACAGATATAAAATAATATGGAAAACACAAAAAAAATCCTCTAAGGAAACAAATTATTAGGGGCACTCAGTTTGATGATGGCTTATGCCTTTTTTCGCTATAACTGGTTTATTTATTTTCGTAGTTAATGGTGGCTTATTTAGCATAATTAATTTTTTTAAAAAAAGTAAACAAAAATAAAGAAAACAGATTAGCTCATCACGAACAATACAAAAAAAATATGAGAAAAAAGACAATAAAAACTAAAAAATCAGAAAAAACAAAATTAAAAAATAGTGAATCAAAAATTAGAAATTAAAGTTGAAATTAGCGGAGCCTAGAAACAAGTGCGATTTTTACACATGTACATGGGCGTCCCCGCACCTCCTTTACCATTGGATTCGCTCTGAAATTCGTGCCTCTCCCTCCTCCTTTCTCCCTTCACTGCCAACCCCAAGCCGTGCCATCATGGTGCACGGAGCTGCCCCGCCCAGAGACCACGGGCTGCTGGAGCCCTGTAGCTGACATTTTACCCCCGCATCGCCGCCGATAGCCTTGCCGGAGCAGTTAGAGGACGGGAGAAAGAGAGGGGCACATGCTCGAATCCTGAAGCTATTCAACGGCTCCGCTTGTACATGGACGGTTTTGATTTTTCAAAAATAAAACTAGGAAGAAATACTCAAAATTCAAAAACGAAGAAGGAAAATAAAACAGAAAGTCAACGCTGAACGACGGGAGACGAGGTGAGCCAGACAGACGGGGGCGCGTCGCGCGAGTGCGGATGGAAGTGGCTGCCCCTCCTCCTCCCTCTCCCTCGCCATCCTCCTCCTCCTCCTCCCATTAATAATCCGAAACACGCACCTACCAAATCCCAGTTCTTGGGGCTCGGAGGCCGCACAAGCGCCAAGCCAAGCTTCTTTCCCAAATCTTGGGATCCCAGGTAACCATCCGTGGCGCCGGTTCAGTTTCTTTTAAATTAATCTTACCAGGGCATCTTGATTGGAGAGTTCGTACATCCTGGGCACCTTGGTACTGGGAAATTGATCTTGGTAGCCATTTCACGATGATGTAGCAGCGATACACACCCGTTCTTGATTTTTGAAAACTCTGCTTTTTAGGTCTGGCTGCGTCGATTACATCGGTCCAACAAGTTGGAATCTAGCTTTGGCTTCTTCCTTTTGCGTAGGTTGAATTAAAAGCCTGTGTCTTTTTGGTCTTTGTCGATCGAATGGAAACTATCGTGGGATACTTTAACAACATTTCGTACCTCGTTTAATGGATTGCTTGTTATCTGCAAAACTGTGACAAGATGCTGGCATACATTGCTGCACCATATTTAAAATTAGGAAAAAGTCCATATAACATCCCAAACCGTGACAAGATGCTGGCATACATTTGTGCACCATATTTAAAATCAGGGGAAAGTCCCTAAAGCATCTCGAACTTTTCTAGAAAGTCCATTTTGAACTATAAAACTAGATATTTGACCCCTAATTTTGCAATCCAGTTCAAATAATACTCTGACGCCTTTTTCGGGCATGATGAATGAGTGGTTTTACCACGTAGGATGACACGCTGCCTAAGTTTAGATGAATGACATGTGATGTCTACAATGCCTTCTCTCCCAAATCAAAACAAAGAGGGAGGGAACTATAGGAGGCGATGGCTATGGAAGCTCTTGTAGGTTCCATATGTTATTGACCCAATTTGACCAGCGTATCATCTTATGTGGCAATACCGCTCATTCATCGCGCCAGGCGGGCAATACTACTATGCGAAAGCCAGTCAGGGTATTATTTAAATTAGATTGCAATGTTTATATTGTCAAATGTCTGGTTTCATAGTTTGGGGTGTTGGATGGATTTTAAACAAAGTTTAGGGTGTTATATGAACTTATTCCTTAAAATTATAATACTTTTTTAGGAAGAATTTTCTAAGGCTAGAATCATGGCACTCACAAATCACAATTATGGTTATTGCAAGGCCGCACGCTAGACTAAACGCAAATTGCTTTTTCATTCTTGGCTTCTTATAAATTTGATGTTCCTAAAAATTAGTCACAATTTTTGTAGGTCGATATGTTGGATTTGTTGTTTGTGCTTGATGCTAAAATATCAGGAATATTTATAATGCTGGCATTATGTTTTGGTCAGCTAAACCACTAAAAACGCCCAAATCATTCTTGCAGGATGGAAGGGGACATAGATACCACGGTTGGTTCTTGTTCTAAGCCATGCGGGCCATTGGAGGAGTACCACATCCCAGATTACATTCTGAAGACAGATGCCCCACAAGTGATTGTTGATCATGCTCCACGCTGTCCTGTAGTAGTGTTCATCAACTCTAGATCTGGCGGTCAACTCGGAAGTAGTTTGATCAAAACATACCGTGAACTTCTAAATGAAGCACAGGTACCTTTTCCACATCTTTGGAAAAGCTAGAAGCATTTTGAATCTAGAATTGTTGTCATCGCTGCTCAGTTCCTTTTCAGGTTTTTGATCTCTCAGAAGAGGCTCCGGATAAGGTTCTGCACCGTTTATATGCCAACCTTGAAAGGCTCAAGACTGAAGGAGACATTCTGGCTGTTCAAATTTGGAGGACTCTGAGACTAATTGTGAGTGATAGCACTTTCAGGTTATATTATACAAAGGAAGATGTCTCTTTTGGCTTGCCATTTTCATTTTCTTGACTGAAGAGATTTCAATTAGGTTGCAGGTGGCGATGGTACAGCAAGCTGGCTGCTTGGGGTAGTCAGTGATCTTAAGCTTGCCCACCCACCTCCAGTTGCTACTGTGCCTCTGGGAACTGGAAACAACCTTCCCTTTTCGTTCGGATGGGTATGTGGTCACAATTATCATGTACTTGGAGCATCTAAAACAGATCTGTTCATGTTTCTGTGCGCCTCAAGTTTTGCACCAAAGAGACATTCTCAAAAATGATCTATCTTTCTTCACATCCATGATGAAATGTAGCAGAAGAGAGGTGATTCAACTAGGGTCCATGCTGATGCACGAAGTAGTACTCTGCATAGGATCAAGTTTTTGAGTTTTATTTTTATTTTTATTTTGTCTAAGCTATGGTGGATGTAGAAGATTTTTGAAATTTGATGTAATCTTTGGTTGTAGTGTCTTGTATGCATGTGCAATCTTTCTTACTGACTTGGCTCTTGCCTGAACTTTAGCTTGTCCTGATTAGGACCTTGTATATTCTTGCTTCTGCATGTAAGAAGTATTAGAATTTATACTGAATGCTACATTGCAGGGAAAGAAGAATCCTAGTACAGACCAAGAGGCTGTAAAATCGTTCCTTGGGCTAGTGAAGCACGCAAGAGAGATTAAAATTGATAGGTGCCACCCGAAACATTAAGTTTATTGTTATCTTTATTCTGTTCATGTAATGCTTGTCCTAAGGGTGAAAATGCTGGTTAGCATTTGTAACATTTGCAACAATAATGTAGTATGCTCCAATGTTCATTTTCTTTGCTGTCGTGCTTCTATCTAAGACGCGAACGTGAAGCTATTCCATGTTTCTTAAGTTGTTGAATGATCATCTTTGTCTCTGTATGTCTCTATATTTCAAACATACACAACAGAGAGTTGAATTTAATGTGCACTTCAATGTTACAGTTGGCATATCATTTTAAGGATGCGAGCTCCAAAGGAAGGTCCATGTGATCCTATTGCTCCCTTAGAGTTGCCTCATTCATTACATGCATTTCACCGTGTGTCAAGTGGTGATTCCCTTAATGTGGTAAGACTGTCTTTCTGTCTCTACTTTTCTTATAGTATTATGTTCATGTTGAAGAAGATTACTTGATCATTCTTCCTTGTTTCCTTCAGGAAGGTTACCACACATTCCGCGGAGGATTTTGGAATTACTTTAGTATGGGTAAGGCTCTCTGTTTATCTTCTAAACTATTGCAGTTATGGGCCACGTTCAACTGTCTAGTTTTTAGTTTTATCATGAAACTTGATGCCGTGTGCTAGTTCGTGCTATGAAGGATACATATTATGTGTAACTATTATGGATCTTGTAGCCATTAATGCCATAGCTGATTATCATTTCCCATTCTACAAACATCCCAAGATTTTTCAGTGAATCCTTGAGCATATGCTGATTCAACAGTCCAGAAAGTCGAACATGATAATCATGACTTCACATGTTGCAGGGATGGATGCAGAAGTGTCTTATGCATTTCATTCTGAAAGGAAGAGAAATCCAGAGAAATTCAAAAACCAGCTGACAAATCAGGTATCTTTCCCATTTTTGTGGTATTTTTGGAAACAATTTCTTTCATATCTTTTCTCTCTATTGATTGGACAAATGGCCAGCTATTCCTGTTCAAGTTATGCTGAACCTTGTGAATTGACAATGCATATCATCTATACAGGGTACATATGCTAAGCTTGGGCTTAAACAAGGATGGTTTTTTGCTTCTCTAAGTCACCCATCTTCAAGGTAGTTTGTTGATTTAGCATAAGTTCATAACATCTTTTAAAGCACCGATATACCTGTTATATTGAATGTGTTGTTTTGATGTTTACAGTCAAGGTGCCTTACTGCCTTTGCCCTTTGGACCTTATCATGTTTACTGGTACATTTGAAATTAGACCACAGAACTAGAAATCGCCAATAGCCTGGGAGAGGGAAGGGGAGGGAGTCTATTTTACAAGGCCGCATCTCAGGACCATTTTTTAATTTCCTGTGTGCTCTATAAAACTACACTAGTTAATTCGGTTGTGTTTTCCATTGCTCCAAATCACAACCAACCTTTGCAGTTTAGATTCACAATCTGGGAGGTCAAACTCCAGCTTATTCTTGACATTGTTAATTGTAAAAGGATATAAACTATTTCCGTTCATATTTTCCTGTGTGTTTCCTTTTTCTACTTTTGTCGATAAGCTAGAACCCTTCATTTCCAGGAATATTGCTCAACTTGCAAAGGTGAAGATCATGAAAAGAGCTGGTAGCCGCTGGGAAGAACTTCGCATTCATCACAGGTAAACTTCGATGCATTTTAATTTCTGTACATTACGGTTTTTCTCTTGTATACTGTAATTTAATCCTAGAGGCTACCTTATAAAATAGTCCCTTCTACCTATACCATGACAACATTTCTGTAATGCTCTTGGGTAGCAGATGGAATTGTAATCTGTGCTGCTCTGCATCTTGCAGCATTCGATCAATTGTCTGTCTCAACCTGCCTAGTTTTTCTGGAGGCTTGAATCCGTGGGGCACACCTGGCACGAGGAAAGTAGAAGAAGTGAGTTTCCATGCCCCCATTAAACGATGTCTGAACTGCTTGTTGCTGTGATTCGCATATTGTTTGTGGCAATGCACAGAGGGACTTGACGGCGCCTTACGTTGATGATGGCCTTCTTGAGGTGGTCGGGTTCCGCGATGCCTGGCACGGGCTGGTCTTGCTGGCCCCCAACGGGCATGGCACTCGCCTTGCGCAGGTATGAACTGCTTCTCTTCCTCATCGTAGCCATTTGGCAGTCGTTGCATGATTCCATCGTCGTGTTTGTTCCCTCCCTGCAATCTCATGTTGACGTCCTGCCAACCTAGGCCCATAGAATCCGTTTTGAGTTCCACAAAGGGGCGGCGGACCACACGTTCATGAGGGTCGACGGGGAGCCGTGGAAGCAGCCCCTCCCGAAGGACGACGACACGGTGGTCGTGGAGATCTCCCACCTCGGCCAGGTGACCATGCTGGCGAACGAGCCCTGCAAGTCGAAGAGCGTGAACGACCCATCGTCGTCTCAGGCTCACGACGGCCACAACGACGACGAAGACGACGACAAGGACAGCATGGAGGACGAGGACGAGTGGGAGGACGGCAGGAGGAAGTTTGGGGCCGCGGACACGTTCAAGATCCCCGACGAGATCGACATTGCTCATCTCAGCTGAGCTCGTTGGCTTCTGCATCGACTCTGATGATAGTTCATAATACTTGTTCAGTACAGTGGTATTATTGCTTAGGGGAAAATCCATAAATCACTTTCTTTTTCAATTTGCCTTCCATATCTCATTTTCGTTTACTTTGCCTCTCCTAAGTTATGTATAGTATAAATACCCCCATGACACGCGTGTAGTTTTTATTACCTTTTGTACTTGTTTCAATGGCTTGAGTATTTATAAATTTGTTTCAATGATTTGAGTGATATTGGTATTTGTAACACACAATTTCATTGTTGAAATATTACTAATAAAAGCATGCATTGCAAGCACCAAAACCACTCAAATTATTAAAATAAGTATTGAAATCATTGAAACAAGTATTGATATCAATGAAATAAGTGCCAAAGATAATAAATACGACGGGAAATAGTGCTAGCATGCGGTTTGGGGTATTTGTAAACTTTAACTTATGAGAGGTAAAGTAAACTAAAATGATATATAGGGGACAAATTGAAAAAACAGCTAACTTATATGGGTGTTTATGGATTATTCGCTATTGCTAATTGCCTCAAGCCTTTTCAACCCTGTATAAGTAATCTAGTAAGCCAAGTGCAGAGCGGCTCAATTTATTCTTTTGGTGCAAAATAAACTGAGTAGAACGCGATGTGTAGATTCGGTTTCTTAGCAGAAACACACACGTTACATTTGTTATTGTTCATTGTTCTGCAACTTAAGCCCTGTTCTTTTCAGCTTCTAAAAACTATTTTTCGGCTTTTCTATAGTAACTAGTTTTTAAACGGAGTATTTCTTTAAGATAGGATCTACTAGTTAATTGTAGTACATACTTTACTGACTTCATTTATATCGGAAAAAATCGCACGTGAGTTTCTGTTATTCTGTAATCTCTCATACAAACAGCCTAAAAGCCACAAGCCGCAGCCAAAAAGAACAGACCCTTATTCTTTTAAAATTTTATTACTGTATGAGTTGTAATGACTGAGATGCTGTCTTAGACGAGTCCCAGTGGAGCATATGACATCTGAGTGCTCATTCCATTTATTATTTCAGACGCAATGCTCCTGCTCAAGGTTCTTAGGATCAAGCATGACGATTGCTTGTAATGAAAGATACAGATCGGATCAAGAAAATGTATTTTGGTAGTTTGGCCAAAATAACAAAAATTACCTTGGATCAAAATCCACAGCGCATGAGTAGCGTTTAGGATAGCAGTTTAGGTCAAGGTGGAGCTGATTTGATCAAGATATATCAATATTAAGAATTTAGTAGATACGGGCTTGTACGCTTTGAAAAAACGTTGTAAGATTGAGAAGTCCGACTAAAGAGGGGTGAATGGTCGTTTCTAAAAGTCTCTTCTTAATTAATTCTATTTAAGTTATTTGGGTAAAACTAAGAATATAATGCGGAAACTTAAATCAAATTGGTTTTAGCACAAACAGAGCCTAAATAAACTAGATTCACCTAAGTACACCAACAAACTAAGTCTATATCAAAGGTTTACAATTCTAGGATGACAAGCAATCAATTTAATTCTATAAATGTAAATTGCTTGAAAGTAAATTAGGCACAAGAAAACAAACCATAAAGACATGGTATCTTTTTACCGTGGTGTTTGGAGACTTGCCGGTCTTCCATAGTCTAGGTTGAGGTTAACCCAAAATGAATTGGACCGGCTTCATGAATTAAGCCGAAACAACACAATCCACTAGTGATAGCTCTTTCCCGCTCCAGGTTGGTGAGCATCAACCTTCACAATTTTGTCAGGTCTTCTCACAGCCTTGTTTGAGAAGATCATTGCGCATGACGTCTCTAATGCTGTCTAGGAGTCGGTAAACTCCAAGAGCAGTAAGTCAAGGCCCTTGCTTGACTCTCATCATGTGCAACAAATGCACAAGCTTGCGTTGATACACAATCCACCTTTAGATGCAACACATGTTATCTAGACATTTCCTTCTTGCTCACAAGGTGCAACACATGTGCAATTGAGAGGAGTACCTCACACTAACTCAAGAGAGTGAAATAGAGTGCCTAAAGTTATTCTCCAACCAGCCACAATGGGGTATTTATACACCACACAAAAAAAATAGCCGTTTGAGCCAAATCCCTGAAAAATCAAGGTTATCGGAAGTACTGGCGGCAAAATTGCAGTACTTCTGCTCCCCTCGCAACTGTAAAAAACTAGCCGTTAGAAGCAAAGGACCAGTCGAATCTGATAGTTCCACTGTACATTTTACGGTAGTTCCGATCATCAGAAGTACCGCTCATATGTGGAACTACCGCTCTCGCGAGGAGGAGGAGACCACCACACAAGAGCCTCTCTGGAAAAAATATACCGCTACACAAGCCAGACGTTCTGCAGATCGGAAGTACCGCTCACACAGAGCTGGTAGTTTCGCTCGCTGATTGGACCACTCACACAGAGTCGATCAGAAGTTTCGATCGTCGACTACACTGGTCTCCGACCACATTGTCCAGATTGACCACATAGGTCTCCGACTTCGCTAGCCTACGACCATGCTGGTCTCCGACCATGTTGCCCGGATTGACCACACAGGTCTCTGACCATGCTGGTCTACGATCACATTGGTTTCAACCACTCAAGTCTTGACCACGTCAACCATGTCAATATTCAACCTCGTTGGTCCCCGATCACACAAATCTTCGACCACTACGTCAATTTTCGACCACATTGTCTTAATCACATCAGTTCGACCACGTCAATTTTGACCACACATGTCTCGACCACGCTGGTTTCGATCACACAGATCTCAACCATATCAGTTTCGACCACACTGGTTTTGATCACACAGATCTTGACCACATCGGTTCTGATCGTGCTGGTTCGACCACGGTGATTTTTGATCACACAGATCTTGACCACGTTGGATTTGACCACACTGATTTTGATCACACAGATCTCGACCATATTGGTTTCAACCACTATGATCTTTGACCACACAGGTCATTGACCACGTTTTACATGCACGTTGGCCTGCCGCACAACCGGGATGGCAGTAACCTGCCGAGCTTGGTAGATATACCAAAGATGCTATATTTTTAAAAGTAGACTTTGAAATCTAATTTTGAAAAAAATCATATTACTATTTGTGTAAACAATTAAGTAGGCGGCCTTGCCGATCATGCAAGGTGCATTATGTTTTCCAGCTGGGAAAGGGTAAATCGCGCACTCCGTGCACACCAGAAACAGGATGCGCCAACAAGTCTACAAATACGCACACCCACCTACCTTGCACTGCACGCTAGTTAGTAATTTTAAACTAGCAGCACAAAGAAGGGCAGCAGCGATGAGCGTGAGGTTCGTGAGCTGCGTGGGAGCTCGGGTGGCGCCAGTGTCGGCGCCTGGTGCGCGTGACGGCACCATGTCCACGTGGCTCGTCAAGGACACGACGATTCCCTCGTTGTCGAGGCGGGCGAGGAGTCTGTCGCCGGCGAGGGGAGCGCGACGTCGGCGGCGGTGGAGGGGGAGGAGCAAATGAGGGGAGGAAGCAGAAGGGAGGAGGAGTTGCTCCGGGCCTTCATGTTCCTCTCCTTCTGGGGGCCTCACACCTGATACACATTGAATCAAGGGCGTAGCCACCGGGAGAGCTTAGTGAGGCTTGAGCCTCACCTCCCCCGGTGGCAACTTTATACATAGTAAAAATAGAGAGAGAAAAAAGAGATTAACAAATCCAAAGAGAAGCTAGCTCTCCTTGATAGAAAGGTTAACAAGTATGAAATTAAAGAAGACAAGGAGGAGGAGTAAAAATCATAAAATTAAAGAAAACCTAATCAATCGATCAAATAAAGAAAGAAAGTGAAATAATATATGTAAATCATGAAATTAAAAAGGAGGAGGAGTAGTGAAAATCATAAAATTAAAGAAGAGATAATCAATTAAAGAAAAAAGAAGAAAGAAAGTGAAATATATATGAACCTTCTTGAATTCGGGGATGACGATAGAGAGCTCGATGAACCTCTGGTTGATCTTCTCCCTTCGCCGCCGCTCCGTGATAATGTGGTCCTGCACGTGCCCCGAAGGCACCGCCGCTGCCGAGCCCCCCGTCGTGAAAATAATAAGAACATTGGATAAAGTGTGGAAAAAGATGCCTCCTTTTGTTTCTATTGTCTCGATTCAAATTAGCTTAACTCTTGTATGTTTTATATGATCTAAATTTTCATTGTCATTCATAATTTTCTATTATATCACTAATTTTGATATATTTTATACATATGTGACTTATCGCTACTCCGCACTCATGACGTTTTCTATTATTGAGATACATACTTTCTATTTCTCTATTTTTCATTGTTTGTCTTTATCCAATTTATAATTTCTATATGAATTTAAAATTTTATAAGAGTAAAAGACTAATTTTATATCAACTTAATTTAGACCTATAAATAGTTCAGTCCACCCTCAATTTCATTTCTGGCTTCGCCAATGCATTGAATTACATGTGTGGCATGCTCTGCAAGAAGAATATTACTAGATGTAGTATGATTGTTCAATTTCTGCGCAAGTTGTTGCCATGATATATCATCAAGATTCTGAGTTCTCTTTTTCAAAAGCTACAAAGCAGAGCTGAGCATAAACCGCTGCACTAATTGGGTCCCAAGCAGACAAGATGCATCACGCAGTCGTCCTTCTCAGCTCTTCGTGTCCCCGTCTTCACCATCTTGTCCGGCGTTTCAGCCAATCCAGCGGAGGACCGCCTTGCCTGCAACCGATGGTGAGCGGCGGCAGCAGGCGCCAATGGCTTAGGCGCCTGCTTGGACGCCGGCTGCTCGGCCCGGACGGCGGCCTGCGCCACCCTGACGCACACCCTGCTCATGCAGCCCAGGCTCATCGCTGCTGCTGCAACTAGCTTCTGCTGATCAGTCGGGCGAAGCTCACCTCAACTCTGCACAAGCTTCTTTCATGTCAGAAATAGAATTCAGAAAAATTTGGCGTACAGTTCTCAATTGTAAACTGAACTGTGAAGCAAATATAGACGAGTACAGGCAACGAGATGCAGCATATATTGATACATGCATCTATATATGCAATTGTTTGATGGTTGATGCATGATTCTGTCATTCCAACACCGTCAAACTTTTGGTTCTGTTCCTGCACACTGCTTTGCTCCAAGAAGACACATACACTTTCAGTTTCAGACTTTCAGTGTGCGCAACAGCAGTGCGAAACAAACAATCTAAAGTACTAAGATAGTACTAAAGAAATAAAAAAAATTAAGTACAATTAATTAGTGGCCTCCAATTTGACAATCAAGGCCACAAGAAAAATGACCATAAAATATTTAATTTGTGGGCGACAAGAACCGATGTAGTTTCTGGTACTAGTTTTCCTGGGTGCAGGCAGCACACAGGTGAAGGAAACTGACAAGAACAGGGGACCTTTCATGATTCTGATTGATCTAGCTGCTAGTGAACAAAAAGAGATATGAAAAGTTAAATCAATGTAACAGAGGGTTGAATAGGATAGGCCCATCTACAAACATTGCATCTGAAATTTCAAGAGGAACACATGGATTTAGGAGCAAAGACAACAGGAGAGGGGAGAGAGATCTTGAATTTTTTGTACGGATAACCAATTTTTTATTCGAAAATACAGAAATATACCCGCGACAAAATTTTTTACACAAATAGGCTCGAGTCGCCCAACCATTGGGCGACTAGAGCTTGTCGCCCAACCAAAAAGCGACTTATAAAGAATCTGGTAACCGTTGGGCGATTAAATGCAATCGCGTCCCCGTTGGGCGATTAAATGCAATCGCCCCCCCGTTGAGCGACAAAGAGCGAGTCGCCCAACGAGGGGGGGGGGGCGACTGCATGTGAATACAGCCCGACGGCCAAGGCCTCTTCTTCCCCACGCCTGCTCGCCAATCTACTCTCGGCCGCGCGAGGAAGAGAGGAAGGAAGAGGAGGAGGAGAGGGGAAGAAGAGAAGGAGAGGGGGAGGAGAGGGAAGAAGAGAAGGAGAGAGAGAGGAGAAGAAGCCGCGGGATTTGCAGGTATTTTTCTAATTTTAGAAAATTTATTTTAGAAAATTTGTTTAGATAAATTTAGTTTAGAAAATCTAGTGTAGATATTTAGTTTACAAATTTAGTTTAGATATTTAGTTGAGATATTTAGTTTAGAAAATCTAGTGTAGATATTTAGTTTACAAATTTAGTTTAGATATTTAGTTGAGATATTTAGTTTAGAAAATTTAGTTTAGAAAATTAGCTTAGATATTTAGTTTAGATATTTAGTTTAGAAAATTTAGTTTAGAACATTAAATTTAGAAATGTAGATGCAGTTTACAAATTTAGATGTACAAATTTAAATGTAGAAAAATATAGTTTTTTGTATAATATTTGTAATGCATTATTGTGGAAAATTTACTTTAGAAATTTATTGTAGATCATTCAATGTACAAATATAGATGCAGTTTACAAAATTGAAATGAAGAAAATTTAAATGTAGAAAATTGTTGTGTCGAAATTTTGTATACTATTTTTCATGTATTATTGTAGAAAATGTAGTGTACAAATTTACATATAGATAATTTTGCAGTTATGACGGGTGATTGGTGGTACGCGCTGTTGGACGAGCACTTGGACCGCGTGCACCGCACTTCCCGTCGTGCGCCGCCACCGGGGAGCACGGACGAGTCGACTGAGCTGGGAGTGGTCCGGACACGCACACCTCGTGTGGCCTGGGGACTCGACCCCCGTTGGACTGCTAGGTTTGCACTACGCCAACGTTTTAGTATTACCATAAGAACATTTCATGCTGACCTTCACGTTATTTGCAGGCTGCGGGATGCCGGACTTCTCCCTCTTGCCCGGATGGTGCAGGCCACGGATGAGGACGGAGGTGCCTTGGCCGGGGAGGGGGACGAGGCGGGCGTGGAGCGATCACGACGCTTCCCGTTCGACCGTTCCCTGCTGACGGCTTTGGTGGACCGTTGGCGGCCCGAGACGCACACTTTCCACCTACCAGTCGGGGAGATGGCGCCGACCCTGCAGGACGTGTCCCTACTCCTTGGCCTTCCGGTCGTGGGAGACGCTGCCTTCCTACCGGAGGCTCCCGCCAAGTGGCGCGATGACCTGCTCGGCAGATTCCAGGGGGTCCTTCCACCGGCCGGTCACCACCACATCTTCGACGAGAGGCAGAAGCATGGACCGACGCTGAGGTGGCTGGCACAGTACCGGGTATGTGGTGTTTCAAGTCGATCGCGTCTTCGAAACTCTTATTTGTGCAATTACATACTAATAAGAACTTGTTCGCATTCAGGTTGCGTGCACGAGAATTAAGGCGAACTCGATCCTCACGGGATGTCCCCTGCTGCTGCAGTTGTGGTCGTTCGAGCGCTTCAGTCTCGGACGACCTGTACTAGACGATATGGGTCCCTACGGGGCCGAGATGTACCAGGGGGGAGACATCGACCGGCCGACAATGGGTTCTATTTGGTGTCGTCGACGAGTGAGTTTTATTTTATCGTACTCAACTTATTAACGATCGTCGTACTAAACAATTTGCCTTTCTTGCAGGTACAGTTCGCGCACGTGCAGGTCACGCAGGCGTATCACCCCTTCGTGGAGCAGTTGGACCGCCTCGCAGACTCGGACGTGCGCTGGGAGCCTTACGCAGAGGAGGCAGTGCAGGCCCGTGCTCCTGACGGGCTGTCTGCACTGTGCTGGCGTGACCAGGCTTTCTGGCTGACCCGCCGGAAGCTCGTGTACGGCATCTACGTGGAGGACTACGCACCGCAGCGAGTCATGCGGCAGTTTGGGCTGCGGCAGGCACTTCCTGTACCAGTCGGGCCGCCGATTCCGCCGCGCGTGCACGCGTGAGTGATCGCTTCTGATATTTTTGTACGTACTTACTATTGTGATCGCAAGTACTTACATTACGTAATGGTTCCATAAACAGGCACAACACGAAGGGCGTCAAAAAAGGCACGGACAGGTCCAGGAGGATGCAGCCCTGGATTGCGCAGTAGGAGGGTGCGCTGGATGACCGCGTGGAGGAGGACCGGCCATACGACATAGCCGACTACGCGGAGTACCTCATCTGGTACCAGGGGCGGACTCGTACCAGGCTGGTACATGTCGTTGACCCACCTGCCCCACACCTCGCCGCACCGACAGACGCGTACCCTGCGCACTTTGCACGTGACGCTCACATCGCGGTACGTAACTTGTAATTTCAAAAATTCTCAAATGGCAATATCGTTTCGATGATGGACCATTCTATGTCTTTTTGTCCAGGCTGGCGTCGGTGTTGCGATGTGGTCGGAGTCCTCCGCACTAGTGCAGAGGTGGGGCACAGGTGGGGAGTTGACCCGCAAGGAGGCCGTCAGCTTTGCGCGACGGATGGAGGCCGGGTGTAGACGTATCGTCAGCCTACTGTCCTGCACGAGGCTACCGGTGGTCTCCACACCTACGCCCAGTGCACCCCGACCACCAGTGCCACCCCGACCACCAGTGCCACCCCGACCAGCGTGGCACTACTCCGGAGGTAGTACGTGGACACGTCCACCTCCCCCGGAGCAGCCAGGGAGTTCTGCTTGGTCACGCCCTCATACACCTCCTACGTACATCCCCGGCTTTCACACGGATGATTTCATGGCGCCATGTACGGGTACGCATCGTCCGATCTTGTTTTTATTCTAAGACGACATGCAACGAACTAACGATATTACTATTGCAGGTCCTTACCAGCAGTAGGGACGCTTCTCCCCGGGCCACATCGAGGTGGACCAGTTTTTCGCGGACTGGCCTGGGCCGTCCTCCGACGCAGCACCGGAGGTTCTCTCCGGCAGTGGCCTCCTCGGTGCACCGGAGGCCACACAGCCGGAGGTGCAGCTGACTCCACCGGCGCAGCCGCGGGTGCGAAACCCACCTGATTGTTTTACTTTTTCGGACCCTCGTCACCCGCCGCCTCGTAATCCGTTGCACCGGAGGACGGCCAAGCGGGGCCGTATGGCAGGACACGGGCGCGGTGACGGAGCACCTTAGGGTGGGGAGTGAGGGGTGTATGTCATGCATGTAATGGATAAATACGCGGCATGTTACTGCGTTATATTATAAAGTTCATTTAAATTCAAACAATGCTATTATCTCTTCTTTTCGTATAGAAAATTATTTCTATATCAAGTAATGTGACAAATATTAAATACCAGTTCTTGTGTGACTTAACAGTATATGTGACTATACCACATTTTTTACGAGTTTCAAATTACAAAATTCACAAAACCGAAAGACGGGATCACCATGCAGTCGCCTAGAGGTAGATTGGCGAGCAGGCGTGGGGAAGAAAAGAGGCCTTGGCCGTCGGGCTGTATTCACATGCAGTCGCCCCCCCCCCCCCCCCCCGGTTGGGCGACTCGCTCTCTGTCGCTCAACGGGGGGGGGGGGGCGATTGCATTTAATCGCCCAACGGGGACGCGATTGCATTTAATCGCCCAACGGTTACCAGATTCTTTATAAGTCGATTTTTGGTTGGGCGACAAGCTCTAGTCGCCCAATGGTTGGGCGACTTGAGCCTATTTGTGTAAAAAATTTTGTCGCGGGTATATTTCTGTATTTTCGAATAAAAAATTGGTTATCCGTACAAAAAATTCAGAGATCTTACTGTTTTTGATGGAGATGCTTCTTGGCTCCAATCTACTGTAATTTTTCCACTTCCATCTGTTGGATAATCGAGAGTGGCATGACAATCTGAACATCATGAAGAGCCGAAGAAGTACGCAGCTGCAACTTGCTGGCCAAGAATATTTCTATCAAATTAGTACTTACTAGATAGGGATGCACACTATGCTGCCCGGGGTAAACACCGTTAGAATAATATAGAGCGCTTATATTAACAAAGAGCCTGCAGATTCAATGCTTTTCTACAATTCCGTGTAGCCTAAAATAAGAGAAATGACACATGAATACTTGAACATTGCAGGTCCATTCAATAATCTCTATGTTAATAAAGTGAACATAAGAGATTCATACATGCAAAAGAGGCCAACAACATATATATGCCAATCTGAATATGCAGTGCATACATGTGCATTAGGTGATACAAAAGAGACATATAAAATGATTTATAAGAGATTCATACATGCAAAGGAGGCCAACAACATATATTAATATATATGCCAATCTGAATACACAGTGCATAGAGGTCCATGCATTAGGTGATACAAAAGAGGCACACAAAAGGATTTTTCATAACTTAGTAGTTAGTAGGAAGAAATCAGGAAGCAGACCAATATATATGCTTCCAAAGCTACCTGAAGGAAGGAGAAAGCAAGCTCTGAGAGTGTATCAACCATAGCGGATAAACATCATGCTGCAACATCAAAATGGAAAACGGAGACATTCTTTATTTTGATTTCAATCTCTCGCGGATTGCCATTCTTTCATTAGCTGTACCATGTTTGTTTGTTGACAGCATCGGCTTCATCTTGTTTGAAGCTTCATTTCCAGTAAGTTTTCTATTGGTTGCTCAAAGTATTGAGCTAGGTGATGAGCGGTGAACTCAAGCTAGAAATTAGTTGTTATATTGATCAATATTACTGGCCCAAACTTAGCTATTTCTAATGTATATTTATCTTCTTGAGAGTTGACCGTGTATGCAACTCAGCTGCTTTTAATTGCAAAGAATCCTTTCATATTTGAATGCCATTCACATCTTCCATATGATAGACATATTGCAACTTGGAAAGGGGTATCCAATATTTATTTGAAGGCTGGAGCATAAATTTCCTTACTATAGATAATAAGATGCATATAACAGTTTAACAACTTTTAGAATCTACAATACGAAAGAACTTACTTGAACAACTTTGTATTCATTCTACAATAGAGCTTTTTTTTTTGTTTGAACTGATAAGATGCTACTTAGGTACTTGCCCTGAGTAAATGGAAAGAAGCATTACCTAGCCACTTAGTAGCCTTGACGAAATATCAAAAACTGGAAACTATTAGGTCCATCTAAAATTAGAATAAATGGAAGATCACCTAAATATTATCAAATAGTATTGCTAAGAGCAAACATGATCATCTGAATAAAAATACGAAGAATGTCAAGAAGCAAAATACAAATCGATCTAGTTAGGATTCTTAGAGTTTGGTTTACTGTAGTAACGAAACAGGACTAACCATTTTATTAAAGGAAATAAACAATAATCTTACTCTTAACAATTGCAAGCCACCAAAAGGTAGAAATCCTGTACAGTCTAGATTTTTTCAGGTAATTTTAATCTAAACTAGTCTAAATTGAAGCTTTCCACATTTTTTGGCTGTGTACAGTGTACATTTTTTAAGAAAAGATAACTGCCTTACTGATTGTTCCTTCACACTTGTTCTGTATTTTCACCATTGGTCTATAGAAGCAATGGCAACATTGCACAAAACCTCGTATTGTTATAAAATAAAAGTGTTCCTTTGCTTCACACATTATATATTGTTACGTGAAACCTAACAATACGTATGACCGGACTAAAAAACCAAATTTAATTTGAAAAACATAGCAAACGAAGATTTGTTGTTCTCATTTGCTCTACAATATGACCGTAAATCAGATACGACCAAAGACCATCAGAAAAGCTGATTACTACATGTTTCATACATTAGCAAGGACTAATTTTGATTGAAATTTCATCCTGTTATGGGTCAATCAACCTTCGCGTAACTTAACATGAAAAGGCTGAAAACTTTGGGTAATAATCCAGCATTGACTATGCACCCTGAAAGCAATAAAATCCAATGAGAAAACAAGAGCCAAGCAAGAACATTCTTAGGATGAGCATGAAACGACATAGGTCACAAAACTCACCTCATATCTAGGCATCATTCATGTAGTTTTGTAGCCGAAGCAAGTCATTGTTTACCTGCATCCCCTAAAAGCATATTGTCAAGAATCATGGATGAAAAGAAAGTAATTAGTACTCATGCCTGTCAGGATTGCAAACATGGAAAAATTATAGATAGCCTAATGGATTGTTGCAGTCTTACAGATAAGGAACCTAAAATCAGGAAATATATAGAGCAATCAATGATTGACCATTCTAATGTAACTTGTACGGTTGCGGAAAAACATAAAGAGGCCTGGTTACAAATGGATAAAAGAAAAAGAAGTCTTGCATCTATGATCTATCATTTCAAGAGTGCTGTGCAAAATATAGTAGAAGTTACATTAGAAAAATTGCGCAATTAGCCTCACTGGTAGATGCGGTGCAAAATTAAAAAATAAATATAATATGACAATAAAAACACAATATCCATTTAGAAAACACCACCTCACTCAAATATAAATGGAATTGGATCATTCTTCTGCAAACATAAAAAGGAATTGACCACCTAATGGTGCAGCACAAAGCTATGCAACAGAGTTACTTCAAAATTCCGTTCAGCACAAAGCTATACAACAGAGCTACTTCAAAATTCCCATTCCCATTCCCGTGACAATCTACATCTACTTTGGTAAATAGCCATAAAAATTCTGACCAAATTATATCATGTAGCCTAATAGTACATACCTATATGTTTATCTGGAATAATTGACTGGCATAGTGGCATTATAAGCTGGTTTACTTGTTACTCGCGCACAACCTGACAACCGGCATGACATCTCATGACCAAGAAATTGGAGAACAGGCCTGCATATCTTTTTTTTAGATAAAGGATATAAAATCCGGCCTCTATATATATACAGCCAAAAGTTACACGAGCTCTTAGGCTCAAAGTCTCAAAACTGAGGGGCATAAAACAACATGAAAGATAGCTTAAGGACTATGAAAAAAAACTGAAAAGATTAAGCTTCAGCACTTTTTCTCCGTCCTTGCTTTCAACAAGTCCTTATCCTCATCCGACTGTGCCATCCAAACTTCGGTCTGCTTTGCGTGAAGATGGACCTCCGAGGCGACGTCTCTCAGGAGGCGACGAGAGTCGCCGACGCCGCCTGCCTCACCGAGGCACGGCTTTCACCTGAAGATCAGTAACGTGAGAGCTATGGTGCCATGACAACACCTCCAGGAAGGATAATCACGCCCGAAGGCGTCATTGATGTCGATGGCTGCATATCTAACGTTTAGAAGGACAGGAAATTAAAAAGAAGAGGAAACGAGCACTTTTCCTTTTTGAACTCAATTTAGTTTTCATCGTCATCAACATGAAGCACTTACAAAGGCTTACACAAGAACACAGCCATGAGCCATCCTAATCCTAGCCAACCTTGAGGCCAAAACTCAACTCTGAACAGAAAACAGAAGAAATTAAACAAGACAGAGCAACTGATACTATATGGATCCTTATCAGTGATCAGTTAGGACCCCAGCAGCTGAGGTACATGACCGTCCTCATCCCCTCCTCAGCCTCCTTGGCCTTCCTCCTCTCCACCTCCGCCGTCGCCAGTCTCGCGGCGGCCTGCCGCGAGGCGCGGCTGCCGTGCAGGTTGGCCCTGGCGGCGTGGTGCAGCGAGCGGAGCGCGTAGTTCCAGCTGCAGAGGCCGGCCTGGTCCCTGAGCCCCTCCACGGCGCCCACGCTCATCGCCACCATCCACGACGCCATCGCCGCCGACGCTGCGGTGCTCGCCATAGCAAATTGTTTGCTCCAAAGTCCAAACTTGTCGACCTGCTCTTGTTCTTCGGTGGTGCCGCCGTTTAATTTCGATGCAGAGAGCTAGAGATGAGCTGAAAAATGTTGAGGTGGTGCTTGGTGCAAGGAGAGTGGCCGTTGGGTGGTTAAATTTAAATAGACCGGTGATTTTGTCTGATTGGTAAGTTGTGCGAAACAGGAGGCTGCAGGTGATGGTTTTGCCGTTTTGGTGGGCATTGGGCAATGGTTTCCGGGATACCAGGGGCCGGCTGCCGCTTCTACTCTGCTTGCGTCACCCACTCGTCTCGAGAGATGTTCAAGGAACTAGCACCGGTGCAATATTTTTTTTTTCAATTTTAATCCTTTACATCCGTTTATATATAAAAAAAAGTTATTTCTAAGCTCTAAAGACATAATAGATGATATATACATCTGTTGCGTCGCTGTAGCTCAGCAGGAGGCTAGAAGTGTGACTAGAAGAACCGGTGCGGCAGGTGGAGGCGAGCAAGCAAGCATGTTAGCTTTACAAGCATGGCCTTCTCCCGCCCTGCTTCGAACATGCATGGTAAAGATTATCGATCGAAGTTGTTAGCTACAAAGTAATGTTGATATACGGCAACTTTCATGGGTGTGCCAGGAGTTTAACGCAATTAATGCAAGGATTGCCAGGACGATGCGTTATAGATATGTTTATATCGCCTTTTGATTATACCTTTTAATTTTAATTTATGAATAGTAATAGTTTATAGTAAAATTTATAGAGAGATTTACGTGTGATTTTAATTTATATAAGTGAAGTTACTGTAGTGTGTACTACAATTACTAGTAGATCATGTCTTAAAAAACAATCCGTTTGAAAGCTAAATACTGTAAAAAAAATTATATATTATATAAAAACAGTTTTTAGAAACTAATATATTATTTATTATGGAAAAATAATTTTTAAAAATTAATATAAACATAGACATTTTTCTCAGTGGCAGGGATCTGGGAGTCGCAGGTCCTCAGTTGTCAGGTTTCAAAGCATGGCTCAAGGAAAAATGTGAAGACAGTGATAAACCAATAAGCATATCAGTATGGGCTTTTATATATCACGCTTGAACACCTGCCTTGCACTACTAAAAGGCTAAAGATTGACATATTGATATGCTGGATAATCTTTACCATTCTAAAAAGGATAAGGGTAAGACGTCTGTGGTCCTGAAGCCCCGTTGAACACTAGGTTATCTATGACTGGGAAAAATCTACACAAGTTATAAAAGTTGAGTATTGAGCCCAGGTTACGAGGGCTAAAGCCCGTGTGAGAGAGAAGAGAAATGCACCGATAGATTCAAATATATATGATGATTGACTAAAACCATGGCTTGTAAAAAACGCATATATATCTTACTTGTAATTGAGGTTAATTCATATATATTGTCACTTATATCATTTGAGTAGTAAAATAAATATACAAATCTAACTAATTTTTACGCGCAATGTAATTCGCACATTGATAGTTACCGGGTGTGTTGCGCACTACGAATGCAGTCACACATTCGTAGTTGTCAGCTACAGCTAGTGTTAGCTTGGTAAAGATTATCGAGCATATCAATATGTCAGTCTTTAGCTTTTTAGCAGCGCAAGGCAGGTGTTCAATGTATAAGCCCATTATTGATATGTCTTGATCATCTTTGCTTCTTCATTGATGATGACTCACTAGTGGTACGTCTTTATCTCGCTGAGTGTAGTCAGGAAGGAAATGATAAGGATCTCTCTCTATCTCTCTATGGTATGTGTGGTAGCAAACATTAGTTTCAGGTGCATTTCCTGTAAACAGAAAAAAGGAAATGGTAAGACCACTTTTTTCCAAAACAAAAGTTTGTTCCATGATAACCCAACTATTAAAGTGTAGAGCAATGAATGGTCGGTCCAATTTCGTACATCCATGAGAGTAAAAAAACTCCGGTTCACAATGTTTCAGCAATCCTATCTTGATTTGAGTGAATTACAGTCTCAATCCCACAGAGAGGCTCGAATCACGAGGCACACCGACTTTTGCCTTCTTCCATTCCCCAACACCATTCATTTATCAACTAGTCGGATTGCTACACATACATACGCTAATATCTGAAATTAGAATTGTATTTGTTATTCAGCTCGGCACGGACAACTTTGTTATTGCTTTGATGTCATGATCTCGATCTTCTTCTCGCACGTGTCGTGTCGAGTTTGCCAAGGTGGCTACTCTTCACTGTCGTCACGGACTTGTTCTTTAACAGTTTTTAAAAACGAGTTTTGATTTTTTTTTCTATAGTATCTAACTTTCAAACGAAGTATTTTTTTAAAACGGGATCTATAAGTTAATTGTAATACATGTTAAAAGCTTAACATCTGTATCAACTAAAATCACAAGTGAGTATCTCTCTGTAATCTCTGTCACAAAACAGCTAAAATTTAAAATTTTCAACTAAAACCATAAACCGTAGCTATATCAAACGGATCCTGATCTCTTATACAATTATCCTCTTCCAAGACGTAAGAGTACCTACATCAAGTGATCACGTCCTGCACGTTTGAATCGCTCAGATGGGACTCCTTCGGACCTGATAAGAACCAGATGTTTTTCCTTTTTTTTAGAATTTTTAAAATATTTATTTTTTTTCTTAGTAGTCGTGAAACCACTGTGATTGGTTTTTATTATACAAATAGAGGTGCGCGCATGCTTCCATGCTGTGCGTGCTCTCAGAGACGAAAGATTCTGCAGGTTTGCAGGCCGGTGCCACGTAGAATATTGCCTTGCTTTCAGCACACACGATCATGAATGTTCAGAGTAAAACCAACCTCACGCCTCATCGCAAAGACGCGCATCGTCATGGAAACTTCTGCTTGGTGGCTGATGGCCTGGTGATCCATTTCTTAATCTATTGACTATGGGTACTTATCAGTCATGTGTTTATTTAGTTTTAAAAACTTATGTCTATAGATTTTTTTTACTATAGCGACTAAAAATATATTATAGCTGCTGTTAGCTTTTAAAGTAATTAAATTTTAAAAATAAAGAAGTTATATTATTACGAATAATACAAAGAAAAAACAAAAACAAAAAATACCGCTAGTCTGTTATATATATAATATGTATATGTATGTATATGTGCGCGCGTATATATGCATCCAGTCTGAGATAACAAGCTGTAAACCAATTAGGCGAGGTGGTGAACAGAGGCAACCGCTAGTCTGTACCTCAATTCATCACTGATCAGCAGACAGCAAGGTTTGGAAATTAGGACGAGAAGCTAGTGATTCGAATTTATCAACCAAGTGATCCCTGCAGTTTTTTTTAAAGCTCATCAAACAGGTGGGTAACCATGCATGTATGTCAGGGCCCTTTGTAAAATAGGTAGCACAACATGTTGCGGTGAATCTGGGATCATCGCCCCTCTGCTTCAAGACGCAAACTGATCATATCAATAACATATACAGATCTAGAGAGGCCGGGCTAGAGCCAAGATCCTTGGTTTCCTGTATTTTGCCAAGATCTAAACAAACTAGCTGAACAAGTGCTGGTTTGATCCTCCTATCGCTATCTATGCATGCGCTTGTCAGTTGGGGCCCCAGCAGCTGAGGAACATGACTGTCCTCATCCCCTCCTCGGCCGCCTTGGCCTTCCTCCTCTCCGTCGCCGCGGCCGCCGCGGGAGCCAGCCTCCCGGCTCCGCCGCGCAGGTTGGCCTTGGCACCCTGGTGCAGCGAGCGGAGCGCGTAGTTCCAGCGGCAGAGGCCGGACTGGTCTTTCAGCGCCTCCACCGCGCCCACGCTCATCGCCACCATCCACGACGCCTTCGCTGCAGCCGCCGCACCCGCCATTGCGATCCTTTCCTTGTGCTCGGTGCTGTGGTTAGAGACTAACGGAATTCGGATGGATTGAGCTGGCCGTGTTTGTGCAGGGAGAGTGGGAATCGGGGTGTTTATATACCGCGTTTGCATGTGCAAAACAGGAGGCTGCAGGCGATGGTTTTTGCCGATCTGGTGGGCGGGTTTCCGGGATACCAGGGGCCTGTGGCACTCACCTCCTCTTTGTTACCATCATCTTATCTTGATTGGCAATGGGCAGTGTGGTACTGACAAGTTGTCTTGGACTAAACTGGTGATGATGACTCGCTAGCCGATCTTGCTCGGTGGTTTGTACAGGAAGGTGACATGCATTTCTTCCTCCCTCTTTTTACAGGAGCAAACCAAGCAATTATTAGTAGAGGTAATAAATAGGTTTGGGTGCATTTCTTGGGAACAGAGTAAGGGAAAGAGAAGATGATCTTTTTTCCAAGACTGAAAAAATTGCTAGCTCTTTTTTAAAAAAATAAAAAGGATGACAATCATTTCAGAGAGGAATACATAATTGCTAGATCCTGATATTGATAACCCAAGTAGCAAACTAAACTGTGATCCAATTCATATACAGCAATGTTTCAATTTTTCTTCTTCTTCTTCTTCTTAGCTCTGACTGCACGATGATCACCCGAATGGTATTGTTACTACTACTACTACTTTCGTTCTCAGTGAACTGCAGCCTCAGTTGCACCGAAATGCGAATGTTTTACTTAAATAATCCTTTCCTAAAAAATATTTTATTAATAATCTCTCCCTAATTTTATTTTCAAATACGATTCTTTTGGCCACGCCAAAGTCCGTGACGTGACAAATACACATTATCACGCCATGCCGAGTGGCGTGGCCAAAGCTGCCATGTCTGCGGGGTGGATCCATCCGGCGCAGCTTCTCTGACGTTACGAAGTAAAGTCACAGCGTAACTTTGCTTCGTAACGTCCATCCATCCGGCGATCAACGGCCCAGATTAATCTAGCGTTTTTTGATTTTTTTTTACTTCTAGTCTTTAGCTTTTTTATTTTTATCTTTTTCTAGCTTTTTTCTTTTTTGTTATATTTGTTTATATTATCTGTGCTAAAATAATCTATTTTTTAATTTAAAAAATAGATTACTTTAACACAGATAATATAAAGAAATATAAAAAAAGATAAAAGCTAGAAAAAAATAAAAAAATAAAAAAGTTAAAGACTAGAAGTAAAAAAAAAATCAAAACACATTAGATTAATTTGGACCATTGATCGCCGGATGGATGGACGTTACGAAGCAAAGTCACGCTAGCCGGGCAGTAGGTACCCCTAGGCAGTATGTCTCTGAATATTTGGGATCATGGTGCTTCCACCAACAAGAAAAATCTCATTGATCAGGTCCTTGTCGCTCTCTAGATCAGCTTGTCTCATCACACTCTCCACTAGTGCAGTCACCTTGAGGAACATATTGTCGTTTAGTTCCTCAAACTTGGCATATGTCAGTGACTCGGAGAAATCCACACCATCAAACAGGAATTTGATGCTCGCTTGGGCATGATCTTGGCTGCTCAATGCCTTCTTGGCATGCTCACATGCCGTCCTCAATTTTCTGAGTGCATCCTTGTCTTCGTTGATGTCCTTAGCCTCCCCTCAAATTGTTGGGGGCACCGCCATGGATGCATGCCCAGAGAAGCTGGAGGTAGAAGATAAACTGTGGAGGTTATTTGGCCAAAAATCGCGTGTGCTCGCCGGCAGTGCGCTCATCAACTCATGCCATTGCCACCACGCTCGTTGGATGTAGCTGCCTCCGCACTTGCCGGCGCATGCTCGGTGGGCGGCAAGCCTTGGGCGACGCATAGTGAGGTGCAGGTGTGGCAGCCCAGCGGAGGCACAGGCGCGGCGAGGCGGTAGAAGCATGGCCTGGGATGTGGTGCACGACGAGGCATAGGTGTGTTAGCCGCAGGGCATGGTGAGTCTCGCGACGGTACTACCTCTATTCTATTTTGTATTTTCATCGTATCTCTTTACTATTTATGTAAAATTTAGATTCCGAAAGATGATTCAATCTATGTTTTGTACGCTTACCTCATATTAGGCCCCCCCAAATTTTTGTCCTAGATCTGTTGCTACACGCGAGGCTAGTCAGCTAGCGTGGAGGCTCCCATGGACGCTGGTGTGGCCGTGGTCGTCGTTTGCCACGCCAAGTATTTTAGTGTGGCGATTGCCATGCTCACACACAGCGGCGTGGCAATGGGAATTATTAGGCGTGGCCAAGCCGGCCCATCCCCATCTCCTTCCTCTCTTCCTTCCCCGTTACCTCTCTCCTCCCCACACCCTACCTCTCCAATTCCATCACTGGCACTGATTTGAAGCCCATAAGCTCTTGGGATCATCCCAAAAGGTAATCTTACCCATTCCCTTTCCTTGTTTTTGGTGGATTGGGTATACGCGGGTAGGGTGTGGGCCATGAATAAGTTGTAATCATTGCACTTCGGAGTGAATCAGATAGCATTAGTAGGTCAAATTGTATTTGTGATTGTTTTCGATTCTTAACATATTATTTAATAAAAATCCCCGAAATGCTTGCTTCGATCACGAGCCAGAGCCACCGTCTTTTGGTTAACTGGAGCCGGCCAAACCTTCTATATATATTTTTTTCTCGCAGGAGATAATATTTGTGCTGTTCAGGCCACATGTTCTCAAACACGAAAGATTCCTTGTAGGTTTTCAGGCCGGTGCCACGTAGTATACAGATTACCTTGTCCTGCTTTCAGCACACACGATCAGACCGGGAATGTGCAGTATTAGCTAATTAAACAAAAGAAATCGCCTCTAGATTGGCGCCAAATTTTCACATCCTCTGATCCAAATGATGCATCGCATCCTGGAAGCTTCTAACAAGGTGAGCATGTAGTGAGAAAAACATTTCTTAATTACTAGTCCACATAGTCGCATGCTTGGAGTACGTGCGTAACCATGGATTTATTATCACACAGTCAGAGAGATTAATTGTGCGGATAGGGAGTAAAGTTGTGGAAGATTTGATGATTTGTTCTTTTTGGACTTATGGTTATGACTTTGTCTTTTAATTAAAATGTTTGAATTTTAATTTATTCGTGACCGAGATTACAGAGAAAGATATTTGTTTGTGATTTTGGCTAATACAAATATTAAACTTTTAATATATACTACAATTAACTGCGATTAGTTTGTTAGTTCTCTAATCTGTTAGTTGATATCAAAATTTGGTGGTCCTAATAAGTACTAATGAAATTTGCTACTCACAACTCAACAAGCGTCAAGATCCATTGAACATATGTAGTAAATAACTAAATTAATTATATATTTTTATATTTTATTTTAAATGAAAGATACCATCACTGATCACAAGAGTACGGTGATCCTATTTCCGTAAACCGTTTACCTTTTCAATTCTATGTTTCCTAGACAGCAACTTCAATCGTATCCACCGTAGACAACTTGAACCAAGCTACCTAGCGATAGCAATGAGAAGGTACAAAGTATCATACCATAATACTGTGTTAAAGAGATGGGAGAGAGAAATAGAACTAAACATATACTTCATTATTTATTGAATAGATGTTGTTTTAGAATTCGTTTGGTCAATATTTTTAAATTTTCACTATTAATATGCACAAATACATTTGTATTTGTTATGTAGAAATCATATGAGTAGATTTGCTATCAAAAGTACTTCTATATCATTATAAATCTAAATAATTTTTCTTTTATATAAGTGAACGTGAAAATCATATGAATAGATTTTTCTTTTATGATTGTTGTCTATATGGTCCTGCACCCTTATATCTAATTTCTGGCTCCGTACCTGACAGAGAGACACTTACCACACTAATCAGTTTCGGGCTGGTTATACACGATGATCCAGCAACGGACTACTCAGGTCCAGGGACTGTTTATGGAGCAACTACTATTTGATTTTAAGATGATGGGTGTGCAGATTTAACACACTATCTTTAACCAGCACATCTTTATGTTCTCTGTCTTTACTGTTAGGCTACACGAGTGTCTCCAGGTCGAGACTCTAATTAACAAAGGTATGATAAAAGTTACTCCCTGCCTTGTTTTTCTACAGTAGCTCATCCAAAGCGTCCATTCTCAATCCAATATTTGTCGACAAAGCTGTACTTAACCTTCACTCGCAGTCGATTGGAATCACTAGCAACCGGGGTTCCCACAGCCTTGATCACAGGGAGAAGAGGCTTAGTTTCCGTGGTACTGCAGTCCACACTTTCTCGGACTGCACTGCATCAGTTCTACCGATCAACAGGGAGCATCAACTCTACTGATGATCAGCAACGCCTAGTTGTCTGGTCATCTTTTAAGCCAACAGATGCGATCAGTTGCCATCAGATATCTCATTAATTAACCACTGGTTTCAGCAGCTAAATCCATGGGCAGCTGGGCACCCAACTTTTGGCGTCAGCCGGGGCCGGTGTGCCGTCCGGCTAGCTTACAGCAATTGAAAACGACGACTTCACAAATTTTGCAGCGAAATTGGCACCAGCTAGCTTTAATTCGACGTCGTTTTCCCGGTTTTGAGGAAACCAACGCTCGCAGATTCAGCGAAACCATTGGCGTGAGTGGCTAATTAGCTAGCAAATCGAACGTACGTACGTACCTTGGCAAATGGCAAGCATGCAGCAAGAAAGTAACTCGCCGTACGTCCAATATATGGCTCTGATAATCAGAATCGATGGAAGGGGTTGTGAACAATTCGTGTACAGTGAGTATATAGGAGCGAATTGAACACACTGAAACTGAACGTCGTGACGTGACCCGGTGCGCGACTATATATCTTTGGTAGCATACGAGTCTTCAGCTCATTGACCGGTATAGACTCACTTCAGAGAGAAATGTGCACATCAAAGTAGTATAATAGAATCAATGTAATGGTCCAACGATAAATAAATAAGTTACAGTCCAAAGTTCACTACTTCAAGTACATTCTTTCATTTAAAACAGAAAAAGATTTCCAAGATCACCAAAAGATACCTCACCACGTAGGACGAAAATACTACTTCTACTATGAATAATCCTAACTCCGACTTCAAGCCTCCCCATCTGCTCCATTGAAGATAGATGAGTCGTAGAAGACTGACTTCTTCTTCCGTCCCTTGAGCTTGAAAGGTCGCTCTACCAGCTTGCTCTTTAGGAAGCTCTTCCTCGCAATCTACTGACTCATAGTCTAACGACGGAGGAATAGAATAGGGATGAGTATAGAAGGTACTCTAAAGACCAAAAAAAAAAAAGAATCCAGGGGTTCAGACTGGTTCAGAAGGTCCCTGGGTGCTCTGATTTCTGAAAAGAATATGAGTAAAGTCCGATAAGAACAAGACATCGAATACAACACTTATGCATATGGTGAAGAAGAATGACTCTCATGCACGCATAACGTCGAACCCGAACTATGGAACTTAATTGATGATCCTTGATCACTTAAGAAAGAATTTGAAATAGCACTTGGATTCTATTTCTAGAATTGAAAAGGGAATTCATTTTATTTTATGATCAAGATTTATTTTTAAATTGAAACAGGATTTATCTATTTTTATTCTATTGTTGGGATTGATCTTAATGAATAAAAGAATTAATAAGTTTAATTTATTTAGTTATCAACTATTTATGAAATTATAAATGATGTAATTTCATTATCTTTGAATTAAAATGGGAATATAAATTTATGATAACATTTATGAGTAGTATCATTTTTGGGAAAGTGTTTAATTTATTTCCATTTTTGAATTCTAGAATTGTGGTCTAGGAAAATTTTGAAAAATAAAGAGAATATTTGGATTTAAATTTGAATGTTTGCTTTGATTGAAATTTTTAGAAATTGTAGTTATTTATTACTATCTCGTTGTGGTTCTCTTCTCTCCCACGCCGCTGCCGGATCTGCTACACCTCAGCCCATCGACTCCATCCCGTCCCATGCCGCTTGGATCGATGTCGTCTCTGTCCCGTTTACTCCGGCCATGGTGCCGGTTCATCTGTGCCTCCCCTGGCTCTTCTCCACAGCCATGTCCCTGCTGGTCTTCTCTCAGCCTCCCATATCTGGTCCTTGTGTTGCTGTGCTAATGTGGACCAAGGCCAGCAGCACCATGACGTTGTCGTTGCCATCATCGAGATGGTGCCTCAGCTACTCGGGAGATTTAATTTTTTGCCACTCTTAAGATTGACACCGAGACTCTGTCACTTATATGTGGGGTCACCTGAGTCACCGACAGCGGTGCTCTCCTCACCGGTAAGATCGATTCCACTCCTCCCTAATGGATGGTTGTGCATGTGTTGGAGATCGTGATTCATGGATGAATTGGATGATGCTGCTCTGGCCAACATGGCATGGACTAGTTGATGCCTAAAAGTGTGCATGCATGCTCACACATCTTGCTTGTTGAGATAATCTTGTTGCTCTTTTAACTTACGTATTTATTAGATGACTGCATGGCTTCATGAGTAGATGATCATTAGATGACTGCATGGCTAGCTGCATGAGTAGAAGTCGAAGTGGAATAGTTGCATGGCTGCATAGCTGTGTTTTCATTGATGGTTAGTATTCATATGTGAGTGTTCCCACTCATGTACTTATATATAAATTGATGATCAATAGAAGTGAAGAGTATCCAGGTTGCAATGCAAACCATTCAAATAGAAGTCCAGTGTTCAGTCTCATTTATGTGTGTTAGGAGAAGCCTTGTTTAAATTCAATATTTAAAATTTTAAGTTATGCATAAAAGTCTGCACAAGCTACAAGTAAACACACTGCCATGCGTCTTGTAGGCCTCTCTTCTTTTATGTGCAAATTATGCTTCTGACATGCAGGTCCAACCACTAAAAATGGACATGAAGCCTTTGGCAGAGATGGGATTCCAGGTTTCTGTTTATAATCTAGTTGCAGAATGATTTATTCTTAAGTTTGAAATTTAAAATTTGAATTCAAACCAAAAATTTTGGGTGGAACCGGTCCGGTAAGACAAGTAACCAGACTTATCGATGACCCCTGGTAAATTTTTGACTTCAGTATAGTTTGCACAATGGGAAATTAATTACACTAAACATAAATTGTTGTAGGGGTGGCCCAACTCCCCGTGACTGGGCTTTGCAACTGGCTCAATATGTAATAGGCCCAATAATATAAAGGAATGTACCAATGTACCCATATATTTTATAATTATTAAGGGATAGGATGTGAATTTTTTATCCTACCCCGCTCATGTATATAAGCCCCTAAGAGGGGCATGAGGAGGGGGGACCACTCATTTCGCACATACTGTCTCTCTCTGTTGGCTCTTCTCTTCTAATCCCCCTCTCTACTATTTGGTCTGTAGCCACAACAGTTGGCGCCGTCTGTGGGGACGCACAAGAAGTTGCGCAAGAGAAGATGCTAGAAAGAGACGGCAACCAAGCGAAAGAAAGGTGCGCGGTAGCGACCGCCGAGCCCAGTATACGGCGCTGGTGGTACCCTATGGCAACAATCGCGTCACGCTGGTACGACCGTTGACCACGACCATGTCGCGCTGGTACGATCGTCGACTGTGACACCCGCGCTGGTACGACCGTCGACCGCGATGCCCACGTTGGTACAATTGTCGATCACGACAGCCACGCTGGTACGACCATCTCGACAGTAGGGAGTCGACCTCTGAACAACATCGGTGAATGTCAAGTCTCTTTGGCGGGGATTCCGCACGGATCACGCGTGCTCCAAAGCCTTCGCCCCACCACTGGCTACATCGACACCCATGACCAAGCCACGGTCGTGACTTTGGCGACATCTCCGACTGTGCCAGGATCGAGTCTTCACCAACAGACACAAACACCCCATGGTCAACATTTGGGGATAGAGCATCCACCTCTGACTCCTCAGTCGAGCTCCACACAGTCTCCGCTGGACCTTATATTGCCTCCGTCAAGCTCCGCACGGTCTTTGTTGGACTTCGCGCGATCTCCGCCAAACTCCGCGTAGACGTCGCCTCCGCCGAACTTCGTCTGGTCTCCGCGGGTCTTCGCTGGACATCGCGTTGCCTGCACCGAGCTCCGGGCGGTCTTCACTAGACTTCATGCGGTCTCTGCCAAACTTCGCGTGTACGTCGCCTCCGTCGGACTTCGTCCAGCCTCTGCAGGTCTCCGCTAGACCTCACGTTGCATCCACCAAGCTTCGCACGGTCTTCACTGGAATTTGCGTGATCACCGGACTCCATGTGAACGTCGCCTCCACTGGACTTCGCGTGGTCTCTGCGGGACCTCGCGTTGCCTCCGTCGAGCTCCGCACGGTCTTCGTTGGACTTCACGCGATCTCCACTGAACTCCATGTAGACATCACCTCCGTCGAACTTCGTCTGGCCTCCATGGGTCTTCACTGGACTTCGCATTGCCTCTGCTGAGCTCCACACGGTCTTCCCTGGACTTCTGAAGGGTGGGGACGGAGCGTGCGCTTCAAGGACTTCGTGCAGCAGCTGACTTCGTCGGTAGAGTCCAACCACATCCTAGTTGTGACCTTGTCCGACTACCTAGTGGTGTGACTCCACTGACTTCATCGGCACTTGTCCGACCACCCCGTGGTTGCAAACATTTCGTCCACTCGTCTCGCGTCGTGTCTTTGTTCGACCACATTGTGGTCGAGACCTCGTCCGACTGACTCACAGTCGAGACTTCGTCCGATCGTCTCACGGTTGTAGGGAGTGCACTTTTTAAGACTTCGTCCCATCGCTGGCTTCATCAACGCCAATCCAAAGGGTGGGGGATAGAGCGCGCGCTGCAAGACTTCATCTTGCTACCGGCTTCATCGATGCTAGTCCGAAGGGTAGGGGATGGAGCATACATTGAAAAACTTTATTCCGCCATCGGCTTCATCGACGCCAGTCCGAAGGGTGGTGGACGGAGCACGCATTTTAAGACTTCATCCTGTTGCTGTCTTCGTCGACGTCAGTTCGAAGGGTGGGGATAGAGCACGCACTTTAAGACTTTGTCCGCCACCGTCTTCATCGATGCCAGTCTAACGGGTGGGAGATGGAGCGTGTTCTTTAAGACTTCATCCCATCACCGGCTTCATCGACGTCAGTCTGAAGGGTGGCGGACGGAGCGCGTACTGCAAGACTTCATCCCGCCACTGGCTTCGTTGATGCTAGTCCGAAGGGTGGGGATGAAGCGTGCGCCCAAGACTTCATCCCGCCGCCGTCTTCACCGATGCCAGTAAGAAGTATAGGGGATGGAGCATGCGATTTAAGACTTCGTCCCACTACCGCTTCATTGACGCCAGTTTGAAGGGTGGGAGACGAAGCATGCATTTCAAGACTTCGTCCCGTCGCTGGCTGCTCCGTCGAAGACATCGCATGGTCTCTGCCGAGGTCTTTGCATGATCTCTGCCGAGGTCTTCACATGATCTCTGCGTGGAGACTGCACACGACCTTCACGGGACTTCGCACTAACTCTGCCAGACTCCACATGGATGTCACCCCCACCGGACTTTGCGTGGCCTCCGTGGGTCTTCACTGGACCTCGCATTGCCTTCGTCGAGCACCGCATGGTCTTTGCTGGAGTTCGCGCGATCTTCGCCAGACTCCGCATAGACGTCACCTCCGCTGGACTTTGTCTGGCCTCCACGGGTCTCTGCTAGACCTCACGTTGCCTTCGTTGAGCTCGCACGGTCTTCACTGGACTTCCGAAGGGTGGGGGATAGAGCGCGCGCTTCATGGACTTTGTCCAGCCGCTGGCTTCATCGGCAATCTTCCGACCACTTCGTAGTCGTGACTTCGTCCGACCACGTCCATGTTTATGATTTTGTTCGACTGCCTCACGGTCATGACTTTGTCTGACCACGTCCTAGTCATGACTTTGTCCAACTGCCTCGTGACCGCGACTTCGTTTGACCACATCGTAGTCGTGACTTGGCCCAGCCACTTGGTGGTCATGCCTTCGTTTGACCGCCTCGCGGTTGTCACTTCGTTCGGCTAACTCGGGGTCGAGACCTCGCCGCCTGCCTTGGAGGCATCACCTTGGTGGGGCAGCATGACTTCGTCGTTCCACCTCGTAGGCATCGCCTCGACGGGATGGCACGCCTTCTCCAGGAGACTTCGCCGCCCAACTTGGAGGTATCGCTTCGGTGGAGTGGCACGACTTCACCATCCGGCTTGGAGGCATCACTTCGATGGGACGGCATGACTTCACTGCATGCCTTGTAGGCATCGTCTTCGTGGAACGGCTTGGCTTTGACGTGGGACTTCAACTGCCTGCCTTGGAGGCATCGCCTCAGCGGGGCGGTACGACTTCACCGACCGCCTCATACGCATCGACTCGGTGGGACAGACTAGCTTCGATGTGGGACTTCGCCGACCTCCTCATAGGCGTCGTCTTGGAGGGACGACACCACCCCTGCTTTGCTTCCATGATTTGTTGGTGGACTTTGTAGTTGCATGATAATCAGTGAAAGAAGAACCCTCTTCCAAGGGCTGTGAGCTACTTGTTGCATCGGCTCACCAGTCGGCACCCACGCGCTTGCTGTCGGGGGACGGAGGGTTAGGGTAGTTTATCACGTCAGCTCGCCCATCGGGACCTCCGCGTTTGTTGTCGAAGGAGTCCTGTTGTAGGGGTGGCCAACTCCTGTGACTGGACCTTACAATTGGTTCAATATATAATAGACCCAATAGTATAGAGAAATATACCAATTTACCCTTACCTTTTGTAATTATTAAGGGGTAGGATGAGAATTTCTTATCCTACCCTACTCATGTATATAAGTCCCCAAGAGGGGCTTGAAGAGGGGGACCACTCATTTCCCATATATCGTCTCTCTGTTGGCTCTCCTCTTCTTCTCTCTCTTTACTGTTTGGTCTATAGCCACAGTAATAATAATGGTAAAGAGAGAGTTTTCCACAACGGGGAAATTACTACGTGTTACATTTTAAAATGTCTAGAAAAAGTCTCTATGGGTACATTTTTGTTGCGACTTCTAAAACATCTTAAGAAATGTCTACAAGATAAATTCTTGCAGGGATTATTCAATGGCCATGAATTCTCCCTCCTCATCATTGAATGTTGCCTCCTCTCCCTTGAAAAAATATCGCCCCTTCAAAAACAAGGGACCCTTTGATCTTTAATCCAAGGATCATAAATTTAGATGATAATTAGGAAGAAAATATCCAGGTGATGACTAGACACTCTCAACTTCTGAAATCGGATGGTAAAACCAATTCTGCGATGGTTTCTAAAGCGTCTCCGAAAGAAGAAACAGCGATGTCCTTAATTTCTTGCAGTGAATAATTACATGTGATGTGTCCATGGATCGAGACATGCATGCAATGCAATGCGTGCGTGCACGCTAGACGCCGCTCGTTCTGTGGTTTGCCGCCGCCGCCGCGCCGGCGTCGTGGCCGGTGACGTACTTGCCCCAGAACCAGTGGCGGCTCCAGACGAGGTTCATCTCCTCGATGGGTACCCCCTTGGTCTCCGGCAGGAAGAGCGCGACGAAGGTGGTCATGACCACCATCCACCCGGCGAAGAAGTAGAAGAGGCCGAACTTGAGGTGGCAGAGCATGGTGAGGAAGGCCTGGCCGATGATGAAGGTGAGCATCATGTTGACGCACACGGCGATGCTCTGGCCGGCGGACCGGATCTCCAGCGAGAACACCTCGCTGGGGACGAGCCACCCGAGCGGGCCCCACGACCAGGCGAAGCCGGCGACGTAGAGGCAGATGAAGAGGACGAGGAGCATGGCGTAGGGGCGGGACATCTCGCCGACGCCGGTGGTGCCGAACTGTAGCGCGATGAGCGTGCCGACCACCACCTGGGAGATGAACATCTGGGTGCCGCCTTGCAGGAAGAGCGCGCGGCGCCCGAGGCGGTCGACGGAGACGATGGAGACGACGGTGGCGAACATGTTGACGATGCCGGTGATGACGGCGGACATAAGGGACGCGTCGCCGCCGAAGCCGATGGTGAGGAACAGGACGGGGGCGTAGAACATGATGACGTTGATGCCGGTGAGCTGCTGGAAGAAGGGGATGAGCACGGCGACGGTGAGCTGGGGGCGGTACTTGCGCTCGAAGATGTTGCGCCACGGGTGCTTGATCGCCCGGGCCTCCTCGCTGGCGGCGACCATGTCGTCGTACTCGTCGTGCACGTCGTCGGTGCCGCGGATCTTGACGAGCACCTTCTTGGCGTCGCCGGTGAAGCCGCGGGCGATGAGGGAATTGGGGGTGTCCGGCAGCACGAGTGCGCCGAGCGTGATGATGAGCGCCGGCACGCCGGCTAGCCCGAGCCCGATGCGCCAGCCCCAGCCGCCCTCGATGCCCACCGTCGCGTAGTTGATGAGGTTCGCGGCGAAGATGCCGATGGTCGTCATCAGCTGGAAACCGATGTTGAGCATGCCTCGAAGATTCGCCGGCGCCATCTCCGACAGGTAGAGCGGCACCGACTGGTTGGCGAACCCGACGCCGACTCCGAGCAGGATGCGGCCGAGGATGAGCATCATCACGTCGGTGGCCGCGCCGTTGAGCGCCGAGCCGGCCAGGAAGGTGAGCCCGCCGCAGAACATGGACCACTTCCTCCCGTACACCCGCGTCACCGACGCCGCCACGAACGACGTCGCCAGCGCCGCCATGTACAGCGATGACGTGAAAAGCGTCAGCAGCTGGCTGTCGAACTTGCAGTACTGGTTCGTGTCCTTGCTCTCCTTCGCCTTCTTGTACACCGACGGGAAGAACTCGCTCAGGAACGAGTCCATGGACGTCACGCCGCCTGCACGCAAAACAACCAAGAAATCATCGCTCACCACTCCATTTCCACCTTCTGATCGATCGAATCAATCAACCAATGCGGCACTGTGGCGGTAGTAAGTTTCACCGGAAATGCCGATGTCGTAGCCGAAGATGAGGCCGCCGGAGGAGGCGACGAGGCAAGTGAAGAAGACGAAGGCCGTCATGTGGCCGGGGTAGTTCTTGCCCCCGACCGTGTTTACCACCGCGCCGCCCGCCATTGCTGCTGATCGGCGAGGCAATGGCAATGGAAGAGATCAATTGCAAGGAGAACGGAGGAGACGGCGGCTTCCTTATATGGAGCACAAGGCAGCGTGGCAACCCTGTCCATGGCGCCACTGATGGACGAGACGCAGCTACTATTTCTGACCACTTGCTCTTGCAAACACCTCAAAAGCTGCTAAAATTAGGGCACTGTGGCCTGCTCCTGTTCTCCAACTTGCTGTTATTAGGCAATGTGGATTAGATTGGCGCCAGTCTCAACCCTTTCAATCCATATTTAGTCTTTACTATTCCTTTCTTGGTCATGTAGCTGACGACAACTTGTGTCCCTGACCGTACAGATGGTTAGTACACGTGGCACTTCCATTGGCTTAGTTTGCATGGTGCAATCAACTTTGTAGATGACGGTGCGGCACGTGCTCGATGGATGAACGCGAGGGTAGCATGTCCGAATTTGTGCAGCATGCACGCCCACCTCTTATGCTACTTGTGACATGATCTTAACATTCTTAAGACCTGCCAAAAACTCAGTGGGATTTGAAGGAAATAGTGACATGTATCCGACAGTAGCCGTTCTCATTGACGAATGTTTACTGCAGGTTTACCTCGCAGGGAGGATACCTGGGGCACATGGGACATGGCCTTATTCATGCACACATCAAATCAGGGCCGTCCGATCTGAGATCA